>CM076574.1:386147500-386842078 GCA_034641835.2 Pinus albicaulis
AGGATCCGGCACAAGTCAACCTCCCAGAGAAATCAAGTCTGAATTCTTGATGCCTTCAAGAAGGCACCATCCCTAAGTGGAGCCACTGTTAGCCACCTGTAAAATTTGATCATACCAAAGGTGGCTAAATATGTTCTGAGCCTTCAAGGAACAATTTTTTCCTATTAAAAAATTGTTGGCTCTTGAAGACTCTTGAAGGCCTCATGCCTCTGTCCAAAATCTTCATTACTATTTCCATTTTTATACTCACAAATTCTGCTGATTACAAAAGAGAAACTGCTGCAAAAATCGTCATTTCTCCCTTCTTCCACTCATAAACTGACCTTCATTTTGTTTCCCCTTTCTTCATAAATTTCCTCTATTTTTTATGTTCTCCTTTTTCTCCCCTTCATGAAAACCCGCCTATCCAAAGTTTTAATCTAATGTATTAAAGTCACATGTTAATGAAAAATGGTTAGATTAAAAGGACCAATCGCGCAATCGCGATCGGAGAATTCACAATGGGTTGATCGGAAAGACCAGGCCCGCAGTTCCGATTGCGATTGGCCCTTGATAATATATAAAGCCCCAGGCCTATCATGTTTCATACACCCAAAGGCCCCGCAATCGGGCGCCTATTCCCTTTGCATATAAATATTCCGCCCCGATCTATGTAAACGTTTGTTTTATATTAAAAACTTTGGTTTTTCGTATATTATAAGGGTTTTCACCGTTCCACTCCAAAGTTAATCCCTGCCGTTGATCATATGCCGATCAAACGGCCATCGCTCCGCCACATCGGCGATTTCAATCGCATCGCAAATGTTTAATCACATGCATTTTGTTTGCCCCCCGATTGCGATTCCTCTGATTCACTCCTCGCCGTCGATCTGATCCTCAGATCGAATGGCCATCGCTCCATCGCATCGGAGCTTTCCATCGCATCGCAACTCTTGCATCGCGTCCATTTGTTATTTCCGCCGATCAACCTTTCCCCGATTCACTTTCCGTCGTTGATCTGAGAATCAGATCAACGGCCCGCGCAAAATCGCAAAGTTTTCAATCGCATGTATTTTATTTTGTTCACCCGATTGCCCATCCCTCTGATTCTTTCCCCGCCGTTGATCTGATCCTCAGATCAACGGTCATCGCTTGATCGCACTAACCTCCCCGATCGCGCAATCGCATCGGCAATTTCCATCGCACCCTTTGTTTCTCCCCGCCGATTGCGATCTCCCGATTAGATCTGGGCCGTCCACGTGTCCAGATCCAACGGCTACGCTCTTTCCCCGCCATCTGAAGCAGTTTAAACCTAATTCCGCAGGATTTCTTAATTGTTTTTTGTGTTTTATAGGTTTTTATAATGGTTTTTTTCGCTGTATTGAAGAGAAAGGCTGAAGGTCGGGAGAGACGTTTCCTGCGCCTTCGGACTATTAAAAAGAATCATTTACGGGTCGGATTCGACGTTTTATCAGTGTTCCATGGGCATTGATGCCTTAAAAAGCCCTGCGTGACCTTCACATCGAAAAGACACTGTTCTATTCATAACACAGTTAAAGAGTATCGGTTTTTGAAGAAAGCGCAGCAGATGAAGATTCAAGACAGTATTACGGGGATTATGGCTAAGACGGTTATCAAAAGCCTAATCCCCGACTCAAAACACAGTTTAAAGAAAATCTAAAAGTGTTTTTTCGGGCAGAAAGCCTCCACCGCCACATCTGAGGCGAATTAATTCCTCAGCTACCATAAAAGCCACCTGTTGCCTCAAACCATTCAAACAGAGGCTGAAGTTATTGAAGAAAATCTGATATTCGCCTCCAGCACAGCCAGGGAGTTACTTCTGCAAAGAAATCAACGCAAAAAATATCTGCAAAGTTACTCCACACAGCACAGAGAGCCTCAAAGTCAAATAAGACTCCCATCGAGTTTTAAATTCATAATTGTAAACATTAATACAGTAGTCCACCTGTTCACTTCTCTATCGAGCCCCTCAAAGGGCCGAGAAGTCATTTAATCTGTATTAATGACCCTTGAGATCTTTTTGGTTCTCACCTCCTCATCCTTCTATAAATACTGCTGTAGAAGATGAGAAATTGTTGGTTGCAGAACTTTGAAATACATTTGAGCTCGAGACTTCTATTTGTACATAGTGTTCACTGGCCCTTGAAGCTCTGTTTGCGCTAGAGTAGTTAGGTTGAATAGTGAAGATGATTGTTGAACTGAAACATTGGACTTGAAGATTGTAACTGGTTTGACATCAATATAAAATCTGTTTCTTGGGATCCTGGTCTTTATCACTGGTGAAGTGCTTCTTTCTTTGTTAATCGTTTTCCTTCTATGTATGCCATATTGTTCATTTTCCCTCTGTAAAGAATAGTTTAAACAGGGTTAGGATCTTCTGTATATCAGTAACCTTCTCTGGCTGAGAAATCTTTATCTTAATGTTTTCCTCAAACTTGTTTATTTAAGAATGATTCAATACAGTTTAAACAGTTAGGAATGTTGGTGTTCCCTCGTCCTTCTGTTTGCTTAAACATTGTTCTTGAATGTGATTTCCATTATTTTCTATTAAAGTTAGACTAGAGAAGATATGGTTTGCCCTGATTCCTAGTTTCTGTTCTCCAAAGGCAGATTCTGAAAGTTTCCCTTGGTGTTGACTGAAAGAAGACTAGGTTTAAAAGTACTTTATCTGATCTTAAGTTACACTCTGTTTTTTTTATGTGTTTTCGTACTTTCTGAAGGTAATTATGTGGATTACTGGATTGTTTGTCAATTAAGCTTCTTGAATACAGACTTTCCCAAGGAGTCAATGGTTAGCCCTGCACTTGGTTGGTTTTAAACAATTACTTAAGAGGCTTTTCTTGTTTGGACTGACTATAAATCCCTTGTGAAATTATTATCAGTTTCCACCCCTCCAACACTTTAATGTTTCCATCCCATCATTTTAATCTAAATAATCCTGTGATATAGATGACTTGCCCCTTGGATCACACTTGATGTTGTTGTTCAATTAAAGCCCAAATATGACTCCATAGCCTAATGGACTAAAAACCAGCATTATATCTATCTTTTTAGCTTAGCTGTTCTATCCACTTGCAACTTCTCACCTTTCAAACTCTTTGCCTTTGGAACATTCCACCTCAAACAGTAATCATGCTCAACCATCCAAAACAAAAACAAACTCTTGGCCTTCATAACTAGCCTAATATCATTACCCCAAACTTCAAAGACAAATCTATCTTTGCACTTATTGGAGAGATCCCTCTCCGGATTCAGGAGGGCTAGATCCTAGAATCCCAAAGTTGGTTGAAACGATGTTGTTTCTGTAATTGGACTCTGACAATCTTGCTAATAAATTACAAACACCTAACATGTTTGAAAAGAGAAAAGAATGTCATTAGATCGACACCTACTTGATGTCAACTAGCTATTTTGTAAAGGAGTTAATGCTATGCCATTAATGTACTATATCTTTCTACTAAATACTATAACTAGACACTATGAAGGTGTCTTGAGGCTATTAATATTCTATCAATAAGATTTATCTTCTTGGATGGCAAGAAAGGAATCATCAATGCAATGACTATTAACAAGTGTTGGAAACCATGTGAACCTGTGATCTAAACAATGTAAACTTTGAAACAGGAACGAAAACAAGTATCTGCTTTTTTTAGTTAGCAAAAAATCGTCTAATTTCGAGAAGTGTTGGTTTAGAATACTCTTAACTTTTTTTAACAAATTTTTAACACATTAAATTTTCTTATGTCCCAAGTATAAACATTATTTTTAAAATGTTAGTGATTTTTATGTTGATTTTGAAAAGTGTTGATGTCAGCATCATGCCATTTTTTTAGAGGACTTATTTTTTACTTCAATTTTTCTAATCTATTAAATGTTAATAATTATTAAATTTAACAATTTTTGAGGTACTCGTCTTCTTCCTCTTCACTTACATATTTTTTTAAGTGTTTTCCAAGTTTTTTTTTTCATTTTTCTTTTAAATTGTTTTTTATAGTGAGATATTTGATTTTTTGCAGTGTCAAAAAAATAAAAAAGTCAAAATTTTAAAGTTTCAATCTTCTATCTAATTATATATTGTTAAATAATATTTCAATGCACATGAAATAATTGTCACTAAAAAAACAAGAATTTTTAACAGTTTACATTAAAAAAAACACACACACACACACATTTTGAATATAGATATAACTGAAAAATTACACATTTTGAGTCATTTTTGCTAAAAGTGACATGTCAAATAAACCATTTTTATAGGAAAAATTAACAAAAAAAGTATAAAAATTAGCAATTTTTGTGAATTTTATGTCAAAAGATAATAATCATTACATTTTTCTTCAAAACATAAATAATTCACATAAAAATGAAGTGAAAATGATCCAGGAGGATCTAGACAACCCAAGAAGCATTATGAAGATATACTCATGTCAATCCTAGGTTGAGGATGTCTTTATTTTTAATTAAACGTGCTCATATATTTGTAAAATAGAAATTGAAATGTTGAGAGGATTTTTCCTCAACAATTCAAAAATTCAATTTCTAAATTCATATTGAAGTTGATAGATTATTCTCATCCTTAAGGTTTTATTCTCATCTCTAAGGTTTTGGGATAAGGCCCTTGAAAGTAGAGATTGAGATATTTCCTCCATAGAAATCTCATGAGAAAATTTTAAGGGATATGAGAATTATTTCCTCCATAAAATCAGAGATAAGGAGATATTTCCTCCTTAGTTTTGGGCTCTTAAGAGCTATATATAATACCATTCTATGTACAGGGAAGGTAAGGAGAAAGAGAGTAAGGAGAGATTTTGAGTGCTTGGAAAAGTCATTTTCGAGCAAAGCTTGGATAGCTCATAAGTCTTTCAGAGTATGGATGTATAGTTGAGAGTTCTCGGCTGGCCACCTTGATGTAAAAGTCGATGTACATTTATCTCTATTCAGAAAGACAATAGATCGATTTGTCCTGTTGGAGACGAATCCGGAGAGGTAGGCCAGTGGAGGGGGTGAACTCCGTTATTAATTGTGTTGTTCTCTTTCTTGTGAATGTTTTCTTATGTTATTGAACATATTTTATTAAAGCATTCAATTAAATGATTTCGTTAATAATTTTTCCATATACATGTTTTCAAGTTTAATCTGAGTTAGAACTAAAAGTTCAATTTCAGATCAAGTTTGGTATCAGAGCCTATTCATTATCTGGTTTAGTGGGTACATCTTCTAGTTTCAGATCAGGCAAGCAGAAGAAGGAGAAGGTAAATCATTTTGATTCAAAATGTCATCTCTTGATTCCTTTCTTCAACAAAATTGGAAAACTTTCTTAACCATGCAAGAAATGGTAGAAGAAATGTATAAGGATTTTCAGTTGCTTAAGCAGATAAATGAATTGGAAGAGAGTAATTCAACACTTCGAGAGGAGAATCTCAAGCTAAAAAGATTGCCCAAAGCCACAAAGGACAGAGATGTTTTGAAAGAGCCATTGAAGGATTCTTTCTATCATCCATGTGAGAAATGTAGTTCTCATGGAGCATCATCTTCTACTTCGTCATCGACAAAGAATCAAGAAGATAATCAAGTGTCTAAGGAGGTACGAAGAATTTCATTTTCTATACCTTCTAATAATGATGTTAATGATGCATCGTTTGCAAATTTTGAAAATCATACCAAGGGGATTGGTATGAAATTGTTGACCAAGATGGGATGTGATTGAAGGGACCTTGGGGTTAATGGTCAACGTATCATTAATCCTATTGAGGTGAAGAGTCAACCTCATAAGGCAAGATTGGGCTATACAGAAATTGGATAGAGTTCCAAATCTGCACAGGCAAGAAAGTCGAATCATGGTGGTAATGGTGATGGAAAGCAGTCGCCACGAAGAGATAAGCACTTCAAGAGAAGAGCTAAATCTTGTTCTCCTGATCAATGTTTGAAATCATTTCTGCCAAGGAATCGGCAAGTGCATTTTTGTGTTCATTATGGAAGAAATAGGCACCAGAAGGAGAATTGTTGGGATCTATATCTAGAGCTTCGACACAAGTAGAATAAACATTTCTCGCAAACATATCTTCCGAAGTTGCTAAAGGAACCTGCAACAAAAGCACAAGCAAACAGTATTCATGATGAAACAAAGCCAATCAAATAAAATCCATTCACCTGTTTGGGTAAGCAATGGATATCATTTCTCCTTAATTAAAAAAAAAATCTTCTCATATTTTTTTATGCATGAAAAGGCTATTGAAACTATGCTATTATAAATATATCAAAGGAACAATATGAATTGTGATGATGAGATGGAACAAAGTCCTTTTCAAATTCGATCCTTAACAGATTGCACGTTGTAATTCTTGGTATCATTTTTTTGTTGTTGAATCATTGATTGTTGAATTCGATGAATAAAATTTTATATGACTCTGCTAATGATATAACAACTTTGATGATTTCTATTTGGGAACGATGAGAATTGGGATAACGCTCACATTGTTGTACAGTTGGAATTATCTTCAAGCTATCCTGCATCAGATATTCAGAGGCAGAATGGACATAGCTTATATTTGAAAAAATTTGATGCTGATGGGCACCCTCGGTGGACAGGCACTGTGTGGACTGCAAGCGCTCATATTATTATGGCAGTTATTGGCTCTAGAGTTTTGTCACTAGTATGGTCTATGGCTCAATTGGGATGGATCGATGGACCTATAATTTTGATTTCTACCATGCTTGTAGATGCAGTAATCGTGTATCCAATTGCAGTTCCGTATAAATTTCTATATTGGACATCTGTAGTAGTCAGCAAGAAAAGTCGATGCATATAAGATTGTAAAAGAAAATGCAATTAAAAAAAAAACGACCTATGATCCACGTAAAACAGCGGCTTCCACCATGATAAGATCGTCTATTAAGGTGGGATCGACTTTCATCCTTTTATGGCGGCTGATACAAATATCTGACCATAAACAACACAGATGGCACAGTTATATTGCCTTTTCGAAGATTTGGAAGCAATTTCTTCGGATCCGCTGCTGAAATTGACCAAGGTTCCACGATTTCATCAACAGAATGAAGATTCCATGGCATGATCAACGGTATGTCCAGATGCAGAACTCCGTAAATGTTGGAAACCGATCCAAAAGGTAGGACACATCCATGAGGAAGCTCAGACATTCTTGTGAAAAATATAGTTTGTCGATTGCATGGAATAAGAATTGGAGCCTTGGGCCGATATAATGCACCTGCAACTGTTTCAAACGTGGTATATAATGATATTTATCTTATTGATACAATCACTATACTACGTATTAAATCATGGTAGGGGGGTTATGGTTATGCCCAGAGCAAGGCCTTCTTGGCAGCTTGGAGAGAAGTTTGCGCTACAACATCACCTTCTGTTTTTCTCATTCCATAAGGAAAGGCATACATTGTCAACCCTATCAAATTCAATAGTCCTTGTAAGGCTCGTGGTTTGACTGTTCAAATTTCAAGGATGGAAATTTCCCCAAGCGATCCATTGAAGCTTGGGAACACGACGTCAAAGAACAAAAACTCATGGTTTCATTTCTCCAATATGCAAGAATCGTTTCCGAGGATGTCACTGTGCGAAGAGTCAATGTCGAAATCGACAATGCCCATGCTTTGCTGCTAGCCATGAATGTGATCCAGATGTTTATCGAAATTTTTGGGTTGGTTATGGCACTTTAGGTGGTCCACCACAAAGAGGTGATAACTATGAATGCAGAAATATGAAGCTTCTCCTGAAGCAGCAATCGCGACTTCTCGATAGCACACAACTTATTGAATGGTCTAAAGACCTGTTCTAAGATAGCAGAATATATATCCATCGCAATGAGTCCATAATGCAGTGGGCAGCTGGAGATGGGCCAAATCTGCAGTCTGATGGAAATGGGAAGGCTGACTGTAGTGATTCTATGGGAATAGAGGCTCGAACACGAACAAGATTATGTGTAGAAGGAGTAGTTGACAGTTGAAATATTTGGGCCAATGATTTGGCTGCTTCATTGACTTCTTTGGAAGGCTTTGAAAGCATAGTTGGGAAATATAAACTAGTTGTCTCTACTTCCTGCTCCCTCTTGCACACGGTTGTGGATTTGGAAAATGAAACAAAACTTGACAGTGAAATCAAGTCTTGGTTAGCTTTTGCTAAACAAAAGCTTATTGAAGTGGATGCCTTAGCCAAGGCATTGGCTGGTCAAGAAGATGAGGCATTATTTGCGGCCAACACATTTGCATAGGCCTCAAGGAGGGAATCTCTGAGAGTGACAAATGAGGCAGTTCAAAAATTTGCTGCAGCGTTGAAGACTTCTGACCATCGACGAGCTATGCCAGTAAACATTCGTCTTGAGAAACAATAGAAAAAGTCGAATCTTCCAATTCTTCCCACGACAACAACATTTGTTGTGGCTCTCGAGACTGTGGCCAAGGAACTGAGGACTTTGATATGGAAGCAGATGGTAGCTGCCAGAGTGAAATTGATTCCCAACAACACTTTCTCGTACTATGATCAGGTTCTCAACATGACTGCCATGCTTGGAGTTGTTCCTCCTAGGTATGGCTTTGTTTGCGGTGAGATTGGATTCGACACCTACTTTTCCATGGCTCGAGGAAATGCCACACTCCCTGCAATGGAGATGATCAAGTGGTTTGACACCAACTACCACTACATTGTTCCATAGTTGGGCCCGAAGATCAAATTTGCTTACTCGTCACACAAGGCAGTAGTATAATACAAGGAGGCTAAAGAGTTGGGCATTGATATTGTGCCTGTGCTTGTAGGACCCATGTCATACTTACTATTGTCTAAGCCCAAAAAAGGCGTGGTAAAGACCTTCAATCTTCTTGCTCTTCTTGATTCAATCCTTCCAATTTACAAGCAAGTTGTGTCTAAGTTGAAGGCAACTGGTGCAACATGGGTTCAATTCGATGAACCATCTCTTGTAATGGATCTTGAGGCTCATTAGTTAGAATCCTTTTCGAAGGCATATTCTTACTTGGAAGCATCATCTCTCGGTGTTAATCTTCTTGTAGAAACTTACTTTGTTGATATCCCTGTTGAGAATTACAAGACCATTACTAGCTTGAAGGGTATCTCTGCTATTGGGTTCAATCTTATCCATGGAACAAAGACTCATTAAAGAGATTGGTTTCCCTGCTGACAAAACCTTGTTTGTAGAAGTTGTGCCTGATAGTCTTAAGGAAGCATCTCCATCTCAAGTTGCCGCAGCTGCTACACTGGTTGTAGCATTTATGGATACACTTAACACAGTCCTTAAGACTTTTGAACAGGGAAAAAGTTGGAAGAACACATCAGGCTTCCTAGTTTCACTTCTTTTTGGCCTTGGACCTTTCATTAGAGGTCTTATTCTTGTAACATTTGCAAGCTCGGTCAAGGTGCAACATTCAAAGCATGTTATGGAGAAGGGAGAATCAATGCAGAAGTCCAACATCGATTCCAACAAGGTAGCATGCAAGATTACATCAAATGCAAACAAAATTGTTCCCAAGATTCATAGGAAGAATTGACTTCATTCAGAATCGACTTCAATTTTTAAAATACTTTTAGAGGACTAAAAGTTTTTTTTAATGGGGAGTTTTGATCCAGGAGGATCTAGACAACCCAAGGAGCATTATGAAGATATACTCATGTCAATCCTAGGTTGAGGATGTCTTTATTTTTAATTTGATGTGTTCATATATTTTTAAAATAGAAATTGAAATGTTGAGAGGATTTTTCCTCAACAATTCAAAAATTCAATTTCTAAATTCATATTGAAGTTGATAGATTATTCTCATCCCTAAGGTTTTGGGATAAGGCCCTTGAAAGTAGAGATTGAAATATTTCCTCCATAGAAATCTCATGAGAAAATTTTAAAGGATATGAGAATTATTTCCTCCTTAAAATCAGAGATAAGAAGATATTTCCTCCTTAGTTTTGGGCTCTTAAGAGCTATATAATACCATTCTATGTACAAGGAAGGTAAGGAGAAAGAGAGTAAGGAGAGAATTTGAGTGCTTGGAAAAGTCATTTTTTAGCAGAGCTTGGATAGCTCATAAGTCTTTCATAGTATGGATGTATAGTTGATAGTTCTCGGTTGGCCACCTTGATGTAAAAGTCGATGTACATTTATCTCTATTCAGAAAGGCAATAGATCGATTCGTCTTGTTGGAGACGAATCTGAAGAGGTAGCCCAGTGGAGGGGGTGAACTCTGTTATCAATTGTGTTGTTCTCTTTCTTGTGAATGTTTTCTTATGTTATTGAGCATATTTTATTAAAGCATTCAATTAAATGATTTTGTTAATAATTTTTCCATATACATGTTTTAAAGTTTAATCTGAGTTATAACTAAAAGTTCAATTTCAGATCAGAAAATTACATTATACAAATACTAAACATATAATAACAACAATTGAATACTTATTTATTCTCATAAAATGTCAAAGTCAAAACATTACAATTATAACTTATTAATAGTTACAAAAAATGAGCTTCATTTGGAAGCTTAACTACAACTTAATCAATAATATCACGTAACCCAAACTCTTCATCTTCAAGAGTTCATTATTGTCCTCTTCCACAATATTTTCATTATTTCCTTCAGTTTCATCATTTTCCTCTTCTGATGGATCTTTGATGTCAGCGAATGTCCCAAAGTATGTCTTTCCAATCATTCCATATAATCGTGGTTGAGGTTCCTTAGCTTTTTTTGCCACACGAGATTCATTAAAATCCCCTTTTCTCAAACCAACTTTTTGCATTGCATCTGGAAGAAATTGAAGAGCATTAATTATTTGATGAATAAATTTTCATTGTACTGGGTTTTTCAATGGAAATTCAATTTCTTCCTTTTTGTAAGCAACATGTTGGTGTTGTATCTAATCATCAAGTACAAAAGAAAAAAATTAGTAAATTAGTATAAACACAAAAAAATTAAAAAAGAAGATAGTGAAATTCATTTTTATATAATAAAACTTACCTAAGCCTGAAAGTAAATCCAAAACCCGATATCCTTCATTGTAACATAAATCTAAAAGATAGTTAATCAATGAATGTGATTTTTGATATATGTTAACTATCTCCCCTTTTGCTTCTTTCTCTTCATATATTAGTTTTTTTACAATAGCATCATGGACTAGTACTTGGCTATGACTCTTTCCATCTACTTGATTGAAAAGAATAGGCTTATAGCTATCATCCTTTGTCCAACTTTCAACATGAATGAACTCACAGTCACTTATAATTGGTTGATTTCTGCCACAAATAAGCTTTGACTTTTGTCTGTAACATGAAATAGTAAAAGTTCAATTAACTTGTACACAAATGATTTTTTTAACATTAATCAAACATACAATTTCAAAGTCACCATGTAAGTTACATCCTTGACTTTGCTTTTCCCTTGAAGCTTGATAATAACAACCCCAATTGTGTGTCTGAATGAAATGTCACAAATCTCCAAAATGGCGATGTTGTGACTTCGAGAAATCCCACAACCACTTTACTAAATGCTTGATAAGTATAAGGGTCACTATCATATTCAATGTTTGGGATATTGAAACCATGAGGAATATCTGCAATAACTAGGGAATAATCCCTTTTAGGTATGAGTTTTGTAATGTCATCACAATCACCTAATATTATTTGATATTGGATAGTGTGGAGCCCATTCCAAATGAAATGATTAATACTGGGATCAAGGTCAACATCACTAAGACGTTGTTTTCTCATCTTTTCCATTTTATTTTTTTCAATAAAGCTTCTGAAACTATCAGGTGCTCCATTTGCATCATTCTTCATCTTTAATAAAATAAAGAACTATATGTATAAGTTATAAAATAAAAATAATATACATATGAATAGAAATGAATGTATGAATGAACATATATTTTTAAATGCAAGATAAAAATATTTTAGCACTGATGTAGAACTTGAATCTGGGTAGTTGCATACAACATCATCCCAACTATCTTCATTCAACGATTTAACCATTTGTTCTTGTATTCTCATATAAACCTTGTGACTGAATAAATAAAGTAAACAATGTTAATATAGTGATATTTATAAAAAATAATACCAACAACAATATATTATATATAACAGAAACTTATAATCCAGAAATAAGTAAAAATAACAAACTTAATTTAGAAATTCCTTAGACATTTCCTCCAATGATAATTCTCCTAATTTTACACGAGATAATATTGTTTTGACTAGTTTTTCATCCTTCACTCCTTGCATCGATCTACAAGGTGTGATAGTCATATCTTATGGAAGGAGCTTCATTTCAGGACCTTATCTACTACTAGTACATATCAATGGTTCAGACTTTTTGACCTTCTAACTTTTGATGCCAACGTTCTCCCACAACTCAAAAATATGATCAATCAATGCCCATATCTCTCCAGTTCTAAATGCCAATTGGAAAATGTTATCCATACCTCTGAATATTTCATAATTTACTTTTCCACATTTTGAACTTATTTTTTCTTCAATTTGATAACCGATTTCCTTACAACATTTGTTCTGAAATGAATGATCAACCTTTGTCTTATCCCCACCACATTTTTCTTCAAATTCACTATGAATAAATCTGACCCTTAGGATGAAAGTCATAGACATCCTATACTCATTATCTGAATTATGATCCCATGCCAATAAATTTTCTTCTGTATCTACTAAACCAACATAAATGATACATTCCATTATTTCAAAATGCGAATATTGGGATATTCCTCCATAAATTTTCATTGAGCTTCTATGGAATGGTTTCCCCCAAGTACATAATATATGTATTCAAAACATTTTAACTTGTCAAATGATTCTTTGTTAGGAAACTGACCTGGATCAACAAGAAGAACATAATCAACCACATGTGTAAAAGGGTTGTACCTCATCATTTTTTTCAAATTGTGAACATGCAAGTGGTGTGGCTTTCTAACTTGATATTCAAATTGTCCTTCATCTGGCTTGTAGAATTGAATGACATTAAGTTGAAATGACCAACCACCCGAAATTAAATTTGTCTTCGCCAAATGATGTCGAATGGATTTTTTTTTTGTTTTAATAACACCATTCTCTAATTTAGCTCCTCATGTAATGATTTCCCTGCTTCTTTTTGAGTTTTCAATAGGACTGTTAACACTGGAAAATCGCACAGCAGAAGACGACATCAATTAATGTCGAGCCTAAGGATTTATAGGGCAGGAACACATTATGGAATCAAGAAGTATTTAAAATCTCTAAGGTTTTGAGAAAATCAGATTTGAACTAGTCATAAATAATGAATTGCACGCTTGTACTTTGAGAAGAGTGCCTTCTGCATGCCTTTTTTCCCGATAAGCGCGCATTCCTGGAAATGGAAAAAAGTCGCTTTCCGATACCACACCAAGCAAAGGACTCCTTATGTGAAATCCGCCTAAGGACAGCCACCAGTGCCTCCTTAGACACTATGTGAGCACACAAAGAATATTTGAGCACACAATGGAATCACACCTCTCCCTTGGGTCACTATCCATCATGTACCAAGGGAGGGAAGGAGGATTTGAAACTCACCTATATAAAGCCCCCAAGAGATGAAGAAATGGTGATCACATTGTTATGCTGGCCAAAGTTTCCCAAGCAACACCAGCAGTGTGTGTGACCCAGAGCTGGAGCTAAAGAGGACTCGTTAGTTGGCCACCGAACATCTTAGTCCACCACAACAGAGAGAGAGAGGGAGACTGCATCAGAGGCAAAGCTTGGAAGGCAACATCCTTGCATCGGGACGTAGAGCCATTGCCTAGGGGTCCTTTGGCAAGTGGGTAAAATTTCTTCTCCATTTCAAACGTTTAATAAGAAGAGGCCATTGAGCCATCATTTGCATTATTATCGTTTTGAATCTCTATATAGCTCCTGTATATTTTTGTTTTAGTTTTAGTTTAACCAAAGCATAGTTTAGCATACTATTTCCACTAAGTTTTATGCTTTTGAGCTCCCCCACTTTCTGCCTGTTACCAATAGTTTAAAGAGTAGACCACACTCTTCAAGCTGGTGCGATTTTGTACACCCATGCGACTAATCCACCACAACAGGATTGGAAACTCCACTGACATGTTCCAATTTTATGTGTTTGTGCCATATTTTGCAGGAGACCCTTTATCTATGCTAGAGTGGAGCTGACAGTCCTCTGACCCATCTTCGCCTCCTAGACTCAATCGCTAGGAGACCTATCCCTTCAAGGACAAAGAGTGGATCCTCACTAGCCCAGACCGGGTCTAGCAACAATCGTTCACGCTACAGTGCAGGTTCCTAATTGCAAATAAACCAACTAGCAATGAAGGCTTACCTGGAATCCAACGTTGTCGCTTGTAGAGAAAGTAGCGCTTCCGTTCCTTAGCTCCGACGGATCACAATCCTCACTATCTCCATGATCGGACACCTGCACACGCCAGAAACAAAACAAACGCAAGCGTAAAATCCAGTGAATACAACTATATGTCAATCAGAGAAGACATAACTCATGATCATCATCAAGAACAAGAGTGGAACCATAACCAATAGTCGCTTATCATTAATTAATCAAAAGAAGAATACAACCATAGCTCTGACGCTGAATTCTCCTTTGGAGGGTCGTCAGCAGAACGTGTCTCGATAAAGCCTGTCAGGGATGGGACAAGCCTCTCTCTCCGGATGTGTCGACAATGATCTCCTTGCTTGGATTTGGCCTTAAGGGAATGGATCAAAGCTCTTGCAGCATTAGGCTCTTGGGAACTTGGAGACTAGCTATTCAACCATTCAACCATTCAGCCATTCAGCCCCTTCATCAATGGATGAAGGCTATATTTATAGAGGAGAGGAGGAGGTTGGGATCCCTACAATAGTGGAAGGGAGGCCTTATCCCTTGGGAGGTTCCCCATAAGGTGGAAACAAGAGGCCAAAGGAGGAAGGTTGTGGTTATTCAGTTGAAACCACTCCTCATGACTCATCCACGAAGTTGTTGTAATCGAAACTTCACCTCTTTTTTTAAAAAACTTTCCATAAGCAGATTAGCGTGGGTGCTCAACTAGGACAGAGCGCCAACTGGCGTGGGCTCAGTGTTAATTTTCTTCATTGGCGCGAGGACATAACGAGCTACCAGCGCTAAGGAAAAAACAGGTGTTTTTAGGGGTCTGCTCAGGAAATGATCAACATAAGGAATGTTGTCCTCATGGAAAGGGATGCAATGATAGTATTTGCAAGGCATGACACTGCTTATTGGTCACAGAAATGACCCTCCAATGGGCGAGATGGGGATTGCAGGGACGGTGACAAATTACTGTGTAACAGATGCCCCCTAAAGCATGAGGCCCGAAAGAGAGAGGGGTGAAATGCTTTACGAGAACGTGTCCAACTAAAAAACACCGCCGGCTGGAAAACCTGCGAGAGAAATAAACTAATATCTCAGACATGATATATGTGGTATGGGCACGCCATCCATACATCCATCACAAAGTATACAATAATCCAAACATCCGTGGAATGACACTATACCCATCCAAAGGAGGATCGACAAATGGACCTGGCATGGTCACATCCATCCAATCAGTGAGTCATGTAACTAATCATAAGAATCCACAAAATCGCAGCCTGGATTATAACAGACAGGAATCTAGGGTCTTGCGCTCCATCTCGACCCAAACAAAGCACAAGTTCAAGCATGTGAATATGTGAGCTGAAGTCAAACATGCGAGAACATCGCCTGATTACCAGCCAATGATGAAATATGTTAACAGACGAGAGAGGTACCACTAATGATGACAATAGCCCTCAAGGTACTATAGGTACAATCTACGGCATGTGAATCAATGAGCTAATAAGTCATGTAAATAATCATAATAATACACAATATCGTAGCGTGGATTACAACAGACACAATCCAGGGTCTTACGCTCCATCTCGACCCAAACAAAGTATAAGTTCAACCATGCGAATATGTGAGCCGAAGTCTAACATGCAAGAACATCGTCTAATTACCAGCCAATGATGAGAGCTGTTAACAGATGCGAGAGGAACCACCAATAATGACGATGGCCCTCAAGGTACCATGGTGTACAATCTACGGCATGTGAATCAATGAGTCAAGGTCGAACACCCGTAGAATCATTCGATCGGAGGCCAATGATGAAAACCCCACGTCGAATGCGATGAACCTGCCATTGAGGCATGCAGGCTCCAAGGTACCATAAAGGAGTCTCTAGATCAGCTTCCTAGATAATGAGCTGAAGTCGACAGGAAGTGACCTTGATCGAAGGTGGGCCATAATGTTTCCCACATCATCGACACGAGACAGAGGAATATGATGATTTTTTTGTGAATCAAGATCATATGAGAATCAGAGGAAGGTTGATATTCGCAGAGGTCAACTTCTCTTGAACATGTAACGGCACTAATAGTGGTTTTGGCAGTATTTGACATCAACGGATCAGAGGTCATGGTGACAAGGCAATGAGCGGAGGAGAGGTCAAAAAGGATTACCCAAACCCACGGAAGCAAGTGAAAAAACGAGATGAGATGTCCCCAACCCAACACGAATGCATACAAGTGCCATGTTAAAGAGCGACATACTGCCGACACGACAATGATGATGGTTCCATTTTTCCCCCACCATTTCTGGTGAGTACCCCAATTATTTTTGATAACAAGCTTGAAGGGGATAGCATATGCTTGTAATATAAGTCCGCCCTTCGGGCGAATCCATCCTAGTACGTTTAACGAGCCCTAGGAAGGAGAAACTCAGAGAACGCTATTTCGAACGAAACCAATGTCATCAAAGGGTTTGAATACGAGTCCAAAAAGTGGTGGAAGAACTCTGCCACTTTTCATGTTTAGAGAGTTTGAAAAGATAGCTGAAAAGTAAAATCCAATGGTCCCTTTTCTTAAATAGTTCCTCATATCCGAAAAGGTAGAAAACTATGTCTGAGAAAACCTCCTAGTCGCGATAGGCTAGGGTATTCCTTTTTCGTAAATAATATATTCCAGCCCGAAAAAGGGGTAAACGTATACTGGGTAGATGTTGTTTCGTAACCACTTTAACGAGATCAAAACAACAAGTAACTCGGCAATCTTTTCATGTTTAGAGAGTTAGAAAAGAGCTGAAAGATGACTCCTCCTGGAGGAACGAGTGGTATAAAGGGTAGCAACTGGTTCCGATAATGGTGGAACTGCTCAGAACAAGTAAAGGTCAAGAGGTCACAACAAGACGACTCATCTCACGTCTCAGAATGGGTAAAACAACCAAGTGAAGGCATATGATCGCCCGCAGACAGTGACGATGGAGTGAGAAAACCAAGGCTCATCCGGGCAAAAACAAAGCCGATAAAATGACAATCACAAGAGGTAAAATGGGAAAGGTTTCATTTACACAAGCTTGAAATCAAAGAAACTCGCTCAAGTTGGTTTCATTTTTACACAAGCTTGAAACAAAGATAAACTATGCTTGAAACCGGTTTCATTTACACAAGCTTGAAACAAACAAACTATTCTTGAAAAAGTAAGCATGCCCCCCAAAGATGGTGACTCAATTCGAGGTACATGCCCCCAAGCTACCATTGTAATGGAGTGAAGGTTCAAAACAAAAATCGAATTGAACATGCTCATGTTTCATTATTTTAATTAGGTCGACACACTAAAAGAACTATCCTCAAACAGCTTGTTTCATTGTTTTTAGGAGCTTGACATGAGTGGAGGAACTATGCTCCGAGAACCTGGTTTCATTTTTTAAAGAGCTTGACACAAGGAGGAAACCATGCTCTAACCGACTTACATCAAAATGAACAAGAAGGCAGTGCTTCCAAGAGTTCCACTCCCGGTGGAAGGAAAACATCCTGGAAGTCAGGACCCAATGCCCCCAGCACCTGATGCACAATGGCACTATCACTGGGTACAGGCATGGGGTAGGTAGCCACATAGTTGACCTGCGGTGGGGCAGAGACAACGGGTGGATAAAAACTAGGAAGAGATGATGGCGGGCCAGTTGCCACATCAGGACCAAAGAACGAAAGTTGATCAATGGTCACGATCCATCCTTCATGTGGAAAACAGACCACACGAAAAAGGGGGGAGACAAGAGCTCCCATGGCATAGGTGTAATCACGCCCCAAAAGCATATTGAAATCCAAAGGGCCTGGAACAACCATCACGTCCATATGGACGATTTTACCTCCCAAAGTAACAGGTAACCTTGGAAGGATCCCTAAGGGTTGACTCGTTCTTCTGTTAAATGCCAACAGATTCTGCGTAATAGGCGCAAGCGGTGGCGAACCAAAAGCTTGCCAAGTAGTTGAGGATAAAATACTAACAGACGCGCCTTCGTCTATGATGGTGCTGGGTACAACCAGACCAAAAGCCTGTATTGTGATCTCGAAAGGCACATAAGACGGAAGGCGGTATCCTGAAAATCGATTCCAATCAAAGGAAGCGACTAAAATACTCAGAGGGGCTACCATCGAACCAAGATGGTCTTCCCCTGGTGTTACGGAAGAAGAAGGAGCATCCTCCACGACCTCCATCTCGAAGGTGGGAGGGGTATCCTCCAAAGCCTCCATGGTGGGAGGCAGAGGAGCAGCTCCTTGAGGTATGAGGACAGGAGAATCTTTCTCCAAGTCTGAAGAATCTGAAGAAACCAGAAGGACATGAGGGGTGTGAGGTCCACTCTCAACGGAAAAGACCTGGTGCACCGCGGATGGGGCCAACTCAACCGATCCCACCACCAATGGTTGGTCAAGGACGGATTCTTGAATCCGAATTTCTGAGGGAGTGGGATCGACCAAAGATGATTTTTGACCAATCGTATCATCAGTAGGTGGAAGACTCAAAGAGAGTTGTTTATAACCAGCTGGGAGGCATGGTGTGGAAACAGTTGGGCTGTCCAAAACTCGCTTGGCTTCATCCATATAAGGACAAAGGTGAATGGCATGGTGCCCTTCACACAACTTACAGGGATTGGTGATCTTACCCTGCTTCTTAGGAGCCTTATCAATACCAGTTGAAGACGTGCCCCCAACCTGGCTCCCGGAAGTCAAAGGCAACGGCGGACGGCCGTCAGACCATGCTTCGAGCACCTTGGGGATGCCAGGGCAGTCTCGAAGAAGATGGTCTCCCGTGCACAACATGCAGGGGAACTTGACTTTCCGTGGAGGGTTGGGAGGTATATCAAGAGGAGATATTTCAGAAACAGTAGTGGCAGCTTTAGCCTCTCTTTTATCGGACTTCTTCTTCTTTGTCTTCTTCTTCTTCTTCTTAGCCACCTGGTTACTCGAATCCAGGCTTTCACCAGGCGAAGTAGAAGAGGAGGACGCAGAAACAGGCGAAGAAGGGGAGAGGTCCACCTTGGAATCAACATGATGTTGTTCAGGTGGAGGAACTGATTGAACAGTAGCGGAGATATTTGGGACCACAAAGGTTGAAAACAACCAAACAGGCAACCCAACAGTTAACCCAGGAAGGGACAACGTCGCCATGTAAGGAGCACCAACATTCCCAAAAGGAGGAAAATGACCAGGATTCCCTTCTGAGGGGATTCCTTGGTTGGTAAACTCTGAAAAAGTTGCCATCAAAACTCAAAACCACACACGGGCTGAAAAAGAGTCAAGACACACGATCAAACGGTCAACAAGAAAAATCTAATAGGGCGTGTAATCGTGGGTGATTAATTTTTACCACATTGAAAAATAAGAAACTTCACCGTTTCATGTTTTAAGAGTCGAGAAACGGTCAAAAAGGTGACTCTATCTCTTTCATATTTGACACAAGCGTGAAAGGACAAGCGCTTGGTGATCCTTTCAAATTTAGGGAGTCAGAAAAGATCAAATGACTGCTCAGGAATACTAGGCAAAAGGGTGTACCAAATAACCGTGAACTGCAATATACACCTTGGTTTCAATAATGAAAGAGAAATCAACCAAGGACTTTCTGTACGTGCAGGCAATCTCCCTGAATGTTGTGTTCGGTGTATCACGGGTATAGGGCGGCAGACTCGGCTTCCTATGGATAAAGGATTGAAACCTAGAGGGGTCTCCCTTTATATACGCGACGGTACGGGGAGCACAAGTCCGTACTAGTGCTGTCTAAAGCCAAGAGGCGAACGACAGCTACTAGGTTTTAAGACGCCGGAACACGTCTCTAGCCTAGACCTCTAAATGTTTCGTTAATGTTTCAATGCTTCCTTAGGTAAATTGAGTAAATTTTATGGTTGATCTTCAATTATGTTTCGGTTTCAAGGCCCTACCATATGTCATATGACAATCTCCTGTATGCAGCTATATGAGAAAAGAAATCTTTCAATTCGATGAATGCTATCTAGTTAAAGGAAGAGTTTCAAACAATGATGCAACAAACAACAACACTGCAAACAAAATCTTTTCCAAACTAGATGACTTTCACTATCCAAAAGTAATTCCAAACATTCAACGATGCAAATAATGCAATGTAATTTATGCAAAATTCTCTTTCTCGAAAACTATGCAATTGTAATCTATGCACAATTTCCTTTTTCTTTTAAAATTATAAGAACGCACTCAATGCATTTTTCGATGAAATGAGAATCTACTTATTGCATGATTTTAATAAAAGAGAATGCAATCAAAGCGATTTCTAGTTTTCAATCACTAAACAATGTAATCTAAGTTCAATGATGGACCTCAAAAAATACTTTTCAATGCAACGTGATCTAATGCATTTTGACGAAAAGAACACTTTGAGATGAAAACCAAATAAACGCAAATCTTCTTAATGAAGGATGAATGCAAAAGAGATGTAAACAAACACTAAGAATGCAATCGTTGTTTCAAACACTTTTTCACGAAATCCCTGAAAAGGCGACAAAACATATGAGGCCAAACACAAAGAGGACTTCCAAAGCAAGAGATCAAAACAAGGCATTCATTCCCTTTTACATCAAACAATCATGGAAAGAAGACATTCCAAATAATGAGCAATGTAATCTATGCTCATATAGAGGAAAGGCCGGAAGGGAAAGACACACTGGTGAAGGATTTAGGGAAAAAATCTCAATTTTAACACACCCTGGAATTGGCTCGACTTGTACATTGACAACTAGCGCCAACTGGCGCGACTTGCACACTGACAACTAGCGCCAATGGCCAATTGGCGCGGGTTGCTAACTGACAACAAGCGCCAACGCCTAAAAATGAAAAAATAAAGAATTTCTCCCAACCAAGACTAGACTCACCACTTCCAGCAGAATCTCCAAGACTCAAATGAACCATGCAATCTAGGCTCAAAGCGAGGCAAAGCTAAACACACAGATCAAGCTTAGAAAGCTCAAAACAGAGCAAACCCCAGCAGTCCCAGCACTGGCGCGACTGTCAGGTTGAAACTAGCGCCATATCAATATTGGCGCAGGTAATAAATGGACAACTGGCGCCAATTGGCGCGACTGTCATGCTAAAAAGCGTGCCAGTCAAGTTTGCTATGCCAAAATAAAAAATAAGCAATATAAGATCAGAGCAATGATGTTCAAGCTATCAAAGACCCAAATTCATAGAAAGAACCAACCCAGAAGAGCTGATCAAGCAAGGAGGATCAAGAATCGACCGAAAAGACAAGACAATGCTCCAAGTGTTCAGTTCATAAACTAAACCGGAGATTGACTGAAGCAGCTTTGATCTACTTCACTAATGCAGAGCAATAGCGTTTCGAAGGCTATCTGTCTGTACTTCAGGCTCCATCTATAGCTTACAAATCAAACAACAAGCTGAGTCCCCAGCGGAGTCGCCAAATTGTTGAGGAGGTAAATCCCCTCTGCGGACAGAGGCGATCCCTACTAGCCCAGATCGGGTCTAGCAACAATCATCATATGCTACAGCGCAATTTCCTAATTACGAATAAACAGACCAACGATGGAGGCCTACCTGGAGTCCAATGCTATGATTCGTAGAAGAGACAGCATTCCCGTTCCTCAGCCTCGGCAGATCACGATCCCCACGATCTCCGTGAATGGACACCTGCACATGCAAGAAACGACACGAATACAAGCATAAAATCCAGACTACGCAACTATATATCAGTCAAAAAGGATATAACTCATCATTATCATAAGTGAAAAACAGAGGGGAACCATAACTGGTAGTCATTCATTAATAAGCAATCGAAAGAGAGTACAACCAATGTTCTGACGCTGAGGTCTCCTTCGGAGGGTTCTCCAGTCGTACACATCTCGCAAAGCCTGCCAGGGATAGGACAAGCCTCTCTTAGAGTCTCTCAACTATAGTCTCCTTGCTTGAGTTTGGCCTTAGGGAATCAAGAAGGCTCTTGCAACATAAGGATATGAAAGCTCTTGGGAAATTGGAGATTCTGGAACTGGGCACTTCAAGACTAGCTTGCAATGGCAATGAGCTAGCTTTTATAGATGGAGGAAGGGGAGTTGGGATCCCTATAATTGTGGGATTGGCCCTATCTTCAAGGAAGCTTCCATGAGAGGTGGCAAACCACTTCACTTTCATGGAACTCCCGGAGCCAAACCTCCCAACTCAAGATAGATAACAGTTTCTGAGTCTGTTGAAACGAAACTTCTGCCATTCTTATTTAAAAAACACTCCTTAAATTTGCTGGCGCGACTGCGACTCTGGGACAGAGCGCCAGTTGGCGCGGCCTCTTTGTAGGATTTTCCTCATTGGCGCGAGTGATGAACTGACTACCCGCGCCAGTGCAAAAAGGGATGTTTTTATGGTTTTTTGCAAGGAGATGTCTTCAGGGAAATTAAAGCTCATGTTTAGAGGAATGCAATGATAATGGTTTCAAGGCATGACATTGCTTATTGGTCACAGAAACGACCCTCCAATGGGCGATATGGGAATTGCAGGGACGGTGAACAATTACTGTGTAACACTCCTCCTTCTTCACTGACATTGTAGTGGGATGATTCTTTACATAAGAATTCTTCTCATACTTTTTGCTAGGCCTTATCACAACGTGCTACTTTATTTTTTGGATCTTCTTTGAGGAATTGAACAATTGGAAATATCTATCCATGTGACCAAAATTATGACATGCATAACATCTCACATGACCAAGATATGTAGCTAGGGGGTCAAATCTTCTTCTCATCATGTCAGAACTCTATCTTCCATAAAATGTGCCTATAATCCATGGACTAGATCTGTAATCAATCACCTTGTGGCTAACAAGTTAAATGAGAAACAAAAACCATTGAATGAACTAGTATACATGTTGGTTGATCTCCTTGGTTGCCCGCGGTGCCCATACTATTGATTAGATATTAACACTCTCCTTCTATAGCTAGTTGCAACATGTCCTTAAATGTGATAGATGTAGCACATAACATCATATATCAAAGGATAAAAGGGGTTTTGAATCCTTTGAAATATTCCAACATGAACTCTTGGAGTGAGTGATTTTATAGTCATATGTTCTCCATTCCTCTACTACTAGATCTGCTATTTTATTCCTCTTTTTTTGCTATTTCTGCTACTATTGCCTACTATAGGATTATTAGATTCTATATTATTCGTTTTTTCCTACATATGAGTTGGAATCTGCCTTGTGAAAGGCAATACCATATCTATTCAATGGAGATATCTAGTTGCTAAGAAGGTTGTTCAAATCCTTGGTGCTCTTCTCCTGCTTGAGTTGACTGCCCTTTTGTTCTAACTACTTCTTCAATGAGACAACCTCGGCCTCAATATTTTCAACTTGTCCCTCCTCTTTTTGTCAGCTACTCATAACTTCTTCAATTCTTTTAGATTCTTGTAGCCAGGTCTTTAAAGTAACAATTTCTTCTTTGAGATTAACCTCCTTGGCATCAAATATATGCAACAAATTTTCTTGATATATGCATGCGGCTATTAGTCTACTCACTTCAACAGTAAGTTTCTCTATTACAATCATGGCTAAATCCTATTCAACTTTGAGGAGCCTAACATAATCCTCAACATTACTAGCATACAAACCATCCAAAACATAACTTAGAAAAAACTCATCTTTAGTTATACCTTCATATTTGATTTGTTGGAGCACACTTGGTTCTACTAATCCTTTCCTATATTTTTTTATTAGCTTTTGAACTCACACTTGTGGGATGAAACTCTTCTAGCTGAGATCCTTTCTTCTGTGAGGCCTTCTTCCTCTTTTTCTTTCTATGAGTCTTCTTCTCTTGCTCTTCATTGTTGCTATTTCTATTGTTTCCATACAACAACTCCAATCTATTCTGGAAATACTAAGAGGGGGGTGAATCCATATTTCTTATCAAATAGTATATTTCTAACTTCACAAAGCGTTAATTGTTATTATCATCATACAAATATAAAAATTCATCAACACCATTTAACAATGCACAATAATAAAGACACTAGACACAAATATGTTTAGGTGGAAACCCCTCCGGGACAAAAACCACCAAACACTTCTTAATATTTGACTTTCAATAAAATTTACATCAAAATTTTTAGCTCCAATCGAGGGAGGATGCATCCCCTTGTTTTAGAGGATCCAACATGTAATATTATTCAATGCCCTATTTACCAACTACAACTGCGATGATTCTCCAACGCCCTGGTTTATAATATCCAACTTGAAGGATGCTACAACACCCTTCTTACCAACTACAATTGGATGGATGCTCCAACGCCTTGTGCAAGCTGAAACCTACCTTAGCACCACCCTGACACCTTGAAGTTTTCTTAGGCTCCAACCTAAAGGAGACTCCACTCTCCTGCCTTGCACCACCCTGCCATCCTGATTAGTTGGTGGACCATGTTTCATAATTTTCAGGCTAGATTTACCTATGCTCAGTAATCAGTACAAAATAAATGGAATCCAAACCCTGTCAATCAAATCTTCCTCTACTCAATGTGCATATCAAATCCTAGATACATCAAGAAGTATTTCTATGCACATCGTCAAATAAAACTATTCTATGACATACAAAGTACCAATCAATACTACCAAGATACTTGATCCACTGGTTTCCCTGCTCAACAACAATTCTATTGGAATATCTCTGTTACATCAGCTGCCAAAACCATAGTCACTGTTAAATCAAAGGTTATTGTTATATAGGTCACTGTCACATATTCAAAGCACTGTCATGAAGATCACTCTCACATCAAATATTACTATCACAAGTCAAATGAGAGACACTATCACTACCATGTATCATATATCAAAAATATTGTTGCATAATATACATCAAAGTTACTTTTCGTATACATTAAAGTCAATGTCAATGTCATCACTATCAAATATTAAAGTGTTATCAAATTCTCTATTATGTGACATGGTCATGGTTGTACATCAAGGATGTACTATTATCCAACAACATCACAATAATGCAAGCTCACTGATATACCGAGTTCATTCATTGTTATATCAAGGTTACTATCAAGTAACTCGAACCCTAGCTAGATATTCCATACACCTTTTGTAGAATAATCCTTGCATGATAAAGCTTTGGCTCTGCTTAATACATCTCAGTAGCTACAACATTAGTATACCAAATTGTGATATAAATGATCATGCATTTATGTCAACACTCTAGCAACTCAAATACAATATCAAACTTGGACCAACAATCTCTGCCATCAACATTATAGTGATCCTTTGATGATGAGAATGCTACACATTCCAAAAACCCAGAGTTTAGTTTCACAAGATAGTTCTGCTCAACTATATCAATATATCAATATTGAAAACCCTAGCATATCAAAATGAAACTAAGTAGCTCTCAACCATAACACATTGTTAGTGCAAGACACAATTCCAAATAGCTAAAAATACCAACTCAATTATTCAACGCAAGAACCAAACTTTCTTAGGGTTACTGTAACAACATTAAAGTGAATGCATATAGTTTACAATCATGATTCAGATCTCAAGACATAGAATGAGTCTCTGTCATGTCATTAGGGTTGCAATCATATATCACTTTTGAGAAAACCAAACCATACTATGGTTCAGAATGATGAAGCTTCTAATGACAGTGATGTTCCTTGTAGTAACAATGAGATGTTTTGTAGTATACACTCCTTTAATTTTATTCTTGTATATTCAAATTCAAATCGAATGTTGAAATTTGGTTACCGGAGGACAGGTGGTTCCCTAAGGCTTTGATCTTTGGCTGAGGGAAAAGTGTCCAAATGTATTTCACTTTTTCTCCTAAAGTGACTTTATAAGTGATAAAGTCAAATCTAATTTAAAAGTGACTTTAAGTGATAAAGTTACTAAGTCTAATTTTAAAGTGACTTTAATAAAGTCAATGTGAAATTAGAAAGTGAAAAGTGACTTTGGAAATAAAAGACTAAGAGGGTCTTTATTAAAGTGGGGTGAATTATCCCACAGGGGCATGGTCTAGTGGCTAGCAGACGCACTGTTAAGGCATTCGTGATGTTAAGCAGGTCATGAGTTCAAGTCTCGTCTTATCTGTGTATCGCTCTTGCAGGCTGGGCGGTTCCCTGAGAGCTTATAGTGGTAGCCAGGGGGTTGGACCCCGCGCCGCGCGTGTGAAAGATGCCTGATGTTTTCGATTCACCTGACTTAAAAAAAAAAAAAGTGGGGTGAATTAAAAAATAGAAAGTGAGATTTAAATGCACATTTAATCTCAGCCCTAGATCTAAAGCTATCTCAGCCATTGGATTTAGGAATTCCCCAAAAGTCTCTTAGGGTTAGGTTAAAGGAGGAAAAGAGAGGAAAAGGTCATTAATTCTTTCATGAGAAGATTGAGAGAAGAGAAGAGAAAGCAACGGAGAAATTTTTGAGCAGTGAGGAGAAGGAGGGCAACAACTAGAGACTTCGGCAAATCCTTATAGCATCAAAGAGGCAAATTTCCCAAGGAAAAAATCGGTACAACTGGAGTGTGGCACATTTTTTGAGGAAGGAGGCAAGTTTTCTAGGAATTCATACAGCAGCTTCAACACAGTTTTCTAGGCATTTTCTGGGCATGAAAATCGAGGAGAGGTACTATTGTTTGGTGGCATAGATTTCGAGGAAATTCATACAACAACCGTACAACAACAACAACACATTTTTCGAGGCAAAAAGAGGCACAAAAATCGAGGAGGAAGTACTATTGTACCTTCCATATAACCGTACAACTAGGTACAGAAATCAAGAAGTAAAATCAACATTTAATGCTATAAAATTTTTGTTTTGTTAGTTTACTGTTCGGCACATTTTCCAAGGCAAGGTATATGCATGGAAATCGAGATAAGTACATTTGTTAAGTTGCTAGAATTTTTAATGTAATTTCTGTCTCGCTGTAAAAGCTATATTCAGAAATAAAGAAGAGCTTTCGAACTGGTTTTCCCCAAGAGTTGTAGGGGGTTTTTCCAGGGTCATCTTGACCAAAAATTAGCATGGCATTTTCTATGTGTGTGGCTGAAATTATTTATGTGTTTTTATTTCTGCAATTTCCAGCATTTGAAATTTCCAGAATTTGTGTTTTTAGAAAATATTTATTTTCCCAACTTGTTGAATATATGGTTATGGTAATGGAAATTTAACTATATGGGAAAAAAAGGAGAAAATAAAATTGGAGTGGGTCTTAAAATTTGTACATGGTATCAGAGCTAATTTGCTGAAAAGTGCAGTTTGGGACAACAAAGAGAAAAATTACAGCAAGCTGATTTTTCACATAGAAAACAGAACCTTTACCACAACAGTGTCATTTTCAGTTTATTAGGACAACAAGCATGTCTTTGGGCTTGAGGGTGGAGGATAGGTTGGATGGGCATAAAAACTATAGTGTATGGAAGGAAAGAATGCATAGCATCTTTGAGGAGGCATAAGTCTAGGGTATAATGGTGAATACCCAAAAACACCCTGTTAATGTGCCTACTGACCTTGTTCAGTTGGCAGAATTTAACAAGAAGAATAACAAGGGTAAGAGACTGATTATGGATGGTGTTAAAGACCATTGCATTCCTCATGTGAGAGGAAAGATACTTTCTCATGAGATGTGGAAAACCTTGACCAATCTCTACCAGAGTACCAATGAGAAGAGAAAAATGGTCCTAAGGAGAAGCTGAAGGCCATTAAGATGGAAAAGACTGATAGTGCTACTGTATACCTCACAAAGATCACTAATGTGAGAGATGAGTTGGTAGCAGTTGGAGAGGTCATTCCGTCCACTGAGTTGGTGCGGATTGCAGTGAATGGCCTTCCTAGTTCATGGCTGAGCTTTGTTGATTGGATTGTTGCATGTGAGACCCTTCCCACTTGGGAGAGGTTGTGGGATGATTGCATACAGAATGAAATCCGAAATAACCAGCTTGGGATAGCTAAACCAGTTGAGGAGGATGAGAATGTAGCACTGGTAGCAAGAGGCGAGAAAGGTAAAGGAAAGAAGTAAGCTTTCACAAGTGGTGGTGGGGGCAAAGGCAAAGGCAAAGGTAAGCAGCTAAACAAGGAGAAGGACTATTCAAAGGTGAAGTGTTGGAATTTTCAGAAGACGAGACACTATGAAGTTGTATTTTCCGAGAAGAAGAAGAAGTGGAAGAACAAGACCATGGCAGCATCAACAGAGATAGAGGACTTTTCGGAGAGCTTTGACCGGGAGTTTGGGTTCATTGCTTGTGAGTCCACTAGTGCGGGATCACCTACCATGGAGGGTGAGAGGGAGTGTGCATTTCCCTCCACTAGCGGAGCATCTTCAGGTATTTGGTATGTTGATAGTGGGGCTTCATGTCATAAGACAAGAGTCCGTGAGTACTTCTCAGAGCTTTCAGACAGTGGCACTGATATAGAGGTTGTACTCGGAGACGACAACATTGTTAGAGCAGTCGGTGTGGGGAAATTTACATTTGATAGGGAACCCAAACCTCCCTTGAAAGTGTCAGATGTTCTATATGTGCCAAGGATGAAGAAGAACCTTATATCCATCTCAACATTGGAGGACAGAGGGTATGAGGTATTCTTCAGGAGAGGACATGTGCTTATATATCCGAGCGGCGCTCCAGCTGATTCAGCTAGAGTGATTGGTGTATGCCATGAAAAGGTGTACAAGTTCGTGTTTTAGCCTCTTTTGGAATTGAGTAGTAGTACCGGCAGCAGAGCTAGTAGTTCAGAGCTGTGTGATATTTGGTACCACAAAATGGGGCACATGTATCATGGAGCCTTGAGGACATTGCGGGAGATCACTACATGTGTGACAGATTTTAGTTCTGATCACCTAGATACATGTAGAGGATGTGCAATGGGTAAGTTTTCCAAATCCCCTTTTCCCAACAGTGACAGTAGATCGACTGGGATACTTGATTTGATTCATACCAATGTGAGCGGTCGAATGCCTCATGTTTCCTTGAGTGAATGTAGTATTCCCAAATGGAAAAGCCACAATACATGAACACAATAATGGAAAGAGCAGTGAATAAATCAACACACCATGATATGAGACAAATATACAACCATCTTATTAAACATATCAGCAAATAATAGGCACAAGATCTTGAGGATCTAGTCACTCAAGAAAAAATAGCAAAATATGTCAATATATGGGAAATAGCTGCCATACAAATGCCTAGAGCTATGAAAGCGCAGTTTTAAGGCATAAACTGCTACATAGAGATGAATCAATGTAGATCTGCTATTATATAGCTCAAATAATGCTAGGAGTGAAGATCTAGCCTCCTAGACACTTTTCCAAGAGAACTCGGGAAGGGTTTCTAGAAATACACCCAAATAAATGGTGATCTACAGCCCTAGGATTGAAGAGTCATTGCAAACTGAAGCTCATGAAATAGAAGGTTGAAATAATATGGATCTGATGTAGATCTCCTCAAAGGTCTCCTCCAATGAAAGGCTGAACCCTTCAACTACAGGAAAACACTCTAAAAGAGCCAATAGATCCTCCCCTGAAGCTGGCCTCCAAAATAATGAAATTCCAAATTGAAACTGCACTGTAAATGATGGGGATATGTTGGCCTGGTGCCAAAGATCTGAAATGTGCTCAGAATCCCTCCTTGTTGATCTCCCAAGAGAAGGAATCCTTCCTCCTATGAAAAACTAGCTCAGAAAGTGGGTTTCTCAACCCTCCACTGCAACACCCTGCAACCCAACTCAGATCTGAACAGACACTATGCTATAGCTAAATACTGAAGCTTGGCTAGAATGTTGGATACATGGAAATGATAGATCAATACTCTCCTAAGAGGCCTCTCAAGGAAAGAGGTGGAATTCCAGACTAGGAACTCCTTGTTCTAAACAACACCAACAATCTTAGCTAAATAGCTGAAGAGAGAAAAAGTCTAAACAGACATATCAAAATAATAATCATAAGATAACCTCATATGGATGCCATCCTCTTCCTTATAAACAATGTGAGCCTTCTCACCTTGGGTCCCACTCATTAGGGTTTCCACCATCATGCAATTTATCTCCCTCAAAAAATGTGTTGTCCAATCATTAATGCCACTCCTCCATAACAACGCTGTATGATTTGGTCAAAGTTGACCTATTCAACATGCTCCAGTCCCTTTTCACACCTAAGGGTATTCAATCCAGCTTTTATATGACCTCCATTCACACTAGGAGTGTCTTTTATTCCTTATAAGGAGATTTATGGGTCTTCATACCCTCTTATTCTTCTATCTAAGATCAAAATTAAAATTTAATATTCCAATTAGCTGTGTGCTAATTTAGGAATATTACAGTCCTCCCCTCCCAAATTTTGCTTGTCCTCAAGCAACTGTAAGGATAGAACTAAAGAGCATCTCCTCTTCCTCTTGTAGCATCTCCATGTGATAATATTATCCAATGAACAAGATGTTGTTTTATCAATAAGTTTCCAAGTTGCTCCTCCCAAGTGTATAAGTATGCCTTTGGTGAAAAATCCAAATGGCTCTCATCATGAATAAGTAGAATATCCATGGAAGCAACTATGTGCGGTCTAGAGGCCTTTTTGAGGCATGGAATCTGAAACATATTGGGAACTACCATTCACATGTGAAGCCTTCATCCCCAAGCTATCATCCACAAAAAGCGAGTCACCGTCCAACATGGCAACTCATGAAAAATATCCTCCACCTTAAGCTCTTGCAAAGTAGGTGGGCTGCATAGCTGAACATTATGGATCAAATTGTCCATCCCAAATTGTCTCTCTCTCCACTTATGACAAGTGTAGAGCTGCTGCCGAATATGGGTTGCAATAAGGTTGCCTTCATGAAGCAAAAAGGCAATAGGATATTCATACATCCACTCTTGGGTTCTTACCCAAATCATCCCATATAAAATGAATATGACATTATCATCATAGGGAATCCAAATGAGAGAAATAATGAAGGTTTTACATAGTGCTGGAAGGCACCAACAATTTCTCAAGTAGTTACAGCGTAGTTTTATCAACTGTAGTTTCAAAACATGATGTGGCAAGTTGTCTCCCATCAATTTTCTAGTTGTGCATGTCATCACACTTACTAGGGAATAGTAAATGGCATTGTATATCAGCTGAGAATACAGGAAATAGCACAACACTTACCCAAAGCCATACAAGAAATGGCTCTCTCCATCACAGATGTTGGTCCCAAAATGACCATGAAGCCCAAATAAAGGTTTGCCCTCTTGTGGAGCAATGCACTGTATAGAGATGGTAAGAGAATGAAAACACTGCGTTAGGTAATCAAAAACAAAATTCTTATCATGTGCTGAGATCAAGATGATAATAAGATCCATGAATTAGCCCTCCATAGTGGTATGACATACTCCCATGAAGAGGAATGAACTATGTGCTGCATGAAGATATTTCTTCTTATGCTTGGAAATACAAGTCAAGAAGATCATATCATGGTAATAGATGTCTCCATCCACTACTCCATCACTCTCATCTCGTACTTGTACATCAAGTGCATCATATGTGAAGTGATACTGGGAACACCTCATCAAAAAATCCAAGCTCCCAAGTGACAACGCTTTTGGCCTTTGTAATAAGGTTCATGTCATCTCATAGCTCCCTTCTTTGACATCCCACATTTCAAAGCCATCAATCATAATGCTGCTACATATGGGAGACTCCTTCCAAAGTAGAAGTACCTCTTGATCCTCCAAGGCTAAGGAGTATCCCCTTTGCACCTCGATAGTGCCATCTCCTATCCCTGCAACATCATGCAAAGTATGGGAGAAAATCAGCCCATACTCTCCCAAGAACCTCCAAGGCAACAACAACTCTTGTTGCCTCCCCACACCATCACCATATAAACTATGGAGCAACAACATGATGGTTGACATGAAAGATATCACATCACCCCAATATACCCAAACTCCTTTCTGCCATATGATGTAAGTTCCATGCCAAGTTCCATCCACCAACCTACCCTTTGAAATAGGATGTGTCATATCATGACCAAACTCTTTCAAGAGTAACCAACACAGTCTTTCCTCCTGTTGCCCGATGTCATAAATATGCAAGTGGCTTCCCAACCTCTTTCTCATCAACATCACCCACCTAACCAACAGTGAGTATCTATCATCATGTCCAAAAGTGGCATGCTTCCAATGGAGAATTCCATCTTCCCAAATCAGATTTCTGTCTTTGCATTTCATGGAATGTTGAAGTGAAATCTCCTGGAGATCTCCAAATGATGACCACCCATCAATGACCAAGTTGATCCCATAAGGATCCAAATATACTGAAGGCAAAATCTTCTCGTCGAGCAATGAAATTCTCATCAAGAAAGATCCATCATAACAATGGAAGATAATATGTCTCTCACCAACCATCTGCCTATCCTTTTCTATGCATGTAGAAAGGTCATTGAAATGCCCCAATAATGATTGGGCCCTAAACTCATCACTGCTGCTCAATGACAGCACTGATGATCTCCATAATGGTGCATCTACTATCTCAAGATCATGCTTAGTGCTAAACACATATTTCTGCATTGCATGGTTCAAGATAATGCTCATCCCATGCTCCAAGAATTTACACTCCAACCCCAAGAGTTGTGTGCAGCTCAACAATGATACACTAGGATGATTGTATATCTCCTCCTTGAACAAATCAAGGTTGCTCAGTTTAGTGATAGTCTGCTGCTCCAAATTAGTAATGTACCTTGACCCTAGGTCATGCAATGGTACATTCCCACAATCCTTATAAGACGTGCTGAAATAATAGAAAGTGGAAACATATGCATACCTTGGTAAAGCTTGGGAACATCTTGTAATGCTACAAGGGTTCCTCCTTCCAGTGTGATGGATTCCCCAACTACTGATGATGATGGCTACTCTTCCAAGGTTGCATCAGCATTGGTACAAGTCTCCTCCTCCACATGCATCTCCAGAATAGTGCATGTGATCCCAAATGTCAAGAGATTAGGACCACTTGGAAAAGATGCAAGGGTTCTTCCTCCTGATGTAAGTGCTCCTACAACAAGTGGTGGTGAAGGCTCCTTCACCTATGATTTCTTCTTGCCAAACTTCTTGATCAACCTTTGAGTAAAATATGCATATGCAGTCACTTTTGCATGACTCAAATGGTTGAACCACCAAATGTTTGCTTCACCCTCAAGGTACAGCGCTGAAATCTCAACAACTTCTTTCTCTACTACTGGATCTAGTAGGAAAATTGCATCCAACTTCATTCCCCAAGCTCTTGTTGTGCATGTGGATGACCCATCAAAAGTAGACAATAGAAATATATTGCCCTCTTTTCTTCTATTTCTGCAAGGTCTCCTTTCTTCTTTGAGCTGAATGAACTGTGGGAGAGTTAGATTCTCCTTTAAAACTCTAGGTTGAGACTTATATTTTGCAAGATACTCACTTAGAATCTCATGATCTAAGTTTCCTCCATCTTCATGCCTCTTGTCTTCAAAGAAAGGGGTATAGCATATTTCTTTGGAGCTCTATGTAATACCGAATCTTCTTTTTGCTGATAGCAAGTACATGGACCTTCCTCATCTTGAAACCTAATGTGGTTTCACTTCTCTTCTCCATTTTCCTTTGCTTGACCTCCTTGGTGAGGTCCTTCTTATATTTGAAAAAAGATGAGATGAAACTCATTCTTTCCATCATCCTGATTTATTTCTCCTTCTTCTTAATATCCTGAAATAATAATGGCTGAGATCCGTAGGCTGAGCCAAGATTATGCTTTGATACCATTGTAGTATTCCCAAATGGGAAAGTAGCAATACATGAACACAATAATGGAAAGAACAGTGAATAAATCAACACACCATGATATGAGAAAAATTTACAACCATCTTATTAAACATATTAGCAAATAATAGGCACAAGATCTTGAGGATCTAGTCACTCAAGCAATGCAAAAAAAGCCTCCACAAGAAAAATATGTGAATATATGGGAAATAGCTGCCATAAAAATGCCCAAAGATATGAAAACGCAGTTTTAGGGCATAAACTGCTGCATAAATATGGATCAATGTAGATCTGTTGTTATATAGCGCAAATAATGCTAGGAGTGAAGATCTGGCCTCCTAGACACTTTTCCAAGAGAACCCGGGAAGGGTTTTCAGAAATACACCCAAATAAAAATGGTGATCTACAACCCTAGGACTGAAGAGTCACTGCAAAATAAAGTTCATGAAATAAAAGGCTGAAATAATATGGATCTTATGTAGATCTCCTCAAATGTTTCCTCCAATGAAAGGCTGAACCCTTCAACTACAAGAAAACACTCTAAAAGAGCCAAAAATCCTCCCTTGAAGCTGACCTCCAAAATAACGCAATTCCCAACTGAAACTGCACTGTAAATGATGGGGATAGGTTGGCCTGGTGCCAAATATCTAAAATGTGCCCAAAATCCCTCCTAGCTAATCTCCCAAGAGAATGAATCCTTCCTCCTATGACAAACTAGCTCAGAAAGTGGGTTTCTCAACCCTCCATTGCAACACCCTGCAACCCAACTCAGATTGGAACAGACACTGAGATGTAGCTGAATACTGAAGCTTGGCCATAATGCTAGATATGTGGAAATGATAGATCAATACTCTCCCAAGAGGCCTCTGAAGGAAATAGGTGGAATTCCCGACCAGGAACACCCTGTGCTAAACAACACCAACAATCTTAGCTAAACAACTGAAGAGAGCAAAAGTCTAAACAGACATATCAAAATAATAATCGTAAGCTAACCTCATATGGCTGCCATCCTATTCCTTATAAACAATGTGATCCTTCTCACTTGGGTCCCACTCATTAGGGTTTCCACCATCATGCAATTAATCTCCCACCAAAACTGCGTTGTCCCATCATTAATGCCACTTCTCCATAACAACGTTGTTTGATTTAGTCAAATTTGACCTATTCAACATGCTCCAGCCCCTTTTCACACCTAAGGGTCTTCAATCCAGCTTTATATGACCTCCATTCACACCAGGAGTGTCTTTTATTCCTTATAAGGAGATTTATGGGTCTCCATACCCTCTTATTCTTCTATCGAAGATCAAAATTAAAATTTAATATTCCAATTAGTTGTGTCCTAATTTAGGAATATTACAGAGTACTATGTTTTATTCATTGATGATCACTCTAGGAAGACATAGAATTATTTCTTGAAGACCAAGAGTGAGGTCTTCAAGCGGTTTCAAGAGTTCAGAGTTCTTGTGGAGACTCAGACAGGTCGGAAGATCAAGTCCGTTAGGTCAGACAATGGAGGGGAGTACACCCTTGGTGAGTTTGTTTATTATTGTGCAGAGGTAGGCATTAGAAGGGAGTTCACATTTCCTTACAACGCCCAGTAGAACGGGGTTGCGGAGAGGAAGAACAAATCCATCGTTGGGGTTGCCAAAGCCATGCTACATGATCAGGGGTTACCATTGTTTTTATGGGCAGATGCCTGCAACACTACTGTGTATTTGCAGAACAAGAGTCCACATCATGCCTTGGGGCATGTGACGCTGGGGGAGGCTTTTTATAGGAAGCAACTTGATGTTGGTCATATCCGTATCTTTGGGTGTATTTCATACTCCTATGTACCCAAGGAGAAGAGGACCAAGCTAGAGGCCACTGCAGAGAAGGGTATCTTTATGGGCTACAGTGAGACCTCGAAAGCCTTTCAAATTTATATTCCTACACAAAGGAGAGTTGTTGTCAGGCAGGATGTGAAGTTCAAGGAGGACAGGGCTTTCAGGAGGTCACGAGAGTTAGAGTATGTGGATCATCCAGACCCTCAGGAGCAGCTGAGTCAAGCACAGGGATCCAGTGGGCAGGTATCCGAAGGTACATTGATTATGGTGTTAGGTCCATCAGTGAGTAGTGGCTCACAGAGTAAGAGGGGTGGTGCTTCGGGCAGCATGAAGAGCAGTCCACAAAGCAGTTCACTAGGTATTCCATTGATGGACAATTCACATGGTACTTCAACATCTATAGGTTCAGGTTCAGGCAGGAGGACAACAGACATATAGTCAGGATTTCAGGCTCCTGATGAGGATGGGGAGTTTCATTCTCCCATGGGTGAAGTGCACTCAGGGAAGAGGAAGCCCAAGTGGCTTCATGATACCTTGAGAGAGGCCACATCTGTTGCTGGGCTGAAGAGACCGGTAAGAGAGAGCAGACCACCTGAGAGGTTTTGTAGCTATATGGAAATGGTTGCCAACATAGTTGACTCTGAGCCTTCTAGCTATGAGGAGGCAGCTAGCCAGCAGTTCTAGAGAGAGGCCATGTAGGAGGAGTATTCTTCTATCATGAAGAATGATGTTTGGGAGGTGGTGCCGAGGCTTGAGGGAAAGTCTGTGGTTACTTCCAGATGGCTTTACAAGGTAAAGCACGCTGCAGATGGTAGGATTGAGAAATTCAAGGCAAGGTTTGTGGCTAGAGGGTTCTCTCAGGTAGAGGGAGTTGATTATGAGGAGACCTTCACTCCCATGGCTCGATATACTTCCATTCCTTCCATTATATCGATAGCAACAGAGATGGGTTGGAAGATCCACCAGATAGATGTGAAGACTGGATTTCTCAATGGCTTCATATAGGAGGAGGTGTACATTGAGAAGCCATAGGGCTTTGAGGTGCATGGGAAGGAGTCCCATGTATGCAGACTGAAGAAGGCCCTTTATGGCTTGAAGCAAGCTCCTAGATATTGGTACTCCAGGATTGATACGTACTTGTAGGAGATGGGTTTCACAAAGAGTGATGCAGATCCGAACCTGTACTTTATTGTGATAGGTGAGGAGCCTCTCATTTTGGTCTTGCATGTGGATGACGGTCATTACAGGTGCAGAGAGACTCATATACAGCTGCAAGAGAGATCTTACATCAAAGTTTGAGATGAAGGACATTGGCTTGATGCATTACGTTTTGGGTTTGGAGGTGTGGCAAAAGGAGGGGCATTTCTTCCTAGGATAGGGGAAGTATTTTGTGGACATCCTTAGGAGATTCCACATGGAGGATTGTAGACCCATGTCGACACCTATGATCACCAACTTGAAGAAGCTTCATGCTTCAGATTCTGAGTTGGTGGATCCCACATTGTATAGAAAGCTGATTGGTTCCTTGATGTATTTGGTCAAAACTAGACCAGATATATGTTTTGCAGTCAACACGATGAGCCAGTTCATGTGTGAGCCCAAGAGGGTGCACTGGGTTGCTGCAAAACACATTTTGCGGTACTTGCAGGGGACAATGGATTATGGTATGGATTATAGGCAAGGAGATGGAGTGAGATTGGCAAGTTACACTAATTCTGATTGGGTAGGTTGTGATTCTGATAGGAAGAGCACTTTAGGGTGTTGTTTTGGGTTGGGTTCGGCAGTGGTGTCGTGGTTCAGCCTAAAACAGGAGTCAGTAGCATTGAGTTCAGTGGAAGCAGAGTACATGGCAGCCATTTTAGCTATTTGTGAGGTCATATGGCTTCAAAAGATGTTGTTTGGTTTATTTGGTCAGCCGTTGAGACCTTCAGTGATATAATACGATAATCAGAGTTGCATTAAACTCACGGAGAATCCAGTGTTTCATGACAGGTCAAAGCATATCTGTATCAAATATCATTTCATCAGAGACTATGTTAAGAAGGGAGTTGTGAAGCTTGAGTATATTCCCACTGATGAGCAGGTAGTAGATATATTTACCAAAGCCTTACCATGGGGCAGGGATGTCTATTTCAGAGACAAGATGGGTGTGGTGGGGAACACCTTCCTCGGTAAGAGGGAGTGTTGAAATTTGGTTACTGGAGGACAGGTGGTTCCCTAAGGGTTTGATCTTTGGGCTAGGGAAAAGTGTCGAAATGAATTTCACTTTTTCTCCTAAAGTGACTTTATAAGTTATAAAGTCAAATCTAATTTAAAAGTGACTTTAAGTGATAAATTTACTAAGTATAATTTTAAAGTGACTTTAATAAAGTCAATGTGAAATTAGAAAGTGAAAAGTGACTTTGGAAATAAAAGACTAAGAGGGTCTTTATTAAAGTGGGGTGAATTAAAAAATAGAAAGTGAGATTTAAATGCACATTTAATCTCAGCCCTAGATCTAAAGCTATCCCAACCATTGGATTTAGGGATTCCCCAAAAGTCACTTAGGGTTAGGTTAAAGGAGGAAAAGAGAGGAAAAGGTCATTAATTATTTCATGAGAAGATTGAGAGAAGAGAAGAGAAATCAAGGGAGAAATTTCTGAGCAATGAGGAGAAGGAGAGAAATAGCTAAAGACTTCAACAAATCCGTACAGCAGCAAAGTGGCATAGTTCCCAAGGTAGAAATCAGTACAATAGGAGTGTGGCACATTTTTCGAGGAAGGAGGCACAGTTTTCTAGGAATCCATACAGTAACTTCAGCATAGTTTTATGGCTAGATTCTGGACACGAAAATCGAGGAGGGAAACTACTATTTGGTGGCACAAATTTCGAGGAAATCCATATAGCAGCCATATAGCAGCAACAACACATTTTTCGAGGCAAAAAGATGCCTAAAAATCGAGGAGGAGGTACTTTTGCACCTTTCGTACAGTCCGTACAGCCGTACGACCGTACATCTAGGAAAAAAATCGAGAAGTACAGTAAGCATTTAATGCTGTAAAATTTCTGTTTTTTTAGTTTACTGTTTGGCACATTTTCCAAGGCGTGGGATAAGCACGGAAATCGAGATAAGGACATTTGTTAAGTTGCTGGAATTTTTGTTGTAATTTCTGTCTCACTGTAAAAGCCATATTCAGAAATAAATAAGAGGTTTCGAACTGGTTTTCCCCAAGAGTTATAGGGGTTTTTTCCATTGTCACCTTGACCAAAAATCAGTGTGTCATTTTCTGTGTGTGTGGCTGAAATTATTTTTGTGTTTTTATTTCTGCAATTTCCAGCATTTGAAATTTCCAGAATTTGTGTTTTCAGAAAATATTTATTTTCCCAGCTTGTTGAAAGTATGGTTATGGGAATGAGAATTTAATTATATGGGAGAAGTAAGGAGAAACTGAAAACCATAATGGGTCTTAAAATTTCTACATCGAATTTGTAACATAGTAAACATATCTGAGTCGTTTCGATAAGTCAACTTAATTCTTTTGATATGGATGTATACATCTATATAAGAATGTGTATCGTTTTACTTTTTGACATAAGAAAAAATATGTAATAATCAATATGACAATGGTCTGTGCAGTGAATGGCTCACTTTGTGAACAAGACCGTAGATATTTAAGGAGTTGCAACCCTATTAAACTTCATAGGTATACGCTCAAATATACTGATGTATGGGCCGTAAACAACTTTATGTAGCCACTATAGTGATTAATTTTTCTTTGCTACTTCAAAATTGCAAGCTTAGAGAATGCTAGGTTGAAACTGATCATAGTGATGATTGATGCACATATGTAAGATAAGACAAACTATTTTAAGAACTTCTTACCATTTGAAACTTCATAATTCCTCCCTCCTGGACAAGAATAATATGTGTCACATGTATTGAGACAATGAACATCTTACGATAAATATTTTAGGCCTCCCAATCATGACAAAAGTTCTTTGTCGGTCCTTGTCACAAAGATGATGAGGCGACATGCCTTTTATTTTCTCAAATTAACTCCAAGAGGAACCACTACAATAGGATGATCACTTTGAAATTTTTAGCAATAAAAAACAAAACCTTTAGAACTGCATCAAGTGCCTTGGGGCCTTCTTGCCATATCTAATTTTGGACCTTCGTACCGAAACTCCAATACTACATGCCCTATCACAAGATGATCAAAGAGATTACCTAAGGAGGGCCAAAACTCTACAGAGGAGGAAAATACTCAACTTCTTCAGACCTTCAAATGAATATATCATTCATTTCATATTCAAACACCTTCTTCGTTGACCTGTGCAGAGACAAAGGCATAAATCCTAGCGATAAACTCACAAACAAAAAGGACATTCCATTCTTCCTCTTTTTGGATGTAATATTCCACAGGGCGAAATGCATGTTTTAGAAGCTAGATTTCTTTTAAATTCATGTGCATTCAATGTCTCTTTGGAGACATGATGACTCTCCATTTACAGTGTAATAGAATGGTAGCTGAAATACTCAAAAGAGGGAAAATGTTTGGAGTAGATTGGAGTTGGAGGATAATTTGAATTTTCAAAATTCATTTGTTTGGAGCTAAAACCTTTAATACCCTTAGCTCAAATTTAATCTGATTTTTTATTCACTTTTGAAGCCCAAGATATTTAATTTATTCTTTCACCTATTTGACTTGATGATCTTTCCAAATCATAAGAAGCCACGTTAACCATTGGTTGTGGTTTTTCCCACAAGGTGGATCCTTCATGTTCAAACAAGAAAAACTCCCAAACTGTGAAGGCTCTAGTGGCGTGTAATATACCACTAGAATCAACTTGAAAAGGAGAATATAATGATGATGATCTTGAGATAAAATTCATTGATATTCATCCTTAAAAACCTTAATAAATATGAGGTTACTAGGTTTTCTGACCATCCTTCCGTTGGAGCTTCCAACTTATGAAATCCAAACAAATATTAAGAGCGTTCAATAATGAAAATTGACATCATCAAAAATAAAATTCAACAATCTATCCCAAATCTCCTTTGTAGATTTCAAATCTGCTATCTTATCCAGATTTGTATTACAGAGATTGTCATAGATAACACACTTTTCTTTTTCATTTTGTTGTGTCATCTTCGGTGGGGAGGATCTATACCATATCCTTCAAAAACTAACTTCCAAATGTCAGATCCATAATTTTAAATTTTTTGTCCATACCTTGTAGTTTTCAATAGTGAGAAGGGGGACTCCTTGACGATCCATCTAAAAAAAAATTCAAATTCTTCACCTCGATATGCTTTCCAGCGGTTAATCTACACTTGAAATTCCCGCTCTAATACCAATTATTGGAAGCTTGAAAACACTAAGAAGAGGGGAGGAGAATCAATATTGTGAAACATTCATTAAATTATACCATTTTTTCCCCTTATGTACATTAATTGAATTATCACTTAATTAGAACCACAATATAATAATAGATCTAAACATATAAGAAGCATGCAAAGTAACCATGAAAGCATCAACACATAAACCATAAGACATATACATCAAGAATGCACTTAGGAACACTGTATGTGAGGTGGAAACCCTTATGGAAGAAAAATTACCATTTGCTTCTTATTATCATCATCAAATCTTCTTTTAACATAATCATTGACCACCACTAGTGTGGAAGCCACAATTTTTTATTCTTGTGAGAAACTATTGCTTCAGGCCACTACCTAACGGAAGCCACCACTTCCTAAAATTTATATTCCACCACGTGCTATATGCCCCAACACCCAATAGTCTATCCAACCACAACTAGAAGGAAGCCACTAGTTGAAGGATTCCACTTCAACCTAAATCTACTAGCCACCACTTCCTATCAAAATAGGCCCCAACCTTCAAGCTCTTTTGTGGATCACATTTCACAATATTTCATAATAGGATCCACTTTTCTATACATAATATGAATGTGAGTCTCATTTCATAGTTTTGATACTAGACCCAATTAGTCTACTCTTCTCATCAACAATAAATCTCACTATCAAACCCTCACAACAACACACATTCAAATATTCTGAAGAAAAGCAATACAAATTACACGGAATCAATATAAACTCATTGCATATACAAACTCAACCATATAACACTAATAACATACTTGTTGGGTGTGTGTTATATCCTTTCCATGACTAGATCCACGTGTTATACGTTGCATCGGGCACAACAGGGGGGTCACGCGGGGGGTGGCATCCCCCCTTGTTGTGGGGTTCGCGAGGGGGTAGTAGACCCCTTGCACGGGGTTGGGGGAAATTACATGCGAATTTTTTATTTAGGACCCAAAGATGATGGGCAGACCTACCCATGATTTTTGCATGGGTTTTGCACATGGTTTTGGGCATGGTGATTTTTTTCCCATGGTATTTTGTAGATCCGGTCGGGAATTACGTTTATGTCCAAATCTAGGGTTGATGGATTGGGGTTTATAAATTCTTTGACATGTACATATATGTATTGTAACAATGAAATGAATATAATGAAAAATCAATATGGTAGTCCTAGTTTTGGGATCCAGGGGAAAATATCTATGTACTTGTTTTATGTTCTTTCCATTGTTTATTTTTCTGTTTTAATAATTTGTTTGCGGGTAATATATGTACAGGTCATAAAACCTACATTTGGTATCATATATGTTTAAAATTTAAGGGGATGCCTTTGCTGCTGAGGGGTTGTTCTCGGGCCTATGGTAGACCCTGTTCAATGGGAGATCTGCGAGATTAATCTTGGTGGTGAAAAAATATGGTGAACAATGGAAAGAAAGAGAACGATAAATTCAATGGACAAAGTGTTGAGTTTTGAAAGCTCAAGGCAGAGGATATGTTGGTGGATAAATATCAATAGATCATAGTAGATCTGGGTACTAAACCAAAAATGTTTGCAAAATATTGGGAAAAGTTTGATCGGAAGGAAACAAGCACAATATGATTGTGTATCTTAGATTAAATATTGTTGAATGTATCAGGGGAAGCTAGACAAAGGATTTGTGGGTAAATTTAGGGAATTTGTACCAATCTAAGTCTCTGGTGAACAAACTGATCATGCAAAAAAAGATGTATAACCTAAGGATGAAGGATGGATACTTTGTGACAGAGCATCTGAATGCCTTTAATAATGTGGTAAGCCAATTGTTATCTATTGATATAAATTTTTAGACAAAGATGAGTCCATCAATTTTCTATGTTCTCTACCAGATTAATGGGATAGTTTGATTATTGCAATAGGTAGAAATACAAATACCTTGAAGTTTGATGAAATAGTATTATCCTTGTTGTTGAAGGAGATGAGACGAAAAAATATGGAGAGCCAAAATGGAGATGCCTTGTCCGTACGAGGATGGTCCCAAAACATAAACAAAAATAATTCCTCGAGTGGGAGATCTAAATCTCTAGGAATTTTTTTAAAGGTGTGCTAGAAATGTGGAAAGGAAGGGCACTATAGAAAGGACTGTAGATCTAAATCTCTTGAGAAATAAAAAGGATCTAATAATGCACCTTCTATAGAGGTGCGAAAACCACCTCAGATGAAGGTGGGGATGTGTACTTGGCTTCTTCTTCAAGTACACATGTAGATCATGAGGCATGGTTGATTGACTCAGGTGCATCCTTTCACTTCAATCCCCATAGGGAGTGGTTATGCGAGTACGAGAAATATGATGGTGGTGATGTATACTTAGGGGATGACAAGAAGGCCAGAATCATAGGATGTGGAAAATTCAAGATGAAGTTGCAAGGTGGAAGGATTAAAACACTTCTTGGTGTTCTGCATATTCCCGAATTGGCCAAAAATCTGATTTATGTAAGAAAGATGGATGATGTAGGTGTAAAAATAGTATTCGAGAAAGATACATGCAAGATGATTTCAGGAGCACTTGTATTAATGCAAGGAGTTTGGATTGGAACTCTGTACAAGATTTTCGGTAGAACTATTATTTACGGGTGCAAAAATTCTGTGGTTCTCGAAAGTGGAGTAGAAAACCTAGTGGTCTCTGGAGGAAATACCATGCTATGGCATCAAAGGCTTGGAAATATTAGAGACAAGGGTCTTCAAATACTGCATGGTAATGGTATGGTATAATTTATGTCTAATTTCTATCTGGATTTCAATTTCTGCGAACATTGTGTATATGAGAAGCATAATCGGGTGAGTTTCCCCTCTGGTGCTAAGAGGGAAAAAGGGATATTAGAGCTTGTGCACAGTGACGTGTTTGGAAATATGTCAGTTCCATCACTGGGTAATTCTATGTAGTATGTCTCATTTATAGATGACTTCTCAAAGAATACATGGATATATTTCCTCAAGAACAAATTTATTGTCTTTGATAGGTTTAACGAATTTAAGGCTCTGGTGGAAAATCAGACAGAGAATAAGATCAAGGTGTTAAAGGACAGATAATGGTGGAGAGTTCTGCAAGAAGGTATTTTAAGAGTTCTATAATAAGTGTGGTATAGAGCAAGAAAAGAGTATTCCATAAACACCTTAGAAAAATGAAGTTGTAGAAATAATGAACATGATGTTGATGGAAAATAAAAGAAGCATGCTCAGTGGTGCCGGGATAAGACTCCACATGAGGTATGGACTGGTAAGAAACCCTCTCTTTCACATCTGAGGGTATTTGGCTGTGATGCATATGTACACGTTCCAAAGGAGAAAAGAACCAAGTTGGATAGTAAATATGAAAATTTAATTTTTATTGGATATAAGGATGGTTTAAAAGGTTCTAATATTTGGAACCCAGAAACAAGGAAGGTTGTGTATAACCGAGATGTGGTGCTTAGATAGGTGAAGGATGTTATTAAACAAGAAGTCCTACCAAAGGAACATGAAAAGATAGGGTTTGAACTGAAGGACGAAGAATCTGACTCTACAATAGTACATGAATAAGAAGAGGAAGAGCCACAAACTCCAATGTTGAGAAGATCAGTTCGAGAGAGAAGGCATCGGAAGAGGTATAGTCCATCTGCTTTTTGTTCAACTTTTTCTTTATATATTATTGATGATCCCAAAACTATCAGGGAGGCAGTGGATTTAGAGGATGGAAAACTATGGAAAGAGGTCATGGTTGATGAAATAGTATCTTTGGACAAAAATGAGGCTCAAGATCTGGTGGAGTTGTTGGCTGGAAGGAAACCCATTGGTAGAAAATGGGTGTTTAATAAGAGGATTAATGTAGAAGGCAAGGTGGAGAAATAAAAATCTCGGTTGGTAGCAAAAGGTTATTCCCATGTGTCGAGAATTTATTTTGGTGATATTTTTTCTCCTGTTACCAAGTTATCTTCTATTAGTTTAATTGTACTGTTGTTGTTACTTTTGATTTTGAGGTAGAATGGATGGATGTGAAGACAAAATTTCTTCATGGAGATTTGGAAGAAGAGATCTACATGAATAAAGTAGAAGGCTTTGCGGTGAAGGGTAAGAAAGAACTAGTATGTAGATTAAAAAGTCTTTGTATGGGTTAAAATAGTCACAAAGGATGTGGTATCAGAAATTTTATACATATATACAGGGACTTGGCTTCACAAGAAGACAAGAATATCACTATGTATATTTTAAATTAATTGGTGGTCGAGTTATTTATTTGGCCTTGTATGTGGATGATATGTTGTTGATTGGAAATGGCAAAGAAATTATCTAGGATTTGAAGACCCAATTTTCCTCCAAATTCAACATGATGGTTTTTGGCATGATATTTTTCTGCCCATGGTATTTTTTAGATCCATTCAAGGGACCTGTTATCACCAAAATCAGACTTGATTGGCTGCTGATCAGAAAAATTTAGTGTAACTATTTCAAACCAATCTTTTGACTGAGGCTTAGCCTCCTCAACCTGAGAGGGCTCTCTTAAGGGTTAATGATATTGAATAAAGATGTAGATAGATGGATAACTCTATTGTTTGTGTCTTGATTTTGTATGTTTACATGTTGAAAATACGAAGGCTTGCTACCATTGGGCTATGGAGTTAGTGACAGGGATAAAGATAACAATGGCTCTTCTTTTGTAAGCTAAGGCTTGTATATACTTCAATGAAAGAGTGACACATTCAGGAAAATCCCAATAACTTGAGGTTCAAAGGAAGTCAGAGCATGTCATACATGAATTTTGAGTAATGATTCATCAAGGTATTGAAAGGAAAATATTAAAGAGATTCATAAAAACTCAACACTTAAAGGAATTCAGAGCATGAACAACCATGAATTCTGAGTAATAAGCATTAAGACATTGAAGAAAACCTTTCAAATATAGGACCTAAAACTCATTTGACCATAGTTTAACACTTAAAGGAAGTCAGAGCATGAACAACCATGAATTCTGAGTAATAAGCAAAAAACTATGAAAGGAAAACATTTCAAAGATAAGATATAAACTCATTGAAATACATTAAGAATCTCAGGTCAAGAAAAGTTAAATTGATTCTATATATATCATTTAATCCAAACCTTTACAAAATTAGTCCGTTCAGATAACATTTTCCAACCCTCCATACATCGAAGTACTCACTACTTATAGGCATCTAGCCTTTACATCCAATCTGCCAAGTGGCTAGACCATTAAACTCTATTACTGACACAAAATCTAACCAGTAACTAGATTTTTACAACTAAAATTGACACCTTTCGAATTAGGAGTTAGAGTCCTACTATGACTCAAACACCTACTTATTACATTTAAACTAAAGATGATCCAAATCTTCCTCGAAAGGAATCATGTATTTCAACCATGCTGGCCATAAACAAGACATTAATACTCTAACTGCCTTTGTGAATCTGCTTTGCCTACTATTAAGGAGTTGGCAGTTTGATGATATGACAATATAATGAACTGGTACCTTCGAACTGTATCCTTAACAAAATATCCCCACTTAGAAAACCATTGATATGATACTCTTTGTCATTTCCCTGATACTCTTTGTCATTCTCATGTAGAATGACTTTAAAATATCTGTTTACCCTTCTCTTTCTTCCAAAATTTAACCACCAAAATTAACCTTGCTGTCAAAACAGAGTTTTGGGCTACTTTCGTAGCTAGTTTCGTAGCACAAACAGAAAAGATGATGTGTGGTAATATTCTTCTATTCTCAACCACTGGAGGATGTTAAGTAGTAAAAAACAATTAAACATAGCCTTCAAAACTCTTCATCCCTATCATTTTAAATACCTTAAAACCAAAAAGGATTCTTCAGAAAATCCACAGCAGAAAATAAGCTTTAAGCCTGGCATACGCTGCGGAATTGCCTAACATTTCAGAGATTTGACAAAACTTAGGATCTGAACTCTAGAAAGATCCATGAATATACCTGCATGTAAATCATGATAATATAAGACAAAAAAGGTATATAATCCATTGTTACCTTCTTATTTACCAATAGTTTCTTCATGAGCAGTTTTAATAGTTTTGTCTATATTTCCTCTTTCCAAATCTTTATTTTCTAATTCTGTCTTCATCATCTCCATATTTTCTTTCAACTCTTTGACTTGTCTCTTAAGAATTCTCCTCTCTGCCTGTAACCATAAATTTCTCTGCCTTGTGTGTGTCATCATGATGCATAAAGGCTGTGATTTCTTCAACACATTTTTGGCCTTTCCAATAGACTTTTCAAAATGAGTAACCTGATCATTCACTTTATTTTCCACCTCATCTATCATTTGTCTATCGTTCTTGTATCTCTCTAGCTCTCTCTTTGTTTCAGACAAATCTTCTCTAACTGCTCTTAATTTTTCTTCAAGAGTCTCTTTTTCAGTTTTCTCTGTAACTTTTTCCTTTCCCTTTCTCTGTTTGATTGTTTCTTCTTTGTCTTTAAGCTATCCCTTTGGAAAATATACTTCATATTTCTTCTGAACCTTTCTTTTAGGTTAAATTTTCCTTTATTTATTAACCTTTGTTTCAATAGGGGATGTGACTATGACTTCTTGTACTACTACCCTTTTTTATTTATCACCCTTCTGCTGCTTATTTCCAACAGTGATAGTTTCAGACAAATGTGATCTAGTGAAAGGCTTTCTAGGTTTAAAAAGGAAACCTAAATCTTCTGAGGAAAAATATAATTTCTTGGCTATAAGCCTCTTCCCTTTGACCTTGGATCGTTCAACCTCAGTTTCTTTTACTACAGGGGTTTATGCAATGTCTATAGCCTCCAAAATGTCTTCAAGCCTGCCTTTACCTCCACTAGTTTCCTTTGTGCCTATTTTAGACCTTCTTGCTGCAGGTTTGGTCTTACTATCTATGACATGCTTTTTAGCTTTCTTTCTAGTTGCTGGATGTGGTGCTGTCTCTTGGATGAAATTAGCTTCTTTTACCACGTTTTTAGCTGTAGATTTTAAACCCTCTTGTTGATTCCCTTCTAATTCTGCAGTGGCACTTAGCTCTTGCCTAGAAGAATAAGTTTTGAGTTTAGAGGCTTTCCTTGGAGATAAAACATCCATTTCATACCCATTCATAAATAAGAAAGATGCCCAGTCTCTATCTAGTTTACTTAATTCTTCTTGTACTAGTAATTCCATCAATCCATGGTGAAAGATGGAAGTTTCACTTCTTTCAGGTTTTCCTTTCACTTTGTCTTCCATATTTCCAAGACTTCTAAAAAGGTAAAAAGGAATATCTATCAACTTTTTCCCTGTAAAATGAAGCAATAGTTTAAAGTGATACATGTAGATTGTTTGGAATCTACCTTCACATGTAAAGTATTTCTGTATGACTGTCAATAATTTAGAATAGTTATCTCTAAGGCAAGTTCTGGGAATCCCTATGGTCATATTTATCCCTACATGTTCAGGCTTTAGATAATCATCACAACTTTTCAAGTTAAACTTGGTAGCTTTAAACCATTCTTCCCCGGTCCTCGGAATCCATGTTGCTTTAGAAATGCTATCAGGCGAAATTGGCACATGAAGAAAACCGACCTTTGTATATGTACCTTTTAAATTGAGTACTAAATCTTGTGAGACCTATTTGTGACGACCTTGCAACCTTTGACAGAACTGAATGCAGCCTGCTCTTGTAAAAACCTCAACGAAATATGGATCTTCCATGATTAAACTTGGACTTGTAGGCTCATACCTGAATGGCAGACCTCCTTTATTAACTTTATTTGGTGTAGCCATTTCTTCTTGTTCTGCAGCAATGGCCTTCTTTATGTATTTACACCTGTTTAGGAAAAAACTTTGATGAAAACGAGCTGTTATGGTAGAAGAGGGATAGCATGACATAGGATTTCTCTGGTTAATGTTGATGACAACAAATTGCTTTGGTAACAGCTTACAAAGCGGAAAATAAAGTGTAAGGAATGAGGGATGAATTTGAAAAGAAAAATGAGATGGGATTTATTTAGAAAATGATGGCTGATCCTAAAACGTGCCTAACTTTCAAATGATGACTCTACTTCGACAGCATGACCTCGAAACCCTCAAAGTTTAACCACTCATCATTATGCAGAAAACCGTTATAGGATGACATAGCTTTCGTAGTGCATTTAGTTTTACAAGTGTCAGTTTTACTACGGAATTACTAGGTGTTTCCGCAACAAAAACTGATAATTTTGTACTAAAATTGCTGTGGACTCAGAGAAATTCTGACAGGTGGCCAGATTTGAGATTTTAGGTCGATTTGAAGTATTTACTTAAAATCCATTCCTTTGATATGACTTAAGATCATCCCTAACAACTTTAAACTAATCTTTGAAACCTATGTTAATCATAAAATTTATCATTTCATGATGTTATGCAACCTAATCAATCTAAAGAAAAACTTGACACATTTCAATTTATGATTTTGAAAATTTAGAGTGTGATAACAGTGGCTCCACTTGGAATAGTATGTCCCCGTGGTATATCAAATAACTAGTAGTTCCAGTGCCATTCATCCTTTAGAATAAAAACTCTAAAATTTTTCCAAGGCTGCTTCAAACTCGTATAGCCTTCACCTCGAGCTCAAGCTTGATAATCACTGCAGAAGAACCAAATCTGTACCTACTGAAAAGATGCTCAGTTAACTTTGAGATTATTCACACACTTCTACCTACCCTATCGGTTGCAATCTCCATTTGTAACTCAAGGAACATGAAACTTCCAATGAAGCTAGTCATTGATTTGATCTGACACTTGAATCTCTTGACTGCGCTTAAACCAAAAACAAACAAGATATTGGAATGACCAAGGCAACCTAAGATGCATCTGATCTTCATAATGAACATATAACTGGACTGTAGAATTTTTCCATGTAATCAACTATAGGATCATAGAAGACATAACCCGTTTGAAGCTTCTCATGACATTCCGCAACTTTGGACAACTTATATATGCTTTGCTCAACCACATAAGACTTCAGTTGTGTGCTTTCAAACTTCTTTTCAAAATGATTTATAGAAACAGTGTATTCTTCCTCAATCTCTAAGAAGAAAGGTAGCAACACCCTCTCTTTGTGTTCTGACATGGAAATATTTTGAAAAGAATGATCGTGATAATGAAGACTATATGATTGAATTTGACCTTGTAAAAATTCAATGTCTTTCTCAATGCTCTTAGCAACTTCATCCAAAAATTGAATCTTATCTTTTGACTTTCATTCAAATGATTTTAGATAAGAAGACAGACAAAAAAAAATTCATCTACTTCCTCATCAATATGATCATCATTCCATTGTTTAAAGCCTTTAATTGAAAGAGAGTCTGCTACCAAATCTGTTCTGTCTATCCATTCTTCTAAAAACATAAGCCAAAAATATGCAAATGACTTAATAGATCTGACAGGAAAGCTTTCAATCCATTGTTTACATTTTCCTTGAAATGAATCATAGAACAATATTATGCAAACATCTTCATGTTTGACTCTAAGAAGCTCAGTAAAGTCACAGAAATACGATATATCAAAGTCAAACCCAAATCTTCTCCATTGAATTTTGGACCATTCCTTAAAAAATATGCATCCTTGGGAAAATGATTTGGGAAATCATGAATTCTTGAAAAATCTATACATGCATACCTTGAAACAAGAATGGCAGCATCTGAGCTCTTCATATGTTCAGTGGAATCACCATGAATCTATGATTTTTGAATTCTTCAACAATGGAGTCGCCAAGGTAGTTGCAGCCTCGAATAGATTCTGAGCTCCTGCTACCTTCAAGAGTTCAGCTTCATAATTTTCGGGAGATGTATATCTTCAGACTCCTAGCAGACACACCAAAATTATATCACCAAAATCAGACTTGATTGGCTACTGATTAGACAACTTCAGTGTAACTATTTCAAACTAATATTTTGATTGAGGCTTAGCCTCCTCAACCTGAGAGGGCTCTCTCAAGGGTTAATGATATTGAATAAAGATGTAAATAGATGGAAAACCCTATTGTTTGTGTCTTGATTTTGTATGTTTACAGGTTGAAAAGATGAAGGCTTTCTACCATTGGGCTATGGAGTCAGTGATAGGGATAAAGATAACAATGGCTCTTCTTGTGGAAGTTGAGGCTTGTATATACTTCAATGAAAGAGTGACACATTCAGGAAAATCCCAATAACTTGAGGTTCAAAGGAAGTTAGAGAATGTGATACATGAATCCTGAGTAATGATTCATCAAGATATTGAAAGGAAAATATTAAAAGAGATTCATCAAAACTAACACTTAAAGGAAGTCAAACCATGAACAACCATGAATTCTGAGTAATAAGCATTAAGACATTGAAGAAAACCTTTCAAAGATAGGACCTAAAACTCATTTGACCATAGTTTAACACTTAAAGGAATTCAAAGCATGAACAAACATGAATTCTGAGTAATAAGAAAAAAACTATGGAAGGAAAACATTTCAAAGATAAGATATAAACTCATTGAAATACATTAAGAATCTCAGGTCAAGAAAAGTTAAATTGCTTCTGTATATGTCATTTAATCCAAAGCTTTACAAAAGTAGTTTGTTCAGATAACATTTTCCAACCCTCCATACATCGAAGTACTCACTACTTATAGGCATCTAGCCTTTACATCCAATATTCCAAGTGGCTAGACCATTAAACTCTATTACTGACACAAAATCTAACCACTAACTAGATTTTTACAACTAAAACTGACACCTTTCGAATTAGGATTTAGAGTCCTACTATGACTCAAACACATACTTATTACATTTAAACTAAATATGATCCAAATCTTCCTCGAAAGGAATCATGTCTTTCAACCATGCTAGCCATAAACAAGACATTAATACTCTAACTGTCTTTGTGAAGCTGCTCTGCCTACTATTAAGGAGTTGTTAGTTTGATGATATGGCAATATAGTGAACTGGTACCTTCGAACTGTATCCTTAAAAAAATATCCCCACTTAGAAAACCACTGATATGATACTCTTTGTCATTTCCCTAATACTCTTTGTCATTCCCATGGAGAAGAGCTTTAAAATATCTGTTTACCCTTCTCTTTCTTCCAAAATTTAACCACCAAAATTAACCTTGCTGTCAAAACAGAGTTTTGGGTTACTTTCGTAGCACAAACAAAAAAGGTGATGTGTGGTAATCTTCTGCTATTCTCAACCATTGGAGGATGTTAAGTAGTCAAAAATAATTAAACACAGCCTTAAAAACTCTTCATCCCTATCATTTTAAATACCTTAAAACCAAAAAGGATTCTTCAGAAATTCCGCAGCAGAAAATGGGCTTTATGCCTAGCATACACTGGGGAATTGCCTAACATTTCAGAGATTTGAAAAAACTTAGGATCTGAACTCTGGAAAGATCCATGAATATACCTGCATGTAAATCATGATAATATAAGACAAAAAAGGTATATAATCCATTGTTACCTTCTTATTTACCAATAGTTTCTTCATGGGCAGTTTTAATAGTTTTGTCTATATTTCCTCTTTCCAAATCTTTCTTTTCTAATTCTGTCTTCATCATCTCCATATTTTCTTTCAACTCTTTGACTTGTCTCTGAAGACTTCTCTTCTCTGCCTGTAACCATAAATTTTTCTGCCTTGTGTGTGTCATCATGATGCGTAAAGGCTGTGATTTCTTCAACAAATTTTTGGCCTTTCCAATAGAATTTTCAAAATGAGTAACCTGATTATTCACTTTCTTTTCCACCTCATCTAAAATTTGTCTATCTTGCTTGTATCTTTCCAACTCTCTCTTTGTTTCAGACAACTCTTCTCTAACTGCTCTTAATTTTTCTTCAAGGGTCTCTTTTTCAGTTTTCTCTGTAACTTTTTCCTTTCCCTTTCTTTGTTTGACTGTTCCTTCTTTGTCTTTAAGTTGTCCCTTTGGAAAATCTACTTCAGATTTCTTCTGAACCTTTCTTTTAGGTTGAACTTTCCTTTTTTTATTAACCTTTGTTTCAATAGGGGATATGACTATGACTTTTTGTACTGCTGCCCTTTTTTCTTTTTCACCCTTCTGCTGCTTATTTTCAACAGTGATAGTTTCAGACAACTCTGATCTAGTGAAAAGCTTTCTAGGTTTAAAAAGGAAACCTAAATCTTCTGAGGAAAAATCTAATTTCTTGGCTATAAGCCTCTTCCCTTTGACCTTGGATCCTTCAACCTCAGTTTCTTTTACTACAGGGGTTTTTGCAATGTTTATAGCCTCCAAGATGTCTTCAAGCCTGCCTTTACGTCCACTAGTTTCCTTTGTGCCTATTTTAGACCTTTTTGCTGCAAGTTTGGTCTTACTATCTATGACATGATTTTTAGCTTGCTTGCTAGTTGCTGGACATGGTGTTGTCTCTTGGATAAAATTAGCTTATTCTACCACGTTTTTAGCTGTAGATTTTAAACCCTCTTGTTGATTCCCTTCTAATTCTGCAGTGGCACTCAGCTCTTGCCTAGAAGAATAAGTTTTGATTTTAGAGGCTTTCCTTGGAGATAAAACATCCATTTCATACCCATTCATAAACAATAAATATGCCCAGTCTCTGTCTAGTTTACTTAATTCTTCCATTACTAGTAATTTCATCAATCCATGGTGAAAGATGGAAGTTTTACTTCTTTCAAGTCTTCCTTGCACTTTGTCTGCCATCTTTCCAGGACTTCTAAAAAGGTAAAAAGGAATATCTATCAATTTTTTCCCTGTAAAATGAAGCAACAGTTTAAAGTGATACATGTAGATTGTTTGGAATCTACCTTCACATGTAAAGTGTCTCTGTATGACTGTCAATAATTTATAATAGTTATCTCTAAGGTAAGTTTTGGGAATCCCTATAGTCATATTTATCCCTACATGTTCAGGCTTTAGATAATCATCACAACTTTTCAAGTTAAACTTGGCAGCTTTAAACCATTCTTCCCTAGTCCTCGGAATCCTTGTTTCTTTAGAAATGCTATCAGGCGAAATTGGCACATGAAGAAAACCGACCTTTGTATATGTACCTTTGAAATTGAGTACGAAATCTTGTGAGACCTATTTGTGATGACCTTGCAAACTTTGACAGAATTGAATGCAACCTACTCTTGTAAAAACCTCAACAAAATATGGATCTTCCATGATTAAACTTGGACTTGTAGGCTCGTACCTGAATGGAAGACCTCCTTTATTAACTTTCTTTGGTGTAGCCATTTCTTCCTGTTCTACAAAGGTGGCCTTATTTATGTATTTACACCTGTTCAGGAAAATACTTTGATGACAACGAGCTGTTATGTTAGAAGAGGGCTGGCATGACATAGGATTTCTACAGGAGATGTTGATGACAGCAAGTTGCTTTGGTAATAACTTACAAAGTGGAAAAGAAAGTGTGAGGATTGAGGGATGAATTTGAAAAGAAAAATGAGATGGGATTTATTTAGAAAATGATGGATGACGCTAAAACGTGCCTAACTTTCAAATGATGACTCTACTATGACAACATGACCTTGAAACCCTCAAAGTTTAACTACTCATCATTATGCAGAAAACCGTTATAGGATGACACAACTTTCGTTGCGCATTTAGTTTTAGAAGTGTCAGTTTTACTACAGAATTACTAGGTGTTTCTGCAGCAAAAACTGTTAATTTTGTACTAAAATCGCTGCGGACTCAGAGAAATTATGACAGGTGGCCATATTTGAGATTTTAGGTCAATTTGAAGTATTTACTCAAAATCTATTCCTTTGATATGACTCAAGATCATCCCTAACAACTTAAAACAATATTTGAAACCTATGTTAATCATAAAATTTATCATTTCATGATGTTATGCAACCTAATCAATCTAAAGACAAACATGACACATTTCAAGTTATGATTTTGAAAATTTAGGGTGTGTTAACAAGACCTATAGTTATGTTCTAGTCTAGGGTTAATGGATTGGGGTTTTTGAATGCTTTGACATGTATATATATATATATATATATATGTATTGTAACATTGAAAGGAATATAATGAAAAATAAATCTGGTAGTCCCAGTTTTGGGATCCAAGGGAAAATATCTGTGTATATTTGTTTTATTTTCTCGCCATTATTTATTTTTCTGTTTTAAGAATTCGTTTGCAGGTAATTTTTTTACAAGGTTAAAACCTACAATACTACCAATATATAGCAGCAATATATAACACTAACAAACCTATGAAGCAACATGTACAAGAATCAAGGTAATACTTTGGCAATGGAATTACATCGCAACTACATCAAAATACTAACGGTAGCATATAAAGTTTCTGCAACAATATATTGCTACAACTCCAAAAACATAATATTTGTCATCAACAACAATGTTAAAAAACCCCAATAATAATATAACCAACATTATCAATATTTTTCCATAATTCCACAATTGGATCTCCAGTACAAATAAAAAATAAAACCATTCTAATTCTCCTTCCTTCTAAATATCAACCATACAATTTGATCATTGTCTACATCATGCTTCAGATGTATTCATTCTGCTCCAAACACATACATCTGAACTTTGTGATTGATCCATGACAACTCATTTTAAGAAAATTTTCCCATGTCACAAACTGGACCACATCAATGAATTAATTATCTTCCACTTCATATTTGTGACTGTTGGAGCTGGAATCAGCACTTGGACTGCAGCAAGTGCCTGACCAGAAACATCTTAAACTCTAAAGAAATTTAATGATTTCTTTTGTGAGATTTGTAGGTGGTACAAACTTTGATTCACTGAAAAGAGATTTCAGTCAAATCCACAGTTATACTAATGAGGGTATTGTAACTTGATGTGGTAGAAAAGTGCAAGTTTGTAGTCTATGAGGAGAGGAAATTGTAAGATGAGAGAAGAATCAATACGTCTGTAAAATAGAAATATATCGATTTAGTATAAATTCATAAAAGTAGCAGCTTGACAATATTCCATTGAGAGAAAGCTATTTCTAGTCTGACAAGATTCTCACTGAAACATCATGAAGATTAACTATCATGAGTGATGCTCTTCCACTGTTATAATATATATTTTATCAGGAATGCTCATTGTTATAATATAGACTAACAAAAACCAATAAAACACATAACAAGCTTAAGAGACTAACAAAAACACATAACAATATGATGATTTGCAAACTGCAACTAGAAGAAAGGAGATATGGAAACACAAGTAAAGTAGATAATACACACAAAAAATTGGTAATAAGTCCTTAGTAGTATTATTCCATCTCTTTCACAAAAAAGATTACAGTTCATATAAGTCAAAATTCTATAACCACCAACCAACCCTGACTTCATATCAGTTTGGAATATATATACAAAATATGATACTTTCATCTTCCACAGAAAAAGGTAAATCTGTATCAAAAGTCATTACAACCTCGTGCAAGAGGTGAGGCTTATCCCTTAGTCTTAATTACAAAGTGATACATTAAAAACAAGATAAAAAACACGAAGGCATCACAAAGGCTGTCACTCTGTAATGGTTGTGTGAGGTGGCAGCCTATTTGAAGACCACTCTTCTGTTTTAGTACAATCAATCTTCAGCGAAAAGTGCAAAAACAACGGGAATGACATGTGGTTGTCTCCTTCAAAATAGAAACACGATATTTCGGAGAAAGCTGGATATAAGACACCTGGAAGCATCCATTACAACTGAATAACCTCTTCACTTCATCTGTTTAATGTTACCATCATGATTCAAAACAAAAAGTAGCCCATTTCCATCACACACTGATATTTCAAAATAATTGCTACTTTCGCAGTAAAGGTAGCAATAACCGGAAAACATGGAACATTTACCCAAAATTTTATTTCAAGTTAGCCCCATTATTTATTCATCAAAGGTCTAGAATAGAAGCAAAGATTCTTATGTCTTCTTCTTTAGTCGCCCTTTTATCAGACCTCTTTTTCTGTGCTTGGCTCTTTGACTGAGCTTTCTTCTTCCTTTCAAATTTGTTTTCTGGGCTTTCTTCAATGTTGATAATTTCATCTCTCAGTTTAGGATTGGAAATCAGTTTGCTGTTTATCCGAGTTTGTTTCTTGGTCTAGTATGAGGTATTTTGACATAGGGATCAGGAATGAATTTGGACCTCTTTCCTCCATGTATAAATTTACTAGATTTTGCCTCTTTATCTTTTGACTCTTTGTAATCATCATCACTACTGTCTTTGTAAGGTCCCACCTTACCTACCATAATTATTATAGAGAAATATTATATTAAATCAAAATGCGATATATATATATATTTTTTTTAATTATTATTTTATTTATTTATTATTATTATTATTATTATTATTATTATTTTTTTATATATATAGAAGTCATTGTTGTCCTTTACACTACACCCTAAATTCTTCCAACTTATCTTCAAAGCTACAAAGTTCAAGGTTTATCAAGATCCAAAAAAATACAACCATAATACTTGCTTCTCAAGACTAAAATCACCCTTAAAATATAATTGATTTAGTGGGATGAATAAATGTAAACCTTTATGAACCACAATTTACAATAAGTTAATTGTTAATTCCGTTGTAATTAAATGTGTTCAAGAGTGACTAATAACATGCTTATGAATTATTTTCTTAAAAGGATAATTTAAATTATATAGAGTTGGCATCCGATAATTAGGAATTCATATGTGAGCTGATATTTCAACAATTTACTTACTGCAATTTTGAATTTTCAGCAAGACCCTTTAACTCAACGAGTTATTATACTAGAAATACCTTGATTGCAAATCTTAAATTAGCTTAAACCTTTTGTTTTATGGACGGTTTATAAACGTAATTAGATGCAGCCATTGAATCATTATGAAAACCAATTTACAAGTATGAAATGTACAGCCATTGAGGCATTTTGTCAAACACTTACAACCATTATCTCTTTAAGGTGTTTTCACAATAATTAGCTAACATGAATCCAAAGTTACATGACTTCTTTTTTTTGTAGGTAGTATCAATAATTGAACTTAAGATATTAATAGGCTATCAACCATATTCATTGTTGAATCTATACCAATGAATATAAATATTTAAAAATTTCAAACATAGCTCACAATGTTGTAAGGTACAGCCATTGAGGAATTTTGACAAATAGTTGGCAGTCATAAAACAAGTTGCCAAAAGGTTATTTAAATTTTTAAATTATTAACCAATTATACTTTTAAAAACAATTTCCAAGTGGTTAGAATATATCAGATTCATCACTATAAATTATCAGGCAGTTCCAATATAAAAAGAACCAAACAGCAAAACAAGATAACAGGCGTTTCTACATGCAACAGCAAATCTGCAAAACAGAGCAGATTTGAGAATTGATGTCCGAAGCCTTGATTTTTGGAATCAAACTTGGGGTGAAATGGCCTATTGGTACGGATACCCCCTGAAGTGGAGCTGAATCACAACAGGGAGGCCCAGAAATGTGATTTCTTGAAAACAACAACTACCCAAGAATCCTACAATATCTTTTATGACTTCTATCAAACACATAGTATGAAAACTTATCTAGAGCTGTAAAAAGAGAAGGAGAATAGAGATTAAGTCATTAAAACATTTTTATCCAATTCATAACAGCCTACAAGATTCATCCATTAGGACTTTCTTTCAATCGACTCAACATTATACAAGAAAATACTTCAACAATCATTACAAAATTTCCTCACATTTGGTGCAACATTTCATATACATGTAAGTTTCAGCAAACAACCAAACAAGAAAAAGCTTATGAAATAAACTAAAAAAAAATGCATAATATAATTTGACCCACATACCTGACAGTGAATTTGTACACTCCAAGAGGATGGATGTATGCTCCAGCTCTAATAAGAGTATGCTCCAATGCCAATATCCTTACCAACTCATCATGAACCACCCGGTTTTCCTCGCAACCATATCCAAGAAGAAATTCTCCCCTTGGAACCCCCGAGCTGCAAAAGCTCACAACCAGTATCACAATACAACAGTAGAGAGAGAGATATGCAAGGCAACTCAGGAAGGTAGTTTTCACTTCCTCTAAATACCACTCATGTTCAACCTCAATAGACACTTAGTAGATTAGTAAGGAATCCAGATTTGTTTTGGGAGAAATTGGATACTCTCCATATCTCTCACAACCTTCCTCAAGTCTCTTCCCCTCTTGGCATCACCCTCCTCCCCCAAGTGAGAATACATGAGACTCATATATAGGAGGAGAAACCAATTATTGTCATAAAGGAGGAGTAATATGCATGCATTGTATTCCATTTAGAGGAGTGTAACTTATGCCATTAAGGAGAGGTATGCATGCCGTATTTAAGGAGAGTGTAACATATGCATTAAAGAGAGTGTAAGAGGAATATTTTATGACATATCTTTAATGAGTGTAAGAGGAATATTTTATGACATATCATTAATGAGTGTAAGAGGAATATGCCATTCCTCAATGAGGGCATAAAAGAGAGTGCAATGTAATATTTAAAATAGAGAGAGTTACATAGAGCCATGATAGTCATGAAAGAGATAGGTGTGAATTGATTGAATGGATAAAGTTAATTTGTAATTCCTTTTTAATAAAATATCATAGTCTCATAAAAGATAATGATAATACTAATAATATTGAGGATTAAGTCAATATTGAACTATTAGGATTGATTAAAGATAAGTTAAGTTAATTTCCTTCAACTGCTTGATTACCAATTTATGCAAGGAGATTTACTATTTTTGGAAAGTCATGCTTGAGATGCTAGACATGACTTTCTATTTTTAGAAAGTCATTCCAAAATTGTCAGATTGAGATTTATCCATGAGTGGTATATTTTTTTTTTCTTTTGGAGAATAGGGATTCCGCACCCCTATTTCATGCATCTCCGTGCCTTAGTAGATTGAGGACTCCACGCCCTCATCTACTGCAAAGATCTAATATTCCATAACTTGATCTTTTTAAATATTTAGGACTCCGCGCCCTAAATATACAAGACTCCACGTCTTTATATTTCTTGGATTTAGGACTCCACGCCCTAATTTCCATGCTTTCTCATCTACTGTGCTTTGAAACTCCACATTTCTCCTTATGATATTGATTGTGAGCTTTTACCCATTTGATGGTTCGTTGGTAAGGCCTTGTTTGAAGACCTACATACATCACAATCTCATAGATCAAATGAATCATATGAATTTCATAATGAAATTAACTTAACCACATTTTACCATGAATGGTGCATGACTTCCACAGTCATTTGGGTTTTGAAGAAATGGCTTCCACAGTCATTTATCCTTGTTGGAAGATGATATGGTCCCCTACCACATCCTGCTCATTACAATGTTATATATATATATAATCATGCAAGTCATGTATCATCCATAAAACATAATTTAACCATTTTGTTTTTTCCACATAACCATGAGCATCCATGGGTCTATGTGTCTCAATGCAGGTTCTCCATCCATGTCATACACCTGATACACAAGTTAGATGAAAAAAGAGAGACATATGCATAACATCATATAAAACACATAATCAAATATACCACACATAAGGGAAAATACAACTACATAAAACATTTTTCCCAAACCAAGGGTCAATCTTCCATACATAAACCATGGATATAAAACATTGTTACCCAATATAGTGATCACTATGACATACATAAACATAAAGAGGAAATACAATCATATATATATAAAATGTTATTCCTAAATCTAGTGATCAATATTCCATATATATATAAATCATCAAAAATAACCCTTAATAGGAGTGACAAAAATATACTAGGAAAAAAATAGGACACTACATACTCCTCCTCTTGGAGGAAACTTGGCTCGAAGTTTTATTAAACAAAAATGGAAACTCTAGACGCATAGAAGATGCATCTTCCCAAGTGGCGGAACTAGGACTGTATGGGTCCCATTGGACCTTTACTTGGTCCACCATACGACGTCTGAGCTGTCGAGTGCGATGGTCCAAAATGAAAACTGGCTCTGCCTTCAGAGTCCCCTCACCTGTTACCTGTAATTGATGCCAATCTAAAATGTGAGAAGGGTCATGAACATACTTATGCAACACTGAAATATGAAATACATCATGCATGCGATGAAGAACTGGTGGTAGAGCAAGACGATATGCCACAGGTCCTATCCTTTCGATGATCTCAAAAGGCCCAACAAAACGAGGAGAGAGCTTAGATCCTTTCCCAAATCTAATAGAGCTTTTCTGAGGTTTTACTCGAAGAAAAACAAATTCCCCCTCTTTAAAACTACGATCCAATCTATGCATATCAGCATAGCTCTTCTGTCTATCCTGTGCCTCCTTTAATCTTTGTCTTATACGACACACCTGTTCCTCCATTTCTTGAAGAATTTCAGGACCTACAGAGATTCTGTCCTCTAATCTATCCCAACTTAAAGGTGTTCTGCATGGTCTTCCATACAATAGCTCATAAGGGGCCATACCAAGAGATCGGTGATAACTGTTATTGTAAGCAAACTCCACAAGAGGAAGATAATCTTCCCACTTAGATTGTTGATCCATTACATACATTCTAAGCATGTCCTCCAACACTTGATTTACTCTTTCAGTTTGACCATCAGTTTCTGGATGATAAGCTATACTGAAATTTAATTGTGTCTGAAGAACTCCCTGGAAACTAGTCCAAAATCTTCCTGTGAATATAGAGCCCCTGTCTGATATGATTTTCTTCGGAAAACCATGAAGTCTAACGATCTCCTTTATAAATACTTGTGCTATTTCAGCTGCTTTGTAAGTATCTCTAACAGGTATAAAATGGGCACTCTTAGTAAGCTTATCCACCACCACCAAAATGGAGTTGTGCCTTTTGGTTGTTTCAGGTAATTCAGCAATAAAGTCCATAGATATTTCTTCCCATTTGGACTCAGGGATATTATGCGGCTGCAACAATCCTGCTGGATGACCATGCTCTGCTTTAACTAGCTGACATTCCAAACACTTTGCCACAAAATTTGCTACATCCTTCTTCATACCTGTCCAAAAGAAAATTTTCTTTAAATCAGCATACATCTTTTGGACTCCCGGGTGAGCCATATATACTGCACGGTGAGCTTCTTGCAAAATTAACTCACGAAGCCCATCTTGATCTGGAACTACAATTCTTTGCATAAATCTCACCATTCCATCATCATCACAAGAATAGCCTTCTACCTTGATTTTCTTAGCCTCCTCCCCACAAAGAGAAACTTTAACCTCCTTACACCAATCATCTACATCTTGTGCCCTCAAGATGCGCTCCCGTAAATCAATCTTCAGTGGAATTACTGAAAATATGCGTGGCCTTCGACTAAGTGCATCGGCTACTTTGTTCAATGTACCCTTGATGTAAGTTATGTCAAAATCATATTCACTTAGGAGTTCTGACCACCTTCTTTGTCTACCATTAAGATCACTTTGAGTAAATATATGTTGCAAACCTCTATGATCTGTTTTCAATTCAAATTTCTTTCCCACCAGATAATGTCGCCAAAGTCGCAAGGCATGAACTATGGTTGCTAGTTCTAGATCATGGGTTGCATAGTTTTCTTCATGAGGCCTTAACTTCCCAGAGGAATATGCAATCACCCTACCCTCTTGTGATAAAATGGCACCCAATCCACCTTTTGACGCATCTGTACATACAATGAATGGTTTATCCATATCTGGAACCTTCAGTATTGGAGCTGTAGTCAAACATTGCTTGAGCTTGGAAAAAGCTTGCTCACACTCATCCCCCCACTTAAATCGCGCTCCCTTCCGAAGCAATGAAGTGATTGGGCTGGCTATTTTTGAAAACCCTTCAACAAATCTCCAATAGTATCCTGCCATACCCATGAAACTACGCACTTCATGTGCATTAGAGGGTGTTGGCCATTCTGAAATTGCTTCGATTTTTGCTGGGTCAACTGAAATTCCTTCGCTGGAGATAATGTGTCCAAGATAATGGATCTTTGATTGAAAAAAAGAGCATTTGGACATTTTTGCATAAAGCTTATTTTCTCTTAAGCATTGCAATACCATTCTTAGGTGTTGCTCATGCTCTTCGGGGGAATTTGAATAGATTAGGATGTCATCAAGGAACACTTGTACAAATTTGTCCAAGTACTTCCGAAATACACCATTCATCAGACTCATAAAAACTCCTGGGGCATTAGATAACCCAAAGGGAACAACCACGAACTCATAATGACCAAAACGAGTTCGAAAAGCAGTTTTGGAAATATCCTCTTCTTTAACTGTAAGCTGATGATATCCTGATCGAAGATCGATCTTGGAGAATACAGTGGCTCCCTTCATTTGATCAAATAGATCATCAATGCGAGGCAAAGGATATTGATTTTGAATAGTTACTCGATTCAATTGCCTGTAATCAACACAGAGCCAAAGGGATCCATCCTTCTTCTTTACAAATATCACGGGAGCTCCCCAAGGTGAAACACTAGGTCTAATCATACCCCGATCCAATAACTCTTGAAGTTGCACTTGCAACTCACGAAGTTCAACAATAGAAATTCGGTAGGGAGTTTTGGATATAGGTTCAGTACTAGGCTTAAGCTCAATGGAGAAGTCAATCTCACGCTTTGGAGGTAAACCAGGCAAATCCTCTGGAAAGACATCAGAGAATTCTGAAAGGAAAGGATATTGTTCAAAGGACGAAAGCTCTCCCTCATTTAAGGTCATTACAGCATACATTTGACATTTTTTTCTAAGACTTCGCTTCACCTGCAAGAATGAGATAAGTCTTAAGGAAACAGGTCTTCTTTTGCCAAGGAGAACCCTAGACTGACCCTCATCACTCAAAAACTGAAGGGTTTTGCTTCGAAAATCGAGCACAGCCCAGCGAGATTCAAGCCAGTCCATCCCAATTATCACATCATAGTGACCAAGTGGCGTCACATAAAGATTCACATGTGTGACACACACTCCTAGGTCTAAAGGGCACTCTTTCACTAAGCAGTCAACCTTTTGAGATCGTCCTAAAGCCATCTCAACCTGATTGAAATCATCTTGCTCTATTGCCACCAATTTACATTTCAATAAAGCATTAGGAGAAATAAAACTTTCAGTTGCACCGGGATCAATCAAAATAGTAACATCCATACCATTTAGCTTACCAGATGCTTCAAGTATAGTAGATTGATGCTCGACTTGGCGATTCTGCAACACTGCATGAATCCTATGGGCCCTACCCATATCTCTAACAGTGGCTTGTTCCTGCTCTGATTTTGCTTCAGTCTTCTTTGTAGGGAAATCTCTCTCATAATGAGGTCCTCCACAAGTCCAACATCCATTAGTGGGAGAAGCTTTCATAAATTTGACCCTTTTATTAGGTGTTTCTTGAGTGCGAGCACTACTTTGCTGAAGTTGATGCCTTGAATTATTTCCTTGTTTATTAAAAGTATGATTCTTTTGGAATCCCTGATGATGTGAACCACCTGACTTATGTCTTAAATATTGGCCTCCCCTTCGAGTATGTTTCCCATGGAATGATAGATTTGTGGTTTTATCCTCGCCTTTGTTGCCCAACAATTCTTCCTCAGCTATAATTGCTTGTTGCACTACCTCATGCAATGTAGTAGGCCTCAAAATGCGCACCTTCTCCTTTATGATAGGAATCAACCCATACAAAAACTTGTTTACCTTGAGGGATTCGGTATTTAGATGGGTGGCATATCTAAGCAATTCCATGAATCGTGCTTCATATTCAAGGATTGTCTTAGTTCCTTGCTTAAGATCATGGAACTCATTCAACTTCCTCTCCAAGTATTCAGCAGAAAGGTACTTTTCTCGAAATTGCTCTTCGAATCGTTCCCATGTCAGGGTAGACATGGAGTACCCCAATTGGGACTCTAAGTTCCTCCACCATAATAGTGCACTCTCCTTAAGTTGGTAAATAGCTAACTTTGCCTTTTGGTTGCTAGAATAGTTCCGCAACTCAAAACATAGGCGCATGTTTTCCAACCAAGCTTCTGCTACCTCCCCTTTTGTGGTGCCCTTAAAGATAGGAAGCTTAACTTTTTCCAACTCCCTATGTACATCTCCATCAGATGGTATTTCTTGCCTTTCTGCTTGAGATGAAGAACCAGACACTGAAGGATTTCCCCCAACCCTATTAATCAATACTTCAGTCATCTTTTGGAAAGATAACATCATATCCCTTACTTCCCTAATGGATATTTGTTCAGATTCATTGGCTTGGGGAGGTGGAGATGAGACTTCCTTCCTCCTCCTTGATGCTCTTTCCATGATTACTTAACCTGACCAAAAAAAAGATCAGGTAAGTAAATAAAGTACTTAGCTTTGATTGTTAGCAAGCAAGCCCTAGGTCCTAGAGTTTTGAACTTGGCTTTGATACCATATGTAAGGTCCCACCTTACCTACCATAATTATTATAGAGAAATATTATATTAAATCAAAATGCGATATTTATTTATTTATTTTTTAAATTATTATTTTATTTATTTATTATTATTATTATTATTATTATTTTATATAGAAGTCATTGGTGTCCTTTACACTACACCCTAAATTCTTCCAACTTATCTTCAAAGCTACAAAGTTCAAGGTTTATCAAGATCCAAAAAAATACAACCATAATACTTGCTTCTCAAGACTAAAATCACCCTTAAAATATAAATGATTTAGTGGGATGAATAAATGTCAACCTTTATGAACCACAATTTACAATAAGCTAATTGTTAATTCTGTTGTAATTAAATGTGTTCAAGAGTGACTAATAACATGCTTATGAATTATTTTCTTAAAAGGATAATTTAAATTATATAGAGTTGGCATCCCATAATTAGGAATTCATATGTGCGCTGATATTTCAACAAATTACTTACTGCAATTTTGAATTTTCAGCAAAACCCTTTAACTCAATGAGTTATTATACTAGAAATACCTTGATTGCAAATCTTAAATTAGCTTAAGCCTTTTGTTTTATGGAAGGTTTATAAACATAATTAGATGCAACCATTGAACATTATGAAAACCAATTTACAAGTATGAAATGTACAGCCATTGAGGCATTTTTTCAAACACTTACAACCATTATCTCTTTAAGGTGTTTTCACAATAATTAGCTAACATGAATCCAAAGTTAGATGACTTCTTTTTTTGTAAGTTGTATCAATGATTGAACTTAAGATATTAATAGGCTATCAGCCATATTCATTGTTGAATCTAAATCAATGAATATAATTATTTAAAAATTTCAAACATAGCTCACAATGTTTTAAGGTACAGCCATTGAAGACTTTTGACAAATAGTTGGCAGTCATAAAACAAGTTGCCATAAGGTTATTTAAATTTTTAAATTATTAACCAATTATACTTTTAAAAACAATTTCCAAGTGGTTAGCCTATATCAGATTCATCACTATAAATTATCAGGCAGTTCCAATATATAAAAAAAAAACCAAACAGCAAAACAAAACAGGCGTTTCTACATGCAACAACAAATCTGCAAAACAGAGCAGATTTGAGAATCGATGTCCGAAACCTTGATTTTTGGAATCAAACTTGGGGTGAAATGGCCTATTGGTACGGATACCCCCTGAAGTGGAGCTGAATCGCAACAGGGAGGCCCAGCAATGTGATTCTTGAAAACAACAACTACCTAAGAATCCTAAAATCTCTTTTATGACTTCTATCAAACACATGGTATGAAAAATTATCTAGAGCTGTAGAAAGAGAAGGAGAATAGAATTTAAGTCATTAAAACATTTTTATCCAATTCATAACAACCTACTGGATTCATCCATTATGACTTTCTTTCAATCGACTCAACATTATACAAGCAAATACTTCAACAATCGTTACTAAATTTCCTCACATTTGGTGCAACACTTCATATACATGTAAGTTTCAGAAAACAACCAAACAAGCAAAAGCTTATGAAATAAACTAAAAAAATGCATAATATAATTTGACCCACATACCTGATAGTGAATTTGTACACTCGAAGAGGATGGATGTATGCTCCAGCTCCAAGAAGAGTATGCTCCAATGCCAATACCCTTACCAACTCATCATGAACCACCCGGTTTTCCTCCCAACCATATCCAAGAAGAAATTCTCCCCTTGGAACCCCCGAGCTGCAAAAGCTCACAACCAGTATCACAATACAATAGTAGAGAGAGAGATATGCAAGGCAACTCAGGAAGGTTGTTTTCACTTCCTCTAAATACCACTCATGTTCAACCTCAATAGACACTTAGTAGATTAGTAAGGAATCCAGATTTGTTTTGGAAGAAATTGGATACTCTCCATATCTCTCACAACCTTCCTCAAGTCTCTTCCACTCTTGGCATCACCCTCCTCCCTCAAGTGAGAATACATGAGACTCATATATAGGAGGAGAAACCAATTCTTGTCATAAAGGAGGAGTAATATGCATGCATTGTATTCCATTTAGAGGAGTGTAACTTATCCCATTAAGGAGAGGTATGCATGCCTTATTTAAGGAGAGTGTAACATATGCATTAAAGAGAGTGTAAGAGGAATATTTTATGACATATCTTTAATGAGTGTAAGAGGAATATTTTATGACATATCATTAATGAGTGTAAGATGAATATGCCATTCCTCTATGAGTGCATAAAAGAAAGTGCAATGTAATATTTAAAATAGAGAGAGTTACATAGAGCCATGATAGTCATGAAAGAGATAGGTGTGAATTGATTGAATGGATAAAGTTAATTTGTAATTCCTTTTTAATAAAATATCATAGTCTCATAAAAGATAATGATAATACTCATAATATTGAGGATTAAGTCAATATTGAACTATTAGGATTGATTAAATATAAGTTAAGTTAATTTCCTTCAACTGTGCTTGATTACTAATTTATGCAAGGAGATTTACTATTTTTGGAAAGTCATGCTTGAGATGCTAGACATGACTTTCTATTTTTAGAAAGTCATTCCAAAATTGTCAGATTGAGATTTATCCATGAGTGGTATTTTTCTTTCGGAGAATAGGGATTCTGCACCCCTATTTCATGCATCTCCGTGCCTTAGTAGATTGAGGACTCCGTGCCCTGATCTACTCCAAAGATCTAAGATTCCATAACTTGATCTTTTTAAATATTTAGGACTCCGTGCCCTAAATATACAAGACTCCACGTCTTTATATTTCTTGGATTTAGGACTCCACGCCCTAATTTCCATGCTTTCTCATCTATTGTGCTTTGAAACTCCACGTTTCTCCTTATGATACTGATTGTGAGCTTTTACCCATTTGATGGTTCGTTGGTAAGGCCTTGTTTGAAGACCTACATACATCACAATCTCATAGATCAAATGAATCATATGAATTTCATAATGAAATTAACTTAACCACATTTTACCATGAATGGTGCATGACTTCCACAGTCATTTTGGTTTTGAAGAAATGACTTCCACAGTCATTTATCCTTGTTGGAAAATGATCTGGTCCCCTACCACATCCTGCTCATTACAATGTTAGACATATATATAATCATGCAAGTCATGTATCATCCATAAAACATAATTTAACCATTTTTTTTTTTTCCACATAACCATGAGCATCCATGGGTCTATGTGTCTCAATCCAGGTTCTCCATCCATGTCATACACCTGATACACAAGTCAGATGCAAAAAGAGAGACATATGCATAACATCATATAAAACACATAATCAAATATACCACACATAAGGGAAAATACAACTACATAAAACATTTTTCCCAAACCAAGGGTCAATCGTCCATACATAAACCATGGATATAAAACATTGTTACCCAATATAGTGATCACTATGACATACATAAACATAAAGAGGAAATACAATCATATATATATATATATATATAATTTTATTTCTCAATCTAGTGATCAATATTCCATCAAAAATAACCCTTAATAGGAGTGACAAAAATATACTAGGAAAAAAAAATAGGACACTACAGTCTTCAAATGAGGAATATGAATGTATATTAGTTTTCTTCCTCTTCTTGATCGAAGAACACATGGAGGATACTAATTTAGCCAAAGTAGGCTCTTTTTCTATGGTAGACTCTGTCATTTTCTTTTTTCCTTTCTTGAGAGAAAGCAAAACTTGTGAGAGGGTGGACTCACTGTTAGATGTGCCACTGTTTGGCTGCACTTGATGAGATGACTCAGGAATCTGGCTTGAAATTTTCGTACCAGGGTTGAATTCCACTGGTGAGAAAATAAGCTTAGGTGAAAAAAGACCAGGGTTTACTTCCACTGTTTCTTCTGCCATGAAAAGTTTCTTCTTAGGCTGGCTTCGTGAAGAGGAGTAAATTTGTTCGTTATTCTTTGACATAGGCTTCTCAGGAGAAGATAGTGAACTTTGTGAAACAGGGACAACACTGGTTTTCTCATGGATATCTTTCTTCTTTGGCCTCCCTACCTTTCTTCTGGAATTAATATTGCCAAACCCTTCCTCTCTTAAAAATCTATCTCAAGTAATTTTCTTCTTTCTGAGATGATAGACAACTAAGATTTTAATCAGCCCTCTATGATACAAATTATGTAAGGAATAGTTTGGAATTTTCTGTAGCTTGAGGGACATTTTAAGCAGATATTTGTATAGAAAATAGGGTAGGTTCAGAGGTTTTTCTCCTGAGATGTGGGTCAGGAATCTCTACTGATAACGATGAACAAAAGAAAACTTCCCTTTGCATGTGCTGTATTTCTAGACTGCGGTAATAACATGCTGCCACTCGGATTTGAAACAAGAAATATGAGCAGTTGAATTCCACTTCATATGAGCATATTCAAGCTTAAGGTAGGAAATTACTTCTTCAGGCAACGCTTTTATTTTAAACCAACGTTCACCGGTTGCAGAAGACTAGGTTTTGTGGGCTATGATAGCCTTCGAAATGATGAATGTTTTGCTTCCCAACTTGACCTTTTTTCCATCGAAAGACTCAGCGAAAGCTTGAGCCAGTGCCACATTCTCCAAAGAAAACTTATGAACGAATTTATACCAACCTGCAGATTTGAATTGTGATTTTTCCTGTTCATCCACAAATCTTGTCTTAGTAGGATCTGACCTATTTACCTTTCCTCCTTTCCTCATTTTCCGACAACTAAACTGCTCACGAATACAACTGTTGAACTCTAGTTGCAATGTTGTCCACAAAACCTGAGACTGATTTCTTTGAAACCTGAGACTGCTTGCTAGAGGATTGTTCTTTGTTTACCTGTATCATACACAGAGGCCTTAGGTTGAGCGTTCATTGAGCTCTCTTCTCTAATTTCATGTCTGTGATTATGACAAGGAGTAATGACACGTTTTTGAAATGATTCAAAAGCCAGTGCCAAGTCATCCCACTAAGCTTCACACTTCCACCTTATCATTACATGTTCTTTCTTCGTACCATGATTTCTTCCTTGTATAAAAATTGATGCAACAAAAACTATACTTCAACATGCATTATTCATGAAACTGTGGTTCTTGGGCCCCACAACCTGGTGACCCATCAAAAGCAATTGCAAATCGGTTTCCCGCAAATTTAACGTTACACTGATAATGGCTAAACCATAAACTATGCGATTTGTGAAATCGCACTGGTGTGTTATGCTGACACATGCCCCTCGCCTCATCGCATTACAAATCGCTTAACATACCACATGATCGCCTTAACGATAAACTTTAAAAAATGTGATTTTCAAAATCGCTCCATCTGCGCTTTAATCTCCACCATTGGTTGACGTTGTTACAGAGCAATTTGTCACCGTCCCTATACTCCCCATTCCTTGATCCTGGAGGACCCATACAGTGACCCTTGTGTACTTTCCAAGCATGGAATACATACCCCTGAACCATATTTTGTTTGCCAAGTCATCTCCCTTTACAAATTTTTTGAAAGATCCTTGTAAAAACCTGGTTTTCAAGGTCGGCGCTTTCTCTCAGTGTCTGACCTGCACCGATAGCAGAGATTTACATTGAGACCCGTGCCGATTGGCACTCTATCCTAATGTCATACCCATGTCGATCCTGTTTTGGAAATTTTTTTAAATAGAAAGGAAGCTTCCGCGACTAGAAGCTTCATGAGGCGACGAGCTGGAAGTTTGTTATGAGGATATGGTCGAGGAATTCCCCTTTGGGCTTCTTGTTTCCATAAAATAGGAACTAATCTAAAGGATAAGCTCTTTTCCCATAATTTGACAGCCCATAACCTCCTCCTCCATTGTTATATAAGGAGACCTCCTTCAGTTCTACAGCCTTGGTTAGTTAGTGATGATAGAAAGGAGAAGCAATCATAGTTTCGGGAGAATAGTGCAGAGCGTGATTTTTTGTGTGTGTTGAGAACATAGTGAGATCTTGGACCTTTGTGTATGAGGGTGTTACAAACGTGCTTGGATACAGATCTGCCAAAGGAGAGCCTCAACATCAAGGCTTGGTTGTAAACTCCCCTTGTATTTATCATAATAAAATGTAACTGATGTTTATCTTCCACTCTTGTTTATATTTATAATGAGATTTCCAGCATTCCTTGATCAGTTAGATAGATTGTAATTGTTCTATGTTTGTCATGATTTTATGCTTGTTGTGGTGTCTTGATTGTCTGTATAGTTAATCGAACGTTTCCAACAGCGTGTATCAAACTTGAGAAGAACGACAGATCAAGAAACTTCGATGGAAGACGACAACATAGCATCAGGACAAGGTAGGTCATCTTCCTTGCTCTGAATTTAATTTTCAAACTAGGAAGGTAGATGTTAGTATGTTCCCATAGTTGCTAGACCCATCCTAGGGCTATAGGGATCGCCTCTGTCCGTAGAGGGGATTTACCTGGAAAACAAATTGGCGACTTCGCTGGGGAGTTTCGTTTGAGTTTGTCACTCTTTGAGGTCTTCTTCATTCGACGAGTTTAGTTGAACGACCATTTCCCTATTTATTACTATGTTTTTCATCAATTATGATCTTTTAGTTTTTGCTTGAAGTGGTGATTCTGGTCTTGGTTAGGAGAATTTTTTTTTTTCTTTTTCAGGCATTGGTGCTTTTATTTGTCTGACAGTCGCGCTGATTGGCACTAGTTGTCAGTTCGCAAGCCGCGCCAATGGGCCATTGGCGCTAGTTTTCAGTTATCAAGTCGCGCAAGTTGGCGCTAGTTTCACCCACAAAAGTTGTGCCAATTTCATCATGTGTGAAAAATTACATTTTTTTCCCTAAGCCCTTCACCAGTGTGTCTATCGTTTCTAGTTTTTTTCTCTGTATGATTTACACGTTTTCCCTTTTACTTTTTCACTTGTGAGCATAGATTAAATTTCTCATTGTTCAACTAAACAGTATTCTTTCTATGATTGCTTGATGTAAAATGGAATGGATGCCTTGTTTTGAGCTCATTCTTTGGAAGTCCTTTTGTGCTTGACCTCATATGTCTTGTAGCCTTTTGAGGAATTTTGTTACAAAGTTTTTAAAACAACGATTGCATTCTTAGTGTTTGTTTGCATCCCTTTTGCATTCATCCTTCCATTAAGGAAATTTGCGTTCTAGTTTTCATCTTAGAGTTTTCTTTTCGTTAAATGCATTAGATCACATTGCATTGAAAAGTGTTTTTTGAGATTTATCATTGAACTTAGATTACATTTTTTAATGATTGAAAACTAAAATTGCATTGAGTGCATTCTCTTTCATTAAAAGCATGCATTAAGTAGATTCTCATTTCATCGAAAAATTCATTGATTGCATTCTTATTCTTTAAAAAAAAAAAGGAAATTCTGCATAGATTAAAATTGCATAGTTTTCAAAAAAGAGAATTGTGCATATATTACATTGCATAATTCGCATCGTTGAATGTTTTAGATTAATTTTGGATAGTGAAAGTCATCTAGTTCGGAAATAGTTTCGTTTGCCGTATGTTGCATCATTGTTTGAGACTCTTCCCTTAACTAGATAGCATTCATCGAATTGAAATATTTCTTTCCTCATATAGCTGCATATAGGAGATTGTCAGATGAAATTTGATAAGGCCTTGAAACTAAGACATGATTCAAGATCAACTTTAAAATTTATTCAATCAACTTAAGGAAGCATTGAAACTTAATGCTCACATTTAGAGGTCTAGGCTAGTGATGTGTTCTGACGTTGTTAAACCTAGTAGCTGTCATTTTCCATCTGGCAGTAGACAGCGCTAGCACAGACTTCTGCTCCCCGTACCATCGAGTATATACTGGGAGACCCTCATAGGCTGCAATCCTTTATCCATAGGAAGCCGAGTCTGCGCCCTGTGACCGTGATACGCCAAACACAACATTCAGGGAGAATACCTGCATGTACGTTAAGTTCTTGGTCATTTCTCTTTCATTTGATCACCAAGGTGTATATGGTAGTTCACGGAAACTTTGTACACCCTCTTACTTAGATTACCTGAGTAGTCATTTTGGTCTTTTCGTGACTCTATAAAAGTGAAAAGAAAATCGAGCGCTTATCCTTTCATGCTCATTTCAACCTGAAAGTGATAGAGTCACCTTTTGCCTATTTCTCGACTCTTGAAATATGAAACGACAGAGTTTTGTTTCGATGTCTTAAATTATCACTTGCCCATGAAATATTCCTGGTTAAAGTTATCTTTCTTAGTGTTTTTTTTAGGGTCGTTTTCGATGTAAATGTTTCTGGAGTTTACCAACCAAGGAATCCCCTCTGAAGGGAATCCTGGTCCTTTTCTTGCTTTTGGGAAGGTTGGTGCTCCTTATATGGCAACATTGTCCCTTCCAGGGTTAACTGTTGGTTTTCCTGTGTGGTTATTCTCCACCTCTGTGGTCTCGATTTTTCTGCCCTTTGTACAACCATATCCACCACCTAAACCATATCATGTTGATTCCAAGGTGGACCTCTCCCCTTCTTCACCTATTTCTTCGTCCTCCTATTCTACTTCGCCTTGTGAAAGTTTGGATTCCAGTAACTAGGTGGCTAAGAAGAAGAAGAAGAAGACAAAGAAGAAGAATCCAGATAAGAGAGAGGATAATGCTGCAGCTATTGTTCCTAAGACATATTCCATCGATAAACCATCCAACCTTCCACGGAAAGTCAAATTCCCTTGCAAGTTGTGCAAAGGTGACCATCTTCTTCGAGACTGCCCTGGCATTCCCAAGGTACTTGAAACATGGTCTGATAGTCGTCCACCATTGACTTTGGCTTCTAGAATTCATATTGGTGGCACATATTCAACTAGCCATGATAAGACTCATAAGAAACAGGGTAATATTATGAATCCCTATAAGTTGTGTGAAGGGAATCATACCATTCACCTTTTTCTGTACATGGATGAAGCCACGAGAGTGTTGGAAAACCCTAATATTTCTGAACCCTGCCTTCCGGTTGGTTACCAGAAACGTTTTTTGAATCCTCCGCTAGTTGAGTCAATGATCGGTCAAGGGCCATCCTTGCTAGATCCCACTCCCTCGAAATTTCAACTTCAGAAATCCGTTCCCGACCAACCATTGGTCGTGGAATCGGTTGATCTAACCCCGCCCGTGGTTCATCAAATATTTTTCGTCGAGAGTGGATTTCATCCTCGTCAGATTCTTCTTGTTTCCTCAGATTCCTCGGACTTGGAGAAAGATTCTCCCGTCCCTGTAGTTCAAGAAGTTTCTCCTCCTGCTCCCATGATGGAGGTCCCAGAGGATTCTCCTCTTGCTCCCTTAACACCAGGGGATGACCATCTCATTTCTATGGTAACCCCTCCAAGTAGTTTGGTCGCTTCCTTTGATTGGAGTCGATTTGCAGAATACTGCCCTCCTTCTTATGTGCCTTTTGAGATCACGATATAGGCCTCCCATGTGGTCATACCCAACACCATTATAGATGAAGGCGCATCTGTTAGTGTAATGTCTTCCACCACTTGGAAAGCTTTTGGTTCTCCACCGCTTGTGCCGGTTACGCAGAATCTGTTGGCATTTAACAGAAGAACCATTCAACCATTAGGGATCCTTCTGAAGTTGCCTATTACTTTGGGAGGGAAAAATGTCTGTATAAACGTGATGGTGGTCCAAGGTCCCTTGGATTTTAATCTACTCTTGGGGCGCGACTATGCTTATGCCATGGGTGTGCTTATCTCTTCCCTGTTTCGTGTGATATTTTTTCCACACAAAGGTCGGATCATGACCATTGATCAGCTTTCATTCTTTGGTCTGGAGGTGGCAGCTGGCCCACCATCATCTCTGTTAGATCTTTATCCACCGGTTGTACCTTCCCCACCGCAGGTTAATTATGTGGCTACCTGCCCTGTGCCCACATTTAGTGATAGTGTCGTTATGCATCGTGTGCTGGGGGCATTGGGTCCTGATTTATGAGATGTTGTTCTCCCATAAGACGAGAACATCTTGGAAGCCATGAATTCTTATTTAGCATGATGAGAGGTCTTTGGAGCATAGTTCATTTTCTTGTGTCAAGCTCCTTAAAAAATGAAACAAGGTCGTCGGAGCAAGGTTTGTTTTCTTGTGTCAAGCTCCTTAAAAAATGAAACAAGGTCATCGGAGCACGGTTCATTTTTTTGTTTCAAGCTCCTTAAAAAATGAAACAAGCTCATCCGAGGATAGTTCGTTTTCTATGTCAACCTCATTAAAAATTGAATTAGGTCATGAGGATAGTTCTTTTACTGTGTCAACCTCATGAAAAATGAAACAACTTCCCTTTTCAATTTGAGTCTTTGATTAGATCTCGTAAAATCCAAGTCGAGTCTTTCGCATGATCTCATAATTGAACCTTCATTCCATCCACTTGTTGGTAACTAGAATTCTACTCCGGTGAATGCACTAAATCTTGGGGGGCATGTATCTCGAATTGAGTCACCATGCTGGGGGCATGCAAAATTATTCCAAGCATAGTTTACCTTTGTTTCAAGCTTGTGTAAAAATGAAACCAATTTTCAAGCATAGTTTGTTTTCGTTTCAAGCTTTTGTAAAAATCAAACTGATTTCAAGCATATTTTTTCTTTGTTTCAAGCTTGTGTAAAAATGAAACCAACCCCAAGCATAGTTTACCTTTGTTTTCAAGCTTGTGTAAAAATGAAACCATTCTTATTTTACCTCTCGTGATTTCCATTTTATCAACCTTTTTTTCGAGATGAGCCTTGGTGTTCTCATTCCATCGTTACCGTCTGCTTGGCCAATCATATGTCCTCACTTTATTTTTTCATCCATTCCCGAGGAACATATGCAATGAGTGGTTTTGTTAGCCAGCCTCTTGACCTTTACTTTTTCTGAGAAGTTCCACCATTACCGGAACAATTGCTATCCTTAATACCACTCGTTCCTCCAGGAGGAGTCAACATTCAACTCTTTTCTGACTCTCTAAAACTGAAAAATATTGTCGAGACTCTTGTTGTTTTAAACTCGTTAAATGGTTGCGAAACAATATCTACACAGTATAAGTTTACCCCTTTTTCGGGCTGGGATAGATTATTTACAAAAAATGAATACCTTAGCCTATCGCGACTAAGAGGTTCTCACAGACATAGTTTTCTACCTTTTCGGATCTGTGAGACTATCTATGAAAAGGGACTGTTGGAGTTTTCTTTTTCGCTTCTTTTCAAACTCTCTAAACATGAAAAGATGTCGAGTTCTTCCTTTTTCAGACTCGTGAAAACTTACATGACATCGGAAATCATCACCATGACGTAATTGGATTCGTCTGAAGGACAAAATTATATGACAAGCATATGCCATCCTCTTCAAGATTATGTAAAAATAAAGAGGTACTCGCCAAAAATGGTGGGGGGAAAAGGAAGTTATTCATCAGTTGTGTCGGTAGTATGTCACTCTTGAACATGACAGTTATCTGCAATTTGTGTCGGGTTGGGATATCTTCACTCTGTCACTTTTCCTCCATGGGTTTGGGAAGTCTGTTTGCCTCTCATTCGATTACCAATCTTGTCAACATGACCTCTGATCCTATTTGAGTCAAATGTTGCCAAATTCCGAAGTTGTGTCGCCGATATGTTCAAGAGAAAATCCTTTTGCAGTTTGTACATTCCCCAATCCTCTGTTTCAACCTTGATTCACACTCATATTACTTTCTCTGTTTCACGTCAATGATGTTGGATTCATCATGACCATCCTTCGACATATCGCTTCCTATCGACTTAAGCTCATTATCTGGGAAGTCGATCTAGAGACTCCTTTCTGGTACCTTAGAGCTTGCATGCCCTAATGGCAAGTTCTTCGCATTCGATGACAGGTTCACATCATTGGCCTTCGATCGGGTGATTTCACAGGTGTTCAACTTCAGATCACTGTTCACATTTCGCGGACTATACTAGTGGTACCTTGAGAGCCATTGACATTATGGGTGGTTTCTCTCGCACTTGTTAACGGTTCACATCATTGACCGATAATCAAGTGATTTTCTAGCATGCTTGACTTCAACACATCTATTCACATGTTGGAATTTGTACTTTGATCGGGTGGTGTTGGAGCGCAAGACCCTAGGCTTCGATCACAAAAGTCTAGGTTACGAGGAGTGATGAGTCATTCAGGATTATATACATGATTCTTTAGACGGATGGCTGCGACCATACCATGGGTTCTCTCATTTCGATCCTCTCTATACGGATGGCTACGCCCATACAGTGGATCTATTTCATATGATCCCTTCATTTGGATGGCTGCGTTGTTAAATTTGGACAACTAGGTCCAAACTCCATCTTGTGATGCTCAGATGAAGATTCCAATATTTGTATTGGATTCCTCTTTCGGAGAGGTGTAAAATCGATATAAAATTTATTTTAATATGATGAGCAGAACATTTATTTTTAATTTATTATTTATAATAAATTTAGGTGCAGGTCGGCCTTAAGTTTTTACACCCCCAACAGATGTGTCACACACCTCAATGATGGATATAAATACAGTCAACGTTGGAGAGCTTTTCACTCATCTCATCCACACACTTCTAATTATCTACAAGAATTTGAGAAGCATTTTCATCTCCCACGTGAGAAGAAGGACGAAATCTTCTGCAGCTAAAGGACGAAATTTACTGCAGCAAATTTTCTGCAGTTAGGGTTTCTGGGCAAGTTTGACCAGCGTTGAATTTGGTCAACGAATGGTCCGTTTGAACTGAAATTTTGTGGAGAGTTCGATTTTTGTAGGCCGTAATCATTGGCACAAAAATCGAGGTCAAAAAGTTGACCGAAGTTGGAGCTACGTTGACTTTCTTGTTGCTGCCCTGCGTTGACTTTTTCTGGACTGCGTTGACTTTTCTGGGGTTAACTTTGAGTTGACTAGATAATTGATTTGAGGACTGTTGTGACACATTTTGGGTTGGCCGACCAAGAATACTTTGTTGGTTGAAGCATCCTGCTGATCGTTGTAACGCACCAACACATTCTCCTGTTTCTGGTTTGTCTTCTATATATCCACTGGTATGTTCTATCAGCATTTTAATTAACTATTTATGTGATTGTTGTTATAAAAGTAAAATTGCATCAAGCATAGAACATCTACAAAAATTTACATGGTATCAAAGCTGAGGTGAAGACAAGCCCTAACTTATAGCAATCACCAACTGAGAAAAATGAGTTCCACAAATTATGGCTTCAAGGAGGATGACACGCTGACTGGAAGGGATGACTTCATTGCTTGGAAGATGATATTAGATCTCAAATTGGAAGACCATGATCTCATGGCTATGTACTGGGTAAGACACAAGAACCTCCATCCACTGCTATTGCTGCTGCTAAAACCAAGTATAAGAAGGGGGAGATCAAAGCAAAGCTAATGATCAGGGAATCCATACATAAAAGTCTGGTTGCCTACATATCTGAGCTAGGCACATCCAAGGAGATGTATGATAAGCTGATACAAATGTTCAAAGTAAACAATGCAAACCAAGTGCTATTATTCAAGAATCAATTGAAGAATCTGAAGAAAGGCAGGGATGAGTCTGTCCAAACATACTTTCTGAAATTGACCAAAATCAGGAACAATGTGCTGGATATTGGGGAGACAATATTCGATCATGAGATGGTACTCACTGCACTTGGAGGGCTCCCATATGAATGGCGAGTATTCGACACTACCATTCTCAATAATAGTACAATTCCTAACTTTGACGAGCTAATGTCAAGATGCATGCAAGAAGAGACAAGAATGAAGGAACACGAAAATGACAGAAATGCTACCTACGCTGCTCATCCTAGAAAGAAGAACTCTGGTGGTCCTAAGAACAAAGGAAGAGAAAGGGCCCAAGGAAAGAAGGGAAAGTGTTTCACTTGTCATAGACCTGGTCACTATGCTAGAGAATGTCCTTTCAAGAAGGATTCTCCCGATAGTGACGACAACAACAACAACCGGAGAAATGGAAATCAAAGAAACGACATGTCCAAAGGAAAGAGGAAGGCTCCCTCTGGCGAAAAAAATCAACCTTTAAAAAGGTCTAGAAACTCCAAGTATGAGGAGTCAAATGTTGTTGATAAAAGAAATGAATACATTCTTGTATCTGCCCTCTCTGCTGCATCCCCGCCCGACATTATGGATGTCTGGCTAATAGATAGTGGTGCCTCAAGACACATCACTGGGTTCAAGGAAGCACTCTCTGACATCGTTGAGAAGGATACTAATCTGGAAATTATCCTTGGAGATAATGCCACATATCCCGTGAAAGGGACAGGGACTGTGACCCTCCACTTGTCTCAAGGACAAGTCCTACATTTGCAGGATGTACTCTATGTACCAAAATTGAAGAAGAACCTTGTGTCTATATCAACCATAGAAGACAAAGGCTTCAATTTGGCATTCACTGATGGAAAGGTGCGCATGTGGAAGAAGAATCTCAAGGAAGCTATCGTGATTGGTTTTAGAGTTGGAACACTCTACCAGGTTGAAGGAAGTCCACTACGAGCTATGACATGTGATACTATCCGACAAACTGAACTATGGCACCAGAGGTTTGGACACCTTCATTACAAGGCCCTTCCCGAAGCAAGGAAGGTGGTGACAGGGATGCCCGATTTTTGAAATAATCATGAAGGTGTATGTAAGGGTTGTGCCGAAGGAAAGCATACAAGGGGACCTTTACCCTCAAGTGTCACAAAGACATCTGATATTTTGCAACTGGTCCATTCTAATCTATCTAGTATGCTACCCGTGACATCCTTGGGAGGATGTTATTACTATATGACATTCACTGATGACTTCTCCCACAAAACCTGGATATACTTCTTGAAGAAGAAGGATGAGGCTTTCATGTGGTTCCGTACCTTCAAAGCCTTGGTGGAAAATATGACAGGGAAGAAGACAAAGATTTTGAGGACCGAAAATGGCACTGAATATGAGTCAAATGAGTTCAAGGACTTTTGCAGAGAAGCTGGCATTAAGAGGGAGACTACTACTACCTATACTCCTGAGCAGAATGGCGTTGCTGAACAAAAGAATAGGACCATTGTGGAAGCTTCCCGTGCCATGCTATGTGACCAGGGTCTACCGAAGTTTCTGTGGGGAGAAGCTGTGAATACTTCTGTATACATTCAAAACTGATGCCCTCATTCCACCCTGGACTCCAAAACTCCCGAAGAGGTTTTCACTGGTAAGAAACCTAACGTCTCACATTTTAGAATTTTTGGATGTCCTGTTTATTTTCATTTGCAAAAGAAAAGAGAAGTGAGTTGGATGCTTCTGGGAAGAAAGGAATGTTTGTGGGCTACAACGAAACCTCTAAGGCCTATAGAGTCTATGTACCTGGTCAAAGGAAAGTAGAAATATGCCATGATGTCACTTTTGACGAAGATGCTTCCCTGAAGAAAGTAGTAGATCTTCGAAGATCTGAGGAAAATCATGAGCAAGGCCTGGAAATCAAGAAGAACCGCAGGGTGAGACAATGCCTGATGTTGAAGGACCAATGGACCCAATCGATCCATCTCCTTCACTGAGAAAGAGACCATCATGGCTCAGGGACACTCTCAAAGATGCCGAGGGACATGCTGCCCCGAGGGGGACATTCCGAGAAAGCAAGAAGCTGTGTAGATACCAAGGGTATCTGGCTGCCATGAGTACTATTGTACAATCTGAACCTTGATCTTTTGAGGAAGTTGTAAAGCATCAAGTCTGGAAGGATGCTATGCACGAAGAACATGAGTCCATAATGAAGAATGATGTCTGGGATGTGGTTCCAAGACCAAAGGACAAATCATTTGTCACCGTGAAATGGCTCTACAAGATCAAGCATGGATCTGATGGAAGTGCTGAAAAGTTCAAGGCAAGATTTGTTGCCCGTGGCTTCTCTCAAAAGGAAGGAATAGACTATGATGACATATTTGCACCTGTGGCACGATATACCACCATTCGATCAATCATAGCCCTTGCTGCTACGCAAGGATGGAGTCTTCATTAGATGGATGTCAAGACCACTTTTCTGCATGGTGCAATAAAGGAAGAGGTGTATGTGGAACAACCTCTAGGATTTGAAGTTCAGGATCGAGACACTCATGTCTACAGGTTGAAGAAAGCCCTCTATGGGTTAAAGCAAGCACCCAGAGCTTGGTACGAGAGGATGGATAGTTACTTGATGAAGCTGGGCTTCACTCGAAGTAATGCTGATTCGAACCTTTACTTCAAGGTTGTGCAGGGGAAGCCTCTCATTCTAGTGCTATATGTGGATGACCTCTTCTTGACAGGTGCTGACCCTCTCATTCATCAATGTAAGAGGGAGCTCGCTGCTGAGTTCGAGATGAAGGACCTAGGACTGATGCACTACTTCCTAGGCCTGGAGGTCTGGCAGAGACCTGGAGAGATTTTCCTTTCTCAAGGAAAATACATTGTGAAACTTCTGGAAAGATTTGGTATGGTGGACTACAAGTTTGTGTCAACACCAATGGAACTCAACTTCAAGAAGTTGAGTGGCAGCATTGCTGGGCCCGTATTGGCAAATCCTACTGAGTATCGTCAACTCGTAGGGGCTCTGATGTTCTTAGTGAACACCCGTCCAGGTATATGTTTTTCAGTGAACACTTTGAGTCAACAGATGGTTGAGCATCATCACTTTCACTCGATTGGTGCCAGGAATCTTCTGAGATACCTTCAAGGCACGATAAACCATGGGCTGAGATACACTGCTAGGAGCGTGACACTCCGTGGATATACTGATGCCGATTGGGCTGGAAGTGTGGTGGATCGTAAGAGCACATCGGGATGCTGCTTCAATATTGGTTCTGCTTCGATTTCATGGATGAGCAGGAAGCAAAAGTCGGTGGCTTTGAGCACTGCAGAGGCCGAATACATTGCAGCAAGTATGGCCTATTGTGAAGCAGTTTGGTTGCAAAAGCTCTTTAGTGAGCTATTTGGACATGTGCTAGATACCACCGTGATACTCTGTGATAACCAGAGTAGGATTCGCTTGACTGAGAATCCAGTGTTCCACGACCGATCCAAGCATATTGATATCAGGTACCATTTCATCCGGGATATGGTACAACGAGGTGCCGTAAGGCTCGATCATATAGGAACTGATGAGCAGGTCGCGGATATTCTCACTAAGCCCCTGGGGAAGGTCAAGTTCCTAACCTTTCGTGAGAGACTTGGTATCGTGGAACGACCCTATGATGTGGGTCCTGTTGGACGATGAGCTCGAGGAGCTCTGGGGGGCTTTGGGGACAACTTCTCGGAGCTATGAGCAACCACAAGGCTAGGCTTGCCAAAACTTGTTGGTGTGCTTGGACCCCACCATTGTGATTATTGAGTTGGTTCACCTCTCATTATCAGTGCCCCGTATACATCCTACCCATTAAGTTCAGGGCTCATGGGAAGTACCTCTCATTTGGCCAATGAGATGGCAAAAGCTAGAGACCAGTAGCAAAGACTGATGGACGCATCAGAGATTGTTGTACTCTCTATCTAGGATGGCACGGTCCAACCACTTGATCTGGGATCAAGTCTAGTGAGGTCTCGGACCTCTGCCTGACTTCGGGTCAGATGAACCAACTTCGGGTTGGTTGGAGACTCTTTGTGAGTCTGATAGAGGTTTCAGACCTCTGGGCTGAATTTGTCAGTCGAGGGATGATGTCTTTGTGACTGACCCACTTCTGTTCTGAAATAAAGAGGCCAGCAAAGCAAGTTACGGTGGGATGACACACGATGTTTGATTGCACTGGTGGATGGATTTCTCCCTAGTTGAGAGGGAGTGTTAAATTTGGACAACTAGGTCCAAACTCCATCTTGTGATGCTCAGATGAAGATTCCAATATTTGTATTGGATTCCTCTTTCAGAGAGGTGTAAAATCGATATAAAATTGATTTTAATCTGATGAGCAGAACATTTATTTTGAATTTATTATTTATAATAAATTTAAGTGTAGGTCGGCCTTAAGGTTTTACACCCCCAACAGATGTGTCACACACCTCAATGATGGATATAAATACAGTCAACGTTGGAGAGCTTTTCACTCATCTCATCCACACACTTCTCATTATCTACAAGCATTTGAGAAGCAGTTTCATCTCCCACGTGAGAAGAACGACGAAATCTACTGCAGCTAAAGGACGAAATTTACTGCAGCAAATTTTTTGCAGTTAGGGTTTCTGGGCAAGTTTGACCAGCATTGACTTTGGTCAACGAATGGTCCGTTTGAGCTGAAATTTTGTGGAGAGTTCAATTTTTGTAGGCCGTACTCATTGGCACAAAAATCGAGGTCAAAATTTTGAACGAAGTTGGAGCTGCGTTGACTTTCTTGTTGCTGCCCTGCGTTGACTTTTTCTGGACTGCGTTGACTTTTTTGGGGTTGACTTTGAGTTGACTGGATAATTGATTTGAGGACTGTTGTGACACATTTTGGGTTGGCCGACCAAGAAGACTTTGCTGGTTGAAGCATCCTGCTGATCGCCGTAACGCACCAACACATTCTCCTATTTCTGGTTTATCTTCTATAGATCCACTGGTATGTTCTATCAGCATTTTACTTAACTATTTATGTGATTGCTGTTATAAAAGTAAAATTGCATCAAGCATAGAACATCTACAAAAATTTACATGTGTCCATGCCGAGGATCCATTCACATGATCCTCTTCTTGATGGATAGTTGCGCCTATACTATGGATTCATGTATTTTCATCAGATATTTCACTTATGTATATGTATCTATCTATGCTTGATTTGCAGGTCTCTCGACAACAGCGTCTAGTTCCTTGCACGTACCTGTAAAGCCTTTCACCCCTCACTCATGTTTGGACTTCATACTTTAGGGGGCATCTGTTACAGAGCAATTTGTCACCGTCCCTGTACTCCCTGTTCCTTGATCCTGAAGGACCCATACAGTGACACTTGTGTACTTTCCAAGCATGGAATACATACCCCTGAGCCACATTTTGTCTGCCAAGTCATCTCCCTTTGCAACTGTTTTGAAAGATCCTTGTAAAAACCTGGTTTTCAAGGTCGACGTTTTCTCTCAGTGTCTAAACAATGACGATAGCAGAGATTTACATTGAGACCTATGTCGATTGGTGCTCTGTCCTGATGTCGGACCCATGTCGATCCTGTTTTGGAAAGTGTTTTAAATAGAAAGGAACCTTCCGTGACTAGCAGCTTCGTGAGGCGACGAGTTGAAAGTTTTTTATGAGGATATGGCTGAGGAATTCCCCCTTGGGCTTCTTGTTGCCATAAAATAGGAACTAATCCAAAGGATAAGCTCTTTTCCCATAATTTGAGGGCCCATAACCTCCTCCTCCATTGTTATATAAGGAGACCTCCTTCAGCTCTACAGCCTTGGTTAGTTAGTGATGATAGAAAGGAGAAGCAATCATAGCTTCAGGAGAATAGTGCAGAGTGTGATTGTTTTTGTGTGTTGAGAACATAGTGAGATCTTGGACCTTTGTGTATGAGGGTGTTACAAATGTGCTTGGATACAGATCTGCCGAAGGAGAGCCTCAACATCAAGGCTTGGTTGTAAACTCCCCTTGTCTTTATCATAATAAAATGCAACTGATGTTTATCTTCCACTCTTTTTTATATTTAAAATGAGATTTCTAGCATTACTTGATTAGTTAGATAGATTGTAATTGTTCTATGTTTGTTGTGATTTTACGCTTGTTGTGGTGTCTTGACTCTCTGTACAGGTAATCGAACGTTTCCAGCAGCATGTATCGAACTTGAGAAGAACGACATATCAAGAAGCTTCGATGGAAGATGAAAATATAGCATCAGGACAAGGTAGGTCATCTTCCTTGCTATGAATTTCATTTACAATATAGGAAGGTAGATGTTAGTATGTTCTTGTAGTTGCTAGACCCATCTTAGGGCTAGAGGGATCACCTCTGTCTGCAGAGGGGATTTACCTAGACAACAGACACCTAGATCTAACGGTCTTCCTTGATCACCCTTCGCCTCATCGCATCGCAAATCACTTAACATACCATGTGATTGCCTTTAACGGTAAACTTTAAAAACTGCGATTTGTGAAATCGCTCCATTTGCGCTTTAATATCAGTCTTCAGTTTCTTTCCTTTTGGATCTGCGATTAGATCTTGACCATCCAGTAGTTCTACACTCAGTTCTTCTCCGTTGCTTCATTCCTTAGTTTAATTCCCGGTAAGCTCCCTTTAAACATTCTCTGCTGCTCTTCTCTGGATCTCCCGCTCTGTTGGTCAATATGTTTTATGCATGCTGCACTTTTTTTTTAAAGAACTCTGGTTGCCATGGAGCCTTAATTTACCTTCTTTGGAAACTGATTTCTTATTTACCTATAGCATCTTTATTGAGCTAACCGAAATCTTAGTGAAATAGCTACGCTTTTCATTGTGTGGAATATATGACTTCCATTTCTGAGAAATGGCTTCCCTTCACTGTATTTCTGTTTTGACAATGAATTTGCAACAAAGGTAGCTATTATTCCAAACTAGATGACTGCAATTTTATTACCCAAACATCGACTAACCTTAAACACTAACATAAGTAAAATAGATATTTTAACTTATTTTAGGACTCTAAAACACTATGACACATATTCACTTAAAAATACCTTGATGTTGGGACTCTTTTTTAACTTTTATTAGAAATGACTCAAACTTTGGACATGGACTAGTACACAATAAAAATTTGAAAACAGTGACACAATGGTGATTACACCATTAACATTTTCAAGGCTAACAGTTACCAAATCAATTAGGGCCAAATTGAATAAGTAATCATGGCCAATTCAAACTTGTGGACCCCAAATTTGACAATGCCAAATTTATGATAGCCAAATTTTTGAATGCCAAAATTGTGGACAGAAAATTTTTGAACGTAAAATTTGCGAATGCTAAATTTGTGAATGCCAAATTTCTGAACGTGAAATTTGCAGACGTGAAATTTGCAAATGCCAAATTTTAAAATGCCAAATTTGTGAATGCTAAATTTGCAAACACCAATTTTTTAAACGTCAAATTTTTTAATGCCAAATTTGTGAATGTCAAATCTTTGAACACCAAATTTTTGAATGCAAAACTTGCAAGCTTTAGAATTTATCAAATTCAAACACCTCTACTTAGAAATACTTCCAACTTCTTCAACATCTTTTCGAGTAGTTGGAAAACCTACAAAAACCTCTGAAACACTTGTAACACTTCAACAACGACTGATCATCATCATAAGTCCACAAGCCCTCCAACTTTTTGATATCAATGGCAACACTATTAGCTCCAGGGTTGACATCAATGCTAACACCATGCTACCAAAAAGTAGAATTTTAAGAAGTTTGTGGTAAATCCATCTAGACCCGGAGCCTTGTTCTTGGGAATTTCCTTTACTACCTCCAATTCCTCATAATATATCACCCTCATGAATGCTCCATTCTTCTCTTGGCTTAATAGCTTCAAGATTCAGGTTTTGATCCTATTTTTGACATGTTGTCTTGTTTTTTCTTAGTCCGACACCAAGTTTTCATGATATTTAATTAACTCATGTTCCATCTCCTCGTGTTGAAGAAGTCTCCTTCCATCCTTCAACATGAGATAGAAAATACTATTATGACGCATGTGTTTAATCATTAAATTATGAAATAAGTTTATGTTTTTCTCCTCTTCCCTAATCCTTTGTACTCTATATTTCTATTTCCATAGTATCTCCTCCCTTATTCTTCTCAGTTCCATACTAATAAGAATTTGTCCTTCTTCTACGATCAAATATTTTGATGTCCCTTCCACAATCTTCTTCTATTGGACCTTCTGTATTTGAGTGTCCAATATTTTTTTCTCCTCCATTATGTGACTAAATTATTTCCTGTTCTAGTCCCTAATTTTTTATTTGAGTTCTTTCAACTTCAATTGAAATGTGTGCATCCTGTTCTTTCCCTTGGCCTCAATTTCCTTACACCACTCTTCTTCCTTATTATTAAAATTAGGATCATGGATTTCTAACTTGAAAGGGTGGTTCTTAGGGGATTATTTAAAATCAATCTCTAGACACATTAGCTAGTGATATGAGCCCAAGAATGGGAGTATAACTGCCTCCACAAAAATTTCTTTACCTAGAAGTGATTTTGATACCAAAATGTGAACCAATCTATAGGCCACCTAGTGTTTACCCTAAATTTACCATTTATGGTTTTAATATCCACCAACCTTAGGTCATTTTTCCCATCCAATGTCCTTATTAGATTAGATTCTCCTCCTGCTATCCATAGCTCATCGTGGATAAGACCTCTAATTTCCTGCAGTTTCGTCAAGAGAGCCCCTTTATCTACATGGACATGAGGGCCATAAACCGTTGCGAGTCTGATTATTTCCTTGGACCCTAGATACTAGAATCTACCGGACAATGTTCGAGGACATGCCATCCAGTCTTGGAGAGAGACTTCTAACGGATTCCATAAGATCGCTAGACCCCCCGCACTTCCCATTGCATCTAGTACCATTACATTACAACCCTTCCAACATATTTCTCATATATCCTGTATTTTATCACCAAACATCTTAATTTATTGTAGGATTAATATGTACAACTTCTCCTTGTACATCCTCTCCCTTAGATATCTGTGCTTTCCCTTACTACTAAGCCCGCTTATATTCTATGTGACTATATTCATTGAGTAAAGTTTTGTGAGGAGGAAAACATCTATAGTAACACCACTACCTGGCCTGAGTTTATCAAATTCTCGCCCACGATTTGGATTAATTCCCTTGTATAATTCCTACCTTTTCATATAATTTGTTTTTTATTTTTGTCTTTTCCCCTATCTCTTAGAGATAGAACCCCTATTTCTCCATTTCTATCCCCTTCATGTGATTCTCCATGATTCCTCCAGTGCATGTACAATTGATAGTATATCTCTTTCTGTCAACTAAATTTCCCTTTGGAATCTTACATTTCCATTCCTAAATTAGATTTGACATGAATTTATCCTTCACACTCAGGGTTTATAAAGTTTGTTTTGTCATTGAATCCATTTCTCTTGACTTCAGTTGTTCCTACGTTCCTTCCACCTCATCTAGGCTCTCTGGGGTCTTCCATTTTATGTTGGTCTTGGATTGCAAGTGATCGATTTTAGTCTCTACCACCATAAGATCCTATGGAATCATGATGTCCTCATCGATGCTATCCAACACTGCAATGGTATTATCCTCCATGATTTTTTTTAATATCAATAATGGTTGTTGCATCCTTGGGTTTCTCTTTCTATTAAGCACGTTATGAAAGCCATTAATCTATCCCTTCAATTCTTCTTCCCGCACTTCACTTTTCCTGAGTGGGAAATATTTGAACAAGTGTCCATGTTCATGACACCTCTGACATCTAGATGGTACATGTTCATAGTCGATAGGTTGAACCCAAATTTCATCATGGTATTCTAGCTCTATTTATTCAGGAAGTGGTTGCGAAATATTCATGTATACACAAATTCTTGCATATGATATCTAACGTCCCTTTCTTGTTGTCCCTGAGGCCTTCAAAAAATTCCCTATGGCATTTCCAATCCCTTCTAGAATTTTAGGATCTTATAAATCCACCGATAATTAGTACATTTGAACCTAGAATAGAGCTGCCAAAAATTCCTCTTTATTAGGGTTGAAGCAATCTTCCTAATGCTCATGTATAGACAAACATTCTTCAGGAAATGGGGACCTCCTTCAAAAATCCTAGTTTTGTCCTCATTGTTTGAAAATATAACCATGAAAATCCCCCTTTTCCCTGGCCTCAGATCTATATCTCCCTTTGGTTGCCACTTCAGTTGCACCCACTTTACCATGTCCTTCTCTATCAGCCATCCTCCTATGAACTTGCAAATGATGGAATGGTCCTTCATATTCTTTCAGTATCCTTCCATTATATTTGTAGGGAACACATATTTAGGGTTTTTCATAACTTTGGGTAATCATCTACTTTGAAATTGACATTACCACTAGGATCCCATAACTATTTTTTCCTGCTTGTTTCCATCTCCGGACTAGTTTCCAAAATCTCTAGAATTTCTCTACTAAGTACCTGCTACTACATTTATGTAGGAAGGGATTTCACCCCTCCACTCCAGAAACACTCACTCTCTTGGTTAGTATTATTCCTAATAATTTTTAATAGAGAAAACACCTTCTTGAAATGAGGAACTACATTCACATGACCTGCCTGGATGAGATAATTTTTAAACCCTTAATGTTGATTATTTAAAATGGATGAATTAATCCAAAAAAAATTATGTAATTCCACTTTTAGATTTAGAGTCGGTTTTGCATTTTTATTATTAATTTCAAGGGTATCAGTCATCAATGCCATGTCAAATAATTTTCAATTTTGGTTCGAAAAAATAAGTAAAAATAAAATTTATACAAATTTGAAAAATACTTGAAAAACTAAGATTTAAAAAAAATGGTAGACAAACTTGAATAACATTCAAAAAACAAACATTTTAATTTAAAAAGGAGATAAACAAAATTTTAAAATGATTGAAAAATTAACTATTGAAAAAAATGACAAATCTAAAAAATTCTTAAGAAGCTAACATTTAAAAATGTATAAAATAAAAATAAAGTAGACAATTTAAAAAACCCTTAAAAAATTAACATTTGAAAAAAAAGTTGATAGTTCAAAATGTTGATAGTTCATATATTAAAGATTTAATATGTCAACAAATTACCCCACCACTGCAATAAAAAAGGGTGATGTTGCATCACTACTTTTCAAAATCAACCTAAACACGATTTAATGTGACCTATAAAAATGGAAACTAAGTAAAGTTTGGTAACTTTTTTGTTTTTGAAGGTTGTATTTAGTGGCTATTTTGACTCATGTTTCAAAAATTGCTGCTATTAGTAGCACCTTTTTTTGCAAGGTTTGAAATCACCACCTTTTGCAACCATAGCCTTAACAATGTTGTAATGTTGTTGGAAAAATCTTAAAGCTATCCCTATAATCAAAAAATGACTGACAACAATACCTTTTTTATTTTATTTTCAAGGATAAAAATCCTTTGAAATATTTAGATTTGATAACCAATATTGTTGCACATAAACCTTAAAATGGACCATTGAATCACAAACTGTTACTCCCAGTATTAGTCACCTTTTCTATCGAATCAAATTGTAATATTTTTAAAATCAAATAAATGTATTAAAAAATAAATATTGAAAAAAAAGACCATAATAATAATAATAATAATAATAATAATAAAATATAACATATAGATAGGAACGAGTGAGCTTTCAGGTCTGTAGATGTGAAAAATAGGTTTTGGAACTGACAACAATCATGGTTGCGTTGGGGGAAGGGGGGAGGGGTCTGAGGTACCCCCTCCTTCAGTGAAATCATCACCAGCAAAGGGGAGGAGCTGAAATGTTCTTTCTTCACCAAACTGAAAAATCAAAATGCCTTCAATAAATCCTCAGCCACCCATTTAGGAGAAGGAGGGGCATGAAAGGGCACAAGGAACCAACAAGACAACAAAAATATGGGTACAAGTGGGAAAAATTCAGCTCATTAATCCATAGAAAAAACTTGCAAGAAAAAAACCCCAAATATTAAAACTTTGGAGATAGAAGACATTGAGGTAGCTTCTTACAGAGTATGAATGTAAGAGTACACCATCATCTATAAGTTAATGGGTTTTTGTCCTCGGAAAAAGCGCTAACATTGTGGATACAACAAAAATGGTGCCCCAAAGGAGGCATCAAGATCCAACTTGGATCCAAGGGTTTCTTCACAATGATATTTGATTTTCTAGAAGACCACAATCACATCTTTGAAGGATGACTGTATTTCTTTAACTCGGTAGGTTTGTACATGCGGTACTAGAAGGAAAATTTCAGCCTAGAGAAGGAATATTTCAAGAGATTTCTGTTATGTATTACACTCTATTCCATACCAACACACTATTGGGCACCCTAAGTCTTAATAGGAAAATGAAAAAATCTTGGGGAATACATAAACATTTTAGAGGTAACCCAGTGAGGGAATTACGTCTCCTGTGCAAGAATTTTCATTTATATGGATGTCTTAGGATCCCTCCCAGAAGCAATACATTTCTTTTTCCGAGATGAGGCATGGACGCAAAATATAATCTACAAGCATATTCCCTTTCACTACCAAAAATTCCATGAGCATGGGCATCTCTATTGATATTTCCCTCACAACACTCCACCATTAGCTAATCCTAAACCACAACAAGGCACGAATGATCAAAGGTTTACCAGGGTAATCTCCAAAAACAAAAAAGCTAAGAAGACTCAAGGTAAAAAGACCTTAGTAGGCGAAGCTAATAGGAATAATTTTGATATACTAGGGAAAGGATAAGAGGATCAACAAAAGGAAAACGTTGAAGAAGAAATCAAGAATGGCAGCGAAGAATAGACTCAAATCACCTCCCGGGAGGGGGAGCCAATCCTTACCGAAAATCCTAGCTCTGATACATAAGGAATGAAGGATGCTGAAATGGAGAAAGAGGATGAAAAAGGATTAAACAAGGAGGAGGAAATTGAAGAGGTTTTGGGAGATATGGACCTAAAAAAAAGTTGAGGTGTGGGAGAAGAAAGGGATGGAGGTCATACCAGAGGAATATTGATAGAAAATAGAGGTGACATACCTCTATCAAGAGGAACCAAATAAAGTCACAACAAAAAGGAAGTAAGGAGATATAAATCAAATTGTCATTAAGTTCAATATTCCAACAGATCATTATAACCCCAAGGGATCTGGAGGAAAGCGCAAAAGGAAACCAACCAGCCAAAGTTTACAAGAGATTGGGGCACAACTGGTAAACGAAGGCAAGGTTATATCCCTAGTTCGAACTCAAAAAGTTTCTCAATGAAGATAATATCATGGAATATATGATTTCTTAATGGAACCACAAAAAAGACTCATAAAATAGAAAATTATTATCAACAAACCAAAAATTGTTTTCCTCTAAGAAACAAAAGTGGGTTTAGTTACAATTTTATCCTTACAAAAGCAATGTTTGAAGGGTTGTGGGAATGTTGCAATTATTACTCGAGGAACCACAGGAGGTAAAATTATCCTCTGGAATGAAAAGTTTATGAGTCTAAAAAATAACAATCTCTATACCCAATATTTTGTTCGTTGTCTTTCAACTCATCGTTTCAGTCGAAACCCTATGTGTCACTGACATCTGTGGACCTCATCGAGCAAAGGAAAATATGAAACTGTAAATAAAATTCAAGAAGCTCTCCCAAGTACCCATAGGATCATAGGGGGTAACTTCAATATGATCAATAACTTGAATGAGAAAATAGGGGGCCTTAGAAAATTGGATAGAGATGTAGATGCCTTCAAAGAAACCATATATAGTTTGAAAATTATGGATGTGAAAATCCATAATGGTTCCTTCACCTGGAAAAGCAAGAGAGGAGGAGAAAGGAAAATTGTCTCAAGACTGGATTATTTTCTCATCTTAGAATCCATCCTCTTAGATAACTATGAAATTGAAGGAATATTTATCCCTTATGCAGGCTCGGATCACTGGCCAATAGTGCTATAGATTCAACTACTTGGAACACCCAGGAAAAAACCATTTTGATTTGAGTCATTTTGGCTTGACCACCCTGAATTCCAAATCAAAATAAATGAGTGTTGGGATGATGGCCTTCAACTAAGAGGCTAAAAAATGTATTGCTTCCAACCAAATATTAAGAATATAAAAAACATAATCAAGAGATGGAACAAAAAACATTTTGGGGACATACTCAAGGACAAGAAATACCTAGAAAAATAAATGGAGGAGCTCCAATAAGACATCATCCTTAATGGTACCTAAACTAAATTGTAGCAAAAGGAGAAATAATTTCATCAGAAATGGGAAATAAGAGCCAAGCAGGAAGAAACATTATGGCCGCAAAATTATTGAATTCAATGGCTCAAATGTAGGGAAATAAATACATTTTTTTTCCATAAGTCAATGATACAACATAGAGAGGTGAATATAATCCTAAATTTGAAGAAATCTAGTGGAACCATGATCACCTCCCTTGAATATATCTCAGCATAGCTTAATTATTTTTTGTGGGAACTCTTGTAGGAATCCAATGAAAACATGAACCAAGAAATTGAGGAGATTGTTCATAGCATCCCCAAATTCCTTAATGATGACCACAACAATCTACTACTTTAGGAAATCACCGAGTAGGAGGCGGGGGGGCTTTATGTCCATGCACTCAGGAAAGGCATCCAGACTTGATGGTTTCACCACAAACTTCTTCAAAGCTTGTTGGCCCATGCTAAAGAAAGAGGTTCATGCTATCATAGAGGAATAAAGACTATGCAAATTGGTTCATGGAACTCTGAATGTCACTTTCCTCACTTTGATACTGAAATAAGAGGGTAAGCTTCTCCATAGAGGTACCGAATAATTTCCCTATGTAATTTCATTTACAAAATTATCTCAAAGGTTATTGAAAACATACTCAAATCTCTAGTTCCTCTCTTAGTCTCACAAATTCAATTAGGCTATGTAGAAGGAAGATAGATTATGGATAGTATAATATTCTCAGATGATACTGTTCATACTCTCAAGCTCACTAAGAAACCAGGGATGCTGATGGAGCTTGACATGTCAAAATCCTTTGACAAAATTAGCTGGAAATACATGGAAGAAATTCTAAGTTCCTTTTACTTTCATCAAGACTGGATAACCTGGATAATGGCTCTAATGACTGGGGTCTTCTTCTCTTGATTAGTTAATGGATACCCTACTCAGTCCTTCTCCCCATCTCGGGGAATTAGACAAGGGGATCCTCTTTCACCCTTCTTATCCATCCTAATGGCTGAAGGATAATGAAAAACAATGATTGCTACAAAGGAAAGTAATAAACTCAGTGGTCTCAAGCTTCATGAACAATTTCTAGCCTCCAACCACGAAAAATTCATGTACGATACCATTATTATGGCATTCCCAACTCATCCAGAAGCACAAGACTCCAAGTAGATCCTCAACCTTTTTTCAGAAGCTTCAGACACCTCCATCAACTTACTGAAAACTAAAGTATTATTATTTAACACACCTCCATCCATCTAGAGAAACATAATCAGGATCCTAGGTTTTCAAATATTCTCCCTCCCATTCAAGTACCTTGGGGTTCCCCTCACTGAAAAAGTTCTTAGAAAACTCACTTGGGAAGACTTGTGAACAAAACTATAAGTCAGATTCAACAACTGGACCTTCTGATCCCTTAACCTAGTAGGAAGTATTTTCCTAGTGAATTCAATCCTACAAGCCACACCTACATCTTTTTTTTTCATTAATTTCTCCTAAAAATGTTTCGAAGACCACTCGTAACCTCCAAAGAAACTTATTTGGAGAGGTTTAGAGGAAATAGAAATTGGGCTCTTATAAGTTAGGAGAAACTATATCAGCCTAAATATGTTAGAGGTCTTGTTCTCCAAGACCCGAAAATCATTGGAAATGCTCTTGGTGTCGAAACTTGATGGAAGTAGTTGGAATCTATGGAAACCCCTTGGGAAGCCCCGTGGAAAGTGAAGTATGCTCCAAACCATCTGTAGAAGGATATAGTAAGATTAGAATGATTAATATCTCGATCAACCATTTGGATCCAATCTTGGTGCAACAAACATGTCATCCAACAACATTGCTTCTGGGAAATACGAAACGATCAAAGCTCCCTATTCTTGGAAGATTCATGGTAGCATCTCCCAAAATAAAATGAACTGGCCCAAACAAACCTTTAGGATGAAATGCAAGCTAGAGGAAAAAACCTGGTCTCATACTACTAGAAAAACACCCCCTAGTATAACAAGTGGCAACCCCTTTTAGAGAACCTTAATTGGGAAGCCTTCTAGAATATCCTTTAGGAATGGAAAATTATCATAGACCAAGATGGAGAAAAGCTAATATGGGGAAGAAATCCTAGGGTAGTCTTCCTCCTCAAAGAAGCGTGCGAGTACCTAAATAGCCATAATCTATTGGAACATCACCCTAAGTGGATCTCTCTTTGGTCAAAAAATCACTGGCCAAAGATAACCCTGTTTACATAGCTGATCATGCAGGGGAAAATCCTCACATGGGAAAAACCTATGAAGTGAGGTTTCACAGGTCCATCTCGATGCATTATCTATGGTGATCAGGAAGAAACCATCAACCATCTATTAAACACTTGCAGAGAGGCCTCCTTTATTTGTGATCAGGGTGAAAATAATTTTCGAATGACAGACAACAAGAGAGCCTCCATATAGGACACACTTGAGTCTTCGAGACCTCAAATATCCACCCATCTAATAGTCAAAAAAGCCTGGGAATTGCATCCTAGAGCCATATGTTGGGTTCTTTGGAAATAACACAATGCTCACATTTTCAAAGAAATGCAAGTCACATAAGTAGTCCTCCTTACTAGGGTGGAGACGATTATTCAAGGCTCTGTCTTGGTTTCAAAGCTTTCACCACATCAAGGACCTCATTGGGCCTCAGACACCAGAATCCTTTAGTTTCTACAGCTTGAGTAGACCCAAGCCTATGCCCCAAAAACTCCTTCGGTCACCCCAAGCATTCCAGAGAAATGGTCACCCCCTGAAGAAAATGTTTATAAGCTCAACTTTGATGGAGCCTCGAGGGGTAATCATGGGAAATCATTATTTAGATGTGTTTTCAGAAATCATTTTAGGAACATCTAACAGATATATTTAAGCAAAAAGGGGCACAACACGAACAACATTGTATAACTACAAGTGTTGGAGTAGTGTCTTGAAATAACCAGATCCTACAACCTTCTGCCATTGATTGTGGAAGGGGACTTGGCCGTGGCAATAAACGTTTCCCAAAAACTCCATCATGGAACCTCATTCAACAAGGACCTCATTGAGCCTTAGACACAATAATCCTTTAGCTTCTACAACTTGAGTAGATCTAAGCCTATGCCCCATAAACTCCTTTGGTCTCACCCCAAGTGTTCCAAAGAAATGGTCACCCCCTGACGCAAATGTTTATAAGCTCAACTTTGATGGAACCTCGAGGGGTAATCATGGGAAAGCATGATTTAGATGTGTTTTCAAAAATCATGTTGGGGAAATCTAATGGATATATTTAAGAAAAATGGGGCACAAAACGAATAACACCGTAGAACTACAAGTATTGGAGTAGGGTCTTGAAATAACCAGATCCTGCAACCTTTTGCCATTGATCATGGAAGGGGACTCAACCATGGAAATACACTTTGCCCGAAAACTTCATCATGGAACCCCATTCAACAAGGTCACCACCAAATAGAGACTCTCTAAGCTCCTTCAACGCATCAAAGGCCACATCGACAACCTTACTGGGGTCCACTTTCAAGCGATCAAGAGGAAAGCCATCTCATTATCCAAAAGGTTAGCACATACAAGAATATATGAAGAGGAGGTCATGTACTCCAATGCATGGCATGATACACCTGCTAAGACACTGTGAAATGATTGCGAGGACTTTAATTGCAAGGATAGATCAAAATTTTCCCACCAAGAGAAGATCTAACAATGCTCCCTCCATAAGAATTTCTCAAGATGTCTGAGGAAAATGGAAACAAGGGAGGTGATCTCAAATTTATCACATTCTCCCTCCAACTTAGGTATCTTAATGCGATCTCAAACCAAGGAAATATGAGCCATTAAATAATAATCTGACATAACTTCCATTCCTCTCCAGAAAAATGCAACACACATTATTTTGATGCATGGGAAAACTTCACTTTACGAGTGATGAGGAGGTGTCATGATGTATCCATAAGTGACTATGTATTATTAAAGGAAAGGGAGCTCAGTGCAAGTCACAATTTTAGCTTGAGTGACCAAAGTATCCCATCGATGCTCCCATGCTTGGGAGTTTCCCTCTCATTCCATCTCACCACCCACTATTCTCATTCACCCTATGACTATAAGATGTCTCACCTCGCTCACACCAACAGATCTTCCACCTATGAAAAAATGGGTAGGGCTCATGACATAGGTAGATGGAGACAAGACCATGTGAAACCTACAACTAGAGAAAAAAATAAACTCAACAATCCACTCTCAACTACTATCACACAATTATACCTGAGACGAGGGAATAAATTGAACATCTTGAGGAAAATGTCAAGGAAGTATAGCAGAGCACCAAAAACGAGGAATTGGACACTCAAATTGATTAGATCCTTGACCCTGGGATTACCATAGCATGGGAAACCTTGTACAACTAAACTATTGACCTTGCATGGCACATGAAAACCATACTAGGGATAGCTTCGCATGAGCACAAAAATGCGAAGAATAGTATGGAGGAAAATATTGATTTGTTGTATGTAAAATCCACGGTGTACGTAGAGATGGTGAACCACCAAAGGTTTGTCACTCGCACCAAGGGGGCTAGACCTGTAGCAACTCAGGTCTCTCCTCAAGCTGAGCGGTCCACAATTGACACCAGACTTTAGGCCAAGATCGAGGGTGAGAGGATCCCATACCAAACTCTGACCCATATGCAGGAGGAAGGAGGTGAAGCTAGCAGGTCTTTAGTTGACCCAATTTTTATATGGGAAGATTAAAAGATAAGTGTCATGTACATATTTTTTTATCTCATTTTTGCAGGCTGCCCTGTTGTTGCTCAATATTCTATTTTTTTGGTTCAAAAAAGGTTTCACAACAACCATCTCAGGTCATATGCTGACAAAAGAAACAGGGGCAGCTATGTTAAAGAGTGTTTTTCCAAAAATAATGTAACTATGTCAATAAATAGGTTCAGTAGGCTCGCGGGGATATGTTAGTACTGTTACCACTCAAAATAGCAGGTTCCCTAAAAGGAACTACTAAAGGGAAAAATCCTAGATCAAGGGAAATGATGGAGACTTAACTCACTATCACCTCATCTAATACTCCCTACTCTTTACAGACTTTCACCAATGGGAACAGACTCGATATATAGGAGGTCACTTATAAAGGATGGATCAACAAATAGATGAGAAATGACCTTAATAATTATCTCCCTAGAATAAGATGAAGAATGGAGCTTTCTTACTCTTTAAGCAAGGTACAAGGTTTTCTAGGAAAAGGAGGTGAGGATTTAAGGGCTAGGTTAAGGGAATAAGGCTTTGTAAGGGAGTTTTCCAAACCCTAAAATACCCGAGAAACTTGGATCCTCGAGTTTTCCTTGATGAATTATATTTGATAAGAAATCAGACCACACGGGGCCAAGTGGACCCAACCTAGGTTAAGGGGAGGGAGTTTAGCCACCCATGATAATATTAACCTAAATAAGGCAGGGGAATGGATCAAAACAATAATTTTCACTTAAAGGTGTTAGTTTGACCCTCTGAGGTGCTAGCTTTGGGAACACTAGGGAAAAGTTTGATCTCACACCTAGGGCTTGGGATATCTTGCAATCCCACTGTCAAAATTTCTTCAATTTTGGAGGAGACCTTGAGGACACACCAAAACAATAGGGGCTAAGTGATAAAACGTTTTCAAGAGCTACTTTTTCAGTAAATTGATGCCCTTGGGGGCCCAACGTAGCTAGACCTAGAAAAGAGAGAAAAAAGGTGAATAAATAGGTTTAAAGTGACCACCTTTAGATGGATCAGTGCCTAATTACTCTTGGGGATATGGAGTCATGGAGAACTATGAATATGGATCTTGTTTATTGTTCAAGGAGGATCTCAAAGTCAAATTTGTCTAATATTAGGGTAAGAGAAGAAAAGTGACTTTAAAAAAATTTATACTTCGCTGCAAATGGAGAGGTATTTTTGAGGTAACTTCGATCTCTAGGACAATTTTTTCGTCAAGCATGGACCATACATAGAGATAAGCTATATAGAATCGTAATTCCAAGTTGATGTTGTAAATGCATGTAGAAATTAGCTCTAAAATAGTGAAAATATCATGATCAATGTATGCAGAAAATTAAAAGAAAATAACATCTAAATTGTACTTACATGTAAGAGAATATATCCAACCATCAACAAATTTCCAATATAAGAAGATCCAATCCACACATCAAAATTCATCCATGATCCAAAAATATCCTTTAAGAAGAAATGAGAATTTCTCAAGAGAAATAATGATCCAAGTCAAGTGATGATACAAAATGAATTCATGTGACTCCTATTTATACACTCATTAGGAGTTCTAATTACCTAATTGGGCCTACATTAGCCCCTAAAATAAAAGAATGTGCAAATTAACTAACTTTTGGTGATAAGCCCACCAAAATAGCTCACAATAAAATAATAAGCCTCTCAGGAGGTCAAATAATAATAAATGCATGTCGTACAGCCCTCCAAGAGGCCTGATGAGGTCCATAAGTGCCATAATTATGAATAGGCCCCTCAAAAGTGATGGAAAATGGGGTGGCCCCTTGTTCTCCAAAAAATAAACCCGTGGTGCTCCTAGTGGGTGTGGGGGCACACCAATGACCTCATGGGTCACCAAGTAATTCGAAGATTCCCGTAGACCATCTATAAGGGCTCAAATGATGGATTGAATGATGCCACATCAGCGTACAAGTCCCAGATCACCTGCCAAGTGTATGGTGAAACTATGGGGCTGATTGGGCATGGTGTACCAGGTGCATCTTCCTGTAATATTGCATAAGATCCAATGCATCCCCTAGCCTTCCAACACAACCAGTCATTAAAGTAATAAGATAAAAGGGCTTACAAAACATGGAAAACGAGTGGACACTTCATAATGGCATGCCCTTCCATAGTGAGATATGACATGTGCTAATGTCTCCAACCTCCAAAGGGGGTTAGCCAAGTACCTTATTAGGTGTTTTCTTCCTTTAGAGGGGATAGTATGTCCAAGGTACATCCTTCAAATGCTGGTGGCATGTGATAAAGAAGTGAATGTAATAGCGAATGAGAGTTGCAATCCTGAGCTACATATCAGGGTACTAGGGTAGCTAAAATAAGGGAAGCCCATAGCTGGGTATATAATGTATAGGAGGGAGAAATCGTGGTACATGAGGTGCCCCGACCTTGACTTTCCACCCTTATTTATATGCGTTTTACCTTTTATGAATTTATTTTTATTAACTACTCTGGGCTCAAAGGATAAGAGAATGATGTGTAAGATATAGCAGTGGATACCCCCTTTTTGGTGGGGCGGTTCATTTCCCTCTAGGGGTTGGGACAATCATGGGTTACTAGATGATAAAGGAGGCTCATATAGGGCCTATGGAGCTAGGGTGATGGCCATGGGTATGTTGAAAAGTGTAACTAGGATCGGTCTTCATATTGACTATGTAATTATGCATTTATGTAAAGAAGAGGACAAATAATAAAATACATTTTTTTGTTGTACTTTCTTCATGGGTTTCATGAGCAATATTTTATTATAGATAGACTTCTTCTTGATGTCTACTAGGGTTTTCTTCTGGTCATAAACATAATAAAGTGTCATGTATATGAATGCTCCAAGACCTTGCTCTAAAACTATGGAAGAATGGCTTGAAGACAACCCACATTCAATGTTGGAAGATAAGCTTTATGATGCTCCAAGATACCTCCATCAATGCTGAAATTATTGTACTTCAAGTCGGCCTAATGCATAGTGATAAAGTCAGCTTAATATCTGGCTGTAAGGTCAGCTCAAATACAAGTTGGAAAAACTATTATACCTACCTATGCTGTGCAGAAAATAACATAAAAATGTAGATTTTTCTCTGAGGTTTTTACAGGTTTTAAAATGTTGATTTCTCTAAAACAGTGCGGATTTCCTGAGCTTTTACAGAGTATAAAAGTGCGGATTTATGAGGACTTGAACAGGGTTTCAGTGAAAATATATCACAACATTACATTGCAGATGGTTCTGAGATAACATCATCATAATAAGTCTGTATATATGTGAGTTAAAAAGGAATAGATGCAGATCTGTCTTGGGTAACATGCTATCACAGTAAATGCGTATCAGCAAGGAGACAATGTGGACTTCTCTGAGTTAGTAACAACATATAGATGTATGTTCGAGTGCAAATTTCTAGAAGAACTGAAGTGTGGGCTTAAGGACACAAAATTGGTGACTAAGTCTGGGTTAAATACAAACTAAAGCAGTGAACATAGATTTGGTTTTGTTATGCATCCTTAAGCAACTGAATTGTGATCAAGTTTGAGAATAGAAGGAAGGTACATCAGATATTTACCTTCCTTCTTCAGTATTCAAAAGGAAAATAATATATCTTAGAGAATATAAAGGAAGAAGAAATGTTTTGATCAGTGAAGAATTAAGGAAGATAAAGTTAGAGATCGAGATCTCTAATATTGGTGCAGATCAGTGCAAGTCGGTGAAGAAATGAATGATCAACATTGGAGGTAGATAAAGAAGTGGTGACAAGGTCTTGGAGTCATTCCTAGGTCAAGGGTCTGAGTCTTGGTCATGGTACTTGTCATTTGAAGATCTATAAGAATAATTCCTTATAAGTTTTCCTCTCCAAGAGGGAGAGGTTTTTCCTTGGCTCTAGGAGCCTAATTTTGTGTCTAATGTATTTTGATAATTTACTTGATGAAAGACTAAATAAACTAAAGAAGAGAAGACATAAGTAACTCAAGTAAGCTCACAAGTAATTATCAAGAATATAATTTGAATTAATCACCAGCCCTTCAAATTCTCAACATGGTATCAGAGCTAAGGTGTTGAACACAAGGGCTACTTGACTAAGAAGAAACTCTAAGAAGTGAAGATCAAATTTTGGGTCAAAAAGGAAGAATCTCAAGCTATTTCAAGAAATATTTTCTATCTCATTCAAAGGATCAACTCATTCAAGAAAATAATCTTTTCCATCAAATAACATTCAAGACATTGTTGGAAGAGGACATCATCTTTTGAAGATATCCTTTATCATCAAGGATCCAAAAACACCTAATTTAGAGATTTCACTCTTAGAAGAAGCTCTTGACTTCATCTTCATCATCATTAAGGAAGATGCAAGAAAATCTACTCAAGTAAGTATCTATGACCTTTTACTTAAATTTGTCAAGATGAATTTTTGTAAAGAGAGCAACAAGCTGCTTGGGTCATCAAAATTTAGTGCTTGGAAGAAGAGGACATATTTGAATCTAATTGAAGACGAAGTTCGAAGGATATACAATTTAAATCTAAAAATAAGATGCTCCAACTCATGCCAAGTACATGAAGGGAGAAATCAGAGCCCAAAGGATTCTCATTGAATTCATTAAGGACTCACTCATTCCCTATGTATCAAAACTAAAGTCTGCTAAAGAAATATATGAGAAACTGGTAGAGCTATTCTCTGTGAGTACTGCAGGAGAAACAATCTCTCTGAGACAAGAACTATATAAAATGAAATTTTCAAGAGAAGAAGGAATCAAATCATATTTTATGAGGATTTCTGAAATAAGAGACCAACTGCAGGAATTGGGAGAATTAATGTTTGATACTGAGATGACTACAGTGGTTTTGAGTGCTCTACTAGAAGAATGGTGAAACTTCACTTCAAGTTTATACGGGAAGAAAGAAGCCACACCATTCCATGATTTATGGTCTCTATGTAAAATAGAGGAAACAAGATTGAATGCGAAAGCCGATACAGGATCAAGTGAAGGGAATCCAGCCTTTGCAGCCATATCCAGGAAGAAAGGAATATTCAGAAAATTTGGTCCTCAAAATAAAAGAATAAATATGGACAAAGTACGATGCTTTGGATGTAATGAACTTGGGCATTATAAAAGAGATTGTCCTAAATATGAAAATGACAAGAGAAAAAGGGAAGAAGCCCATGTCACAGATATGAGGGAAGAACCTGATGCAAAGAAATCTAAGAAAGAAGAAGCGAGGGATCTCTATTGTGATTGAGATCATCTTTTTCATTAAGTGATTTCTACTGGTTAGTATGATAGGAAGCAATGTATGTTAACAACATCATGATAGAAGCATGGTGGGAGCTCTTGGTGAATTAGCTCCTAGAAAACCTCACTGATAACAATACTGATGGAAGGAAATCATCAAGATCAAGGGTCATCATGGAAATTGGTGCTGACATTTTCTAATGGAGTTCTCTATGAATTCACTGATTAGAAAGAAATAAAAATGGTTTCATCAAAAATTCTATGCTATAAAATTCTAGGACGTGATGACATATTGATAAAGTAGGTCAAGGGAATTAAACTCTTCATTCTAGTGAAATTGCTACAGGATGACTCAAAGGAAAAAGGTATGAGATGTATATATATCTATATGCTGACACTGGATGTTGTGAAGTCATGTCATATGGTTGTAGGTAATGGAATTATATATTTAGAAGTATGATCTATGGAGGAGGATCTCTCTTGGTGCATTGACATATGAAATCAACATAATATATCCTCATATGGAATATGAGGTGGTTTTATATGAACACAGAACTAAAAATTGTAAGTTCCTGGGAAAAAATATGTGCAGAAGGGAAGAGATCATGAAGTTCAACCATGTCAAGCGACAGTTATCATCCGGAAACCAAGAATATGTGACTGGAATATCTCCTGGAGGATATGTAGACTCTGATAGAAGTCTGGTAAAGAAGAAGACCTTTGACAAGACATATCATGAGGAGATGTGTCAATCTGAATAGAGGATGTTGATGCCTATAGGATGATTTCATGGTGAAAGATTATCAGTGAGTTAACTTTTGTTTTTTTTTTAAAGTTCATACGTATATGTTTATTTGGATGAATTTGTGCAGGGCAGATAATCATGTGAAAGGATGTAAGATCCTTGGAGATGATTCGAAAGAAAGCAACATGGCATAAAAGGTGGACTAGATAAGAAATATAGATGAATCAATTTCTAGTAGATGACATGAATCATGAATGAAAGTGATCATTGATTTGTGCCGTATGAAGTTAAAGTTGAAGATTCCTCAATATCGAAATCCATGACATCGAGGGGAGGAATTCTTCATAAGAAAATGGGTATCTCACCATTTCTGGTGTAGGTCCCTGATTGAGAGGGATCCTGGTGATATATTTCTTACTTGGAAGAAACTAGGTAATTCCTAAGAATGAGCTGAGGTACATTCCTTATACAAGAATGAGTACATTCCCTTGTGGAATAGATCCTCCTTGGTTGAGAGGGATAGATAGACACATCATTCTAGTCTTCACTTGGGAAGAAAAAATGGAGGATTGGGTAATCATATGGAATTCAATACTCTTTGAGAATGTAATAGGAATTCAAGATAAGATTAGTTGGGGGCTGATATTATTTGAGGGCTAATTACCCAAGAGAAGAATAGTCTAAGGAGGTCATACTTTAGGAACACCTAGGTGGAGAATGTACCTTGGAGAGACAATGACTATGGTGTCTATAATTCATGTGTCCCAGCACTGTAGCCCATTGTCTCGTTGAGAGATGGGGATATTAGTCAAGGCCTTGCACTACAACAATGTTGGTTGATATGGTGCTATACATATGTGATTACCAATTCGATTCTTCTTATGAGATTCTTTAGTTTGAAAGTGACCATGTACCTATATGAATACCTCCCTAGTTATGAGGGAGTGTTGAAAAGTGTAACTAGGACCAGTCTTCATATTGACTATGTAATTATGTATTTATGTAAAGAAGAAGACAAAGATAATAAAATATACTTTTTGTTGTACTTGCTTCATGGGTTTCATGAGAAAGATTTTATTATAGATAGACTTCTTCTTGATGTCTACTAGGGTTGTCTTTTGGTCATAAACATAATCAAGTGTCATGTATATGAATGCTCCAAGACCTTGCTCTAAAAATATGGAAGAATGGCTTAAAGACAACCCACATTCAAAGTTGGAAGATATTATTTATGATGCTCCAAGATACCTCCATCAACGCTGAAATTATTGTACTTCAAGTTGACCTAATGCATAGTGATAAAGTCGGCTTACTATCTAGCTATAAGGTCAGCTCAAATATAGGTTGGAACAACTATTTATACCTACCTATGCTGTGCAAAAAAGAACAGAAAAATACGGATTTTTCTCTGAGGATTTTATAGGTTTTAAAATATGGATTGCTCTGAAACAACACAGATTTCTTGAGGTTTTTACATAGTATAAAAGTGCAGATTTCTGAGGACTTGAACAGGATTTTAGTGCAGATATATCACAACATTACATTGCGGAGGGTTTTGAAATATTACAACATCATAATAATTCTATATATATGCGAGTTAAAAAGGAATAGATGCAGATCTGTCTTGGGTAACATGCTATCACAGTAAATGCAGATTAGCAAGGAGACAATGCAGACTTCTCTGAGTTAGTAACATCATATAGAAGTCTGTTCAAGTGCGTAATTCTAGAAGAACTGAAGTGCGGGCTTAAGAACACATAATTGGTGACTAATTCTAATTTAAATATGAACTGAAGAAGTGAACATAGATTTGGTTTTTTGATGCATCCTTAAGCAACTGAAGTGCGGTCAATTCTGAGAATAGAAGGAAGGTACATCAGATATTTAACTTCCTTCTTTAGTATTCAAAAGGATAGTAATATATATTAGATAATATCAAGGAAGAAAAAATGTTTTGATCAGCGAAGAATCAAGGAAGATAAAGTTAGAGATCGGGTTCTCTAATATTGGTGCAGATCAGTGCAAGTTGGTGCAGAAATGAATGATCACCATTGGAGGAAGATAAAGAAGAAGTGACAAGGTCTTGGAGGCATTCTTAGGTCAAGGGTCTGAGTCTTGGTCATGGTACTTGTCATTTGAAGATCTATAAGAAGAATTCCTTACGGGTTTTCCTCTCCAAGAGGGAGAGGTTTTGCCCTGGCTCTAGGAGCCTAATTTTGTGTCTCATGTATTTTGATAATTGACTTGATGAAAGACTAAATAAACTAACGAAGAGAAGACATAAGTAACTCAAGTAATCTCACAAGTCATTATCAATAAGAGAATTTAAATTAATCACTAGCCCTCCAAATTCGCAACAGGGTATGGGGTAGAGCTCATGCATTGGATTTTTCCAATGTGCTATATATGTTTGTCCTGACCATATTTTACATTTTCTGGTATAGTTTCCTGTTGAATGCAACCATTTATGCTTTTAATTTTTACTTGTAGTTGCTTCAACCTTCGAGGCATCTTTCCAAGCATAACCCAGGGTGGGTGCCAGGGAAAGGGGAAACTAACCTTATTTGGACCCAGTGAAGAAATGTGGACCCAAGTGGGAAAGATGATGAATGTGGTTATAATAAATGGAAGGGAGGTTATATATGTGGATGAGGGAGTGGTACCATGTGACCAAAATCGGGGTTTCCCAAGTAGTACCACCCTAAAACCAAATGGTCAGTAAAGGAGATCCCACGGAACTAAGATCCAAGGGTAACATCCAAAGGAGGTCTAGGGGAGAGAAGCACAAACCTATCCCACTCTTTCCATAGAATCCCCCCATTAATCCATGCCCAGAAGTGTCCATGATAAGAAAAATCAATACTCAATTACCAAATGGCAGGACATACCTTTAGGTTTAGGAGGCCCACCTTCAAACATACGATCATGACAGGTGGGTGTGTGACCACATGGCTGGATCAGGTGGTGGAGAAATAACACAATGAGCTAGTTGGTGGCTACAAGGGATGTTGGCTTCTGGCTGAGGACCATCTTGGAGAAAAAAATTTCTCCTAGGGATATTACCCACAAAGTGGTGGGTAACATCTGGCTCCAACTGGGATGTGATCTCTCGAAGAAGTGGGCGAAGCTACTCGAACAAGAGGTTACGAGAAATCTAGAAATCTCTTTTTCACTGTAGACTTTTTACCGCACACATGAACGAATAAAACCACGTGGAAACATAATTTTCACAATATCTTATGATCACTCAGGCATAATGTTAGGCTGTAAAATAAAATATAATTTTTTTTATCTAAATGCATCTAGTCTATCATGAGAAACATCATATGGAATTAATTAAAATGTGAAAATTAGCATGCAATGCATACTACTCTAAGATGCATATGGTGTGAAACTAATACTAAGTGTAATTATAAAGCCAATGCAACCAACATATCATCATATCAATATAAATCTTCCTGTCAATATGATTACTCATGTAGCAAATATCAAAGTGAATGTGGATCCAATTATATGGAGGATGAAGTGGGTGGAAGTTGGGAAAATATGATGCCCACACATGGATGATCATGTGAGAAGAGGTGACAAAAGGATGTAATCTAGTCCACGAGATCCTCTCTTCTAACCAAAATAGAGAGATGCCAATTACTAGGCTCATAAATTTTTGATGGATAACAACCTGGGGCATGCTATTTCCATTAAGATTTATGTCATATTTTATTGCCTCAATAGGGTTATGATTAGTAGGAAAGCGAGACTGATGAGAAGGAGAAACAAAAGCATGTTTCCCATGAAGATGACACTGAAAAGAGGAGATTATAGATTGATCATGACCCTGAGGGGGTGCCTAAGAAGACAAATTATATTCAATGAGGGGTTCTTCCTTGACACCATATTAAGAAGGGGCAAATGGCTCAAAGTCACTCAAGATCATTTGAAAAGAGGGAAGGGAATCACTTATGGAAGACTAGAGGTGATGAATAAGAGGATAACAGAAAGGGGATAATTGCATTATATTCCTCTTTCCAAGAGGACCAAAATCAACCTATATATCGCCCCAATCGGTTAAGCAGAAGTTAAGTTATGAATTATTTTATTATTTTATGGGTCAACCTAACTGCATGTTGATTCAGTCAAAGCCCCAAGAAGTCCCTCACAAATTTATAAATAGAAGCAACCCCAAGATCATTTGCACACATTTTCTCATGAGATATTCTTAATGCTTTTTTGGTTTTGGGTCATATTTTCTATTTCTGGATCACACAAGTACATCAGGAAAGGCTCATGCAGTGGATTGGGATTAGAGTCAGAGGCAAGCATTAGATCTGGGTCTCTTGGGCTAAAGATGTGGGCAGGAAATGCTAAGGTAGCGGCTCAACTGAGGTTAATCAGCGGGCTAGTATTATTGATGTCACGGCTCAACCGATAAAGCTGCTAGCAAGATGAATTTAGGATGTGGTTAGGGTTATAGGGTATTTAGACCCTCAACCGCGGGTACAGAACACTGAGGTAGCGGCTTAGAGCCCCTAATTTGTGGGTTGACCATGTTTCTGGGTATATCTAATTTGGTTCACAGTGAATTGATTGCGTAGTGACTCCAGACATAATTCGTTCAATCATAGTTGCATCATAACATTCATTGGCATCCTCCTAGATTTAGATCTAGGACTTCAGATTTGAGATCACTTGGTGATCTATCAAATCCATGTTCTGGTATTATAGATCTATTCATATTTAGATTAGATATATTTGTTTCCACTCCAAGATGTATCTATAGTACTCATTCAGTATCAACCATATTCATCGGTTTGTTGCAGCCAGTGTCAGTACATTTCAGTTCTTAGATTCAGGCTTCTTCAAGTAGAAGTTTGGTTATGGTTTTATTGTGAATATACTAGTTGTTTTCTACATCATGGAGATATAGATCTTTGGATCATTGTACTCTTGTTAGCTGAATCATTTGATGACGATCTAAGAAGAAAAATTTGCAAGGGTTTTCCCCGTAGTGGGTTTTTCCCTGGTCTCAGACCAATCCTAGTGTCTCTATGTGTTCATGCTTCTCCTCCTTTGATATTTTACTTTCAGCTGCTTAGATGATGATCATGATGAGGATATTTTTCTTTCTGCATAGTTTCATATTTTTATGGTTAATAATGTAGATCTGTACAATGATATAATTTTTTGGGGTGAACTTAAAATGTTAGTGAAGAAATGTAACTATCAAAGTAAAGAACAATGCTGCTTTATGAAAAATTAACATGGTCTCAGAGCTGGTTGAAGAAAATCCATGGCGATCACCCCAAGGATACACTTTTATGGAAGCAAGCACAAGATGGTAGAGACCTAAAATAATTCTACTGTATGAAGAAAATCCTAGGCGGTTAGTGGATAAGGGTTTGAGAGAAACCTTTCTTTATGGTAAAGTCTTGAGATTTGGTGTATGAAACCCTCGCATAGCCTTTGTAAAGATGCTAAAGTACTTGGAATCGATTTGAAAAATGAACTGATTATTGATAAAGTTGCTCATTTAAGGTGCCATTGTTTTATAGCCTATGGATGGCTCTTGAAGGTTGGTTCGAGAGGGAGAGGATCATATCTTATTAAAGATAAGCATTCCTTGACTTATAACTTGTAGTGTTAATAGACAACCCCCACATCTTTGAATTATGTACTTCACATAATGGGGACACTTTCTACAAAATTTTTGGCTAAACACATTTTAGGATATTCATTAAGTTAATTATCCTACATTTTTGTCATTTTTTCATCTTCCTCACAATTTTGTTTTTATCACTTCGTTGAATTCAATTTTTAACAAGCTTTCCAATGATACTTGTTTCACTTCATTTGGTCAAACAGTTTATAAATGACACTCTTTTGAAGTTTGGTCATTTTCTCGCTTGGACTAAAAAATGTATAAAATGTACCAATATTTCAATTTTCGTAGTTAAAATAGTCTTCATTGTAAATATAAACTTTTAGTTCATTTTTACTATTTCTTTCATTTTTCACTAACAGTCCTACAAAATGACCCAACTAAATTGCACAATAGACTAAAGCGTATTTCAAAATCTTGGTAATTGACTCCAATTTATTATTTTAAAATAAATTTCCAAGACCAGAATCTCAAAATTGCAAAATAGCCATAGTCTAATTTGTAGGATTTTTAATCCCACATGGGCCCCACATCACATTCATCCTTCCAAAAAATGTTGTGATAAAAATGTGCGATGTGATATTGTGATTGCGATACATTGCAAATCACATATCGCAAATAACAAATGTTTCTTTTATGTGCTTGTTTTAAAAAAAAAGTGTCGAGTTTGTGATTGCAATTTTGCGATATCGCAAATCACAAATTGCAAATTTATTAAAGAACCTCGAACACGACTCTTTGAAAATTGTGATGAGAGATTTTGGTTTATGCGATGGGTTTTTAAAGTTTTATGCAAAGTTTCATTTCACCTTATGACTCCCACTCACCTTACTCACCCTCCACCTCACTCCTTCACGTCATCACTCCCTCACCCGTCTTATCCCTTCACGACATTCTCGCATTGAAAAATTTCTAGATATCGCAAAACTACTAATCAATACATATTTAAAAATGCGATAAGACATTATCGCTGATATGCAATAACATGCATTAAACCTTCCTCATGTACTAACCTTCCTCCTCCTCTTATTCGATTCGTTGAGTGTTTAAAAGGATTTTGAAAAAGGTTTTAAATGAATATAGTTATATTATATTTTAATAATTTATAAATCAAATTTGAATTAGCATTAATTAATTAATAATTAGTATCTAATTTAGGATTATAATTTAATTAGAAAATTCTGATTTTTAGCCCAAGCAACAAAAATTCTAGAATTCCGGAAATTTTAATATATCAACATTGGAAGCTCATAAATGGAGTTTTATTGACCAAATGAGGCCCACGACGGCTCATTGGATAGATAAAATCATGGGTATTATTTATGGAGTGGTTTCATTTCCAGATTTGATCATTTACTGGGTCTAAAATTCCACAGAAGATCAAGCTCCAATTTTTTTAACAAAACTAATTTTATGAGTTTAATTTTCGCATTTTTATTTTCCCACAACTTCTTCTGAGTGTAGATCCATTGGTATATGTTATTCTTGGCCAATTAGATGATTACAAGAATCAATAGAAAGCTTAGATTTCCTTTTCAATTATTTATTTAATTAAGTTTTGATTGGATTTATTTTAATTCTAGATTTGGCATGATTTTTTTTTACATTTTAAATTTGATTTGATTTATTTTCGCAGGAAAACAATTCAAGAGATGAGAATAAGAAGATATAAATCAATGAGAAGGCTCCAAAAATTGAAGAATATTATTTTGAGCCAATGGAAATTTATTGAGCAAAACCAATCTTCAACAAATTTTCTTATTGAGAATTCTTTTGTAAATATTATAAATAGCAGATTGTAGAATGTATTAAGGGCTTCCTCTTCTCTACAATTATGGAATTCTTGATGGCACTATTTTCTAGAGGATTTAGAGGTGTAGGGTAGAGGAGAGAAAAATCAGATCTAGGGTTATTGAGGATTTTTCCTTTTGCATTCTGAACTATATATGGAGAAGAGAGTTTGTACTTCTACAACTCTTGTTTTGAAAGCATAAGTTCAAGTATTGTAAAATCTTATTAGAAATCAGAGCTAGAGAAATGGATTCAATAAATCGGTATTTCTAATATTATTTTTTAAACACTGGTTTCATTTTATGTTAGCATAAATGTGTCATTTTATTCGTATTCGTGCACTTTTTTTGGTATGAATAATTTTCCTCAATTATATGTTGTCATTTATCTCTGATCTTATGGGTTGAATTCTGAAATCTGAGTAACTATTTACTCAGAAATCTGTCTTTTAATATTGATTAAATAAACAATGTTATGTTATGGACTTTTTTCTGCATATTATTGTTTAATTATTCAAATTACTGATTTAACAAGTAATATCATTTTTTGAACTATTTCATAAATGTTGTTTGTTTATTATCTTAGTTAAGAGGTCTCTAAATAGGATGTGTTTGGTATTCATAATGTCAATAAATTGAACTACTTCATTAGCTTGATATTCATTATAAGCCAGACATAATTAAATCTCAATTATTTAAAATATATTTCTCTCGGTTGGGTTAGATTTACATCTTCCTAATTGAGATAGGATTAGGATAAATTTCCTTTTTCTTGCATTTTAGAATAATTTTTCATTTAGATTTAATTCTACATTACTAGAAGTCCTCTTCCCAGAGAGGCAGGACTTTAGTTGTGGCTTGGCTAAGCCCAAATTAGCTTAAGGATCACTTTCTTGCCCGATCAGTAAGAGAAATGATCTGATGTCTCTTTCCCATTGGTAGACAAAGTCATATTTTAATCCATTGGATATTGAGAAAAGGTAATTGGACCAAGTTAAACTAGTTGGAGCCACCATTCCAAACGGAAAAGGAAATGCTTTAAGGTCCGGACCGGGTGGTCATCCCCCATGTTGTTGCAGCGAATTTCGAGGCTTCAATATTTTGGTGCTAGAAGGAGGGCCTGAAACTTGTTGTCTATTGGAGTATTTGTATTCTAAAATTTTATTTTTATTACAATGGCTCCTCTAAAACTTCCAATTTGGAGTTGTATTTCTGGACGTGCATCTTCCAATACTCGACCAGAAATAGTAAGAATCTTGTCTCAGGTAAATTTCAATGGTAAAAGGAATACTTCTGCATTTAATCATGTCTTTCAATTTATTCAAAATTTTTCAAATTCTAGTTTGCAAGGAATTGATGAAGGTATTTTACACATAATTTTTACTCTTACATTCTTGAAAAAAGCCAGAAGCTAGTGTCAATCACTTCTAGTTGCCTCCATCCACAATTGGGATCAATTTATCACAATTTTCCTTTGTAAATTTGATAGATACATCTACGAACAAGTATGTGACTATTTTTAAGATCTACGAAGGTTTGAAGGTGAGTCTTTAATTTATTTTACCATAAGGTTTCGCTTAAATTGTTTAAAATTTAAAATTGAAGATACAATTTCGAAAGAAGAATTATTAGATTGGTTCGAACATATTTTCTCTCTTCCTTCCATTTATAATCCATGTGGAATTATTTCAAGCTTTGATCAATCTATTTCTAATTTCATTAACATAAGTGAGAATTCCAATATGGAGGTACAAACAAATGATGATGAAGTGGCCTCTATTTTGTATGATTAATTCCTTCAATTAGTGCACACTTCCTACAGTATTGATAAAGATCAAGGTGCACTTTCACGTGTCAATGAATCTCAATCACAAAGATTGGAAAATTTCACTATTCAAATTCAAGAAGATACTAGCAATGCTCTTGAAGAAGATACCACTTTAAAATCTGAAAATTTGTATGAGTTAGAATAAAAAAATCAGAGCATAATTCGACAAGTACACACAACGATTAAAGTTTCCAATAATACACAATATGTTGCACAGATTTATGAATTCTTTTACGATAAGAAAATTCCAACTTCAGGACAACAAAGTAACATTATTCAAGAAATCACAATTAGCTAAGTAAATGATCTTAAATCTGAAATTTGCAATGAAGAAAATGCACCAGAGTTCTCAAATAGAGACGTTTTTAAATACATTGTTTCGGATTCATATTTTTCCCTTTATCTTGATAAATTTTCTAATACCAATTTATCCTCTCTTCAACTTAAAGATATTTCAAAAAATAGAGAGTTTGATCTAAAATTTAAATGAATTTCCGATTAGTTTTTATCATGATAGAGAATTAATTATTGATCGTTCTCTTGGCATTAATGAACATGAGCTCAATATTCCTTCTTGTTTTGAAACATTGAATGAGATCGAAGGAGATTCTAAAGAATGTCGTGAGGTCATTTATGATAGCTACTTTGGCATTGAGGATATTGATTTGTATTCTTTACAATTGAATCCTCATGATCAAAGTCGAATCACATGTGAAAATGAAGAACATTCTAATTCATAAATTGTTTTAAATAATTCTTATTTTCAAAAAGTAAATCATATTCATCATTTCATCATTCAAGAAATGATACCAATCTATGATTTATATGATGATCCAGCTCTCATTCCCATTCATAGTCATAACCCTCTCTCGAATTCACAAGTTGGTATCAACAATAATTCTAATTGCATTATTCTGCCCAATTCTTGTGAAGGGGAAATTACTTCAAGTTAGTCCCAATTGTGGTCTAACAATAATTGTAACACTAGTGTAAACCATGATTCAATTTGTTATTATTCCATCATTTATTCTTAACTTCAAATTTATTTTCTATTCCTAGTCTTAGATTTTTATATACTTTGTGCTGACATATTGAGCAGCTCAATTTTGAACACTCAAGTAATGCATTACTTCAATGGAAAAATGAAAATGAAAATTATAATTGTGAACATCAAGAGCTATTAAACTTCCAATTTTCATCGTTGTTCATTTCTTATCAATTATTTCTTTCTTCTCAAAAGTAGTGCCTACAAGAGAGTGTATTTTCACAATATGACTAGCAATCTAATTCAATTAATAATCTTCTCTTGGATCTATCACACTTCCATCCGTTTTTCATTGATCCATTTGAAAGAGATTTGGAAAGTTTTCCTTCACAGAAGATCGTTAATAATTTAACACTTGAATATAATAGTAACAAAATCATACAGGCCATTTTTTCTAAAAGATTATTTATACAACCTAGCATGCCATCTTCTCTTTTAAACCTCTCCCACTCACTAATGGAAATCCATCTAGATTTTTATGATCCATTTGAACTTCAGTTGGAAAGGGAATTTCAAGAGAAGACAATTGTAAATAAGCTGCTAACAATAAATGCACATATTTCTTTCAGATTTAGTTTTCTTAGTTTAATTACACTTTCATTTTTGTTACTAATATTTGACATTTACATACATGTAGGAATTAAAATGTTTACATGGTTACATTGGAAGTATGACTATATCTAGTCAAGTTTCTTTCATTGAGTTAGAAATAGGAATAGATTAATTTTCTTTTGTGTTTGCATTTATTTCATTATTTCATATTTTCAATAAAGAAAGTAATGGATCTAATTTTTTTTGGGCATCCCCTTTCAATTGTGGAAAAAAAGTTGAGAGAATTTTAGTAACCCTTGCATAGTTAGATCATACATATTTGTCTAGCCTTCAATTGTCTTGTTTTTCAAAATTCATCACATTGATCACACACCAAGAAATTCCAAGGATTCGCTACAACTTGGCAATTTTCGACTCTTAAGTATTTCTGAAAAAGAGCTCGTTTTCGCCACTGTTTTCCTCCAATACAAATTTGAGGTGGATTCAATTTGGAAAAATTCATTACTTAGCATTTTAGATTAAAATAAGAAGGTGATGTTGAACTTATGAGAAAATTTGGGAGAATTTGAAGCTTCATGAGGTAAAAGTTACAGTCAACTTTCTTCCAGGTATGAGTTTGCATGTTCACCATCACCTATTGTTTATTTTTCAAAGGTTGTTTCTTATTTCTATTCTGTTTTGTTTCCAAGTCTTCATTGAATTGATTATCAAGACTCATGATAAGCAAGCAGCCAAAACTTTTTAAATCTGCAACATGTTTAGGGAAGTATTTATTATTTCATCTAGATTTGAGGATTATCTAATTTTTCTTCTATTCATTGAAATATTGATAAGTTTTATTAAATTATTGAAATAATCATATCAGATCATTATATTTCATAAACTATATTCATAAGAAAGTTATGATAAAAATTACTTTTCGATCAAATATTCCGACAGTTAATTAAATTATTCAAGGGTTATTTATTTAAAAGAAAATTTAAAATTAGTCGCTTTATTTTTGAATTAAACACTTCAAGAAATCATCAGCTCCATATACGGAATGTCATAATATCGCATCATCCATATCGCAATATTTTGTATCGCAATATTTGATCGGAGGAAAATCTTACTATTTCTCAATAAAAAACCTTCGATGCAATTCTTCCAATATTCTTTCTTGCTCATTTTCCGATAAATTGACTTTGCCAAAAATTGTGATTTCCACACAACCCCAGACCCGATACGACATTTAAATTCAGTTATGAAACATGTCCCGTCCATTCATAAATCACAAGTTTGGTATGGGCTTATGTTTAAAGGTTTCGATGTCCCGGATTCGATATAAAATTAAATCTATATAATTTAACGATCGGGTCCATTCTTCATTGCACATCGACATATAAGCAATGTTATATCTCGTGCTCAAATCTTTCGATCGTCGATTTCTTATAAATTCCAAAGTCATTCCCACCAATGAGCCATGTCATCTATCGCATTTCTGCTATCGCTAGAATACTATCGACATTTAATTTCATTCACAACTCCGATCTCTAATATGACTATTCTCTGATATCACAATCATTCCATCGCTGTTTGTCATCGCACATGTTCATATCAAAAATTTTCCACCGCAACAATTATATCACATCACAAAACTAAAATGAGGCTTTGTCCTAAGATTTTCCGATGTGATACACATCGCGATATGTCTCTCTACCATTGTCTTCTAAATTATTATATAAAACGCTCAATCACATATCAGCAAAGGTGGAAGTCATAATTTTTAAAGTTATGCATGGCAAAGAATATCACAATGTGAAATATTAGGCAAGGCATTGACCTATACGATGATTAATTCATATTTTTAATACTCTTTTATTTTGAATTTCACTCCATACTTATCATATTAAAATTCAAAGTCCTTTTCATACATTGTTACATTATTCAGGATTTTGAATCAAATTCAATATTCTGGGGCTGATATAAATTTATACTGGAATAAGTAAAGAGAACATTCATCGTTCCAATTCATAAAGAAGCATATATTCATCCGCATTTCTGATGGATTTGATTTATTTCCGATTCATTGAACATGAAACATTGCTTTCTTCTAGTTTGTTGCTTGTTTACTTTAGATTTAATAAATAATGATTTTGGGTCAATAAAACTTCTTCATGATTTTCATTCGAATTAAAGGAAGAAGTTATCTTTTGTTGGAGAAAATGATATATTCTCAGGTAAGATTAAATGCAATTCTCCAATGGTAAGTTTCATGTGCCCACTTTTATTCATTTTCATTTCTTCACTTTTTTTTTATAGTTTTTGCTGATCTTGAACTCTATTTTTACAGGTCTTCATGAACCTTTCACACTTCTACCAGATCAGTGTTTGAAGTTCATTTTATTTTTCTCTTTGAGATTCTTGAAAGAAGCAGCAATAATTCTCATCAAATAAGCTTAATTGGGGAGTTTCTTGACCTCGATTCTTTATCTTTAAAGAATTTATTTTATTAGAAAATGGTTAAGATGCTCTTATGCAGGTTTTTCTTTGAAGAAGGAAAATTTAGATAAACATACTTCCCATTCAACGTATTATATATCATCTTTGCTATTCACCCCCTACATTTTGAGAGCCTAATTTTTATAACTCTGCAAGATAAAAAATTTAAATCTCAACATAGGAATGAACGTACATATGCTTATTTTCGTTTATAATACTTTGTTGAGAAATTTATATAAATGGTCTTGTTGGAGTTTATATTTTAATTTTCTTTTTCTTTTAGTTTTTGCTTTCTTTATTTTTTTTCATTCGATGATTTATTTTCTTACTTTAGTTTAGGATTTCTTTTTCTTTTGTTTTCAGTTTTGATTTTATTTTGGCAACTTTTCCATGATTTATGTGAAATAATTTATTACCTAACAACGATTGGAATACATAGGAAATATTTTACTCTATCTATTTCAATGGATTTCATTTATCATTAAAGGAATATCTTTATGAAACCATAAAACCATCTTGCTTTAAGTATTTTTCATGGAGGAACACACATCCTTTCTAAGTGATTGAGCTTACTTTTTCAAGGAAAGAACCGATTTGACTTTAACAAAATGAATCCCTCCCACCCCTCCACATAAAAGCCTCTGATTGATAGTTTTAGGGGAAGAATTTGGAGTCAACCTTATGAAAGTATTATGTCCATTAAACATAAATCTCTATTACCATCCCACTTCTTTCACTCAAATACATTATAATCTGAAAGCTTGCAAATGTGCTTATCAAAAGGGTGATTAAAAGAGGAAGTATGGGAAATGCAAGTAAACCCGTCGGGGCTATGGATTCTCGCTGCCAACGGGACTAGGCTTGTATAGCATAAAAGACAACTTCGTTGGGGCACTGTTTAGGCTCGTTGGTAGCGAAGTGATGTCAGAGATAATAAAAAAATGGATATATTCTTTATCAAAAACTCCTATCTCTACCTTCTTCTATTTTTCATACGAGGTAGTTTTAAAATAAAATTTTCCCAAATTTGGATTCATCACTTTTACTCGAGTTCGTTTTAAGTAATATCTTTACAAACTCATATTTATTAATCTATTTATGTGAGACCTATGGAAATGTTTTAATGTTAGACAATTTCGTAATTTCCATTATTTTTAACCTTTGGGTAAATTTAAGTTCATTATCTTTAATCAGAGATAATTGGTTCTTCTCCCGCATGTCGCCATTGTTGTGATAAAACATAACCCCCCCTCCACCCCCTCCCCCATTTTTGACTCATGTAATTCAAATAATGGGGACCTTTTCTACAAATTTTTTGGCTAAACACCTTTTAGGATTTACATTAAGTTAATTATCTTACATTTTTGTCATTTTTCATCTTCCTCAGAATTTTGTTTTGATTTCTTTTTTGAATTTGATTTTTAACAAGCTTTCCAATGATACTTGTTTCACTTCATTTGGTCAACCGGTTTGTAAATGACACTCTTTTGAAGTTTGATCATTTTCTCACTTGGACTAAAAGATGTATAAAATGTACCAATATTTCAATATTCGTAGTTAAAATAGTCTTCATTGTAAATATTAACTTTTAGTTAATTTTTACTATTTATTTCGTTTTTCACTAATGATCCTACAAAATGACCCAGCTAAATTGCACAATAGACTAAAACGTATTTCAAAATCTTGGTAATTGACACCAATTTATTATTTTAAAATAAATTGCCAAGCCCATAATCTCAAAATTGCAAAATGGCTATAGTCCAATTTGTAGGATTGTTAATCCCACATGTGCCCCACATCACATTTCTCCTTCTAAAAAATGTTGCGATCAAAACTTGCGATGCGATATTGTGATTGCAATACTTCTCTCAAATAACAAATGTTTATTTTATGCGCTTAAAAAAAAAAAGGGCCGAGCTTGCGATTGCGATTTTGTGATATCGCATATCGCAAATCGCAAATTTATTAAAGCACCTTGAACACGACTCTGTGAAAATTGCGATGAACGATTTTGGTTTATGCGATGGGTTTTTAAAGTTTTATGCAAAGTTTCATTTCACCTTATGACTCCCACTCACCTCATGCTCACCTTACTCAGCCTCCACCTCACTCCCTCACCCGTCTTATCCCTTCATGAAATTCTCGCATCTCAAAATTTCTAGACATCACAAAACTACTAATCAGTACCTATTAAAAAATGCGATAAGCCATTACCGTTGATATGCGATAACATGCATTAAACCTTCCTCATGTACTAACCTTCCTCCTCCTCTTATTCGATTCGTTGAGTGCTTAAAAGGATTTTGAAAAAGGTTTTAAATGAATATAGTTATATTATATTTGAATTAATTTATAAATCATTTTTGAATTAGAATTAATTAATTAATAATTAGTATCTAATTTAGGATTATAATTTAATTAGAAAATTCTGATTTTTAGCCCAAGCAACAAAAATTTCAAAATTTCGGCAATTTTAATATATCAACATTGGAAGCTCATAAATGGAGTTTTACTTGACCAAAAAAGGCCCATGAGGGCTCATTGGATAGATAAAATCATGGAGATTATTTTTGGAGTGGTTTAATTTCCATTTTTTATCATTTATTGGCTCTAAAATTCAGCATAAGATAAAGCTCCAATTTTTTTAACAAAACTAATTTTCTGATTTTAATTTTCTGTATTTTCATTTGCCCACAACTTTCTCTGAGTGCGGATATATTGGTATATGTTCTTCCTGGCAACTAGATGATCGCATGAATCAATAGAAATCCTAGATTTCCTTTTCAATTATTTATTTAATTAAGTTTTGAGTAGATTTATTTTAATTGCAGATTTGGCATTTTGATTTTATTTTTATATTTTAATTTTGTTTTGATTTATTTTTGCAGGAAAACAATTGAAGAGATTAGAAGAAGAATATCTCAATCAATGAGAAGGCTCCAAAAATTGAAAAACATGATTTTGAGCCAATGGAAATTGATTGAGCAGAACGACTCTTCAACAAATTTTCTTATCGAGAATTCTTTTGTAAATATTATAAATAGAAGATTGTAGAAAGTATTAAAGGGCTTCTCTTCTCTGCAATTCTGGAATTCTTGATGGAACTATTGTATATAGGATTTAGAGGTAGGGTAGAGGAGAGAAAACTCATATATGAGGTTATTGAGGACTTTTCCTTTTGCATTATGAAATATGTATGGAGAAGAGAGTTTGTACTTCTACAACTCTTGTTTTTTAAAGCAGAAGTTCAAGTATTGTAAAAGCCTATTAGAAACCAGAGCTGGAGAAATGGATTCAATAAATTGGTATTTCCAATACTATTGTTTTAAATACTGGTTTCATTTTATGATAACATAAATGTGTCATTTTATTCGTATTTGTGCACTTTTGTCGGTTTGAGTAATTTGCCTCAATTATATGTTGTCATTTATTTATGATCTTATGGGTTGAATTCTGATTTCTGAGTAACTATTTACTCAGAAATCTGTCTTTTAATATTGATTAAATAAACAATGTTATGTTATGAATTTTTTCCGCATATTATTTTTTAATTATTCAAATTACTAATTTAATAAGCAATATCATTTTTGTGAACTATTTCCTAATTGTTGTTGGTTTATTATCTTAGTTAAGAGGTCTCTAAATCATATGTGTTTGGTATTTATAATGTCAGTTAATTGAACTACTTCATTAGCTTGATATTCATTATAAGCTAGACATATTTAAATCTCAATTATTTAAAATATCTTGCTCTCGGTTGGGTTAGATTTATATCCTCCTAATTGAGATAGGATTAGGATAAATTTCCTTTTTCTTGCATTTTAGAATAATTTTGCATTTAGATTTAATTCTACATTACTAGAAGTCCTCTTCCCAAAGAGGCAAGACTTTAGTTGTGGCTTGGCTAAGCCCAAATTAGCTTAAGGATCACTTTATTTCCTGATCATCAAGAGAAGTGATCGGATGTCTCTTTCCCATTGGTATACAAAAGTCATATTTTAAACCATTGGATATTGAGAAAAGGTAACTGGACCTAGTTAAACCATTCAGAGCCACAATTCCAAACATGAAAGTAACTGATTTAAGGTCCCGATTGGGTGGTCATCCCCCATGTTGTTGTAGTGAATTTAGAGGCTTCAACATTTTGGCGCTAGAAGGAGGGCCTGCAACCTTATCTCTATTGGAGTCTTTGTATTCTAAAATTTATTTTTATTACAATGGCTCCTCTAAAACTTCCAATTTGGAGTTGTATTTATGGATGTGTATCTTACAATACTCTACCAGAAATAGTAAGAATCATGTCTTAGGTAAAGTTTAACGGTAAGAATAATACTTCTGCAGTTAATCACGCCTTTCAAATTATTCAAAATTTTTCAAATTCTAGTTTTCAAGGAATTGATGAAGGTATTTTATGCAGGATTTTTATTCTTACATTCTTGGAAAAAGCCAGAAGCTGGTGTCAATAAATTCCAGTTGCCTCAATCCACAGTTGAGATCAATGTATCACAATTTACTTTGTAAATTTGATATATATATCTACGAACAAATATGTGAAGGTTTTGAAGATATACGAAGATTTGAAGGTAAGTCTTTAATTGATTTTACTATCAGGTTTCATTTAAATTGTTTAAAATTTAAAATTGAAGATAAACCTTCGAAAGAAGAATTATTAGATTGGGTTGAACATATTTTCTTTCTTCCTTCTATTTATAATCCATGTGAAATTATTTCAAGCTTTTATCAATCTCTTTTTAATTTCATTGACATAATTGAGAATTCAAATATGAAGGTACAAACAAATGATGATGAAATGACCTCTATTTTGTATGATCAATTCCTTCAATTAATGCACACTTCCTCCAATATTGATAAAGAACAAGGTGCACCTTCACATATCAATGAATCTCAATCATAGCTTGGAAAATTCCACTATTTAAATTCAAGAAGATACTAGTAACACTCTTGAAGAAGATAAAGCTTTAAAATACGAAAATCAGTATGAGTTAGAATCAGAAAATCAGAGCATAATCCAACAAGTACACGCAACGATTAAAGTTTACAATAATACACCATTTGTTGTACAAATTTCTGTATTCTTTTACGATAAACAAATTCCAAATTCAAGGAAAACAAAGTAACATTCTTCAAGAAAGCACAAATAGCCAAGTAAATGATCTTAAATATGAAATTTGTAATGAATAAAATGCACCAGAGTTCTCAAATAGAGACATTTTAAAATTCATTGTTTCGGATTCATATTTTTCCCTTTATCTTGATAATTTTTCTAATAACAATTTATCCTCTCTTCAAATTAAAGATATTTCAAAAAATAGAGAGTCTGATATAAAATTTAAATGAATTTCCGATTAGTCTTTATCAAGATAGAGAATTAATAATTGATCATTCTCATGGCATTAATGAATATGGGCTCAACATTTCTTCTTGTTTTGAAACATTGAATGAGATCGAAGGACATTCTAAAGAATTTCGTGAGGTCATTTATGATAGCTAATTTGGAATTGAGGATATTGATTTGTCTTCTTTACAATGGAATCCTCATGATCAAAGTTAAATCACATGTGAAAATGAAGAACAATCTAATTCAGAAATTGTTTTAAATAATTCTCATTTTCAAACAATAAATCATATTGATCATTTCAACATTCAAGAAACCATTCTAATCTATGATTTATATGATGATCAAGCTCTCATTCCCATTCATAGTCATAATCCTCTCTCGAATTCACAAGTTGGTATCAACAATCATTCTAAGTACATTATTCTGCCCAATTCTTGTGAAGAGGAAATTGCTTTAAGCCAGTCCCAATTGCCGTGTAACAATAATTGTAACACTAGTGTAAACTATGATTCAATTTTGTTATTATTCCATCATTTATTCTTAACTTCAAATTTATTTTCTGTTTTTAGTCTTAGATTTTTATATACTTTGTGATGGCATTTTGAGCAGCTCAATTTTGAACGCTCAATTGATGCATTACTTCAATGGAAAAATGAAAATGAAAATTATAATTGTGAACATAAAGAGCTATTAAACTTCCAATTTTCATCGATGTTCATTTCTTATCAACTACTTCTTTATTCTCGAAAGTAGTGCCAACAAGAGAGTGTATTTTCAGAATATGACCAGCAATATAATTCCATTAATAATCTTCTGTTGGATCTATCGCACTTCCATCTGTTTTTCATTGATCCATTTGAAAGAAATTTGGAAATTTTTCATTCACCATCACCTATTGTTTATTTTTCAAAGGTTATTTCTTATTTCTATTTTGTTTTATTTCTAGGTCTTCATTGAATTGATTATCAAGACTCAAGATAAGCAAGAAACCAAATCTTTTCAAATTTGCAACATGTTCAGGGAAATATTTATTATTTCATCTAAATTTGAGGATGATCTAATTTTGCTTCTATTCATTGAAATCTTGATAAGGTTTATTAAATTCTAGAAATAATCATATCGGATCATTATATTTCATAAATTCTTTTCATAAGAAAGTTATGATAAAAATTACTTTCCGATCAGATATTCCGACTGTTAATTAAATTATTGAAGGGTTATTTATTTAAAAGAAAATTTAAAATTAGTCGCTTTCTTTTTGAATTAAACACTTGAATAAATCAACAGCTCCATATACGGAATGTCATAATATCGCATCATCCATATCGTAATATTTTGTATCACAATATTTTATCGGAGGCAACTCTTACCATTTCCTGATAAGAAACCTTTGATGCAAGTCTTCCAATATTCTTTCTTGCTCATTCTCTGATAAAATGACTTCGCCAAAAATTGCGATGTCCACACAACCCCGGACCCGATATGACATTTAAATTCGTTTCTGAAACATGTCGCGTCCGTTCATAAATCACAAGTTTGGTACGGGCTTATGTTTAAAGGTTTCGATGTCCCGGATCCGGTATAAAATTAATTCTATATAATTTAACGATCAATTCCATTCTTCATCGCACATCGGCATATCAACAACGTTATATCTCGTGCACAAATCTTTCGATCATCGATTTTTTATAAATTCCAAAGTCAGTCCCACCAATGAGCCATGTCATCTATCACATTTCCGCTATCACTAGAATACTATCGACATTTCATTTCATTCACAACTACGATCTCTAATATGACTATTCTTCGATATCGCAATCACTCCATCGTCGTTTGTCATCGCACATGTTCATATCGCAAATTTTCCACCGCAAAAATTATATCACATCACAATACTCAAATGAGGCTTTGTCCTAAGATTTTCTAATGCGATACACATCAATATATGTCTCTCTATCATTGTCTTTTAAATTATTATAGAAAATGCTCAATCGCATATCAGCAAAGGTGGAAGTCGCAGCTTTTAAAGTTATGCATGGAAAAGAATCTCACAATGCAAAACATTAAGCAAGGCACTAACCTATACGATGATTAATTCATATTTTTAATTCTCTTTTATTTTGAATTTCACTCCATACATATCATATTAAAATTCAAAGTCCTCTTCATACATTGTTACATTATTCAGGATTTTGAATCAACTATAATATTCTGGGGCTGATATAAATTCAAAATGGAATAAGTAAAGAGAACATTCGTTGTTGCAATTCATAAAGAAGCATATCTTCATCCTCATTTCTGATGGATTTGATTTATTTCCCATTCATTGAACATGAAACATTACTTTCTTCTAGTTTATTTATTGTTAACTTTAGATTTAATAAATAATGATTTTGGGTCAAAAAACTTCTTCATGCTTTTAATTTTAATTAAAGGAAGAAGTTATCTTTTGTTGGAGAAAATGATATCTTTCTCAGGTAAGATTAAATGCAATTCTCCAATGGTAAGTTTCATGTGCCCACTTTCATTCATTTTCATTTCTTCACTTTTTTTGTTTTTGTTTTGCTGATCTTGAACTTGGTTTTTACAGGTCTTCATGAGCCTTTCACACTTATACCAGATCAGTTTTCGAAGTTCATTTTTTTTTCTCTTTGAGATTCTTGAAAGAAGTAGTAATGATTCTCATCGAATAAGCTAAATTGGGGAGTTTCTTGACCTCTATTATTTATCTTTAAAGCGTTGCTTTTATTAGAAAATAGTTAAGATGCGTTTATGCAGGTTTTTCTTTGAAGAAGGAAATTTGCAACAAAAAGACTTCCCATTCAGTGTATTATATATCATCACTGCTATTCACCCCCTACATTTTGAGAGCCTAATTTATATAACTCTGCAAGATAAAAAAATTAAATCTCAACATAGGAATGAACGTACATATGCTTATTTTCTTTTATAATCTTTTGTTGAGAAATTTATATAAGCGGTCTTGTTGGAGTTTATCTTTTAAAATTTGTTTTTCTTTTAGTATTCGCTTTATTTATTTATTTATTTTCATTCTTTGATTTATTTTATTACTTTAGTTTACGAATTCTTTTTCTTTTGCTTTCAATTTTGATTTGATTTTGTTGACTTTGCCATGATTTATGTGAAATACTTTTTTACCTAACAACGATTGGCATGCATAGGAAATATTTTACTCTATCTATTTCAATGGATTTCATTTATCATTGAAGCCATATCTTTTTGGAACCATAAAACCATCTTGCTATTAATATTTTTCATGGAGGAACGCACATCGTTTCTAAGTGATTGAGTTCACTTCATTTGGTCAACCGGTTTGTAAATGACGCTCTTTTGAAGTTTGATCATTTTCTTGCTTGGACTAAAAAAAGTATAAAATGTACCAATATTTCAATTTTCGTAGTGAAAATAGTCTTAATTGTAAATATTAACTTTTAGTTCATTTTTACTATTTCTTTAATTTTTCACTAAAGGTTTGACAAAATGACCCAACTATATTGCACAATAGACTAAAACGTATTTCAAAATCTTGGTAATTGATTAAAATTTATTTATTTTAAATAAATTGCCAAGCCCAGAATCTCATTGTAAAATGGCTATAGTCAAATTTGTAGGATTGTTAATCTCACATGGGCCCCACATCATATTCCTCCTTCCAAAAAATGTTGCGATCAAAACTTGCGATGCGATATTGCGATTGTGATACATTGCAAATAACAAATGTTTGTTTTATGTGCTTGTTTAAAAAAAAGGGCCGAGATTGTGATTGTGATTTTGTCATATCGCATATTGCAAATCGAAAATTTATTAAAGCACCCAGAACACGACTCTTTGAAAATTGCGATGAGAAATTTTGGTTTATGCAATGGGTTTTTAAATTTTTATGTAAATTTTTGTTTCACCTTATGACTCCTGCTCACCTCACGCTCACCTTACTCACCCTCGACCTCACTCCCTCACGTCATCACTCCCTCACCCGTCTTATCCCTTCATGACATTCTCGAATAGTAAAATTTCTAGATATCGCAAAACTACTAATCAGTACCTATTAAAAAATGTGATAAGCCATTACCACCGATATGCGATAACATGCATTAAACCTTCCTCATGTACTAACCTTCCTCCTCCTTTTATTTGATTCGTTGAGTGCTTAAAAGGATTTTGAAAAAGGTTTTAAATGAATATAGTTATATTCTATTTTAATTAATTTATAAATAATTTTTGAATTAGCATTAATTAATTAATAATTAGTATCTAATTTAGGATTAGAATTTAATTGGAAAACTCTGATTTTTAGCCCAAGCAACAGAAATTCTAGAATTCTGACAATTTTAATATATCAACATTGGAAGCTCATAAATGGAGTTTTACTTGATCAAATGATGCCCAAGACAACTCATTGGATAGATAAAATCATGGATATTATTTCTGGAGTGGTTTCATTTCCATATTTTATCATTTATTGGGTTTGAAATTCAGCAGAAGATCAAGCTCCAAATTTTTTAACAAAACTAATTTTCTGAGTTTAATTTTCTGTATTTTCATTTGCCCACAACTTCTTCTGAGTGTAGATCCATTATTCTATATTATTCTTGGCCAATTAGATTATCAAAGACATCAATAGAAAGCTTATATTTCCTGTTCAATTATTTATTTAATTAAGTTTTTATTGGATTTATTTTAATTCTAGATTTGGCATTTTGATTTTATTTTTACATTTTTATTTTGTTTTGATTTATTTTTGTAGGAAAACAATTAAAGAGATGAGAAGAAGAAGATCTAAATCAATGAGAAGGCTCCAACAATTGAAGAACGTGATTTTGAGCCAAAGGAAATTGATTGAGCAAAACCACTCTTCAACAAATTTTCTTATTGAGAATTCTTTTGTAAATATTATAAATAGCAGATTGTAGAATGTATTAAGGGGATCCTCTTCTCTACAATTCTATAATTCTTGATGGCAGTATTTTCTAGATGATTTAGAGGTAGGGTATAGGAGAGAAAACTCAGATATGAGGTTATTGAAGATTTTTCTTTTTACATTCTGAACTATGTATGGAGAAGAGAGTTTGTACTTCTACATCTCTTATTTTGAAAGCAGGAGTTCAAGTATTGTAAAATCCTGTTAGAAACCAGAGCTGGAGAAATGGATTCAATAAATTGGTATTTTAATACTATTGTTTTAAATACTGGTTTCATTTTATGATAGCATAAATGTGTCATTTTATTCGTATTTGTGCACTTTTTTGGTATGAGTAATTTGCCTCAATTATATGTTGTCATTTATTTCTGCTCTTATGGGTTGAATTATGATTTCTGAGTAACTTTTTACTTAGAAATATGTCTTTTAATATTGATTTAATAAACAATGTTATGTTATGAAATTTTTCTGCATATTATTTTTTAATTATTCAAATTACTGATTTAACAAGCAATATCATTTTTGTGAACCATTTCCTAAATGTTGTTAGTTGATTATCTTAGTTAAGAGGTCTCTAAATAGGATGTGTTTGGTGTTCATAATGTCAAAAAATTAAACTACTTCGTTAGCTTGATATTGATTATAAGCTAGACATATTTAAATCTTAATTATTTAAAATATCTTTCTCTCGGTTGGGTTAGATTTATATCTACCTAATTGAGATAGGATTAGGATAAATTTCATTTTGCTTGCATTTTAAAATAATTTTGCATTTAGATTTAATTCTACATTACTAGAAGTCCTCTTCCCAAAGAGCGAAGACTTTAGTTGTGGCTTGGCTAAGCCCAAATTAGCTTAAGGATCGCTTTCTTGCCTGATCAGCAAGATAAATGATCTGATGTCTCTTTCCCATTGGTAGAAAAAATTCAGATTTTTAGCCATTGGAGATTGAGAAAAGGTAACTGTACCTAGTTAAACCGTTCAGAACCACCATTCCAAACGGAAAATGAACTGCTTTAAGGTCCGAACTAGGTGGTCATTCCCCATGTTGTTGCAGCAAATTTCGAGGTTTCAACATTTTGGCGGTAGAAGGAGGGCTTAAAACTTGTTTTCTATTGGAGTCTTTGTATTCTAAAATTTTATTTTTATTACAATGGCTCCTCTAAAACTTCCAATTTGGAGTTGTATTTCTGGACATGCATCTTCCAATACTCCACCAGAAATAGTAAGACTCTTGTCTCAGGTAAATTTTAATGGTAAGAAGAATACTTCTACATTTAATCATGGCTTTCAATTTATTCAAAAATTTTCAAATTCTAGTTTTTAAGCAATTGATGAAGGTATTTTATGCAGGATTTTAACTCTTACATTCTTGGAAAAAGCCAGAAGCTGGTGTCAATCACTTCTAGTTGCCTCAATCCACAGTTGGGATCAATTTATCACAATTTTACTTTCTAAATTTGATGGATATATCTACAAACAAGTGTGTGACGATTTTGAAGATGTACGAAGGTTTGAAGGTGAGTCTTTAATTTATTTTAGCATCAAGTTTCGTTTAAATTCTTTAAAATTTAAAATTGAAGATAAACCTTTGAAAGATGAACTATTAGATTGGTTTGAACATATTTTCTCTCTTCCTTCCATTTATAATCCATGTGAAATTATTTCAATCTTTGATCAATATCTATCTAATTTCATTGACATAATTGATAATTCCAATATGGAGGTACAAAAAAATGATGATGAAGTGGCCTCTATTTTGTATGATCGATTCCTTCAATTAGTGCACACTTACTATAGTATTGACAAATATCAAGGTGCACCTTCACATGCCAATGAATCTCAATCACAAATCTTGGAAAATTTCACTATTCAAATTCAAGAAGATACCGCTTTAAAATCTGGAAATCGGTATGAGTTAGAATAAGAAAATCAGAGCATAATCCGGCAAGTACACACAACGATTAAATTTTCCAATAATACGCAATCTGTTGTACATATTTCTAAATTCTTTTACGATAAGAAAATTCCAACTTCAAGACAACAAAGAAACATTCTTCAAGACAACACAATTAGCCAATTAAATGATCTTAAATCTAAAATTTGCAATGAAGAAGATACACCAGAGTTCTCAAAGAGAGACATTTTCAAATGCTTTGTTTCGGATTCATATTTTTCCCTTTATCTTGATAAATTTTCTAATATCAATTTATCCTCTCTTCAATTTAAAGATATTTCAGAAAATAGAGAGTCTGATCTAAAATTTAAATGAATCGCCCATTAGTTTTTATCAAGATAGAGAATTAATTAGTGATCATTCTCCTAGCATTAATGAACATTAGCTCAATATTCTTTCTTATTTTGAAACATTGAATGAGATCTAAGGAGATTCTAAAGAATGTCGTGAGGTCATGTATGATAGCTACTTTGGCATTGAGGATATTGATTTTTCTTCTTTACAATTGAATCCTCACGATCAAAGTAAAATCACATGTGAAAATGAAGAACAATATAATTCAGAAATTGTTTTAAATAATTCTCATTTTCAAACAGTAAATCATATTCATCATTTCAACATTCAAGAAACCATTCCAAACTAGGATTTATATGATTATCAAGCTCTCATTCCCATTCGTAGTCATAACCCTCTCTCGAATTCACAAGTTGGTATTAACAATCATTCTAATTGCATTATTCTGCACAATTCTTGTGAAGAGGAAATTGCTTTAAGTTGGTCCCAATTTTGGTGTAACAGTAATTCTAACACTAGTGTAAACTATGATTCAATTTTGTTACTATTCCATCATTTATTCTTAACTTCAAATTTATTTTCTGTTTTTAGTCTTAGATTTTTATATACTTTGTGCTGGCATATTGAGCATCTCAATTTTGAACACTCAATTGATGCATTACTTCAATGGAAAAATGAAAATGAAAATTATAATTGTGAACATCAAGAGCTATTAAACTTTCAATTTTCATCGTTGTTCATTTCTTATCAATTACTTATTTCTTCTCGAAAGCAGTGACAACAAGAGAGTGTATTTTCACAATATGCCCAACAATCTAATTCAATTAATAATCTTCTGTTGGATCTATCGCACTTCCATCCGTTTTTCATTGATCCATTTGAAATACATTTGGAAAGTTTTACTTCACGGAAGATTGTTAATAATTTAACGCTTGAATATAACACTAACAAAATCATACAGGCCATTGTTTCTGAAAGATAATTTCTACAACCTGCCTTGTAATCTTCTCTTTTAAACCTCTCCCACTCAAGAATGGAAATCCATCCAGATTTCTATGATTCAATTGAAATTCAGTTGGAAAGGGAATTTCAATAGAAGGAAATTGTAAATAAGCTGCTAACAATAAATGCACATATTGCTTTCAAATTTAGTTTCCTTCGTTTAATTATATTTTCAATTTTGTTACTAATGTTTGACATGTACATACATGCAGGAATTAAAATTCTTACATGGTTACATTGGAAGTATGACTATACTCAATCAATTTTCTTTCATTGAATTAGAAATAGGAATAGATTAATTTTCTTTTCCGTTTGCATTTATTTCATTATTTCAGATTTTCAATAAAGAAAGTAATGGATCCGATTTCTTTTGGGCATCCCATTTCAATTGTGAAAATAAGTTTAGAGCATTTTAGTAACTCTTGAATAGTCAGATCATACATATTTGTCTAGCCTTCAATTTTCTTGTTTTTCAAAATTCATCACATTAATCACACACCAAGAAATTTCAAGGATTCGCTACAACTTGGAAATTTTCGATTCATCAGTATTTCTAAAAAAGAGCTTATTTTCACTAGTTTTTTCCTCCGATATAAATTTGAGGTGGATGCAATTTGGAAAAGTTCATTACTTATCATTTTAGATTAAAATAAGAAGGTGATGTTGAACTTATGAGAAAATTTTGGAGAACTTGAAGCTTCATGAGGTAAATGCTACAGTCAACTTTGTTCCAGGTATGTGTTTACATGTTCACCATCACCTATTGCTTATTTTTCAAAGGTTGTTTATTATTTCTATTTTTTTTTGTTTCGAGGTCTTCATTGAATTGATTATCAAGAGTCAAGATAAGCAAGCAGCCATATATTTTCAAATCTGCAACATGTTCAGGGAAGTATTTATTATTTCATCTAAAATTGAGGATTATCTAATTTTTCTTCTATTCATTGAAATATTGATAAGTTTTATTAAATTCTTCGAAGACTCATATCGGATCATTATATTTCATAAACTCTCTTCATAAAAAATTTATGATAAAAATTACTTTCCGATCAGATATTTCGACTATTAATTAAATTATTCAAGGGTTATTAATTTAAAAGCAAATTTAAAATTAGTCGTTTTCTTTTTGAATTAAACACTTAAAGAAATCATCAGATCCATATACAGAATGTCATAATATTGCATCATCCATATCGCAATATTTGATCGAAGGCAACTCTTACCAGTTCCCGATAAGAAACCTCCGATGCAAGTCTTCCGATATTCTTTCGCTCATTCTCCGATAAAATGACTTTGCCAAAAATTGTGATGTCCACACAACCCCGGACCCGATACGACATTTAAATTTGATTCTGAAACATGTCACGTCCGTTCATAAGTCGCAAGTTTGGTACGATCTTATGTTTAAAGGTTCCAATGTCCCGGATCTGATATAAAATTAATTCTATATAATTTAACGATCGGGTTCGTTTGTCATTGCACATAGACATATCAACAATGTTATATCTCGTGCTCAAATCTTCTGATTTCTGATTTCTTATAAATTCCAAAGTTAGTCCCACTAATGAGCCATGTCATCTATCACATTTCTGCTATCTCTAGAATACTATCGACATTTCATTTCATTCACAACTTCGATTTCCAATATGACTATTCTCTGATATCGCAATCACTTCATTGCCATTTGTCGTCACACATGTTCATATCGCAAATTTTCCACTGCGACAATTATATCGCATCACAAAACTCAAATATGGCTTTATCCTAAGATTTTCCGATGCGATAGACATCGATAAATGTCTCTTTACCATTTTATTTTAAATTATTATAGAAAACTCTCAATCGCATATCGGCAAAGGTGGAAGTCACAAATTTTAAAGTTATGGATGGAAAAGAATCTCACAATGCGAAACATTAGGCAAGGCACTGACCTATACGATGATTAATTCATATTTTTTATTCTCTTTTATTTTGAATTTCACTCCATATTTATCATATTAAAATTCAAAGTTCTCTTCATACATTGTTACATTATTTATGATTTTGAATCAACTTCAATATTCTGGGGCTGATATAAATTTAGAATGGAATAAGTAAAGAGAACATTCATCGTTGCAATTCATAAAGAAGCATATCTTCATCCTCATTTGTGATGGATTTGATTTATTTCCGATTCATTGAACATGAAACATTTCTTTCTTCTATTTTGTTTCTTGTTTACTTTAGATTTAATAAATAATGATTTTGGGTCAATAAAACTTCTTCGCACTTCTACCAGATCAGTTTTCGAAGTTCAATTTCTATTTTTTCTTTTAGATTCTTGAAATAAGCAGTAATGATTCTCATCGAATAAGCTAAATTGGGGAGTTTCTTGACCTGTACTCTTTATCTTTAAAGCATTTATTTTATTAGAAAATGGTTAGGATGCGTTTATGCAGGTTTTTTTTTTAAGAAGGAAAATTTGCAGCAAACAGAATTCCCATTCAACGCTATTCACCCCCTACATTTTGAGAGCCTAATTTTTATAACTCTGCAAGATAAAAAAATTTAAATCTCAACATAATATTGAACGTACATATGCTTATTTTCTTTTCTAATCCTTTGTTGAGAAATTTATGTAAGCGGTCTTGTCGAAGTTTATCTTTTAAATTTTGTTTATCTTTTAGTTTTTTTCTTTCATTATATTTTTTTTCATTCGCTGATTTCTTTTCTTACTTTAGTTTAGGAATTCTTTTTCTTTTGCTTTCAGTTTTTATTTGATTTTGGTGAATTCACCATGATTTATGTGAAAGATTTTATTACCTAACAACGATTAGCATACATAGGAAATATTTTACTCTATCTATTTCAATGGATTTCATTTATCATTAAAGACATATCTTTATGGAACCATAAAACCATCTTGCTTTAAATATTTTTCATGGAGGAACGCACATCCTTTCTAAGTGATTAAGTTTAATTTTTCAAGGAAAGAACTGATTTGAGTTTAACACAATGAATCCCTCACACTCCTCCACATAAAAGCCTTTGATTGATAGTTCTAGGGAAAGAATTTGGAGTCAACCTTATGAAATTATTATGTCCATTAAACATAAATCTCTGTTACCATCCCACCTCTTTCACTCAAATACATTATAAACTAAAATATTGGAAATGCGCTTATCAAAAGGGTGATTAAAAGAGGAAGCATGGGAAATGCAAGTAAACCCGTCGGGGCTATGGATGCTCGTTGGCAATGGGACTAGTTTTGTATGCCATAAAAGACAACTTCGCCAGGGCACTGTTAAGGCTCGCTGGCAACAAAGTGATGTTAGAGACAATCACAAAATGGATATATTCTTTATCAAAAACTCCTATCTCTACCTTCTTTACAAAATCATATTGCTTAATATATTTATGTGGGACCTATGGAAATGTTTTACTGTTAGACGATTTCGTGATTTCCATTATTTTTAACCTTTGGGTAAATTTAAGTTCATTATATTTAATAAGAGATAATTGGTTCTTCTCCCGCATGTTGCCATTGTTGTGGTAAAACACAACCCACCCCCCATTTTTGACTTATGTACTTCAAATAAAGGGGACCATTTCTACAAATTTTTTGGCTAAACACCTTTTAAGATTTTCATTAAGTTAATTATCCTACATTTTTTTCATTTTTTCATTTTCCTCAAAATTTTGTTTTGATTTCTTTGTTGAATTCGATTTTTAACAAGCTTTCCAACAATACTTGTTTCACTTCATTTGGTCAATCGGTTTGTAAATGACAGACACTCTTTTGAAGTTTGATCATTTTCTCGTTTAGACTAAAAAATGTATAAAATGTACCAATATTTCAATTTTTATAGTTAAAATAGTCGTCATTGTTAATATTAACTTTTAGTTCATTTTTACTATTTATTTCATTTTTCACTAACGGTCCTACAAAATGACCTAGCTAAATTTCTCAATAGACTAAAACGTATTTCAAAACCTTGGTAATTGACTCTAATATATTATTTTAAAATAAATTTCCAAGCCCAGAATCTCAAAATTGCAAAATGGCTATATTCCAATTTGTAGGATTGTTAATCCCACATGGGACCCAGATCAATTCCTCCTTCCAAAAAATGTAGCGATCAAAACTTGCGATGCGATATTTCGATTGCGATACATCACAAATAAAAAATGTTTCTTTTATGTGCTTGTTTAAAAAAAAATAAGGGTCGAGCTTGCAATTATGATTTTGCGATATCGCATATTGCAAATCGAAAATTTATTAAAGCACCCCGAACATGACTCTTTGAAAATTGCAATGAGCAATTTTGGTTTATGCGATGGGTTTTTAAAGTTTTATGCAAATTTTTGTTTCACCTTATGTTTCCCGCTCAACTCACACTCACCTTACTCACCCTCCACCCCACTCCCTCACCCGTATTATCCCTTCATGACATTCTCGTTGTTGGTTCTTTAAGGTGACTATTATGGGCAACCTCTAAGCTTCTCATTCAATTTTCAACCCAGGGTAAGTCTTCTTATTTCAAGAGTGAGAGTACAATATATGTGAGTGACATCAGAAATATTTACTCTATATTACTATGAAGAAGATAAATTAATTCTTGAAGCTCAATCAACTCAAAGGGAATGGAATTTGTAAATTGTCGTTAACTATCCTGTCTAAATAAGCCTAGTGATAATAATCTATGATTGAACAACACACTTGATGAATTGAATAGCAGTCCTACGGAATGGAACAACAAACTCAATGAATTGAACAATAATTTCTTATTTTAATTTTGTAATGGAATTCCCTTGCGAACTAACTGACTAACATTCTTCTGTATTAAGCACAACAAGAAACCCTATAGTACCGATGGAAAGATCTAATCCTTGGCGATATAAAGCATTGAACAGAGATCGTGATAAAGCTTATAAACAAATATAAAGGAATTGAGAAAACGATGAAAATTTCCAACAATTATAAAACTATTACTGCAAACTAGAAACATGAGCAATACACTGCCTTAGTGGAATAAGAAACTATAGCATCACAAGCGTAGAAGTTTAACAAGTAGAAAGATATCTCACAAAACGCATTAGATAACTGAACATAAATTCCGTAATTAACATGCAGTACAGAGGTGAGCTCGGAAACTCCCAGGGCTGGGCCCAAACCATCAGAAGTCCAACACGATGGAAAACTCAGGAAATGAATATTCAAAATACCAAAATTATTTATTAAAAAGAGTCAAGACATGAATACAACTGGATATTTCTGTCCTAATACGCCTATTACAGAAGATAATTCTTATTTCGCCTCCCCTCTTTTTTCCATCCTTGGCCTTTTTAAAGGCAATTTCGCTTAGTGGAATGGTCTTTTCCAAACGGTAGCCCGCTGAGCGTGGCTGTCGTTTGAGTTCTTCAAACGTGGATCTGTCTTTTCGCCTTCCGCTTGTCCCTGGGGGTTACTGTGGATTCATGTTCTTTGTCCATCAGCTGTCTTTTGGTCTGCGTTGATTCAACTGCCTCATTTTCCTATGAATAGAGATGAAATAAATCAAATCCTTGTTGTTTTGAACATGCTTCTTACCGTTAGTCTATTTTTCCTAATTTTTCATTAACCCTCCTTTCCTTTACTGTTAAGACGAGATAAATTCTAAAAATGTATGGTAATTCGAAGTAAACATAGGGTGAAAACATACCTTAATTTCGGCCCAACATACTCCCCCACTTACCTATTTGCAGGTCCTTGTGAAAAAAAATGGTTGAGATGAAAATGTGTCAAGGAGTAGGCAGGGTAGAATTCTTCCTTGTATGCTCTGAAACCTTGTTTCTATCTAATTCTTGCAAAGGAATCATTTGTGTGCCCTTCTGGAAGTTCATAGTCATGATCATCTCCCTCAGGGGGGTACCAGATGAGAGGGCATCTATACTTGCACCCTAACCATGCAGGACCCATGTTGAAGACCAAGTTACTATGTTACTATGTTTTAGTATGCTCTCTAATCCATAGGTCTAAGCCATGTTCTCTCTTTTGGAAAATTTTATAGGCTTTGGCCCACCTAATCTGTTTCTTAGCGAAAGAGAGGAAGGCCTGGAACTGAACATCTCCTATAAAGGGACTAGGATTTCTATCCCTCTCCTCTTCTAGAAATAATTTGTGCATGTAAAGTTCACATAAAAGGCATTGGACCTGTTCATCTTGATCATTGCAGCAATGAACAAATTCCTCTATAGTTTTGAAATTTTTGGGCTTCCCTGCCTTGATAGCCTTGATTTTCAGCAGTAAATTGTTGGAAATATGATGCAGAGTGTTGTCCTTGATGGCAACCCACTAAATGAAGATGAAGACATGCGACTGTTGACATGTGTTGTCCTTGATGGCAAACCACCTGATGAAGTTATTCTTGACTTGATGGACTTGGTAAATGATGTAAATCTGATGTTTGTTGTCCTTGAAAGGCAACCCACTTGATGAAGATGATGACAACTTACTTGATGAAGTTGTGCTTGAGAGAATATGTTCCTGATGAAGAAAATATGATGTGTCTACAGTATGTACAGAAGGCAATGAAGAAAGGAATTCAGAATGTGCTCAAAATATGATGAAAAGAGTATGTCTCTTTGTATACGTGGATCTGTCTAAGGGAAGTCGCGTATGCACGCAGAAAGGAACGTTCCAAGTCGCGTATGGGAAAAAGCACTCAAAAAGTGCAAAACCAGGGGTAACCACCATGGTATTGACCCATTGTATTGGGTAATGATCCGCCTAATTGACCCCGTCCAGGTAGTTTTGGGCTCATGGTATTGCTTTGGCCCATGGTATTGAAAAAGGGGCTCATGGTCTTGAAAAAGGATAAACCTATATAAGGAGAAGAAATTCATTGTGCAAAACATGAGTGTGGGTGCAAGATGTCTGAGCTTGAATGAATACTTCTCTCTGAAGTAGATCTGAATGGAAAGGGTTACACTTGAAGATAAATTTGAATGTATGATGCACCAATGATGAAGAAGGGGATCTAGATCTGAAATGCACTTGTATCTACTAGATCTGCTTATGGAAGGCCTAGATCTGTGATGAGGCGAACATCTAGGCGAACATCTGACTGAAGTGAAAAGGGTAAATCTGAATTGAACATCTGATCTGATGAAGTATGCAGCTCTGTAATCATTGAAGATCTATACGCTACTTCGCCGCGGAGGAAGCGCGTATACACGCGGCTTCTATGAAGTAAAAGCGCGTATGCGCAATGAAATATACACTGAGGTATACGCTGGTTTGTATGGACGGAAGCGCATGTATACGCGACATCAGTGAAGGGAAAGCACGTATGCAAACTAGGGTTTGCTGAAGCAAGGGGTATGAAATATCTGATCTGTTCTGCTGTGTTTCTGCTATCTGATCTGTGTTGATATGTATCTGTTGGTGATGTATGTTTGTGCTTAAAAGTATGGAAAGGGTCCAGTATGAAAATATGATGAAAGGTGGCCTGCAAGTGTTGTTCTATTGAAGTTGTTGGATCCAGTGTGAAAATTGATGAAACGTGGTCCAAAGGGGTGCTGAGGGTTGTAGCCTTCAGTCAGGGGGTTGTAGCTCCCTTCCAGGTGAGGCTGGTAAACGAGATCAGGGGGTCGTAGCTCCCTTCCAGGAGAGGCTGGTAAACGAGAGCAGGGGGTCGTAGCTCCCTTCCAGGAGAGGGCACGGTAAACGAGATCGGGGTCGTAGCTCCCTTCCCGGTGGTGGTAAGCGAGTCGGGGGTTGGGCTCCCGCTCGGGAGAGAGGCTGATAGCGAGCGCGGTCGGAATTACTGCGTCTTTGATGCCAGTACGCGCCGGCACATATGTTGTAAGATGTTTTCTCTATAATAAAATATTGAAGGCCGAGCAAGCACGGCGGTGGTTTTCTCCGATTTGGGTTTCCACCTAAAAATCCTGGTGTTCATGTGTGATACTTTGTGTGATGGTTTATTCTGTTCTTACTGCACATGTTTACTGTTTATAGATCATCTAATGAATGAATGATGGAATGATGTAAGTGAAGAACTAATGGCATAATTAGATCTCTGGGTATACGCAAGTTTCATGAAGTATATCAGCGTATATACGCGGGTTTAATAAAGGAAAATAGCGTATGGGTTTTAAAGAGTGCAAAAGTGAAAAGTTTTGAATATACTGTAAATACTGATTCACCCCCCCCCTCTCAGTATTTTTCCCAACAATTGGTATCTGAGCGGGTTCTTCTGCAGAAGCTTAATCGCTTGAAGGAGATCCGTCGCAATGGGAAGTATACAAACAAAATTTTTGCTGAATTTTGGTGCAAAAGTATGGGCACTCATGAAGGAATGTGAAAAAGAGAAGGGTACTTATGAGGATTCTCTAGAAGACAATGATCTTCTTGAAGAAAACATTCAACTCAAAGTAAGCCTAGAAGAAAAGAACATAATCATAGAGACTCTTAAAAATCAGCATGAAGCAAGAGAAAAACGCATGGAGTAATTAGAATGTGAAGTAGTAAGTCTAAGGAAGGATAATGAGAAAGTGAATTCTCTCAATCTCAGATTTGCTAAAAGTTCAGAAACCTTAGATGAGATTATCAAGGTACAACGGTCTCCTCTTATAAAAACAGGTCTTGGATATACTAGGGAATCTTCCCAGACATCAGCTTCAAATTCTCTAAAAGCAGCCACAGCTGGTTCTCTACATTCAGCCACTCAGCAGGGGAACAAAGGATCTTTACAGGTAAAGCATGATCGCCTCAATTCAAGAAACACTAACAGGGAGATCTTTCAAAATGGCTACAACCAACAGGTAAATTCTAATAGAAGATTTCATGATCATAGAAATTTCTACTTCAATGGACAATGTTTCTCATGTCACAATTTTGGTCATAAAGCTGTTCAATGTGTTGCATATAAAACCATCATGACAAGAGAAGCAAGAAAGATAAGGATGAATGTCGAACCAAAGAAGGACACCTATAACAACTTCTCTCCTCTTCAAAACGAATTTGAATGTACTTATTGCAATAACTTTGGTCATGAAGAATCTGAATGCAGGAGCAAGGTCCAGCCAAAAGAACATGTTCCCTAAAGCTCTAAAGTATGGAAAGAGAAAGAAATACCGTTTGAAAATTGTGGGATAGCATTATTTGCGGAAGGTGAAGAAAATCAATGGTACATTGATAGTGGATGCTCAAGACACATGACAGGTGACAAAAGCAAACTTCATACTTATAATGCTCTGGAAAAGGAAAAGAAAGTTACATTTGGAAATGATACTCCTGCTGTAATTAAAGGAAAAGGGGCAGTATTTCTAAAAGAAAAGGTAAAGGCTAAAGATGTCATGTATGTGGATGGATTAAGACATAACCTTTTAAGTGTTAGTCAAATGTGTGATCAAGGAGCAGAAGTGGTCTTCAGTTCCAAAGAATGTGTGGTTCGTGATCTTGATACAGGTAAAATCATTATAAAAGGAAAAAGAAATCCAAGCAACCTGTATGTACTAAACGACATAGATCAATGTTACTTGAGCAAGTCTTCAGAAAATTGGTTATGGAATAGAAGGCTGGGGCATCTGAGTTTTTCTCAAATCAACAAAGCAAGCAGACTTCAAGCTGTTCGTGATCTTCCCAAGATCAATCTTCCAGAAAGTACCATATGCAAATCTTGTCAATTTGGTAAGCAGACCAGAGTTCGATTTAATGCCAAAGAAGGATCATCAAGTAAGCCTCTTGAACTCATTCATACTGACATCTGTGGACCTATGAGGAAAAGGTCATTACGTGGGGAATAATACTATATCCTATTTATCGATGACTACTCCAGAATGTGTGAGATCGCATTTATTAAACACAAAGATGAAGCTTTTGAAAAATTTCAGAAGTTCAAAGCTCTGGTAGAAAATGAATTGGATTCAAAAATCAAGTGTCTTAGATCTGATCGGGGTGGAGAATATTCATCAAATGAATTCTTTGAATTTTGTGAACAACATGGCATTAAAAGACAATTCTCTGTAGCAGGCACTCCACAACAAAATGGTGTAGCAGAAAGAATGAATAGAACAATTGTTCAAATGGCTAGAGCTATGATGGCTGACTCTAATGTTCCTGACATGTTCTGGAGTGAAGCAGCACGTACAGCAGTTAACATTCTCAACAAGGCTCATGTTCTGGTAAATAGTGACAAAACTCCATATGAACTCTGGTATGGTAAGTCTCCCACTGTAAAGCATTTTAAAGTTTTTGGAAGTAGATGCTTTATCAAAAATAATGATGAAAAGCTTGGCAAGTTTGAACCTAGATCAGATGAAGGGATACTTTTTGGTTACTCATCTTCAAGCAAAGCATTCACATGTTACAATAAGAGGCTTCAAAAGGTTGTTGAATGTATTGATGTTGTTATTGATGAGTCTCCTGCAGCTTCTAAAGAAGAAAAACAAACAACAGAAGAAGATGATATCTACATATGGCCTTCTACATCAGATGGAAATGATATAGGCAGTGAATCCAATGAAGAACCTGAAAATGATCTATCTGAAAAAGCTCCATCCAGATATGTTCAAAAGAATCATCCTGAATCTCAATTTTTGGGAGACAAGGAATCAGGTGTACGAACAAGGAGAACTCTTGCGGGATCTTCTAGTAATTTGGCACTTCTATCCACAATTGAACCACACAATGTCAATGAAGCTAGCAAATATGAATGTTGGAATAATGCCATGGATGAAGAACTTGAGCAAATTGAAAAGAATAACACTTGGGATTTGGTACCAAGACCTCATGATAAAAATGTCATTGGAACTAAATGGATCTTCAAGAAAAAGTTAAATGAGAATGGGGATGTTGTAAGAAACAAAGTTAGACTGGTTTGCAAAGGGTATACTCAACAAGAAGGTATAGACTTTGAAGAAACTTTTGCTCCTGTAGCTAGACTTGAAGCCATAAGAATGTTTCTTGCTTTTTCAAGTTATCAACACATCAAATTTTATCAAATGGATGTTAAATCTGCTTTTCTTAATGGTGATCTAGAAGAAGAAGTATATATAGAACAACCAGAAGGATTCATTTTGGGAAATGATGCAAATCTTGTTTGTAGACTTAAAAAGGCTCTATATGGTCTCAAACAAGCTCCAAGGGCATGGTATTATTGTCTTGACAAATATCTTCATCAACAAGGATTTTCAAAAGGGTCTGTTGATAGCAACTTATACACAAAAATTGAAAATGATAAACTATTGATTGTGGTTGTATATGTTGATGATATCATTTTTGGGAGCAACGAAGAATCTTTGAGTCAAAAATTTGCTTCTGTCATGCAGCAAGAATTTGAAATTTCTTTACTTGGGGAACTAACATTCTTTCTTGGCTTGCAAGTGCATCAAAAGGAAAATGGTATTTTCCTATCTCAAGCAAAATATCTTAAGAAAATTCTGAAGAAGTATGGCATGGAAGAATGCAAACCTGTAAGTACACCAATGATAACCGGATGCAGTCTCAGTTCTAATGATGATTCTCCCACAGTGAATCAACCAGAATACAGATCGATGATAGGAAGTCTACTTTATCTCACTGGGACTAGACCAGACATTGTGCATGCAGTTGGGATTGTTGGGCGATTCCAAGCTAATCCAAAAGAGTCTCACCTTCAGGCTGTTAAAAGAATATTCAAATATCTACAAGGAACTCAAGACTTTGGTCTATGGTATCCAAAGAATGCCGATCTTACTCTTCATGCTTACACTGATGCAGATTGGGCTGGAAGTGTTGATGATCGGAAAAGCACTAGTGGTGGTGCATTCTATATGGGACCCCGGTTAGTATCTTGGTTCAGCAAGAAGCAGAATTCTATTGCCTTATCTACAGCAGAAGCAGAATATGTGGCTGCCGCATCTTGTTGCACTCAACTTCTTTGGATGATGCAAACCTTACAAGATTTTCAAATCAAATGTACACCTCCTGTCCCCATTAAGTGTGACAATACAAGTGCCATCAGTATTTCAAAGAATTCTGTTATGCATTCGAAGACCAAGCACATTCCCATCAAGTATCACTTCTTACGTGAACAAGTGCTTGAGCAAAAGGTGAAGTTGGAGTATGTTCCCTCCAAAGAACAAGTTGCTGATATCTTTACCAAACCTCTGCCCAGGGAAGCGTTCGAGCATCTAAGACAGAAGCTGGGAGTGTTCTCTGCCAGTCAAAAGAACAAATCTGCATAATTTTTAGAAGGTGACTTGGGATACGCGGGTTTCCTGAAACACAGTCGCGTATGTACGCGAGTTCATGCACAGAAAACCGCGTATGTATGATTGCTGACATTTTTTTGGTTGGTTCAGCTCTCTTCAGCACAGCTGCAGTGCTGTTTGGTATCTCTGATACTGTTTGGTATCTCTGGTGGTGTTCCAGTTCTCATAATTCTGTTTCTAATGTTTTGATGAAGATGCCTTGATGATTTGTTGGTGGAAGTTTTCAGGATGCACAAACTAAGGGGGAGCCTTAGTCATTTGGAAAGGTTCTTGGTTGCACAGATTCAGGGGGAGCATTAGCTTTGCTGAGTATAATGCATTATTGGCATTATGATGGTTCTGAAATATGTTCTCTTTCTTGAGGACTTTCTGGTGTTGGTCTTAAATGGTCATCTTTGTAATTTGTTGAAAAGGTCTTGTTGAGACTCATGTTGTAAAATTGTAATATTCAGTCATGTAAGGACTTGTCAAGTTTGTAAACCCACTTGGTTGGGTAGCTGAGTCATTTTTGTAAACCCACTTGGTTGGGTAGCTGAGTCAAATTTGTAGGTTGGGTAGTTGAGTCTCATATGTAAATCCACTTGGATGGATCTTTGATGTAAGTATGAGTCTTTGGTGATAGGAAGAGTCATGTAATTTATTGAAAAATACGTTTGAAGATTCAGCATGAACTCAGGGGGAGCTTGGCCACTTCAGCACATATCAGATCTGCAGAATGTTTCTTCCACATGAGGAGAAAAAGGGGGAGAATGTTGGTTTTTGATCCGCCCTTTGCCCTTGATTTCAAAGGGGGAGAGTGACATGGTGTTTGAATAAAGAGAAGATAATGATGTGACATATTTGGGAGAGTGACATAGTATCTATCTGCTGTGGTAACCAAACACCATCGTGGTTTCCATCAAGTCCAAAGGGGGAGATTGTTGGAAATATGATGCAGAGTGTTGTCCTTGATGGCAACCCACTAAATGAAGATGAAGACATGCGACTGTTGACATGTGTTGTCCTTGATGACAAACCACCTGATGAAGTTATTCTTGACTTGATGGACTTGGTAAATGATGTAAATCTGATGTTTGTTGACAATATGATGCTGAGTGTTGTCCTTGAAAGGCAACCCACTTGATGAAGTTGTGCTTGAGAGAATATGTTCCTGATGAAGAAAATATGATGTTTCTACAGTATCTACAGAAGGCAATGAAGAAAGGAATTCAGAATGTGCTCAAAATATGATGAAAAGAGTATGTCTCTTTGTATACGCGGATCTGTCTAAGGGAAGTTGCGTATGCACGCAGAAAGGAACGTTTCAAGTCGCGTATGGGCAAAAGCGCTCAAAAAGTGCAAAACCAGGGGTAACCACCATGGTATTGACCCATTGTATTGGGTAATGATCCGCCTAATTGACCCCGTCCAGGTAGTTTTGGGCTCATGGTATTGTTTTGGCCCATGGTATTGAAAAAGGGGCTCATGGTATTGAAAAATGATAAACCTATATAAGGAGAAGAAATTCATTGTGCATAACATGAGTGTGAGAGCAAGATGTCTGAGCTTGAATAAATACTTCTCTGTGAAGTACATCTGTATGGAAAGGGTAAAGGTTTGATGATAGATCTGAATCTATGATGCACTTATGAAGAAATGATGAAGCGGGATTTCTAGATCTGAAATGTACTTGTATTTGCTAGATCTTTTTATGGAGTGATTAGATCTGCTTATGAAAGGTCTAGATCTGTGATGAGGTGAACATCTAGGCGAACATCTGTCTGAAGCAAAAGGGTAGATCTGAACTGAATATCTGATCTGATGAAGTATGCAGCTCTGTAATCATTGAAGATCTATACGCTACTTCGCCGCGGCGGAAGCGCGTATACACGCGGCTTCTATGAAGTAAAAGCGCGTATGCGCAATAAAATATACACTGAGGTATACACTGGTTTGTGTGGACGGAAGCGCGTATATACGCGACATCAGTAAAGGGAAAGCGCGTATATACGCGACATCAGTAAAGGGAAAGCGCGTATGCAAACTAGGGTTTGCTGAAGCAAGGGGTATGAAATATCTGATCTGTTCTGCTGTGTTTCTGCTATCTGATCTGTGTTGATAAGTATCTGTTGGTGATGTATGTTTGTGCTTAAAAGTATGGAAGGGGTCCAGTATGAAAATATGATGAAACGTGGCCTGCAAGTGTTGTTCTATTGAAGTTGTTGGATCCAGTGTGAAAATTGATGAAACGTGGTCCAAGGTGGTGTTGAGGGTTGTAGCCTTCAGTCAGGGGGTTGTAGCTCCCTTCCAGGAGAGGCTGGTAAACGATATCGGGGGGTCGTAGCTCCCTTCCAGGTGAGGCTGGTAAACGAGATCGGGGGATCGTAGCTCCCTTCCCCGGTGGTGGCGAGTAGCGAGATCGGGGTCGTTCTTCCCTTCCCGGGTGAGGGCGAGTAGCGAGTCGGGGGTTGGAGCTCCTTCCGGGAGAGGTAGTAAACGGCGCGGTGGGTGCCCTTGTGGGGTGCGTGCACGCCCGGCACATATGTTGTAAGATGTTTTCTCTATAATAAAATATTGAAGGGTGGCTTAATTGCGGCGGTGGTTTTCTCCTAGATTTGGGTTTCCACCTAAAAATCCTGGTGTTCATGTGTGATGCTTTGTGTGATGGTTTATTCTGTTCTTACTGCACATGCTTACTGTTTATAGAACATCTAATAAATGAATGGTGGAATTATGTAAGTGAAGAACTAATGGCATAATTAGATCTCTGGGTATACACAAGTTTCATGAAGTATATCAGCGTATATACGTGGGTCTAATAAAGGAAAGTAGCGTATGGGTTTTAAAGAGTGGAAAAGTGAAAAGTTTTGAATATACTGTAAATACTGATTCACCCCCCCCTCTCAGTATTTTTCCCAACATAAATATCGTTCCACTAGGAATAGGGCATAGTTGGTGGCTGGTGCCCTGCATGTTAGTGCATCAGAATACAGAGAACAAATCATAGTGATTTGTTTCTTGGCTTGATCCACCTAGTCTTGTGCCCTTTTTACCTTTTCTTTCTCTTCTCTGAGCTGGGCAAATGTTTCATCTTCTATGGTAGAAAGGTTCGTGAATTTCTTTAGCAGTGACTATACTCTTGCACAGGTACTAATTCCTTTTTGCACTGTGCCAACTCATGCTGTGTTTGAATTAATTCATTATGAAATTTTTTATTGACATCTCTTTCAACTAGAGGAGCATAGGCAGGGGTTTCCTCCATTTGGGTTTCCTTTTCTTTAGTGAAATCCTGCCTAGTTTGGATAGAGGCTTCGATAATGCTTACCATGTCTGTTTGTACCTAGATCTCAACAGTGCTTGCCAAGTCAGTCTGAATCTCATCCTCAACAGTATCCGACAAATTGGTGACCAATTTTGTTTGGGTTTATGTGGTGGTAAATTCTTTCTTAGGCTTCCGGGCCTTGTTTACCAATTTCAACTGCTTCTTCAAATGTTTTACCAATTTCCTTAACATTTTAAAGGTTTTTCTTAATTTCTTGAGCTTATTTTCAGCTAAATTTTCTTCTGGTATGGTTTTAGCTGGGGGTGGAGGAGCAAAAACATCCTTTTTAGGGATGGTGGTGTCAATTTCAGGTTTTCTTGTGGTGGTGTCTTCTACCCATACTTCGAAGTTTACTTTTGCATGAGGGTCCTGGCTGGGTGAGAAAATATTTCCCTCAGGTGTCAGAGGAACTTTTACCATGCTTTTGTTTTGTTCCAAGGGGATGGTGTCTCCTAATTGATTTTCGGATTCGGCCTCCTCTTCTACATGCCCCCCCTCATTTTCTCCATCACTCTCGAGAGGGGAAAAGGCCCTAAAATCCTATGGTTCCTCTTGATAGGGTAATACCTCAGTGTGGCCGGAGCTACTGGCAATGAAAAACTGGTCTAATGGCTCTTCTTGTTCTCCATATTGCTTAGATAAGATTTTAGTTTCATGGGATGCCCTCATTTGCTCCAAGACTTGAGCCATATCCTCCTCATAATCTTGTAAGGGTGTATTTTGACGGCTTGAGGGTAGTGAGTGGGATGGCCCTACCTCCTCTATGAAGTCTGAGTTTCCTTGAAGTCTTTTGGACCGCTTTTGCCTACTTGGTTCTAAAGTTGAGGCACAAGTCCTTTTCCTTCTAGGTATGTTCATTCTAGGGAGCTCAATTTCGGTACCGCTAGGGTTTTCCTCAAGTACCTGTGCGGTAGGGTTAACAAAGTTGTCCCAGGCTATCTACTGCTTGCCCAAATCATGCATGGTGATTATTTTGATTAGCCCGTGGTGACTAAAAACTGCTTGATGGTTTTTAGATTTTATTATTCGAACAATAGTGTCATGTAATATAGAATTTAAGAAGGCAGGCAAGTTAACTGAAATATTTTTCTTAAGCACAGCTAATAGTTTGAGTTGACAGGGTTTTACCACATCTTGGTGTCCATCGCATGTAATGAATCTCTGGATGAATGTTGTCAATTCCTGCCATGGTTGATGTAGAGAGGTAGGGTTAATCCCTTTTCCTTTTCTCTCCAATGGCTCTTCCAGATCCTGTTATGTTGCGAATAACTCTCAAAGTGTTTCTCTATCCATCTCTCTCCTTCTGCTGGTATCCCCGAGACTTCAAAAACAATATCTTTTGTGACGATTATAATGTAGGAATTTACGGGGGTAAGTTCCTTAGATCAAGAACCAAAGGTCACCGCTCACAAACAGATCAAAAATCAGTACACCAGTATAATCACGTGGTTAAAACCCTCAAAGAGGGAAACAGTCCACGGCCTGAGCCAACGCGGCCACTTTAGGAAATTTATTAATATAAAAAGAAAAGTTACATATGTTTCTCTCATAAATGGTTACCGGAAAAATGACCCTCCATGCTCTTTAAATAGAGATCATGGACCAATCGGGTGTTAAGCCACAGATCAAGTGTCGTTAATACCAAGGAGAGAATGAACCGTCGGATCACTACAAATCGTGACCGTCGAATTATAAGTCACAAATGCACATGGTAAAGAAACACACTTTACCTGAATCTACACTAGACTAAGTTATTCTTAACTATTTCCTATGTGCCAAAATATCCTAACATCCCTCCTTAAGAACAACTTGGGATAGGATTGAAGTATTTACAAACGTGACAGAGAAGGATCCTATTTCCTATGTGTCAAAATATCCTAACATCTCCCCTTAAGAACAAATTTGGATAGGATTGAAGGACTTACAAATGTGACACAATAGGAGAAGGAAGTAGGCATTAGAGCCTATCCCCCCTTAATGAAAACTTTCCTAAACTCCGAGCATAGATCGATGTTTGGTAAACTTCATTTCTGTGAGAGACTTTGTAAAGATATTGGCTACTTGATCATCGGTTGGACAATACTGCACTTCAAGAACATGATCATGAATGAGCTTTCTAATGAAGTGTATGTGGAGTTCAATGTGTTTCATACGTTGATGTTGAACTGGATCTTTACATAGCTAGATAGCACTGATTATCACACCAAAAAGTGTAGTTGGATTCTAACGATGAAGACCAAATTTAAAATTCAGACAGGATCGACGAAGCCACATGGCTTCCTTCTTGAAAGCTCAAGCTGGCCACACGATACTCCACTTTTGCTGAAGAAAGAGAGATGGCACTTTGTTCTTACAAGACCAAGTAATAGGTCCTGAACGAAGAGTGAATACATATCCTGCAATAGACTTTCAATCATCAGGGTCACCAGCCCAATCAGAATCAGTGAAACCAATCAACAATGGAGATGCTCCGGCACTGTAATGAATCCCGAACTAAATTGTACCTCGAATATATCGAAGTATTATTTTAGCTTATTTCTAGTGACTTTCATGAGGTTGATGCATAAACTGTGTGACAAGACCAACGTCAAAGGAAAGGTCAGGACGGGTATGGGTTAGATACAGAATTTTACCAACAAGTTGACGATATAAGATAGCATCAACTTCAGGGGTAGTACAAGTGACTGAAAGCTTGACTCCAGATTGAAAGGGAGAAGGGGATGGCTTACAGTATTCCCTGTGAAAGGGTGTAGAAGATCACAGGAATACTTGGACTGAGAGAGGGTAATGCCTTCCTTGGATTGCAAGACTTGAAGACCAAGGAAATAATGCAAGTGTCCTAAGTTTGTCATTTCAAACTAATTTTTGAGGTTAGACTTCACATGGTTTATATGGTTTGGATCACTACTAATAAGGATAAGATCATAAACATAAAGAACAAGGATGGTGAAGGAATTACCCACTTTCTTGGTGTAGACAGTGTTGTCAGAATGACACCTAGAAAAGCCATTATCTAAGAGAAATCTATCCATTTTGGCATACCAAGCCCGAGGAGCTTGTTTGAGACCATAGAGAGACTTCCTAAGGTGATAAACAAGGCTGGAGTCTTTTTGGATAAATCTAGGGGGTTGTTCCATGTAAATTTCTTCATGCAAATCTCCATGTAAGAAGGCAAATTTAACATCCATCTGATGGTCTTCCCATTTAAAGGAGGCAGCAAGGGAAATAATAAGGCGGATAGAATTCATTTTGGCAATAGGGGAGAAGGTTTCAGTATAGTCAATGCCTTCAACTTGTGAAAATCCTTTAGCGACAAGACGTGATTTATGTCTATCCACTTTTCCATCTGGTCCAAACTTTGTTTTGTAAACCTATCTACATTTGATAAGTTTTCCTCCTTTTGGAAGAGGAAAAAGATCCGAAGTATCATTCGCCAATAAGGAGCGATATTCTTCATTCATATCTTCATCCCAATCTAGATGACCAGAGGCTTCTTCAAAGGTTTCTGGATCAGGATTTTCTGAAACTTGAGCCAATAAGGAAGAGGCTCTTTCAAACTGAGAACGTGTACGTCGTCAATCGGCAGAGTCACCTGCAAGAGAACCTGCTGCATCCCGAGTAGAGTGGACCCATATTGGAAGTGGTGGAATAAAAGGAACAATTTCAAGAGGTGGAGGAGGATTTTCATCCTCGTTGTCATCATCTTAACTAGAAGTAATTCTATTAAAAATAGAAGAGAGAGAGAGAGAGGTGGCACATATGCCGAATCAGGCTCACAGGCCAAAGGTGGCACACCCGCCGAACTAGGCTCGTAGGCCAATATATTTTCATCAAATTTCACATCCATTCTAATGATTATATTTTTTTTATTTTGGTTGAAGAAGTCTATAACCTTTGACATCTTCAGAATATCCAACAAAAATGCATTTTTCACTCTTAGGTTCTAAGGCTTTATGTTTCGCATCTGGAATATCGGCCCAAACATCACTTCCAAAAACACAAAAGTGACTTACATCTGGTTTGATTGAGCTCCAAGCTTCTTCTGGAGTTATATTCTTTAAAACCTTAGTAGGAGTGTGATTTATGATGTAATTTGCACAGTTAATGGCTTCTGCCCAAAAATTTAGACCAAGTCCTTTATATTGAAGCATACAATTAGCCATTTATTTTAAGGTTCGATTCTTCCTTTCAGCTACACCATTTTGTTGTGGAGTATATGGAACAATACGTTGCAATTGAATTCCATTCTTAGTGCAGAAGTTGATAAATTTGTTGTTAACATATTCTCCTCCATTGTCTAATATTAACTTAAGAATTTGATGTCCAGATTGTTTCTCAACATTTAAGGCCTTAAAGGCCAAGAGCATGTTCAAAAATTCACTCTTGAGTTTTAAGAAGTATACCCAAGTGCATTTGGAAAAATCATCAATTAAAGTTAAGAAGTACTTGCAACCAAAGAAAGAAACAAAAAGAAGTGGACCACATAAATCACTGTGCACAAGTTGCAAAGGGGCTGAAGCGTGCCAAGAGGCACGTTTGTCAAAACTATCCCGATGATGTTTTCTGAGTACACATCCGGAGCAAACACCATCTCGCCAAGATACCATAGGAAGACCCGACACCATATTTTCCTTACATAGAGTTTGAAGAGAGCGATAGTTTTAGTGACCAAATCGCTCATGCCAAAGTTTGCTCACTTCATCATTATGAGAAACAAAAATGGAGGGAAGGCATGATGACATAAAGTTGTCAAGCTTATAAAACCTTTTGGAATCATCAGCAATTCCAGTAGCTAAAATATGTTTAGGATCTTTGAGGTCCTTGATTACAACATCATGAGGTGAGAATTCTACTATTTTCTCTTCACCTGAATGATTTATCTGATAAACAGAGAGAAGGTTGCATGACAAGGGAGGAACACATATTACATCATTAAAATGACCATTATCGAGATGAATGGTTTCAGATCCTACAACACTAAGAGATCTATCATCACCAACATAAATATGTTTGGTGTTACAATCATTTAAAGAAGAAAACATAGCTTTATTTTTGGCCATGTGATAAGAAGCTCCAGAATCAATGAGCCACTCATGAGAATGAGAAGAGGAAGATACATTTAATGCATAACCAGATCTTTATTCTTGACAACCACAAGCATAAAGTGCCATTCCTGAAGATAAAGGTGAAGAGTGCTCCAAATTGATGTTGTGCTTCTTCATTGTTGCTTCTAAGGCTTCCATATTCTTAAAACATTTGGACTCTATATGGCCATCACGATTACAAAAGTTGCAATGTCTATTGGTCTTCCTCCCTTTGTTTTTATTTGCCTTATCATTTTGGTGAGTTGATTTTTCAATTTACGGCTGAAATTTCTTAGGACCTTTGTTTGGTTTTGGACCATATTTTTTAGGATACTGCTTCTTGGGATTCTTTTGATATGATTGTTGATGGGCTGCTAAGGCTTTCTTAGAATCATTTACAGGAGTGATAAGACCAAGGTGTAAGCATTTTTCTTATTCTCTTATCAAAGAATCACAAAAGAAATCAAAAGAGGGATTCTTGTATGTGATTCCTGAAGTAATGATGGCTTCTCTAGTGGAATGGAAGGAAGAAAAAAATATAGAGTAAGCAGGGCCAAGCTTAGCAAGAATGCAATAGATGAGGCTACTATCTTCCTTTTTGACCTTACAACCTTCTAAAACAAGTCTAAGGGTCTTGAATTTGAACAAAAAATCTTCAATAGAGGAGAAATTATTAGGGTCTAAAGTAAGCAACTCATTTTCAAGCTGGTGAGCCCTGATTTGATTTTGAATGCCAAAGACAGTATTTAGCTTATCCAGGGCTTCATGAGGGGTGTCAATGTCAAGGATATGAAATCAAAGATATTGAGCAATGGACATTCCTATCAACCCTCGTGCTTGATCTTGTTTATTTTCCCATTTAGCGACTTTATCATCATTAGAAGGTTTATTTTCTACTCCCGTGGCTATTCTATAAATCCCTTTACTTCTAAGTATATCTACCATGTGAGGTAGCCATTGGAAATAATTGGTGCTGTTAAGAATAATTGGGCATGCACTTTCCATTTTTTTTTAATGGAAGCTAATGAAAGCTGAAACCAACTACTCCAATAGAAATATCTCAAAAAATTAGGTCGTTTAAAAAAAAATGGCTCGAAAAACAGCTTTCGGATGAAGAAGTTATGCTTTTTTCAAAAAATGAGTTGAAGATGTCAAATAGTTACGGGAACGGGATGAAGTGCGACTTTAAAAAAAATAAAAATCCGCCCCTTTTAACAAAAACTTTTTACAAAAGGAACTTGAGAAGGAGACTTGAACCCAAGACCTCTATTCTCATAAACTAACTCCTCACCAAGTGATATAGTAAAAGGATTATGTTATTGTTTGAAAGGAGGAAGGGGTTTTTTTTTGTTTTTTGTTTTTTACTCTTCAGTGTGCGTGCCTTTTCCTGCAGAAAAAAACACAAAAACTGAGCCAAAAAAAAATGCAAGCATTACAACAGAATGTTAGATTTTCGGCTAGCCTTACCGGCAACTACCAATTTTTTCACTATTTCAGATTTCCCGAGATCGCACAAAGACGTGGGGAAAGAGCAAATGTAGCAGAAAAATCCCTTTTCATGTTTCTGATTTTCCGATATTGCACGCGGCGTAGAGAAAAGAGCATACACAAAGAAGAGGGTATATATCTGGCAAATAAATAAAACCTAAAAACCAAAAATAAACAGAGGGAATCGAAATAAGCAAAACTATTAACAAATATAACTGAAAAATAGATACTTTATACCTCCAGATCTAAACTGTCATAACTTGGGCATCCAGAAACCTTTTCGCATGAAACGAAAGGTGTTCCTCACTATAATAGACGCTCTAGACACAACAGAGCAGTTCTCCAAGCCTAATAAATTTCATAAATAGTAGATCTACAAAACGACATTCACATGCAGTCAAATCGGCTTCGGATTTTGATCAACGACTGATACGGCCCTCAAAATAGCTCTGATACCATGTAGGAATTTACAGGGTAAGTTCCGTAGATCAAGAACCAAAGGTCACCGCTCACAAATAAATCACAATCAGTACACCAGTATAATCATGTGGTTAAAACCCTCAAAGAGGGAAATAGTCCATGGCTTGAGCCAACGCGACCACTTCAAGAAATTTATTAATATAAAAAAGAAAAGTTATATATGTTTCTCTCATAAACGGTTACCGGAAAAATGACCTTCCATGCTCTTTAAATAGAGATCATGGACCAATCAGGTGTTAAGCCACGGATCAAGTGTCGTTAATACCGAGGATAGAGATAACCGTCGGATCACTACAAATCGTGACCATTGGATTATAAGTTACAAATGTACATGGTAAAGAAACACACTTTACTTAACTCTACACTAGACTAAGTTATTCTTAACTATTTCCTATGTGTCGGAATATCCGAACAATATATAATTCTTCCCCTGAGCCTAGTCTGTCCCTCCTATAGGTTTTGCAGGAACTCAATTACTATCTCTGTATCAAATCCTTGTAATATGTGTAAATATGGCAGCCAGCCAGCTTGCTGGAGGATAGTTCTAGCTGCATCTGAAATCGAGAAGTTCAAATGTTCGTACTGGAGAGAGTTTCCTCCCATGGCTGATGCATTTCCTTGAGCTAATTTCTCCTTCTAATTGTGTTCTCTTTCGGCTTTGTTGTTTAGAATGAACACTATATGCAAGAGAAAGGGAAATTGCAGGCTTCTGTAGGTAACTTCATACCTTAATTGCGATGCTCCTTTGGTCTTATCAGCGTATCCAACAGAATTTGTGCAGGAAATTCGCATGCTTGCTTATTTATCATTAATTACACCCCCTCTGCCGAAGTAAGGGCGTCCATGTCCTCAAGTACAAGAGGGATTTGATCAATCATGAATGCATACGAGGGGAATGTCAGGATTCAGTAACCATAGCCTATGTGTGAGAGCGGAGGCGATGAATTTGGAGCTTAAGGAAAGAGGATTAATTGGGTAATTATGAGTGCATGCAATGTAAAGGTCATATTTGGAAGTTGTCATAAGTGTATCTCATTCGAAAGTGACCGGAGAGGGGGAGAAAGCAGTATAGCTATTATTATGATAGGATGTCCTGCTTTAATTATAAAGTGTGACGGAAGAAATATTGAGATAGGTAATGATTGGTGCCGTCATCCATAAGTTCAAACATGTAAGCATATCTCACTTATAGTTACTTATGCGGTAGACTAGAATTATCACTAATTTGAGTAGTGGGCTTATGTTAAGAATGGAAGAAAAATGGGAGATAAGGTATATGTAGGAGTAATTGGCTATCGTTGAAACATACTCTCATACCATAAGCAGAGCCACTGCTACCAGCAGACATTCATAGCCTCGACAAGGTTGCTATTTTAACCCAAAAAAGGAGCCAGGATCCTTATGTAAAATTAATTATTCTGCCAATTTTGTGGAAAGATCACTGTGCTGGTATGATAGCCAGATAGCCATAGTGCCACTTACCAGAGTTGTAGCAGAGTGATCAGGTCGGCTCATGATGAGACCTCCTGTCCTTCAAGTAGTTGAGAATCTCATTACCCTGGTGTGGTGGCCATTGTGGGCATGTCACTTGCTAAACTCTTATGAACATGGTAGGTTGGCTCGTGATGAGGCCCCCTATCCTCTCTCGAAAATTTTCATATGAGCATAGCACTTCTTTTTTGAAACATAAGAATTTTGATTTATGAGGAGGTCACTGTGTTGGTATGATGGCCAGATAGTCATAGTGCCATTCACTAGGGTTGTAATAGAGTGATCAGGCCGGCTCATGATGAGACCTCCTGTCCTTCAAGAAGATGAGAAGGTCATTACCCTGGTGTGACGACCATTAATGTGGGCATGTCACTTGTTAAACCCTTATGATCATGGTAGGCTGGCTCATGATGAGACCCCCTATCCTCTCTTAAAAAAATTCATGTAAACATAATAGTTATTCTTTATACATAAAGGGAAGCTCATTAACTCCTTAATATTTAGGGATGGTGAGAGAAGTAAAAATAATGCCAATACAATTAATACCCCTTATTCCTATTTCTTCATATCGGAGGGAAATACTACTCGAAAATGCAAAAAGATATACCATCATAAAATCATGTATTGTATGATAAAATATTTGAGCTGGGAATGACTTAGCCTTTCATTTCATATATGTACAATATCAGCTTCCGGTTTAGAGATTATAGTGTCAAAGAATCATCATATTGGTAATTTTACTACTTCCATCTTCTCTTCAACTGCCTCTTCCTACTCAGAGATGCCTTTTATAGCTAGGGTGTGGATCGAGGGGAGGATATCGACAAAGGAAAGAATAAAAATGCAAAAACACAGTTGTTCAATCCGATTGAAAAATAGTTGTTCAATGGGATTAAACAGTAGTCGTTAAAAGAGTTTGAATAGGAAGGAGAAAAAAAAACACAAAAACTCAGCGGTTCAATCCGATTGAATAGCAGTTATTCAATTGGATTGAATAGTAGTCATTCAAAGCATTTGAACATCAAGGACAAGTAAAAAAATGAATAAAAACACAAAGACACGATTGTTCAATTCGATTGAACAACAAATGTTCAATTGGTTTGAACAACAGCTATTAAAAGAATTTGAATAGAAAGGAAAATAAAAACACAAAAACACGGATGTTCAATCCGATTGAACAACAACTGTTCAATTGGATTCAGCAGTAGCCGTTCAAAGAATTTGAACAACAAGGAAAATAAAAACAAAAAAACACGGTTGTTCAATCTGATTGAGTAGCGACTGTTCAATTGGATTGAACAACAGTCGTTCAAAGAATTTAAACAGCAAGGAAAATAAAAACACAAAAACACAGTTGTTCAATCCGATTCAACAACAACTATTCAATTGGATTGAACAGTAGCCGTTCAAAGAATTTGAACATCAAGGAAAATAAAAACACAAAAATACAATTGTTCAATCCAATTGAATGGCTGTTCAATTGGATTGAACAGTAGTTGTTCAAAGAATTTGAACAGCAAGGAAAATAAAAATACAAAAGCACGGCTGTTCAATCTTATGAACAACAGTTGTTCAATTGGATTGAACAACAGTCGTTCAAAGAATTTGAATGGCAAGGAAAAATAAAAATGAAAAAGGATGAGAAAAAGGATATAATTGCAAGTATGAAGAATGTACAACAAAATAAGAACTAAGAATTGTAAGGAAATTATATACATTATTTAAAAATGATGGTAGCAAACTCTCATGTACTTGAGGTTGTGAGGTTATCACCCCCTTCTACCACAACTTGGATGGTGGGATCATTTCGTACCTGCTGTCAGAAAGACTCCTTTGTGAGAGGTTTGTGATAGAGGCGTACTCTGTGCCCATTAACTCGAAATGTAGAACCAGACCCATCTATGGTGGTTAAGGTGAGGGTACCATTGTTATGCACTTCTTGGATTTTGTATGGACCGAACCACCTTGTCTGCAATATTCCTGAAAAATCTTGGAATCTGGAGTCATAGAGAAGTTCCCAATCTCCTTTATGGAATGTCTTCTTTTTGATGAGGTTTTCATGCCACTTAGCTCGTTGTTGTATGATTTTTGTGCGCTGTAGAGCTAGTAGTCGTGTTTCATCCAATTCATTTATTTGTTGGAGTATTTTAATCTGGGCCTCCGTAAAGTCCAATCCTACTTCCTGGTCTATCCTTAGAGTTTTGTCTTTGAATTCAATGGGAAAAATGGGCTCTCTTCCAAATACTAGATGATACAGAGAATATCCAGTGGTGTTTCGCCATGTTGTGTGATAAGCCCACAGGGCCTCTGGAAGTCTAGTAGCCCAATCTCTATGATGTGATGATATTGTTTTAGTAAGGATTTCTTCAAGGACTTTGTTGGTGCTTTCGACCTATCCATTCGCCTGCAGGTGGTAAGGAGACATGAATCTGTGGGTGATGTGATGATTCTGTAGAGTGGTTGTGATTTTATTACCTACGAACTATGTCCCTTTATCGGTTATCATTTCCCGTGGTAGACCATATCGCACAAATAGCTTGAACAGAAAGTTAATCAAAGATTCCTCCGTGGCTCTTAATAAGGCTATTGTTTCCACCCATTTCGTTACGTATTCCATGGCAACCAGTATGTAGGTTTTCTAATTCGATGGTGGGTTGAACGACCCAACGAATTCTAGTGTCCATCGTTCGAACGATTCTATTACCAATTGTGGTTGTAGTAGCATTTCGTCTGCTTGGACTGGGAGACCCATTCTTTGGCAACTATTGCAGGCTTAGACATATTTTTTCGCATCTTTGAAGATCGTCAGCCAATAATAACCCAATTTTAATACTTTTTGTCCCATTCTGTGATTTGTGAAATGGCCATCACATGGTTCATCATGATAGGCCCGTAGGATATCATAGACCTTGTCTTCCCTGATGCATCTGTGTATATGCATGTCGACCCCTGTGTGGAAGAGGTATCCACTAATCCAGGAGAACCTGACACTGCGTTGTACAATAAGCTTTCGTTCCCTTGATGTTAAATGCCTGGGAAGTTTCCCTTCTGCCAAGTAATTTGTTACATCTGCGTACCATGGTGTTTTTACTGCTACGACAAACATATGTTCATCAGGAAATTGATCGTCAACTGCTAGTGTGTCATCTGTCTTTGGAACTCTGGATAGGAAGTCTGCAACCACGTTTTCTTTTCATGGGAATTCCTTGATGGTTATGTCAAATTCCTACAAAAGCAACAACCAATGAGTTATTCTCCCATTTGTGATTGGTTTATTGGCTAAATATTTAATCGCAGAGTGATCAGTATACAAGAGTACTTGATAGCCCGTTATATAATGTCTAAACTTATTAATAGCATAAATGACTACTAGGAACTCTTTTTCTGTCACTGTGTATTTTAATTCAGCAGGAGTAATATTTTTGCTAATATAATAAATAACATAGGGCTTTTTGTCTTCTTCTTGACCAAGAACTGCCCCTATCACTATATCAGATGTATCTGAAGAAATGTGAAAAGGAAACTCCCAGTTAGGACCACGTAAGATTGGTGTTGTTGAGACCAGTCTCTTTAAATATGCAAAATCGGTGTCACATTTATCAGACCAATGGAATTCAACGTTTCCAGTTAGAGCATACAACGGTGCAGCAATTTGTGAGAAATTCTTTATAAACCTACGATAATACCCTGCATACCCAAAAAAACTATGCACCTCTGTCTGTGTGCAAGGTGTGGCTAATAAAATGATTACCTCTATTTTTGTCGAGTCTACCTGTATTCCTGCTGCAGATATATAGTGCCATGGGATTACTCCTTCGGTCATCATCATGTGGCATTTTTCATTGCTTAGGCATAACCTGGTGGAAATAAATCGTTCCAATACTTTTTCTAGCGTTTCTAATGCATGATCAAAATCATCATCATATGGGGTGAAGTCGTCCATGTAAATTTCAATCCCCTCATTTATTAAATTAGAAAAAATGTTGAGTATGGCTCTTTGAAAGGTTGTTGGGGCATTGCATAGTCCAAATGGTAGCACCTTATAGGTAAATGTACCCCATGGGCAGGTAAAGGTCATTTTATCCTGGTCTTCGGGGGCTATTTGGATTTGATTGTAACCACTGAAACCATCAAGAAAATAAAAGAAACGCTTCCCTGCCAATGTATCCAGGACCTGATCAATAAAAGGGAGGGGGAAGTGGTCCTTCTCTGTTGCCTTATTCAGTTCTCAATAACCCACAGATTCTCCATTTTCCATTCTTTTTAGGGACGACTACCAGAGGGGAGACCCACTTGCTATCTAAAATAGGATAAATGAAATTTGCGTCCAACATTTTGTGCAGTTCCTCTTTTACCACGTCTTTTAGATGAGGGTTTAAGCTATGTTGGGGTTATCGAATAGGCTGAACCTCATTTTCGGTATAGATGTGATGGGTGCATAGCTGGGGGCTATGCCCTTCATGTCTAGGTAGTCCCAAGAAAATGCTCCCTGATACTTCTGTAACACCTTTATGAGCTTCTGACTTTGGTCACTATCCAGATTTCCATTGATATTCAAAATTTTCCCTGGCTCAATCTCAACGGGTATGTTGTTGCGTACAGTGGTTGTAGGCATATGTTGATCATTAAGGTTTGTCAAGAGATCTTCTTGTGTTTCCTCTTCAAGAAATGTTTTCAGCATTTGGCATTTCAAGTTTTCGGATGCAGGCAGCTAATTCATAAAGTTATTGATTACATCATCTTCCGTTTGATCTTTAAATTCAAGAGCTTCGACTAATGTCAGAGGTGGACAGGTATTTTGCTCCCAATATGTATGCGGATGCTTGTGAATGTGTACCATGGGTAAAATTGGTTTGGCAGGTGGGTAAATGATAATATTATTTATGGAATTTCCCCTAGAAATGGTCATGTTTCCTGTCTGGAAGCCTATGTAAGCATCAATCATTGCTAACCAAGGTCGTACAAGAATCAAGGGGTGCCCGTCCATTCGATTTTTTGGGTTAATAACTAGGAAATCAACCGCATACTCCCATGAGTGTACAGAAACCAGGATGGCCTGCAATATTCCTTCTGGCCTGATAACAGACCTGTCGGTGAGTTCCAGCAATGTAGCTGTGGGTTCTAATGCTGATATGCCTAGTTTTTCGCAGGTCACTGTTTTTAAGATGTTAATGGCCGCCCCTAAATAAACCAATGTGTTTGGAAAGGAGTGGCCAGAGATTTGTACAGTTACTATGGGATTCCCTAGGTCATCATATTTAATGGGGGCCTCCTTGCCCAACAATAAGTCAGAGAGTGTTCCTACTACATGAACGGTGGGAGAAATATTTTCTCTTTTTTCTTGCTTCCTTCCACACAGTTCTTTAATTGTCTTAGCATAGATGGGGATGTCTTGTATGGCCTGCAAAAGAGGAATTTTGATGCAAAGGTTTCTCAATTCTCCCAAAATATCGAAGTCTGGGGAGACCATAGGTCTAGGCAGCGTTAACCTTTAGGGAAAGGAGTTGAAAAATTCCTAATATTTTCAAGCTTCTCTTGGTCAATCGTTTCCTTTTCTTGCTCCACCTCTGCTTCAGTTACATTTGTTTGTTTGGGCTCTGTTGGAGTCCCAGATTCCAATTGTGGTTGGTTCATCCCTTGTGCAGGCGAGATAATACGTCCTGATCTCAGCCTTAGTTCATTACATTGCTTCTGTTCAGTTTCGGGGTTGGGATTTTCTATAATATGGATTAGCTGAACCGGCCTGTTGTTGGGGTTGGGATTTGGTTGGGCTGGTAACTGAGGATGGATGATAGGACGAGGGTTGTGTTGGACAAGGTACGGAGCTGGAAGTGTAGGTTGATTTTGAATTCCTATCCCCATTGGTGGGTGGGTCATTCCCAGAGGTCATTGTCAATTTTGAGGCCAATTTGTTTGAGAAGGGGATGCTGGCCACTGAGTTTGATATGGGTTGTTTTGCCAATATGGAGGAGAATAGGGAAAACTTGACCAATTATTCCCTGTAGAGGGTTGTGTTGGCCAAGGTGGTATAGGAAATGACCGAGACGACCAAGTGGAGAAAGACGGTTTATTTTGCCAAGCTTCTGAGTGATTCTGTTGGTTAAATTGCGGAGAAGGAAAGAATGGAGGCAAGTCTTGAGGCATGCCTGGTCGTGTCTACCATTTTCGACACTGGTTCATCAAGTATACTAGTTTTGTGTCTTCTTCTGCTTCTTTGTAAACTGCTTTGAGTCCTAGAAGTGAAGGGCAGTGATCCGTGGCATGATCCTTAGTGCAGATAGCACAAGTCTGAATTGTATCTAACCGGCATTCCATTTGGCTGTGCTTCTTCTGACAGCGTGGGCAGAAGACGGCCAAGTTTTGTTCTGCTATAGCTTGCTTCTTCTTAGCTTGTAGGACATCAAGCTATGTTGTCAAATTACCTAAAATTTCAGTTTTTAAGTCTTCCAAAAGATTTCTAAACTCTGCCCTGGTTACGTTGCCACCAGACTGCTTGAGATCTTTCTTTGTCTAGTCTCTCCCAATTGGCTTATTTCACTTACTGCCCCGAGAGCACCTGATATAGAGTGAAATAATTTCATCATATTATTCTTGATATATTGCCCCTCTTCCCATTATATTGAGTGTTTCAACCCATTATTATTTCATTCCCTTAATTATTATTTCTTTCAGGATGTCTTTGGATAATGCAGTATATAGGGACCTTTGCAGATTATACTGAAATCTTTCAACATACTCTTCTAATGTCTCATTGTATTTTGCAGACATATTGAAGACTTCATATTTTAATTCCCGAGTCCGGGAATAATCTTGATATTTGGTTAGAAAAATGTTCTTCATTTAGTCCCAGTTATTTATGGTTCCCCCACCGAGTCCCATGAACCATCATAATGCCACCCCATTCAAAGTAGAGGGGGCTAATTTCAGTTTCTGAGGCTCAGTGGTATAGTTGTATCCCCTACATAAGGCGTCAAACTCAAATAAAAATTCATCAGGATCTTTCGAGTTCAACCCATGGAAGGTGGGGATGTTTTGCAGGGGAATGTCTTTCATAGGGGCGTTAGCAGCATGGTCAACAATGGGATATTCTAATGTCGACGTCTGCCTTTGATTCTGGTTTTGATTATTTTCCATTTGATCAAAGATATGCCATTATTCTTTGGGGATTTCTTGTTTAGGAGGAGTGATCTTAGCGGGATTGGGTGATGAGAGGGGAGGAGGCTTTACAACACTCCCTCGATCTGGAATACCAAGCGTCTGGGTCTCGACCACTTTCTCAAGGGATTCCAGCTCTAGAGCTCCTACTTGTATTGCCCCACTAGTTTCTCCTTCTCCTTCTTGTAAACTGCAAGAACCTCCCTCTCTCGAAGGGTCAATACCTATGTGTTTAGTAGTTTGGAGGCTTTGTTCAGACCCTTCAGTTTCACTATGAATCTCAGCATGGGCTGAAGATGGTGAGGCTACTGCCTGAGGGAGAGTAATAGGAATTTTAGTGGGAATGATTTTGGGTCCTACGGATGCCTGGGATTCAACTCTCTTAACGATTTCATCTATGTATGTCGTTCTACCAAGGATTACCAGTCCTTTTGGTTTCGTAGACTTTTGCGAATGATTTTAATTTGTTTCTATGCTTTTTTTCCTAGTCATAAAACAAGAGCACCTATTCTACTAACCTTTGATCAATTGCTGAGAAGTGGGTTATGGGGTAAGCATTTTTCTTGCCAGTATGTATGTTCTTACCTCTCATTTTTAATACCCAATGCTCCACAGCAACAAAGAACAAGGAATGAAGGACATCGCTCTTCAACACTCTCCCTGGCAACAATGCCAAAATTTTTGGTTCTTTAAGGTGAATATTATAGGAAACCTCTAAGCTTCTCATTCAATTGTCAACCCAGGGTAAGTATTCTTATTTCAAGAGTGCGAGCACAGTATATGAGAGTGACATTGGAAATAGCTAATATATATTACTATGAAGAAGATCAATTAATTCTCAAAGTTCAATCAACTCAAAGGGAATGGAATTTGTAAATTACCGTTAACTATCCTGTTTAAATAAGCATAGCGAGAATAATCTATGATTAAACAACACACTCAATGAATTGAACAACAGTCCTATGGAATGGAACAACAAACTCAATGAATGGAACAAAAATTGCTTATTTTAATTTTGTAATGGAATTCTCTTGCGAACTAACTGACTAACATTATTCTGTACTAAGCACAACAAGAAACCTTATAGTACCGATGGAAAGATCTAATCCTTGGCGATATAAAGCATTGAATAAAGATTGTGCTAAAGCTTATAAACATATATAAAGGAATTGAGAAAACGATGAAAATTTCCAACAATTATAAAACTATTAGTGTAAACTAGAAACATGAGCAATAAACTGCCTGAGTGGCATAGGAAACTACAACATCACAAGCGTAGAAGTTTAACAAGTAGAAAGATATCTCACAGAACGCATTAGAAGTTTAACAGTAGAAAGATATTTCCGTAGTTAACGTACATTACAGAGGTGAGCGTAGAAACTCCCAGGGCTGAGCCCAAACCACCAGAAGTCCAACACGATGGAAAACTCAGGAAATGACTATTCAAAATACCAAAATTCTTTATTAAAAAGAGTCAAGACGTGAATAAAACTAGACAATTTTGTCCTGATGCGCCTATTACAAAAGATAATTCTTATTTTGCCTCCCCTCTTTCGTCCATGCTTGGCCTTTTTAAAGACGATTTCACTTAGTAGAATGGTATTTTCTAAACGACAACCCACTGAGCGTGGCTGTCGTTTGAGTTCTTCGGACGTGGACCTGTATTTCCGCCTTTCGCTCGTCCCTAGGGGTTACTGTGGATTCATGTTCTATGTCCGTCAGCTGTCTTTTGGTCTGCGTCGATTCAACTACCTCATTTTCTTGCGAATAGAGATGAAATAAGTCAAATCCTTGTTTTTTTGAACATGCTTCTTACCGTTAGTCTATTTGTCCTAATTTTGCATTAACCCTCCTTTCCTTTACTGTTAAGACGAGAGAAATTCTAAAAATGTATGATAATTCGAAGTAAACGTAGGGTGAAACATACCTTATTTCCGGCCCAACACTCACATCACAAAATTTCTAGGCATCACAAAACTACTAATCAGTAACTATTAAAAAATACGATAAGCCATTACCATCGATATGCGATAACATGCATTAAACCTTCCTCATGTACTAACCTTCCTCCTCCTCTTATTCGATTCGTTGAGTGCTTAAAGGGATTTTGAAAAAGGTTTTAAATGAATATAGCTATATTATATTTTAATTAATTTATAAATCATTTTTGAATTAGAACTAATTAATTAATAATTAGTGTCCAATTTAGGATTAGAATTTAATTAGAAAATTCTAATTTTTAGTCGAGGCAACATAAATTCCAGAATTTCAGCAATTTTAATATATCAACATTGGAAGCTCATAAATGGAGTTTTACTTGACCAAATGAGGCCCAGGATGGTTCATTGGATAGATAAAATCATGGAGATTATTCATGGAGTGGTTTCATTTCCATATTTGATCATTTATTGGGTGTAAAATTCAGCATAAGATCAAGCTCCAATTTTTTTAACAAAACTAATTTTCTGAGTTTAATTTTCTGTATTTTCATTTGCCCACAACTTCTTCTGAGTGCAGATCCATTGGTCTATCTTCTTCTTGGCCAATTATATGATCACAGACATCAATATAAAGCTTAGATTTCCTTTTCAATTATTTATTTAATTAATTTTTTATTGGATTTATTTTAATTCCATATTTGGCATTTTGATTTTATTTTTACATTTTAATTTTGTTTTGATTTATTTTTGTAGGAAAACAGTTGAATAGATGAGGAGAAGAAGATATCAATCAATGAGAAGGCTCCAACAATTGAAGAACATGAATTTGAGCCAATGAAAATTGATTGAGCTGAACCACTCTTCAACAAATTTTCTTATTGACAATCCTTTTGTAAATATTATAAATAATAGATTGTAGAATGTATTAAGGGGCTCCTCTTCTCTGCAATTTTAGAATTCTTGATGGCACTATTGTCTAGAAGATTTAGAGGTAGGGTAGAGGAGAGAAAACTCAGATTTGGAGTTATTGAGGATTTTTCTTTTTGCATTTTGAACTATGAATGGAGAAGTGAGTTTGTACTTCTACATCTCTTGTTTTGAAAGAAGAAGTTCAAGTATTGTAAAAGCCTATTAGAAACTAGAGCTGGAGAAATCGATTCAATAAATTGGTATTTCTAATACTATTGTTTTAAATACTGGTTTCATTTTATGATAGCAGAAATGTGTCATTTTATTCTTATTTGTGCACTTTTGTTGGTATGAGTAATTTGCCTCAATTATATGTTATCATTTATTTATGCTCTTATGTGTTGAATTCTGATTTCTGAGTAACTATTTACTCAAAAATCTGTATTTTAATATTGATTAAATAAATAATGTTATGTTATGAAATTTTTCCGCATATTAGTTTTTAATTATTCAAATTACTGATTTAACAAGCAATATCATTTTTGTGAACTATTTCCTAAATGTTTTTTGTTGATTATCTTAGTTAAGAGGTCTCTAAATAGGATGTGTTTGGTGTTCATAATGTTAGTTAATTTAACTACTTCGTTAGCTTGATATTCATTATAAGCCAAACATATTTAAATCTCAATTATGTAAAATATCTTGCTCTTGGTTGGGTTAGATTTATATCTTCCTAATTGAGATAGGTTTACGATAAATTTCCTTTTGCTTGCATTTTAGAATAATTTTGCATTTAGATTTGATTCTACATTACTAGAAGTCCTGTTCCCAAAGAACCAAGACTTTAGTTGTGGCTTGGCTAATCCCAAATTATCTTAAGGATCACTTTCTTGCCCGATCAACAAGAGAAATAATTTGATATCTATTTCCCATTGGTAGAAAAAAGACATATATTAAGCCATTGGAGATTGAAAAAGGTAACTGGACCTAGTTAAACCATTCAAAGCCACCATTCCAAACAGAAAAGGAAGTGCTTTAAGGTCCGGACCAGGTGGTCATCCCCCATGTTGTTGCTGCGAATTTCGAGGTTTCAACATTTTGGTGCTAGAAGGAAGCCCTGAAACTTGTTGTCTATTGGAGTCTTTGTATTCTAAAATTTTATTTTATTTACAATGGCTCCTCTAAAAATTCCAATTTGGAGTTGTATTTCTAGACATGCATCTTCCAATACTCCACCAGAAATAGTAAGACTCTTGTCTTAGGTAAATTTTAATAGTAAGAAGAATACTTTTGCATTTAATCATGGCTTTCAATTTATTTAAAATTTTTAAAATTCTAGTTTTCAAGGAATTGATGAAGGTATTTTATGCAGGATTTTTACTCTTACATTCTTAGAAAATGGCACAAGCTGGTGTTAATTAGTTCCAGTTGCCTCAATCCACAGTTTGGATCAATTTATTACAATTTTTCTTTGTAAATTTGATGGATATATCTATGAACAAGTATGTGACGATTTTGAAGATCTCAGAAGGTTTGAATATGAGTCTTTAATTGATTTTACCATTAGGTTTTGTTTAAATTGTTTAAAATTTAAAATTGAATATAAACCTTTGAAAGATGAATTGATAGATTGGTTTGAACATATTTTCTCTCATCCTTCCATTTATAATCCATGTGAAATTATTTCAAGTTTCGATCAATCTCTTTCTAATTTCATTGACATAATTAAGAATTCCAATATGGAGGTACAAACAAATGATGATGAAGTGACCTATATTTTGTATGATCAATTCCTTCAATTAGTGCACACTTACTACAATATTGATAAAGATCAAGGTGCACCTTCACATGTCAATGAATCTCAATCACAAAGCTTGGAAAATTTCACTATTCAAATTTAAGAAGATACTAGCAACACTCTTGAAGAAGATACCGCTTTAAAATAGGAAAATCAGTATGAGTTAGAATCAAAAAATCAGAGCATAATCCGGAAAGTACATGCAACGATTAAAGTTTCCAATAATATGCAATCTATTATGCAGATTTTTGAATTATTTTACGATAAATAAATTCCAACTTCAGGACAACAAAGTAAATTCTTCAAGAAATCACAATTAGCTAAGTAAATGATCTTAAATCTGAAATTTGCAATGAAGAAAATGCACCAAAGTTCTCAAATAGAGACATTTTCAAATGCATTGTTTCGGATTCATATTTTTCCTTTTATCTTGATAATTTTTCTAATAGCAATTTATCCTCTCTTCAATTTAAAGATATTTCAGAAAATAGAGAGTCTGGTCTAAAAGTTAAATGAATTACAGGTTAATTTTTATCAAGATAGAGAATTAATTATTGATCATTAACCCGACATTAATGAACATGAGCTCAATATTCCTTCTTGTTTTGAAACATTGTATGAGCTCAAAGGATATCCTAAAGAATATCGTGAGGTTGTTTATGATAGGTACTTTGGCATTAAGGATATTGATTTGTCTTCTTTACAATTGAATCCTCACGATGAAAGTTGAATCACATGTGTAAAATGGAGAACAATCTAATTCAATTTTTTTTTTAAATAATTCTCATTTTCAAACAGTAAATCATATTCATCATTTTAGCATTCAAGAAACCATTCCAATCTATGATTTATATGATGATCAATCTTTCATTCCCATTCATATTCATAACCCTCTCTCGAATTTACAAGTTGGTATCAACAATCATTCTAATTGCATTATTCTGCCCAATTCTTGTGAAGAGGAAATTGCTTTAAGTCTGTTCCAATTGTGGTGTAACAATAATTGTAACACTAGTGTAAACTATGATTCAATTTGGTTATTATTCCATCATTTATTTTCTATTTTTAGTCTTCAATTTTTATATACTTTGTGCTGGCATATTGAACATCTCAATTTTGAACACTCAATTGATGCATTACTTCAATGGAAAAATGAAAATGAAAATTATAATTGTGAACATCAAGAGTTATTAAACTTCCAATTTTCATTGATGTTCATTTCTTATCGATTACTTCTTTCTTCTCGAAAGGAGTGCCAACAAGAGGGTGTATTTTCACAATATGACCAGCAATCTAATTCAATTAATAATATTCTGTTGGATCTATCACACTTCCATCCATTTTTCATTGATTCATTTGAAAGACATTTGGAAAGTTTTCCTTCACAGAATATCATTAATAATTTAACACTTGAATATAACACTAACAAAATCATACAGGCCATTGTTTATAAATATCATTTCTACAACCTGGCCTGCCATCTTCTCTTTTAAACCTCTCACACTCAATAATGGAAATCCATCCATATTTCTATGATCAAATTGAAATTCAGTGGGAAAGGGAATTTCAAGAGAAGGCAATTGTAAATAAGCTACTAACAGTAAATGCACATATTACTTTCAGATTTATTTTTCTTAGTTTAATTATATTTTCATTTTTGTTGCTAATGTTTGACATGTACATACATGTAGGAATTAAAATGCTTACATGGTTACAGTGGAAGTATGACTATACCTAGTCAAGTTTCTTTCATTGACTTAGAAATATGAATAGATTAATTTTCTTTTCTGTTTGCATTTATTTCATTATTTCAGATTTTCAATAAAGCAAGTAATGGATCCAATTTCTTTTGGGCATCCCCTTTCAATTGTGGAAAAGAATTTTAGAGAATTTTAGTAAGCCTTGAATAGTCAGATCATACATATTTGTCTAGCCTTCAATTGTCTTATTTTTCAAAATTCATCACATTGATCACACGCCAAGAAATTCCAAGGATTTGTTACAACTTGGCAATATTCGACTCTTAAGTATTTCTGAAAAATAGCTCGTTTTCACCACTATTTTCCTCCGACATAAATTTGAGGTGGATGCAATTTGAAAAAATTCATTACTTGGCATTTTAGATTAAAACAAGAAGGTGATGTTAAACTTATGAGAAAATTTGGGAGAACTTGAAGCTTCATGAGGTAAAATTTACAGTCAACTTTATTCCAGGTATGTGTTTACATGTTCACCATCACCTATTGTTTATTTTTCAAAGATTGTTTCTTATTTCTATTTTGTTTTGTTTCCAGGTCTTCATTGAATTGATTATCAAGACTCAAGATAAGAAAACAGAGAAATCTTTTCAAATCTGCAACATGTTCAGGGAAGTATTTATTATTTCATCTAAATTTGAGGATTATCGAATTTTTCTTCTATTCATTGAAATATTGATAAGTTTTATCAAATTCTTGGAAGAATCATATCGGATCATTATATTTCATAAACTCTCTTCATAATAAAGTTATGATAAAAATTACTTTCCGATCAGATATTCTGACAGTTAATTAAATTATTCAAGGTTTATTTATTTAAAATCAAATTTAAAATTAGTCTCTTTATTTTTGAATTAAACACTTGAAGAAATCATCAGCTCCATATACAGAATGTCATAATATCTTTTTTTTTCTAAGTTAAGTTAAATCTATTAAAAAGAAGAAATAGAGTACATCGTGGTCGTAGCCTATGCGTTGCCCAGTAGATGTGGCATGATCAGCAAAAAGACTGTTTGAGGAATACCCACATGGAGAAACCAGTCCAAACATAGAGCATCCAGTGAAAAAAACTGCCCACGCAGGGGTAACAGCCTTAGAAACCAGTATCTCAGACATAAACTACATGATATTAGTACAAAAAACTCAAGATTAGCCCCTGAAGTCTGGGACTCGACATACACATAATTGCAGAATATAAAAGGATTAACTATCATGAGGAGGAGTTGGTTCTTGAAGTATGAGGCACTTGTAAGCCTCCATATCATCATCCACATCTGGCTTGTCCGCATGAGAGGCAGCGCCTTGCATGGTGTGTCCCGTTCGGTGCGAACCAGCATCCTCGCTAATTGGTGCCTTCTATTTGAGCTTATCCTCCTTCTGAATATTCAAAGCCTCGTCCTGAGTAGACCCCGCATCCTTCCCTCCTGAGTATGTGCCTGAAAAAACTATCTGAGGCTCTTCCCGAAACGAGACAAAGATGGTGGAAATTATTCTGGGATGGTTCAATTTTCATTTGAAAGAAAAGTGGGTTGTTTGAGGCAAGTTTGAGGCGAGGGAGGCAGGGGAAGCCAGAGCGGGGGAGGCCATTCTGTGGCTGGCTGAGTGGGATCTACCTCTACCGCTTCTGGTATTTAAATACCTACCTGCAAAGTAATCAGAGGATGGGGACAAAGTATCAGGGCTGGAAGAAGAGGGAGCATGTTGAGGAAAACCTCTAGTGTTGCCCCTCCTACAGCGCATGCGATGACGAAGTCTGGGCATGGTTTCACTCTCAGAAAGGGGTGTACGCGAATGCGAGGGAGCAGTGAGAAGTGGTGGCGAATGAATGGAGAAATCAAGGGTAAAAGAGCTGAGGTTGTAGAGTCTATTTCAAGAGAGATGGATTTCGTCTCCCAGCTCAGGACAACAAGCAATTATACAACGACGACCGATAGCAGTTGGGGAACAAGGATTCATAGCGGTTGGAGAGAAAAATCTTTGCAACAGAGGAGGAGGAGACATAGAATGAGCTCGTCGCTCTTCCATCTTGAAATTCAAGTTTTGAATGCCTCGATGAGCTCCCGACTTTAATGAACCATAAATATGATCTGAATTCAGGTGCAGAGAATTTTTTACGGAGGTGGAAGAAAGATCTTGGCCATCGGTCGAATTTAAGATATTCTGGTTGACAACCCAGAGGCTTATGAGCTCACGCATGGTGGCATCAAGCATGGCCAAGTGTCTCAGCCACTTGCCAGCCCCATGTCCTATCACATTAAACCTCTGTCTCGACACCTGCATCCGGGGACAGAATGTCATAATATCGCATCATCCATATCGCAATATTTGATCAGAGGAAACTCTTACCATTTCCTAATAAGAAACCTCCGATGCAAGTCTTCCAATATTCTTTCTCTCTCATTCTCCGATAAAATGACTTCGCCAAAAATTGTGATGTCCACACAACCCCAGACCCGATACGAAATTTAAATTATATCTCTTGCTCAAATCTTCCGAATGCCAATTTCTTATAAATTCCATAGTCAGTCCCACCAATGAGCCATGTCATCTATCGCATTTCTGCTATCGCTAGAATACTATCGAAATTTCATTTCATTCAAAACTCTAATCTCCAATATGACTATTCTATGATATCGCAATCACTCCATCATCGTTTGTCATTGCACATGTTCAAATCACAAATTTTCCACCGCAACAATTATATCGCATCACAAAACTCAAATGAGGCTTTGTCCTAAGATATTCCGTTACGATAGACATCAATATATGTCTCTTTACCATTGTCTTTTAAATTATTATAGAAAACGCTCAATCGCATATCAGAAAAGGTGGAAGTCGCAACTTTTAAAGTTATGCATGGAAAAGAATCTCATAATGTGAAACATTAGGCAAGGCACTAACCTATACGATGATTAATTCATATTTTTAATTCTCTTTTATTTTGAATTTCGCTCCATACTTATCATATTAAAATTCAAAGTCCTCTTCATACATTGTTACATTATTCAGGATTTTGAATCAACTTCAATAGTCTAGGGCTGATATAAATTCAGAGCGGAATAAGTAAAGAGAACATTTATCGTTGCAATTCATAAAGAAGCATATCTTCATCCTCATTTCTGATGGATTTGATTTATTTCCAATTCATTGAACATGAAACATTTATTTCTTCTAGTTTGTTGCTTGTTTACTTTAGATTTAATCAATAATGATTTTGAGTCAATGAAACTTCTTCATGATTTTAATTCTAATTAAAGGAAGAAGTTATCTTTTGTTGGAGAAAATAATATCTTTCTCACGTAAGATTAGAGGCAATTCTCCAATGGTAATTTTCATGTGCCCACTTTCATTCATTTTCATTTCTTCACTTTTTTTTTTTTAGTTTTTTTTTATCTTGAACTCTGTTTTTATAGGTCTTCATGAACCTTTCACACTTCTACCAGATTAGTTTTCAAAGTTCATTTTCTTTTTCTCTTTGAGATTCTTGAAAGAAGCAGTAATGATTCTCATTGAATAAGCTAAATTGGGGAGTTTGTTGACCTCTAGTCTTTATCTTTAAAGCATTGCTTTTATTAGAAAATGGTTAAGATGTGTTTATGCAGGTTTTTCTTTGAAGAATGAAAATTTGCAGCAAACAAACTTCCCATTCAGTGTATTATATATCATCACTGTTATTCACCCCCTACATTTTGAGAGGCTAATTTTTATAATTCTGCAAGATAAAAAAAATTAACTCTCAACATAGGAATGAACGTACATATGCATATTTTCTTTTATAATTGTTTGTTGAGAAATTTATATAAGCGGTCTTGTTGGAGTTTATCTTTTAAATTTTGTTTTTCTTTTAGTTTTTGCTTTTTTTCTTCTTTTTTTTCATTCGTTGATTTCTATTATTACTTTAGTTTAAGAATTTTTTTTCTTTTTATTTAAGCTTTTATTTGATTTTTGTGACTTTTCCATGATTAATGTGAAATAATTTATTACCTAACAATGATTGGCATACATAAGAAATATTTTACTCTATCTATTTCAATGGATTTCATTTATCATTAAAGGCATATCTTTATGGAACCATAAAACCATCTTGCTTTAAATATTTTTCATGGAGGAACACACATCATTTCTAAGTGATTGAGTTTATGTTTTCAAGGAAAGAACTGATTTGAATTTAACACAATGAATCCCTGCCACCCTCCCCATAAAAGCCTCTGATTGATAGTTCTAGGTAAAGAATTTGGAGTCAACCTTATGAAAGTATTATGTCCATTAAACATAAATCTCTATTACCATCCCACCTCTTTCACTCAAATATATTATAAATTGAAAGCTTGCAAATGTGCTTATCAAAAGGGTGATTAAAAGAGGAAGCATGGGAAATGCAAGTAAACCCGTCAGGGCTATGGAGGCTCACTGGCAAGGGGACTAGGCTTGTATTGCATAAAAGACAACTTCGACGGGGTACTGTTTAGGCTCGTTGGCAGTGAAGCGATGTTAGAGATAATCACAAAATGGATATATTTTTATCAAAAACTCCTATCTCTACCTTCTTATATTTTTCATATGAGGTAGTTTTAAAATAAAATTTTCTCAAATTTGGATTCATCACTTTTACTCAAGTCCATTTTAAGTAATTATATTTACAAAATCATATTTCTTAATCTATTTATGTGGGACCTATGGAAATGTTTTACTGTTAGACGATTTCATGATTTCCATTGCTTTTAACCTTTGGGTAAATTTAAGCTCATTATCTTTAATAAGAGATAACTGGTTCTTCTCCTGCATGTCGCCATTGTTGTGGTAAAACACAACCCCCCCAATTTTTGACTTATGTACTTCAAATAATGGGGACCCTTTCTACAAAATTTTTGGCTAAATACCTTTTAGGATTTTTATTAAGTTAATTATCCTACATTTTTGTCATTTTTTCATCTTCCTCAGAATTATGTTTTGATTTCTTTGTTGAATTCGATTTTTAACAAGCTTTCCAACGATACTTGTTTCACTTGATTTGGTCAACCAGTTTGTAAATGACACTCTTTTGAAGTTTGATCATTTTCTCGCTTGGACTAAAAAATGTATAAAATGTCCCAATATTTCAATTTTTGTAGCTAAAATAGAATTCATTGTAAATATTAACTTTTAGTTCATTTTTACTATTTCTTTCATTTTTCACCAACGGTCCTACAAAATGACCCAACTAAATTGCACAATAGACTAAAACTTATTTCAAAATCTTGGTAATTGACTCCAATTTATAATTTTAAAATAAATTTCCAAGCCTAGAATCTCAAAATTGTAAAATGGCTATAGTCCAATTTGTAGGATTGTTAATCCCACATGGGCCCCACATCACATTCCTCCTTCCAAAAAATGTTGCGGCCAAAACTTGCGATGTGATATTGTGATTGCGATACATTGAAAATCGCATATCACAAATAACAAATGTTTCTTTTATGCGCTTGTTTAAAAAAAAGGGTCGAGCTTGCGATTGCAATTTTGTGATATCTCATTTCGCAAATCACAAATTTATTAAAGCACCCCAAACATGACTCTTTGAAAATTGCGATGAGCGATTTTGGTTTATGCGATCGGTTTTTAAAGTTTTATGCAAAGTTTTGTTTCACCTTATGACTCCCGCTCACCTCACACTCACCTTACTCGCCCTCCAGCTCACTCCCTCACGCCATCACTCCCTCACCCATCTTATCCCTTCATGACATCCTCGCATCACAAAATTTCTATATATTGCAAAACTACTAATCAGTACCTATTAAAAAATGCGATAAGCCATTACTGCCGATATGCGATAACATGCATTAAACCTTCCTCATGTACTAACCTTCCTCCTCCTCTTATTCGATTTGTTGAGTGCTTAAAAGGATTTTGAAAAAGGTTTTAAATGAATATAGTTATATTATATTTTAACTAATTTATAAATAATTTTTCAATTAGCATTAATTAATTAATAATTAGTATCTAATTTAGGATTAAAATTTGATTAGAAAATTTTGATTTTTAGCCCAAGCAACAGAAATTCCAAAATTCAGGAAATTTTAATATATCAACATTGGAAGCTCATAAATGGAGTTTTACTTGACCAAATGGGGCCCAGGCAGCTCCTTGCATAGATAAAATCATGTTGATTGTTTCTGGAGTGGTTTCATTTCCATATTTGATCATTTATTGGGTCTAAAATTCAGCAGAAGATGAAGCTCCAAATTTTTTAACAAAACTAATTTTCTGAGTTTAATTTTCTGTATTTTCATTTGCCCACAACTTCTTCTAATTGCATATCCATTGGTATATTTTATTCTTGGCCAATTATATGATCAAAGGAATCAATAAAAAGCTTATATTTCCTTTTCAATTATTTATTTAATTAGTTTTTTATTGGATTGATTTTAATTCCAGATTTGACATTTTGATTTTATTTTTACATTTTAATTTTGTTTTGATTTATTTTTGCAGGAAAATAGCTGAAGAGATGAGAATAACAAGATCTCAATCAATGAGAAGGCTCCAAAAATTGAAGACAATGATTTTGAGCCAATGGAAATTGATTGAGCAGAACCACTCTTCAACAATTTTTCTTATTGAGAATTATTTTGTAAATATTATAAATAGCAGATTGTAGAATGTATTAAGGGGCTCCTCTTCTCTGCAATTCTGGACTCTTGATGAAACTATTGTCTAGAGGATTTAGAGGTAGGGTAGAGGAGAGAAAACTCAGATCTGGGGTTATTCTGAACTATGTATGGAGAAGAGAGTTTGTACTTCTACAACTCTTGTTTTGAAAGCATAAGTTAAAGTACTGTAAAAGCCTATTAGAAACTGGAGCTAGAGAAATAGATTCAATAAATTTGTATTTCTAATACTATTGTTTTAAATACTAGTTTCATTTTATGATAACAGAAATGTGTCATTTTATTCGTATTTGTGCACTTTTGTCGGTATGAGTAATTTGTCTCAATTAAATGTTGTCATTTATTTTTGCACTTGTGGGTTCATTTCTGATTTTTGAGTAACTATTTACTCATAAATATATTTTTTAATATTGATTAAATAAACAATGCTATGTTATGAAAATTTTCCGCATATTATTTTTTAATTATTCAAATTACTGATTTAACAAGAAATATCATTTTTGTGAACTATTTCCTAAATGTTGTTGGTTGATTATCTTAGTTAAGAGGTCTCTAAATAGGATGTGTTTGGTATTCATAATTTCAGTTAATTGAACTAATTTGTTAGCTTGATATTCATTATAAGCTATACATATTTAAATCTCAATTATTTAAAATATCTTGCTCTAGGTTGGGTTAGATTTATATCTTCCTAATTGATATAGGATTAGGATAAATTTCATTTTTCTTGCATTTTAGAATAATTTTGCATTTAGATTTAATTATACATTACTAGAAGCCCTCTTCCCAAATAGGCAAAACTTTAGTTGTGGCTTGGCTAAGCCCAAATTAGCTTAAGGATCACTTTCTTGCCCGATCAGCAAGAGAAATGATCTGATGTCTCTTTCCCATTGGTAGACAAAAGTCATATTTTAAGCCATTGGAGATTGAGAAAATGTAACTGGACCTAGTTAAACTATTCAAAGCCACCATTCCAAATAGAAAAGGAACTGCTTTAAGTTCTAGACCAGGTGGTCATCCCCCAAGTTGTTGAAGCGAAGTTCGAGGCTTCAACATTTTGGCGCTAGAAGGAGGGTCTGAAACTTGTTGTCTATTGGAATCTTTGTATTCTAAAATTTTATTTTTATTATAATGGCTCCTCTAAAACTTCAAATTTGGAGTTGTATATTTGGACGTGCAACTTCCAATACTCCACCATAAATAGTAATACTCTTGTCCTAGGTAAAGTTTAATAGTAAGAAGAATACTTCTGCATTTAATCATGCCTTTCAATTTATTCAATTTTTTTCAAATTCTAGTTTTCAAGGAATTGATGAATGTATTTTATGTAGGATTTTTACCCTTACATTCTTGGAAAAAGCCGGAAGCTGGTGTCAATCACTTCCAGTTGCCTCAATCCATAGTTGGGATCAATTTATCACAATTTTCCTTTGTACATTTGATGGATGTATCTACAAACAGGTATGTGACGATTTTGAAGATCTATGAAGGTTTGAAGCTGAGTCTTTAATTGATTTTACCATAAGGTTTTGTTTAAATTGTTTAAAATCTAAAATTGAAGATAAACCTTCGAAAGAAGGATTATTAGATTTTTTTGAACATATTTTCTCTCTTCCTTCCATTTCTAATCCATGTGAAATTATTTCAATATTTGATCAATCTCTTTCTAGTTTCATTGACATAATTGAGAATTCCAATATGCATGTACAAACAAATGATGATGAAGTCGTCTGTTTTTGTATGATCAATTCCTTCAATTAGTGCACAGTTCCTACAGTATTGATAAATATCGAGGTGCACCTTCACATTTCAATGAATCTCAATCACAAAGCTTGGAAAATTTCATTATTCAAATGCAAGAAGATACTAGCAACACTATTCAAGAAGATACTGCTTTAAAATTTGAAAATTGGTATGAGTTAGAATCAGAAAATCAGAGCATAATCTGACAAGTACACACAATGATTAAAGTTTCCAATAATACACAAATTGTTGTACAAATTTCTGAATTTTTTTATGATAAGAAAATTCTAACTTCAGTACAACAAAGTAACATTCTTCAAGAAATCACAATTAGCCAAGTAAATGATCTTAAATCTGAAATTTGCAATGAAGAAAATGCACCAGAGTTAACCTTGATGTGTATGAACTTGAATATAATGAATAAAATGGCCTATAATGACATGTTAAATGAAAGAGTTGATGTCTTGACAGTAAATGAAGTCAAGACTTTATATGAGCTCTACATGTCTCTGGTTGAAAGAATTGATACTATGATATCAATGGCTTTGATAATAGTTTTGACTGGCTTCTAAACTTTGATGAGATGATTTTGTTGACACAACCTTGATTTGTGTAAGGTTTTTTATGTTGGCCTGGTAAGGCATTATGCTTGTTGAGAGTGTTGAGTGATGCAAGCTCCTCGATTAAGATTTATCTATATTTGATAGTTATCTTGTGAAGTCAGGATAATGAGTTTGAAGGTATGGACTTGATTTTGATTATGGATTTGATTATAGACATTGTTGTAGACAATTTTGTCATCCCCTAGAGACAGTCTAGAGTTGCCATAGACCAGTGCCTAGGACATCTTATCATAGCAAGAGAACATGAAATATAGCTTGGGTGTCAATCCAAAAGCTCTCTTACTATCTCTTTTAGTAAGGAAATTAGTTTAAATGGACAAACTCTCGGAAAGGCGATACAAAGATAAGAATATTGTAGAACTGACATGCAAAACTCCAATACAAAGGCATCATACAGTTAAGAGACAGCTTACTGTAAAGAGGGCCAGTTCAAATAATATGCCACAGAAATCAAATATCAGAAAGTGGATGCAGTGAAGAAACATGTAGAAGATATTAGATTGGCATGGAAAGTGACACGGATACCTGACAAAACCACATGTCAAACTATCAACTAAAATCCATACATGACAATGGCGTTTTAAAAACACCCTCCTCAAGTAACTAATATAGCATAAAATATGAATGACATGAACATGGAACGGTAGCATGACTAAGGCCTATTTAAAGCGCTTGACTAATCAAGTATATGGGCACCAACTAGGATGAATCCTTACTTAAGACCGATGAGCCACTCGCATTCTAGAACATGATACAAGAAGATAAATAGCATGGAATGAGATTTTATATTAACACATAAGAGAAAATTACATACTGTGAGATACGAAAGACCAGAATCCTCATTACAGTTATAACTCCTCCTCACTGAGACCCTACGGGCTCTGAGTCTTCATACAGAAGTGTTACAAGATGTATACAAGAACTTCTCACTACACAGTTTACTGATAGAAATCTGGAACCTTTACAATGTCTTTCTTTCTAGCTTTTATAGGAGAAGGAGAAAACTCTAGAGAATGAGGTAGGTGGTATACATTTAATGATCTTATTTAAAACGAATTTGAAAGAAAAACCCGCCTATGCATGTTTGGCGGTGCTGAACTGGTGCAAGTACTCTGCTACAACTTCATGAAATAAATGTTGAGGATGCAAATATTCTCATGAACAAGACATAAGGAATAAAATATATACATTCTCTGTACTTAGCGGGAAGAGAAAAATCTGTTGCAATAAAACCTTGAGGTTGCTTGTATTTGTACATGGTACTCTCACCCTCTGAGCCCCGAACTGGAATTTGCATTTTTCAATGCCGGACACTGAGCTCTTCGATCTTCTGTTGATATTCTTCGTAACCTCATTTATGCTTTCAGCTACCAGAATCTGGCCCCCTTTAATTTCTCGGAGAGGTTCAATGGGTTTTCTTCTGCTTCCATTAATGAAGTCATATCACAGCAACTACCCTCAGCTTCCCTCTTAAATTTCGCTGTTAAGAATGGTCCTTAGAAGAGATCTTGGCTTCTGCAACGGAGGCGATGCATTATGGCAGCTCCTTCGCAATACAAACAGAGGGACACGTGGCGCATGACTTGTGGAATCGCTGCGTTTTGCGGAAAACCTCCAGCGCTGCAAAGGTGGTGCGGAACGATACAGACGGTTTTTGCAATGCGTGCGAGTGCGGGGACCACCACGGTAAGCAAGGCTCCGCTTCGTCGATTGGGTTGGATCAGACGGTTTAGAGTGTACCCGAAATTCGTATACGGAGAGCGTCTTTGAGTTTAGCACACAGTCTCAGGCTATGGTCACGTAGATGGATAGGATATGGGGGCTAAGACCAAAGGGACTAGGCCCGATATGTTTTTTAAATGTGGATTTTAACCTTTGCAGAGTGGATTTTTCGGGCGGAAAAGGGTAACGACAAATAGAATATGAAGGTTTTCGGCCATGATAACAGTTTTGAAAGATCATGGGAGAGCATTAGGCCAAAAATTTAGGCCGAAGGGCTGATATGTACAACATCGGCTCCATCTGGGGACGGTACATTCCTCCGTGGACGTGACGAGAACCTGCAGACCACTGATCATTCCTGTGCATACCTTGATCTTCTATTCTTCTAGCTTTTCTCTTCATGATTTATCAGTGCACGCACAAAATCAAAACTAAAACAAAAACATATATACAGTATGATACATCAGGCTTGCTCTGCCTGAATCAGAATTGAAAGTAGGGCTTGAGGAATTGACCATTTACAGGGGCATCCAGCAAATCACGCTATAAATTTTCCAATATGAACATGTTGTTACCTCCCTATTCCACAACTTTGAATGGACCAAACCAGAGTGGATCAAATTTAGCATGCTTGCCCTTCTCTGCTCTTTGAACGTCCCATCTGAGAACCAGGTCTCCAATTTGAAATTTCCTATCTTTCGCATGCCGATCAAAAATGTTTTTCATTTTCTCCTGATACTCCGCTAATCTCTGATTCACTTGGCTCCGTGTTTCTTCCAATTCTACCAGTTGGTTAATCCTTCTGACCATGTCATCTGGTTCTTCCTGGCTTTCTTGCATGAAACGTGCCACTGGCAAAGCCAATTGCATAGGAAACACAGCTGCTCGTCCATATACTAATTCATAAGGAGATTTCCCTGTCGCTCTCTTGCTGGTTATCCTATTCGCCCATAAAGAAAATTTTAATTGGGAATCCCAGTTTTTCTGATTCTCATTTATTGTTTTCTTCAAAGTCCTCACCAGGGTTTTATTTGAGGACTCTGCCAAGCCATTCCCCTGTGGATAGTAAGCCGTGGAGTGGTTCAATATAATGTTGTACTGGCGGCAGAAATTTACGAACCTGGCAGACTTGAAGGCCTGTGCATTATCAGTTACAATTCTAGCAGGACAGCCAAACCTGGATATGATATTTTCTTCCACAAATTTGATTATCACAACATCTGTAGCATTTCTTGCAGGTATGGCTTCCACCCATTTTGTAAAATAATCTGTGGTTGTTAGTATCCATTTATATTGGCCACTTGATGGAGGATGTATTTCCCCTATAAAATATAATCCCCATTTCTGAAATGGCTCATTTACATGAATAGGAATCAAGGGTAAAGCTTCCAATTTATGTCTTTCTGCAAATCTTTGGCACTTATCACATGTTCTGACCCAAGAAAAAGCATCTGTAAATAATTTTGGCCAGTAGAAGCCAGCCTTCAGGATTTTATGAGCCGTAGCCCTCTAGCTATAATGCCCTCCACAGATTCCTTCATGAAATTCTATCATTATATTCCCCACTTCATTTTCTGTAAGGCATAATAGTAATATACCTGAAGGATCTCTCCAATATAGTTGTCCATTAGCAACTATGTATTTCTAGGATTTTTATTCTTACAGCTCTGTACTTTACCTTATCACAACCCGGAGGACAGCTGAGTGTTAAGAGATATTCAACTATTTATTTATACCAAGGACTAGTGAGATATTTTATGTGTATCTTTTGAGTGGCCAGCTCTAGTCCACGCTTCCCTTCTCCTTCTTCTGACTCCTCATTTGCTATCATAGACAAATTTATGCCTAGAGCCTGATGATTTGATTCTGACAAAATTTTGGCTAGCCCTTGTCATTTAACCAGCTTAGTGGGTCTTATGTCCAGATCGTACTCCTGTATTTTTGCAATCCATCTTCCCCTTTTTCCTTCACTATCTCCTTGAACGAGGATGTCTTTGACAGCTGTTATAGGAACATATGCAGTGATGTGAGATTGCAAAACATATGTCCTAAAGGCTTTGAGAGATTTCACCAGGGCATATGCCTGCTTTTCTAGTATGTTATATTTCAATTCTGCATCATGCAACACCTGACTGAAAAAGGCTATTGGTTGCTCAAATCCATCTTCATTTTTCTGTAGCAAGACTCCAGCTACTGTATGAGGCGAAGCAAATGAAAAGATCATAAATGGCTTTGTATAATCAGGCCCAACTAGCACATGAGCCTCTGCAAATGCCTGTTTTATCCTTGTGAATGCATCTCTAGATTCTTGGGACCATTTTACTTCATTATTCTTTTTCAACATATCAGTTATATGTCTAACTATCTCAGCATAGTTAGGAATGAATCTTCTCAGAAAATTAATTCGGCCTAGAAACACCTGCACTTCCTTCTTATTCCTGGGCAAAGGAATACTGTTTATAACTTCAACTCTCTTAGGGTCTATTTTCACACCATCTTTAGTTACAATGTGCCCTAAGAGTTTTCCCTCATCTAATGCAAATAGAGACTTTTGAGGATTGAGGGAAATACCATACCTTATGAATTTTTCAAAGGTTCTCTGCAAGTGTTGAATGTGCTTAGTATCATCCTTTGAAAATACTGTGATATCATCCAGATATACCACCAGAAACTTGTCATGCTCTCCAAAAAAAGCTATGTCCATTGCCCTTTGAAAAGTGGCTCCTGCATTAATTAGCCCAAATGGAATCCGGGCATACATAAATGTACCCCATGGTGTTGTAAATGCAGTTTTCTTCTGATCCTCTGGGAAAACCGCCACCTGATTATAACCAGAAAAGACATCCATCATTGACATTCTGGAGGCTCCGACCACTTTCTGTAGAATGTGGTCCATCTTAGGCAATGGATAATTATCTTTAAAGATGCTCTATTTAAGTTTCTGAAATCTACACACAACCTTATTTCTCCATTTTTCTTTCGAACAGGAACAAGGTTTGCTACCCATTCTGAGTATCTCAATGGCACAATTATTTTGGCCTTCAGCAGCTTCTTGATTTCTTTTACAATTGAAGGGAGCAGCAGAGGATTTATCTGTCTGAGCTTCTGCTTATATGGTCTTGCATCTTCCCTCAGAGGAATTTTGTCCAGCATTATATTAATATCAAAAGTTTTTAGGTCCTGATAGGACCATGCAAACACATCCTTATATGACTGAAATAGCTTCAGATATTTCTCTTTATATTCTTCTGGGACCTTTTTAGATAATTTGACAATTTTGGGCTCAGCATCAGTGCCCAGATTTAAATCTTCCACTTGATTTTCTTCTACTATTTTATTATGCTACGATGGAACATCATTTTTATCAAACAATCTTTCTAGAGGCACCAGCCCTCTAGGTATGATATTTCCCTTTAGCTGCAACACTTTATTGCCTGCTATTTTCTCTTCCCATTTGTTTTCTGCAACATTTTCAGCTTCTTCCTCATTATCATCGATCTCCATATTTGAAAACTCACCCACTGTCTCCAGGAATCTCTTCATCTGTTCATCATCTTCAAAAACCTGCCAGTGTTTAATATTATCTGGGATTGATGGTCTGTATCGTACTTCAATTTCATACCTCAAAAGAGGATTCTGTGGAGGACGAAATGTACTTGTAGCCACAGCAAGAGAGTCTGCCATTCTGTTCTGCTCCCAGGGCATGAAATGTATGTTAAATGCTGAGAAGAAATTCTCCACCATGTCCCAAACTTCATTTCTGTAGGCTCTCAGCCGTGGATGCTTAGTTTGACATTGATTTCTGACCTGCCTTACCACCAACTCAGAGTCTCCCATGACTTTTAAACTGTGTATGCCCATATTCTTGGCTATCTGTAATCCCAATAAAAGTGCTTCATATTCAGCTACATTATTGGTAGCCTCATATTCCAATTTAAAGGACAGTGGGACCCATTTTCCTGTAGGAGAGATTAATAACACCCTAGCTTCATTACCTTCCTTTGAATTTGCTCCATCAAAATGTAAAGTCCAAATTTGTGATCCCTAGCCTTCTGAAGGCTGCTCAGCTTGGATTTTACCAAAAGGGGGCTCAAGGGCATAATTTTGATTTTCTTCTAACATCAAACATGAGAAGTCTCCCTCTTTGTTATAAACTGGGGAATTCTCTGAGCAGTCAGCCTTAGTTACCATTTTAACAAATCTAGTCTCCTTGTATAACCTCCTCTCCTGTCCCCCAAAGACTGGGACCGTAGCATATGTTAAGTCCATTTTGAGTGACCCACCAATTTTTTTACCCCAGGATCTTGACAGTAACATGCCAAATCGGGCTGGGATATCAACAACCAGAATGTCCATGACCACACTCTTTGCTGGAATTTGGGCCAGATTGACCACTAAATCTTTAATCATTCCAAAGCATTTAACTCTTTTGGAATCAAATGAGTATAGGTCTTTATATGGACGTGTGATTTGCAGTCCTAGTTGTTCCATGACAGACAGAGGCATAAGATTATGGGAAGCCCCAGAATCTAGCATACAATTGTGTAACAGCAGGTCATGAATAACTAGAGACACATAAAAAGGAGGGGTAGAAGGATCTACTTCCTCAACATGTGGGCCAAAGACTACCATGGGTCTTTCTTCTTGAAGGTTTAAACTATCAGGCACAATTGGTATTTCAGGAGGAAGCATGAAGGAAGTAACTTGAGACTGATATGCAGGTTGTTTTAACAACTCGGTCAGGGGGACTGGAATCTTAATTTTCTCGAGCTATTTTTGTAAATTAAAAGCAGAGGAAGGCTTTTCCGTTACAACTTCTTTAAATTATTTGTTTTCAGCTGAAGTTTTAATTTATTTTGACACTGACTCAGCATGGGGAGGACTAGCTACTTTTGAAGAAGAAGGAATCTGGTTATTAGGCTGCAAGGGAGTATTTAGAGGACTCTTACCTTTTTCTGTGTTTCTCTTTGTTGTTGATTCGTTCTGAGCAGGTAATTCCTTCTGAGGGGGCTCTTCTTCTTGATCTTGAGTCCAGGTCCTCTTCCTTGAAGATCTGAGATCATATTTTACATTGAATTGTGCTTGCATGAAATCAGCAAATTATTTACAATAATGATCAATCTTTGCTTCTTCTTCTTCTTCTTCTTGCAATGGGCATTCTATATCATCACTGTTTGAAAAAGAAAAATTTGAATCTTCTAATTGATAAGTAGCATCTTCAGTGGAGTCTTCTGCTGGACCTTCTAGGTACAAGGGATGTGGTACCTGATCTTGCTGCTCCTTTGCTTCCCTAGGCAATATCTGCAATGGTGGTCTCTTGTACTGAGGATTGTATCCTCTGTTTGGAGCATTATAAAAATTCTTGGGAGCTGGGTTCTTTGCCTCTAGTTCAAGTTTGACCATCTTCTTAATCATCTTGCTTATTTCATCCATCTTGTCTGAATCCTTCTCTTGGCTAGAGGAGGAAACCTCTTCTTTACCTCTCCTCCTAGTATCTTGTTCAAATTTTCCCTTTAATTTCCCAGTGGAGGCAAAGTTTGCTTCCAACTCCAGAGCATCTGACTGAGCATCATCTAAGGTAGCAGGTTTTCTTTCCCTTAGAGAGAATCCAAAATCTGAGTCAAATGCTGCTATGAAAACAACTTTGGCAGCATTCTGATGTGGCTTCATATCCGCAGGGAGATTTAGATATAACTTATTAAATCTATTGATAAACTCTAACACTCCTTCATTATGTTTCTTCTTAAGAGTATTGAATTCAGTAAGACACTGTCCATGGTCTTTCTTTTCTCCCCATTTCCTGAGAAAAGTATTCTCCATGTCATCCCAGGTGGTCACTGAACGGTTTCCCAAGGTCTTGAACCATTTTCTGGCTTCACCCTCCAAATATTGTACAAATAATCTTAATACCACATCAAAATGTTCAACATTTAAGTTTTCTGCAAAGGAGCAGAAAGTCTCAAGATGTTTCTGAGCATCAATTTCATTTTCTCCATTAAATCTAGGTAGAATATTCAAATAATCTTGTGGCATATCATTTAGCACTTGGGGTAAGGCTAGTGGAGCATATTTGTTCAATAAGAAAGCTGGTACATTCGCCATTGGAGGAGGTGGGGATTGTGCAACAGTCTGAGATACAAATGAAGGAAGAGGAGGCAGAGGGAGTGGAGTATGTGCGACAATCGGGATGTGCTGTATAGAGGTCTGGGGTGTGGATGGAAACAATTCACGATTAACAAAGGCTACCTCTGTAACTTCTTTAATTTCCTCAGCCTCAGGAGTAGGACGAAAATCCTCTTCAATCCTGGCACTTCCCCTAGGTGGAATTTCTAAATAATATTCGGGATTTTCTTCGGTGGGATCGGGATGTTCGATTCTAATTTCTTGAGTAGAAGAGGGCGTACAATCTGCTACAGAATATTCAGGGATTTCAGCACGAACTGATTTCCTCTCTTTCCAAATTCTTTTATGAATGATCTTCTCTGGGTCAGACACGTAGGGTGTCTTCGACTGAGATGTATCTGACCACAAATGTGGCTTACGAGGAGCCAGGACTACAAATAGATTTATTAAATAAAGAACATTGGAGTTGCCAAGGTGAGAGATATAAAACTCTTCAACTCTCTATGCTCACCTTTTTAGAGAGTGAAAACAATTTGTCGAGGCCCAGGGAACATGATTTTCTTCAATTCGTTCCCCGGAAACGGCGCCAGAAAGATGTTGTAGACAATTTTTTCATCCCCTAGAGACAGTCTAGAGTTGCCATAGACCAGTGCCTAGGACATCTTATCATAGCAAGAGAACATGAAATATAGCTTGGGTGTCAATCCAAAAGCTCTCTTACTATCTCTTGTAAAACAAGGAAATTAGTTTAAATGGGACCAAACTCTCTCAGAAGTTGATACAAAGATAAGAATAATGTAGGAACAGCATGCAAAACTCCAATACAAAAGCATCAGACAGTTAAGAGACAACTTACTGCAAAGAGGGCCAGTTCAAATAATATGCCATAGAAATCAAATATCAGAAAGTGGATGCGGTGAAGAAACATGAAGAAGATACTAGTTAGCATGAGGCTGATACCCAGATACACAACAAAACCACATATGGGCTTATCCAACTAAGAATCCATACATGACAATGGCGTTTTAAAAGCACCCTCCTCAAGTAACTACTATAGCAGAAAATATGGATGAAATGAACATGGAACAGTATATCATGACTAGGCTTATTTAAAGTGCTTGACTAATCCAAGTATGGGCACCAACTAGGATGAATCCTTACTTAAGACCAGTGAGCCACTCACATTCTAGAACATGATACAAGAAGATAAATAGCATGGAATGAGATTTTATATTAACACATAAGAGAAAATTACATACTGTGAGATACCAAAGACCAGAATCCTCATTACAGTTATACTCCTCCTCACTGAGACCCTACGGGCTCTGAGCCTTCATACAGGAGTGTTACAGGATGTATACAAAAACTTCTCACTACACAGTTTACTGATATAAATCTAGAACCTTTACAATGTCTTTCTTTCTAGCTTTTATAGGAGAAGGAGAAAACTCTAGAGAATGAGGTAGGTGGTATACATTTAATGATCTTATTTAAAACGAATTTGAAAGAAAAACCCGCCTATGCATGTTTGGCGGTGCTGAACTGGTGCAAGTACTCTGCTACAACTTCATGAAATAAATGCTGAGGATGCAAATATCCTCATGAACAAGACATAAGGAATAAAATATATACATGCTCTGTACTTAGCGGGAAGAGAAAATTCTGTTGCAATAAAACCTTGAGGTTGCTTGTATTTGTACATGGTACTCTCGCCCTCTAAGCCCCGAACTGGAATTTTCATTTTTCAATGCCGGACACTGAGCTCTTCGATCTTCTGTTGATATTCTTCGTAACCTCATTTATGCTTTCAGCTACCAGAATCTGCCCCCCTTTAATTGCTCGGAGAGGTTTAATGGGTTTTCTTCTGCTTCCATTAATGAAGTCATATCATAGCAACTACCCTCAGCTTCCCTCTTAAATTTCGCTGTTAAGAATGGTCCTTAGAAGAGATCTTGGCTTATGCAATGGAGGCGATGCATTATGGCAGCTCCTTCGCAATACAAACAGAGGGATACGTGGCGCATGACTTGTGGAATCGCTGCGTTTTGCGGAAAACCGCCAGCGCTGCAAAGGTGGTGCAGAACGATACAGCCAGTTTTTGCAATGCGCGTGAGTGCAGGGACCACCACGGTAAGCAAGGCTTCGCTCCATCGATTGGGTTGGATCGGACGGTTTAGAGTGTACCCGAAATTCGTATACGGAGAGCGTCTTTGAGTTTAGCACATGGTCTCAGGCTATGGTCACGTAGATGGATAGGATATGGGGGCTAAGACCAAAGGGGCTAGGCCTGATATGTTTTTTAAATGTGGATTTTAACCTTTGTAGAGTGGATTTTTCGGGCGGAAAAGGGTAACGACAAAAAAAATATGAAGGTTTTCGGCCATGATAATAGTTTTGAAAGATCATGGGGGAGCATTAGGCCAAAAATTTAGGCCGAAGGGCTGATATGTACAACAGACATATTGATAGTCTATCCTTGATAGGTAACAAGACTCTGAAAATCTAAGTAAGAGGGATATGGATTCATAATATCGTAATGGTGTATCATGGCATGATGGATCAATTTTTGGAATTTGGGAAAGAAATTCCATAGTGAAACACTGTTGAAATGTCTTTGTGTAATGTAAATCCTTGGGCTCTCTAATTTAAAGTTCAAATGTTGATTGAACATCCATCTGTTTTGAACATCCATCCGTATATTATGTGTTTATAACATGATTTAATTCATGATTGAGCTGCTTATCTCAGAATTTCCACCAAACATCTTTTATTTGTTCTACTCTTAAAGTTTGAAATATTTCTCCCAAGATATGTAGTTGTATGAATGAACCGATGATAGTATTGATGATAACATTTGGATGCTTCCTTAGTATGAGATCTGCCATGATATCTTGGACGAGAGGTTCATATCATGACCAAGGTTGGGCACAATGCTGTTAGCAAGGCTAGTTATGAGGCTTGATATAGAAGCTCCTTAGAGAGTTGTCCGAGAATGATCTGGATAAGACATGGAAACACTATGATGACAAAGAATCCCAAATATGTATGGTTGGGACTGTGATTTATCCATTTTTTGAGACATTACAGTTGTTCGAGACAAGCTTATGATTGTGATTAAAACCTCCATGAGAGGGAGGATGATTATGGTATCCATGTGTGGCTGACACCTCCGTGAGAGGGAGGATGATTGTGGTATCTTGTTATGATCGGTATCTTGTTTTGATTTACATGATTATGTATGTTATAACATAACACTTGATTTGATGTCCTGTAGGAATAGGAATAAACAAATATTAGATGAGAGCAGTGCTGATCCAGGAAACTAACCTAGATCTTCCTCCCTATTTGAGCTCCCAGAACGAGGAATTGAGATAGAGGGCTCTTGGGGTTGAGTGAACTCTAGAAAATAGGGCATTTTCCCTATCTATTACCCATAGGTTAGAGAATACTTCTCCCATATTTTCATATGGTTGGAGAATGCTACTCCTCTGATTGGTCTTTGCAGAGTATACCCCAGTTGGCATCGTACCCAAAATCAGGGCTTGTCGGGATTATCGCTCCTCGTTTGGCGAATGAGTTGAGGGTGTACTTGGGGTGTACAACCCAATGATATTATGATGCAGTTGTTCTACCACATGAATATTTAGGGTCATCTATGGGAATATCAGTAGGAAATAGGATGATTTGAGATAACCCTATGCAGTTCTGGGTTGAGATTGGGCTCCCCGATGTGATACCAAGTTCAAAATGGTCTCCCCTGCGTGGATGGATATCCTATTTCTAGATATGGGGTTGTAGAGGTATAGCTCCCCCATGAGATTTTGAGTCGAGATGCACTCCTCGATGCGGTTATAGGTTGAGATGTACTCCCTGATGATATGTTATTCGTTGATGATATTCTAGGTAGTAGCCCAATGGCAGATATTCTAGGATGACAACTCAATATATGAAGAGTGGTAGCCTAAGCTCCCATCCAATAAAAAAATCTTCTTCTAGATCCGATAATGTTCAACATATGAGTAGGAAAAAGTATAAAGAAGCATGAAGACTACATTGATGTTTTATGATGAGAAAGATCCACAACATGACGACTACAAGAAAGATATTTTCAGTAATGATACGTGATTATGCATGAAGATAACATAATGGAATTTTTATCGACGAGAAAATATTAACAGTTGGAATTCTCCTTGGTTGAGAGGGAGTGTTAAAATTATGCAACTGCGGTCAAATTTCACTATGGACAACTCAGATGATTGATTTTATAATTGCATTAGATTCCTCTTTCCAAGAGGACCAAAATCTACCTATAGATTGTCCCAATAGGTTAAGCAGAAGTTAAGTTATGAATTATTTTATTATTTTATGGGTCAGCCGAACTGCATGTTGATTCGGTCAAGGCCCCAAGAGGCCCGTCACAAATTTATAAATATAAGCAACCTCAAGTTCATTTTCACACATTCACTCTTGAGATCTTCTTCATGCTATTTTGGTTTTGGGTTATATTTTGTGTTTCTGGATCGCACAGGTTTGACATGAGAGGCTCATGCAGTGGATCGAGATTACATTCAGGGGGACACATCATATCTGGGTCTCTTGGGCCAGAGCCACAGGCAGGAAATTCTCAAGTAGCAGCTCAACTGAGGTTAAGCCGTGGGCTAGGATTGTTGAGGTTGCAAATAATTTGGTAAAGTCATTGGCAGGACGACTTTAGGACACGGCTAGGGTTCTAGGGTATTCAAACCCTCAGCCGTTGGCATAGAACATTGAGGTATCATCTCATAGCCCTTAACCCGTGGGCTGAGCGTGTTATGGCTGCGACTCAGAGAGTTTCTGGGAAGATCAGATTTGGTTCACAGTCATTTGATTGCACGTTTCCTCCAAACATCAGTCGTTCAATCATAGTTGCATCAGAATAGCCATTGACAATCTCTTGGATTCATATCTAGGACTTCAGAGTTGGGATCACTTGGTGATCTATCAAGTCCGTGTTTTGTTATTATAGATCTGTTGATCTGTAGATCATATATGTTTGTTTCTGCAACAAGATTTATCTATAATCCTCATTCAGTATCAGCTCTATTCATTAGTTTGCTAGAACCATTGTCATTGCATTTTAGTTGTCAGATTTAGGCTCCTTCAAGCAGAATTATGGTTATGGTTTTATTGTGCATATACTATTTGTTTTCTACATCATGGAGATATGGATATGTGGATCATTACACTCTTGTTTTCTGAATCATTTGATGATGATCTAAGAAGAAGAATTTGCAAGGGTTTTCCCTGTAGTGGTTTTTTCCGTGGTCTCAGAACAATCCTGGTGTTACTATATGTAATATTCCAAACATTTAGCCTTAAGCTAAATGGAATATTATAGTTTGCTTTATCACTAGGTAGGTGAATAAGTGGGTAGAGAGGTCCATAAAAATCTTTGGAAGGAATAATAACACTCCTAATGTGAAAGGAGGAAGAATAAGCAGCTGGATTAAGCACCTTTGGGTGTGAATTCGAGGGAATACATGTTGAATAGGTCAACTTTGACCAAGTCAACAATGTTGTCATAGAGGAGTGGCATTCATGATGAGACATCGCAGTTTTAGTGGAGGACAACTTGCATGAGCTTAGTGGCAAGTATGGATGGGACCCAATGTGAGAAGGCTCACATACTATATGTGAAGGGGATGGCAGCCATTATTATTCATGTTTTAGATTATCATTTGATATTGGTCTTTTTTAGACTTTGCATCCTTTAGCTGTTTAGCAAGGTTGTTGTGTTGTTTAGTACAAGGGTGTTTCGGATCGGGAATCCCTACCTTATCCTCAGGGAAGGAGAGGGTCATTGAGTTGCACTTCCACATTCTGGCATTTTGGCCAAGCTACCTCCTTCAGCTACAGCGCAGTTTCTATTTATAGTTTGGTTGTGTTGCAGGAGAGGTAGAATATTTCTATCCAACTTTGATGGATCAACAAAGTGCACAGCCAAGGCTTGGGTGAAGGAGCTAGTTTCCTATTTTCAGCTACACCAAATCTCAGAAAAGGAGGCCATTAGAGTATCAGCGTTGCACCTTAAAGGTATGGCCCATGATTGGTGGTTTTACAATTATACTTCTTTTCATCATGAAAATGTAAAAACTTATGCAAGATTCACTAAGAAATTAGTGAAAATATTTGATATTAAACATTGTGAAACATATTTTGTTGAACCCAAAAACTCAAAACCTTTCAATGGGTTGGAGAGATCTATTTTACCAACTCCACTCCATATTTCTATTGAAGGGGATAAAAACATGCATGATACCTTGCCAAGGGAAAGATCCCCACTTCTTGAAGAGCCCTCTTCTATAGATGAAGACATGGAGGTTCCTCCTTCAAGGGAAGACCAAGATCTAGGGTCTCTCATTGATGATGGGGCATTTACAAATATTTATGAAGGGGATGAGAAAAGAAGAGCTAATAGCATTGTACCGTCAGGAGGAGATCCATAACCACATGGAGATGGGAAGGGAACAATTGATTCCATTAGAAGAGCCCTTGTGTCTTTACAAGGAATTCCAAATGATCTAACATGTGGGGACCAAAGCACAATTCCGAAGCAACATGTATCAATTATTGTGGATTGTGAATCTTGGTAGATTGAAGGAGAAGGAAGGAAGGATCAGCATCAAGGGATGATGAGAATTCACCCTTATCTATTTCAGGAGGTTTCTACACAGAACAAGGAGATTGTATTACGCAGTGAAAGGAGGGAAAAATCAGTCCACTCATATATACAATCCACTTCAGATTTTGATGTCTCATTACATGGAGTCATTCCACCTGGGAGGCCACCAGATCTATAGGTTGTGAGAGACATCTTGCCATTTGGTTCACCACTCTTAGATCCCGGAGAGGTGGATACTTTGGAGGGGTCTAGTACAACACAGAGAGTCTGGGATAGGCTCAAGAAGGAGGGAGTCATTCTCCCATTTTCAGCATTACCCACTCTCACTACATATTTTGTGCTGACATAAGTTGTTGCAGTGATGGAGGATGGCACCACCATGGTGCAAGGGAGTTGCTCCATGGATTTGGAGAAACAGAGGGTACTTCCTTTGAGGAAGGAATCCTCCATACATTAGAGTATATGGAGGCCACTCATGCTTATATTGGCCAAGATCAGGAGGTTCTTTTTGGATGGTAGCTTCTCATGGGAGGACAACTTCCAAAGGCCACCACTTCTACTTGAGCATGAGCAGTTGCTTGATGGGCATGAAAACACTTTGGAGGATGAATTTGGCATGAGGGATGTCCAAGGAGAATACATCAGCATGTGGGGAGCTTCACATTTCAGATCTTCAGCGTTGTCTCTTAGGAGGATTGATCCATATTGGAGGTATCAACTTTTGGTAGAGTACTCCAAGGATCTTGGTGTTTGCATGATTCTTGATGACCAGGAGGGAGATGACAGATACAGGGTGGATGGTGAGGTCATCTATTCTTATGGTAGAGTCCTCTTGACCAGAGCTTCTAAGCTCAAGGAGAAGCTGCTACATGCAGCACATGTGGACTTTCTTTCCATGCACTTTGATGCATATCATTCCTTGATGGAGGAGTTCACTTGGGAGGGCATCCAACAGGATGTATATCAGCATATGGAGAGATGCATAGCCTGAATGATGATGGAGAGGTTGTCACAACCACTTCCCTACTCATTGAAAGTGAGGGAGAACTTACAGTTGAGCCATTTCAGCTCAATGACCAAGGTACATAGTATAGGATGTACATTTATGCATGATGATTTTTACTTCTTTACTTTTTGTGAGCAGCATGTCGTACCAAGGAGGATTATTCCTTCTTGTATATGGTATTTTGATGTACTTGAGGCCATTTGTAGCATTGATGTTGGCCATGCTATTGGTGGTTTGTGGGGGAGGCCACATGATTCTTGGTGTGCAGCATTGGCACCACATGTTACTTTTATGATCCTATCTTGTAGGATGATTGTGGGAGCAATCAAGTGGTTTAAAAGACACTTGTTATTATTTTTTTTGAGGTAGGTAGGGGATGCACTACGCTGGTTCCATATGTGGAACTATGATCCACCTCTCGGTTGTCATATGGCAACTTGTTTCTATTTGTTTTCTCTCCCATATATTGATGATGTTCTTATGTTTATAGGAAGATTTGTTGGGAGGGTGGCACAAGAGTTGAAGGTGCCCATTGGGAGCATGATTCTCCATACTTTATATATTGCATGTTTCAGGAGAAACCATGGGAAAACCATGATTTCCACACTACATCTCTGTCTTCATGTGGGAGGAGCCATTTGGAGAACTTGAGTCTTTGGGAGGGGCACTTCATGGATGTTTTGTTTGGTGGGGTGACTTGGGTCATTCTTGGAGGCCATAATATTTCAGCCCAAGATCAACAGCAGCCCCATACATACCATAAATGGAGAGAGAAAAACCTTGGGTGGAAAAATCTAATCTCTCCATGTAGCCCCAATACATTGCATAAACTGTGGGTTGAGAATTTCTTTGATGCGCTACCTAGAATGGCTCATTTCATTTGGATGATAACATGGGTATGGGAGTTTCTCATCGGGAATGAGATCCCCTATGTTTTTCATCACTCCTACCTTGAGGAGGCCATTGGACAGCAAGAAGGTTTCCACTTACACCTTCCACTTTCTCATGATGTGGGCCATTTGGTTTTTCATACTTGGGAGGAATCATTGGAGGGAAGATTTGTTGTAGATTATTTTGAGCAGTGGTAGAGACTATTGATGAGGAGGCCACAAGAGGAGGAAGGGAGGAATTTTGCTCCACCTTTACAGTTGCTTGAGGACAAGAAACATTTTGGAGGGGATGACCGTAATATTCCAAAAATTTAGCCTTCAGCTAAATGGAATATTATAGTTTTTTTTATCACTAGGTAGGTGAATAAGTGGGTAGGGAGGCCCATAAACCTCTTTGGAAGGAATAATAACACTCCTAATGTGAAAGGAGGAAGAATAAGCAGCTGTATTAAGCACCTTTGGGTGTGAATTGGAGGGAATACATGTTGAATAGGTCAACTTTGACCAAGTCAACAACGTTGTCATAGAGGAGTGGCATTCATGATGAGACAACACAGTTTTAGTGGAGGAAAACTTGCAGGAGCTTAGTGGCAAGTAGGGATGGGACCCAATGTGAGAAGGCTCACATACTATATAAGGAGGGGATGGTAGCCATTGTTATTAATGTTTTAGATTATCATTTGATATTTACCTTGTTATAGCCTAAATATACCTCAGGCTGAAGGAAGGCAGAGTTCAGGGTAACATCAAACCATGCTTAGTCTGGTAGCTAGCCCTACTAGATCAGGAGAGGGCTCTCTCCGGGTCAATCTCAGCAAAAATAATCAATATGGCTTGTGATGAATTTGAAAAGGCTTATTTTAGGGTAGGTATATAAGAAAAAGAGTTTGATTTTGATTTTGGGGGTTTTGTTGGAATCAAAGGGAAAGGCAGTTTTGGGTTCGGGGATGAGGCCTAGTTTTTGCAGAGTTCCGAATGGGGAAAGGAAGGCAATTGTTTTGATGCTTTAGATTGAATGAATGGATAGTTTAGACCGGTGAGGAGCTGAATATGGCAAGAGGCTTTCGAGAATCGTATTCAAATAGTTGAAAACATGGAAAATTAAACAAAACTCAAGGCAGAGCAAAGCAATCTAATGAATTCCACCTTTATTACTTGTTTGTTTAACTTGAGAAGAAATGAGAAGGAAAATGATACACATGAAACATCAGTAAAATTACAATCATAGAGAGAAACACACCAGCAAAACATAGAGCCACATGGATCCCAAAGAGTGCTGCAAACCCTGGTCTATTCCTTTGCCAAAATGCAGAGATGAAATGTACAATGGAGCTCAAAGCAATCCCAAGTGTCCAACCTTTGAAAATGACTGAGAAAATACAAGATATAGACAAGCCTAACTCATTCCCATGCCTCTAGGGGTCGATCTCACTAGTTTAGGAGATGTTTCAACAATATATAAACTAAGAACTAGAAAATAGGCAATGAAACAGCTTGCCTCTATAAGATAGGAAACTGATTCATTCAGTTACATTTCACTTTTTGGTGAATGAATCTACTTGGATGAGTAAAAATGTGCCAAAATTACATAAAAGTCATGAAATTACATCAAGTTACATCAATAGTTTCACATTTGGAGATAAAAAAGTCAAACTGGCCAAAACTAGGCGAAAATCTGAACTGCTAAGTGAAAATTAGGCCAAATTTCCCAATGCGCCGTGCCTGAAATTTCTATGCGTAGTGCCACTTTGAGGCTGATTTTGAGGGCCTTCCCGAAGTCCAAATTGAGCACATGATAGCTATTTCGAAAGCTATACCTGTCTATTTTACAACCCAAGTGGAATTTCTAAATTTGGTTGCTATTTTCCCCTCCAAAAATGAGTTTTCCCAACACTGCTTCCTGTGTGTCCAAAAGAGGGCAGAAAGGTCATTTTTAGGGTGTTTTTGACCCTCCAAGCAACCCAAAACTTGTCAAAATATTTAGGTAATGGGTAGGAATGCATAAATTTTGATGAGAAATCTAGAAATACAAATTTTTATTCAAGATGAGCTGCCAATTATAAGCGCGCGCCAAGTGGCACTACGCGTCGAGCGGGAAAATCTATGTTAAGGCCAAAAAAATCAAAATTGACAAAATGTGTCCCAAATTTCTTGAAGTTTGGGCTGAGTGTCCTACATCATGCACTATGCTAGGCCAAGGAAGCTTCGGCCAAAATTTTAATTCTATCTTTCCTTTTCTGACGCTTTAATTCCCTCTTCAACTTAGCCTTCAGGATCTTGATTCGTGCCTTGAAAACATGATTTCTTGCCCAATAATGATTCGCCATGTGCCTCAACATGTTATTTTCCTTGTTTTCCTTCTCCAACAGCTTCTCCAAATGAATATTGACCCTCTCAAGCCAAGTTTTGCGATCAGCCTCAATCTCTTGCTCAATGGATGTCATCTCAGTTTGGCTCCTTTTGGCAGCTGGGCGGTTTTTCCTTCATGTTTTTGAGTGCCATGGATGAGTGGGACTAATGAGGGGGGGGTTTGATGCTAGCTGTAGGATTTTAGGGAATGAAAGGATTTAGGGGATGACATCTAGGGTTTGGGATGGCAATTAGTGTTTTGGGGATATTTGAATAGGGTTTGGGATAGTGGGATTAGGGATATGGGAATTAAGGAATGAGTGGACGAAATGTAACGAAAGGGAAAAATGAAGGAATAAAGGAGTGAGGGAGTGAGAGATAGCTAGGACTGGAATTGGTAGTAAGTGTCAAACCAGGAGGTAACTCCTCAAATCAGAATGTATTATTGAATGAAGAATGAACATGCATTTATACATGGAGGTGAGGCTTATTGGGATTCATCTCCCAATGACTCTTGGCCTTCCTTATTTTCTAATATTAAATAATATACAATATTAAATGTGCACACCCATCCCATAGGATTAGGTGTCAACATTCCCCCCTTTAATCCGAAGGGATTTTGGTGAGTCCAAGCATCGATCTGAACTTTTCAAACTTTTCTCTTCCAAGTGCTTTGGTGAAGATGTCAGCAGTTTGCTCATTTATGGAACAATGATGTAGATGGATGGTTTTGGCCTGAACATGATGTCGAATTAGATGGTACTTTGTATTGATATGCTTTGTTCGATCATGGAACTTTGGGTTCTTGGCCAACTTTATTGCAGAAGTGTTGTCGATCATGAGTGGTGTGGAGTACGTTTGTTTCATCTGCAAATCTTCCAGGATTTTCCGGAGCCACACAATTTCCTTTGTTTCTTCAGCTGCTGCCACATATTCTGCCTCAGTCGTGGAATCTGCTGGAACTGACTGTTTGCGTGATCTCCATGAGACAGCTCCTGATCCAAGACTCATGGTGTAACCTGTAGTAGACACCCTTGTTTCTTTGTCGCCATCAAAGTCTGAATCAGAGTATCCGATCAAGTTGAAGTCGCCTACCTGTGTATATTTGAGTCCAAAGTCTTGAGTCCCCTTCAAGTACCTTAACACTCTTTTCGCAGCAGACCAATGTCCTTCACAAGGTTTTTGCATGAACCTTGAGAGGATTCCAACAGTAAATGAAATGTCAGGTTTGGTGGTGGTCGGGTAGATAAGACTTCCTACAAGCTGTCTATACTTAGTTGCATCCTCAAATTCCTTCCCTTCAATAGATGTGAGCTTCAAGTTTTGTTCCATTGGAGTGGTTAAGGGATTGCAGTCATCCATGCCAAACTTGTTCAAGAGATCTCCAATGTACTTCTTTTGAAAAAGAAATATGAATTTAGGATGTTGAATTACTTCAATACCCAAATAGTAATGAACATGACCCAAATCAGTCATTTCAAAACCTTTCTTCAACTCTTTCTTCATGGATGCAATATAGCTCTCATTGTTCCCTGTTATCAAAAGATCATCTGCATATACCACAAGATATACAACTGTTTTTCCAACTTTCTTAACAAACAAAGTTGCATCATCAAGATCAAAATGTTTGAAGTCAAGTTTCAGAAGATGCTCGGTTAATTTCTCACACCAGGCTCGTGGTGCTTGCTTGAGGCCATACAAGGATTTTATAAGCTTGCAAACTTTGTTTTCTTGACCCTTTACAACAAATCCTTCTGGCTGGGACATATAAACTTTCTCCTTTAGATCTCCATTCAAGAAGGTTGTTTTTACATCCATCTGATGGAATTTCCATCCATTCTGAGCTGCTAAGGCAAAGAGAGTCCGGATGGTGGTCCATTTTGTTGTGGGAGCAAAAGTTTCTTCATAATCGACTCCTTCTTTTTGTGCGAATCCTTTTTCCACAAGCCTGGCCTTGTGCTTGTCAAGTGAGCCGTCTGCTTTGTACTTGTTCTTGTAGACCCACTTACAGCCAATTGGTTTCGTTCCCAAAGGCGGATCAACCGGCTTCCAAGTGCCATTCTTTATCAAGGCATCATACTCCTTCTGCATCGCTTCTTTCCATTCATCATGAGAAGCGGCTTCTTTGAAGGAATTTGGTTCATGATCTATAGACAAACTCAATTCACAGTTATAAGCAATATCCATATCAACAGGGGAATCAGAATTATCTACATCACCTTCGATTTTTTGAGTGGAACTTCTTGTTCCTGTTTTTCCAACCTCATCAGGATGAACATTCTCCAGTGTCTTTGTCAGCCATTTGGGAGGACCTTTCTGAGATGGCCCCGGCTGGTCACTTGACTGAGTTGGGATTGATTCAAGATTCAATCTCCCAATTCTGTCAATCACATCATCCAATGTGTCATCCGTGGTTGTTTATTCATGTGGGGGAGAGTGTGGTTCAGGAAATGATTCCACAGTTTGATTCAATATCGGAATCCCCCCTTCAAGGTGTGGAATCACATTATCAAATTCTTAGAAAGACTTTGCATGTGTGAATCTGTCCAGGCGATCAAGTTGCCGCTCAACAACCTTGTCACTCTTGGAGGATTCAAGAAATATGACATCTCTTGCTATCACAAACTTCTTATTTTCTTCATCATAGAGACGATATCCTTTGGAGGTATTGGAGTACCCCAAGAAGATACATTTGCGACTTCTAGCACCAAGTTTTTTCCTTTGACCCTTGGGTATCAAGGCATAACAGGTGGACCCAAAGACCCTGAAATGCTTTACCGAAGGAATGTGGCCATGCCACATTTCAAAAGGAGTTTGTTTCTAATTGAACTTGAAGGACACCTATTCTTTATGTAAACAGCACATAGAACTGCATCAGCCCAAAACATCAATTTTACATTCTTGAAAAATAACATGGAGCGGACCATATTTAAAATAGTTCTGTTCATTCTTTCAGCTAAACCGTTCTGTTGTGGATTATATGGCATAGTTGTTTGATGTTTGATTCCATGTTGACGAAGATAATTTTCAAATTCGTTTGAAGTGTATTCTTTTCCATTATCAGTACGTAGAGAGCCAATATGTGTTTTTGCATCATTTTCAATCCATGCATGAAAATTCTTGAAAGTTTGAAAAGCATCAGACTTATTCTTCAGTAAGTAAATCCAACACATTCTGGTGTAGTCATCAATAAATTTCATCATGTATTTGTTTCCATTTGTAGAAGCAATAGGCATAGGGCCACATAAATCTGAATGAACAAGTTCAAGTTTTCTATGTGCTCTGGAGTGTGAATCATGAAATGGCTGTTTTCTATGCTTTCCTAGAATACAAGCATCACATTCCTTAGGTTTTCTAGGAATTGTAGGCAGTCCATTAACACCATTTTTCTTCAATAAACGAAGGCTTTCATAGTTCAAGTGTCCAAATCTAGCATGCCATAAAAGACTTGATGGGAATGTACCTTCATCATGATGTGAACTGAATGCAAAGTTTTGAGCATGAGCAAATGAACCTTTCAGCTTCAAGAGTCTCCCTTCTTCTATTCCCTCCATGACAAGTGAGTGATCTGATGCTTTTCTGACCTCTGCCTTGCCATCAAACAAGTGAATTGAGTGTCCTTGCTGCCGGATTTCGACCAGGGACAGCAAGTTTCTCTTCAACTCTGGGAGGTATAGAACCTCATGTAGGATATGATCAGGAAGACCAGGCAGTTTAAGCCTGACTGTGCCAAGCCCTGATGGCTTGAGTTTGGATTTATCTGCGAAATATACTGCTCCATCAACTTTTTCAGTGAATTCTTCAAAAAAATCTTTTCTAAATGTCATGTGACATGTTGCTCTTGAATCTAGCAACCAATCATCTCTCCATGAAGTAAATGAAACATCAAATAGGTTTTCAGTTACTCCATTGTTACAATGTGCTAGAACAGAATGAGCTGATTCAGCTGGTTTACCTTTGTCTTTGTCACTAGTTTTACCTTTGTCTTGATTTGTTTGCTGCTAAGCTTTAGATTGTCTGCCCCCCTTTTCTCTGAAGTTTCTTCTTCGTCTTCTGCCATCTCTTCCTCTGGATGGACTTGAAGCATGTCTCTTTTCTCTCTGTGCCAAGAAGGCAGTCTCTTTAGAAGATGAAGGGACTGTCATCTTCTTTTGAAGGAGGAGAGAAAAAAACTTTGCTGGAGAATCTCTTTTGAAGGAGAGAAAAAAAAAATACTCTTTGCTGGAAAATATACTGAAAAAACTCTTTGCTGCAAATATACTGAATTTAAAAGGACAGAAACACTTTTTGCTAAAAGACTGAATTTAAAAGGACACAAAAGCTCTTGCTAAAAGACTGAATTCTGCACCAAAAAAAAATATATGTATTTTTTTTTGTTTGGAGAAATTTTTTTTTTATGGGAGGTCGATATGGAATGTTATGAATGGGGCGGTATCGAATGTATGGATGAGGCAGTATATGAATGGGAGAATATAGTGGGGAGGGGCGGTATTTAAAAATTGGGAGGGGCGGAAATATATGGGACAGCGTATTAATATCACCAACAACGTATTATATATGACCAACAATGTATTATGAGATGGGAGGGGCGGAAATATGGTATTAGAAATGGTAAAGTGGAGAGGTATGGTATTACAAATATGGATGGCGTATTATTATATGAGGGCGGTATTGACTATTAGAAATGGAAGGCGGTAATAATGTGATAGAGCGGTATTGTGAAATGGAAGGGGTGTGGTATTAAAAGATGGGAGGGCAGTGTGGAGCATGGTATATGGAGAGTGACAGACAACGTTTTTATATAAACGATGGAGCGGTATATAAATGATGGAGCGTTGTATATAAACGATGGAGCGGTATTTTAGAACGCACACAATGTATTATAAATGGACAGCGTTGTATGGTATTAAACGCAGATGGTATATAACAGGATGGTATATGCAGCGTGGAGATATGGACAGCGTTGTATGGTATTAAACGCAGATGGTATATGCAGGATGGTATATGCAGCGTGGAGATATGGACAGCGTTGTATGGTATTAAACGCAGATGGTATATGCAGCGTGGAGATATGGACAGCGTTGTATGGTATTAAATACAAATGGTATATAACAGTGACATCGTTGGATATAACGTAGTGTAGCTCAGTTCGATGGGGAATGAAGGAGTGTAGCGCAGTCAAATCGGGAGTTAGGGCGTGGGGAGGGCCGAGAGGCCAGGTTGGGGGTGCTGGTGTATGGAGAGATAGCAAAGAGGGAGGCCACTGTTGTAGTTGGTGTGGGATGTAGTGTTGGAGGGCCAATAAATGGAGCGGATTCCACTGTGGAGGGTGTATTGAATAGCGCAAATGACAGTGGGACTGTGGAATAGAGGGATGTGAGGAATGTGAATGAGAGAGGAGCGCTGGTCGATGAGGGAGATAGCGTAGTGAGGGAAGTGTGAGAGGCGTTGGGTAGGTGAGGGAGAAGTGAGGGCGTTACAAAAAAACTGAAATGGCAGCGTACAGGACTGTAGAATTGCAGAGTGGCAGGGGTTGCAATTTGCATAATTTCAGGGTCTGCAGAATTGCAGAATCTTCAGGAGCTGCAGGAGCTGCAAATGTCAGACCTGTGGATAATTGAAGAGAAAAAAAATGCAGAATAACAGTATAGCAATTTAGGAGCAGCAAAAAACTATTAATAAAAACTGACTGAGCAAAGGAGAGGGAGTTACACCACAGGCAGAAATGCCAATAGTTCGGCTGGCTCTGATACCATGTCGAACCAGGAGGTAACTCCTCAAATCAGAATGTATTATTGAATGAAGAATGAACATGCATTTATACATGGAGGTGAGGCTTATTGGGATTGATCTCCCAATGACTCTTGGCCTTCCTTATTTTCTAATATTAAATAATATACAATATTAAATGTGCACACCCATCCCATAGGATTAGGTTTCAACAGTAAGAAATACAACTAATAAACCCTATGCAACTGCTTTTGGCAAGAAATGTAAAGAGGTAGGGTTTTGATTTTTTCTCATTAAATCACCATAAGCACTAAGATAAATTCATTCATTGGTCATTGAGGAATGTTAAATTACTTGGGAAATGAAAATTTTAGAAATTTGAGAGCTTTGGTGGAAGATTTGAATGGATTTCAGGCTTTTTAGCCCAATGCGTAGCGCCATCTCAATGCGTAGCGCCTTTTTGCAGGAGGATTTTGGAGACCTTCCTGGTATCAAAATTGGGCACAGGATAGCTCGTTGGAAATATTATTGAGTCTAATTTCCAACCCAACTATAATTTTTCAATTTGGAGCTCATTTTTCCTGTCAAAAATCAAATCTCCCAAGACTGGTCAAAATGTGCAAAATGAGGCTGCCTCAAGGCAGAGTGCTGTTGCAGTCAACTTTTGAAGGTCTTCCTCAACTCCAAATTGAGCTCATGATAACTCATTGGAAATATATTTTTGTCTAGTTATCATTTGACTCATCAAGAAAGTCATTTGGCCAACCAAGCTATGAGAGAACTTGATTTTCCCAAGGTCACTTCAGAGGTGCATCAATTCTCCTGAGGCAACTGTATTTTTGACATGTCTCTAAAACCATGAAACCTGTGTAAAATGTGAAGGAGGTTATTATTCCTTGGCCTATTTTGGACAAAAAAATCTCTCAGATTTCCCAAATTCATCTTTTCTTGCTCAGAAACATCATTGGAGTAAAACCTATTGTGATGTGTGGAACAAGGGATTTGTCGAAATGAAGTGAAACGAAGGGGATAAGGGCCTTCTAAATTCTTGAGAAAATTTTGGGAAGTAGGGAGGGATGTTAGGAAGTAGGGGAAAGTTTAACTTAAAATATGGAGTGGCGGGAAGGGGTCCAAAAGGTCAAAACACAGGCCTATCCTAGAAAATTGCCAAGTTGTAGCAAGAAACTAGGGTTTGTGCGAAAATGAAGAATTTGGGGGATCTCAGTGATGGGAAGTGTTTAATAAGGTACATTAAGGATAGGGGAAGGTGTATGAACATCAGGATACAATTTTTTACTGATGATTTGACAATCCAAGAGAAATTACCTTCAAAACCCTAGGAGAGGGAAATGAACCTTACCTAGGCACAACTGAAGCATGAAAAAGGTGTAAAATGACCCTTTGGAATCTGGCATGATGATGAAAACCCTCTGAATGATGGTACACTCAGATGAATGGTGACATGGACCGACATTTGGACAACTTTGAAAGGAGTGAAAACAAACCCTAGACCTAATACCTAGTGACCAAATTTTACTTGAAGACTCACTGAAATGACAAAATTTGTCCTTGACACATTAAAATCACTTTGTAAGAGCATGTTTGATCACTGGAGGAAGGATGCAAAGGCTGACACTAACATTGGCTCCAATGGGGATGGTAGCTCCTTGGAGGTGCCAAGAACTACAGATCTTTGGAAAGCAGACAGTGCCTTCATCCATTGGGCAATGGAATAAAAACCTCAAGCCGAAATGCATGACTGAAAAATGATGACTTGACAACACAAATTGAATATCACTCAACTAAAAACTGACTCGATACTTAAACACAACTGAAAAACTGGAAAATATGCTCAAAATGGAGCTTATTCAATACAACCTACTCTAACAGTTTCATTCATCACCTGATCAAGTGAAATGAAACAACCAATGAAACCATGTAAGCATCCTGGCTACTGTTTTAACTCTCCACAAGCTCTCGCTTATGAACAACAAGAGAGAACTACCGAAAGGAAACTCCCAGGAAAACTTGTAAATAGATCCGTTGAATGATATGGATTCTCTATCCACCTCCAAAAACACTGCATAAGGATCTTGAAGTTCATGCACACTGGGACTTAGCTCATCCAATGTATTACTTCTCTTCTCCTCATACCATGAATGCAAACGTTGTTTTGAGCTTTGTGACGAGACTCTTGCTAAAAATGACAAAAAGATCGGCTGCCAGATCAAGTTTATATCAACACACGTTTCAAGCTTACATATAGTCAATGGAGAAAGGCTTTGACTGCAGACATCATCCAACACATCAGCTATTGGATCGTGAAAAACTTGAAAAGACTGCTGCAACCCATTTTCTATTTTTTCTGATGAGACTACATGATTTCCTATAGGCCGCTCATTTGAAGATATACTATGCAATTTACCCTTCAAAAACTGAAATGATTCAAAACAAAATGGTATGGAATCATCTTGTATCATTTGATCATATGTGCTAGCTTCCAAGTCCTCATCTGCAACTTGACAATCAATGGCATTCGGGGGCTGCAAATCTGGATATGAGAAGTCTTGAACAAGGTTTTTATTTCCCTCAAGATGGTCCAGATCAATACTTGTTGACAGTTGATTTCTAATTGCATGGAATTTGTCTCTGATGAACTGAAACAAATCAAAACAAAAAGGAAAATATCCTTCACTTACTTCAAAATTTACTGCACTTTCCTCATCATTATCATAGCTAATATGCATCAGTTGATCACTGTACTCGAGCTGCTAAAAGTGAACTTCCTCTTTCCACAAACTAGCTGCTGATTTTTCTGCAAGATTAGCTTCTATTTGGAGAACATAATCATCATCATACTGATCAAACTGAGGCAAATCATCAGTATAAAACACATCATCAAGCATACATGTCATATCAACAGATCTCTCTTCTCCAAGATGATCTACAAAACAATCATTATCAGATCTATGACAACTGGGATAAGAAACAAAATGTTTTGGATCAGCAACTTGTTCTTCTTCAATCAGCGAGCCATGGGCTTGAACATTATACTCATTCTTTGTGGTGATCTTTTGCATCATCTCTTCCACTACACTTACCAACATGTCAAGATTTACCTCTAGAGATGTCGATTTCTCTGGATCTATGTTTTTCATCTCTTTTTCCTTCAACTTTGCCCTTCGGATCAGCAAATGAGCCTCTACATCTACTGCACTATTATGCATCTCTTCAAGTGTTGCAAGATTCCTTTCTCTCAACTGAAACTCCATTTCCGGATCAAAGGCACCCGAGTAGTGCAAGAGAGCAGATCCAGGAGGAGGTCTTATATTAACTGGCATCGAATAATAAAATTGGTTAAATCTGGCAGAAAATTGTTGTACTGTCTTCCCTGGCAGTCTTTTCAGCTGGTTATACTCTTCTATAATCAAGAAATGGTTCTGTTTGATCATCCACCTGTCAAGGAAAACTTTGACGAACTGCTGAAAATCTGAGATGCTCGCATCAGGCAGGGTTTTGAACCAACTCTTGACTTTGCCTTGCAAAGAAAGAGCAAAAAGCCTAATACTGACATCCTCTTCATCAACTTCAAAAAGGTCAAGAAAAGACTCAAAATTTAGAACATGTCTCTCAGCAGTGATGCTGTCGCGTTCACCATCAAATCTTGGTAGATATAGGTCATGATTTTTAGGGAAAGCATGGGATATAGGAGGTAAAATCAGAGGCTTGTATCGATATGGAATTTTACAAGGTATAGGGGTATGTACAAATGCTGCAGAATCAGTCTTGGTCTCTTGAGGTTCATCAGTTTGAAGATGGTCATCACAAGATTCAGAAGAAAGGTCTTGATCAAGCTCAAAAGCATGCAAATCTTTGGTATTCACAATCTTCAAAGGGAAGGAATCAAATGCAGGCCGAGGATCTTTTCTCAAATACAATATACTTTGCAAAGCCTTCTTGACATTCTTGGGAAAAGAGAAGAAATAATTTATGACAAAGAACAAAATGTCTTGGATGAAATTCCAACTTGAATACCTGATCTTTCCATATTGTCCTTTCATGTTTCTGCTGGTCAGGTTCATCCTCCAGTGGAGTCCTTGGATCTGATCTCGAAACTGATTTAGAGTCGCCAGGTGAATGTTTTCAACCTTGTAATGTCTGATCGTTGTCCACCATCAACAATCAGATCTGAACTTGATTACATTTTACTGAGGTACTAGATGTTCATTTCATAAACTAGACCGAAGATTGACTGAAGCAGCATTAATCTACTTTTGCTAATGCAAAGCAAGAGCGTTTCGAAGGATACCTGGCTAACTTCAGGCATGTCTGTAGTTTATAAAGAAAACAACAAATTTTTCATCCCCAGTATGGTCGCCACTATGTTATAGCCTAAATCCACCTCAGGCTGAAGGAAGGCAGAGTTCAGGGTAACATCAAACCACGCTCAGTCTGGTAGCTAGCCCTACCAGATCAGGAGAGGGCTCTCTCCGGGTCAATCTCAGCAAAGATAATCAATAAGGCTTGAGATGACTTGAAATAAAGGCTGATTTTAGGCTAGGTATATAAGTAAAAGAGTTTGATTTTGATTTTGGGGGTTTTTTTGGAATCAAAGGGAAAGGTAGTTTTGGGTTCGGGGATGAGGCCTAGTTTTGCAGAGTTCCGAATGGGGCAAGGAAGGCAATTGTTTTGATGATTTGGATTGAATGAATGGATATTTCAGACTGGTGAGGAGCTGAAGAGGGCAAGAGGCTTTCAATAATCCTCTTCAAATAGATGAAAACATGGAAAATTAAACAAAACTCAAGGCAGAGCAAAGCAATCTAATGAATTCCACCTTTATTACTTGTTTGTTTAACTTGAGAAGAAATGAGAAGGAAAATGATACACATGAAACATCAGTAAAATTACAATCACAGAGAGAAACACACCATCAAAACATAGAGCCACATGGATCCCAAAGAGTGATGCAAACCTTGGTCTATTCCTTTGCCAAAATGCAGAGATGAAATGTGCAATGGAGTTCAAAGCAATCCCAAGTGTCCAACCTATGAAAATGACTAAGAAAATACAAGATATAGACAAGAATAACTCATTCCCATGAATCTAGGGGATGATATCACTAGTTTAGGATCTGTTTCAACAAGATCTAAACTAAGAACTGGAAAATAGGCAATGAAACAGCTTGCCTCTATAAGATAGGAAACTGATTCATTCAGTTACATTTCACTTTTTGGTGAATGAATCTACTTGGATGAGTAAAAATGTGCCAAAATTACATAAAAGTCATGAAATTACATCAATTTACATCAATAGTTTCACATTTGGAGATAAAAAATTCAAATTGGCCAAAACTAGGCGAAAATCTGAACTGCTGAGTGAAAATTAGGCCAAATTTCCCAATGCGTCGCGCCTGAAATTTCTATGCGTAGCGCCACTTTGAGGCTGATTTTGAGAGCCTTCTAGAAGTTAAAATTGAGTGCAGGATAGCTAGTTGGAAAGCTCTACATGTCTACTTTCCAACCCAAGTATAATTTCTAAATTTGGTTTCCATTTTCCCCTCCAAAAAGGAGTTTTCCCAACACTGTTTCCTGTGTGTCCAAAAGAGGGCAGAAAGGTCATTTTTAGGGTGTTTTTGACCCTCCAAGCAGCCCAAAACTTGTCAAAATATTTAGGTAATGGGTAGGCATGAAAAAATTTTGATTAAAAATCTATAAATAAATTTTTTTCTTCAAGAGGAGCTGCCAATTATAAGCGCGCGCCAAGTGGCGCTACGCGTCGGGCAGGAAAATCTGTGTTAAGGCCAAAAAAATCAAAATTGACAAAATGTGTCCCAAATTTCTTGAAATTTGGGCTGAGTGTCCTCCATCATGCACTATTCTGGGCCAAGGAAGCTTCAACCAAAATTTTAAGTCTATCTTTCCTTCTCCGACGCTTTAATGCCCTCTTTAACTTAGCCTTCAGGATCTTGATTCGTGCCTTGCAAACATGATTTCTTGCCCAATAACGATTCGCCATGTGCCTCAACATGTTATTTTCCTTTTTTTACTTCTCCAAAAGCTTCTCCAAATGAATATTGACCCTTTCAAGCCAAGTTTCACGATCAGCCTCAATCTCTTGCTCAATGGATGTCATCTCAGTTTGGCTCCTTTTGGCAGCTGGGCAGTTTTGCCTTCATGTTTTTGAGCGCCATGGATGAGTGGGACTAATAAGGGGAGGGTTTGATGATAGCTGTAGGATTTTAGGTAATGAAATGGTTTAGGGGATGACATCTAGGGTTTGGTATGTCAATTAGTGTTTTGGGGATATTTGACTAGGGTTTGGGATAGTGGGATTAGGTATTTAGGGTTAGTTGATTAGGGATATGGGAATTAAGGAATGAGTGGACGAAATGTAACAAAAAAGAAAAATGAAGGAATAAAGGATTGAGGGAGTGAGAGATAGCTATGACTGGAATTGGTAGTAATAAATACAACTCATAAACCCTATCCAACTACTTTTGGCAAGAAATGTAAAGAGGTAGGGTTTTGATTTTTTCTCATTAAATCACCATAAGCACCTAGAGAAATTCATTCATTGGTCATGAAGGGATGTTAAATTACTTGGGAAATGAATAATTTAGCAATTTGAGAGCTCTGGTGGAATATTTGAATAGGTTTTAGGCTTTTTATCCCAATTCATAGTGCCATCTCAATGTGTAGCGCCAATTACAAAATTACACTGCAAACCACTGCCCAATGCGTAGCGCCTTTTTTCATGAGGCTTTTGGAGACCTTCCCGGTGTCACAATTTGGCACAGGATAGCTCGTTGGAAATATTACTAAGTCTAGTTTCCAACCCAACTGGAATTTTTCAATTCAGAGTTCATTTTCCCTGTCAAAAATCAAATCTCCCAAGACTGGTCAAAATGTGCAAAATGAGGCTACCTCAAGGCAGAGTGCTGTTGCAGTCAACGTTTTAAGGTCTTCCTCAACTCAAAATTGAGCTCATGATAGCTAATTGGAAATATATTTGTGTCTAGTTATAATTTGACTCATAAATCAAGTCATTTGGCCAACCAAGGTAGGAGAAAACTTGATTTTCCCAAGGTCACTTCAGAGGTGCATCAATTCTCCTGAGGCAACTGTATTTTTGACATTTCGCTAAAACCATGACACCTGTGTAAAAAGCGAAGGAGTTTTTTCTTCCTTGGCCTATTTTGGACAAAAAAATCTCTCAGTGCTCCCAAATTCATATTTTCTTGCTCAGAAACATCATTGGAGTAAAACCTATCGCGATGTGTGGAACAAGGGATTTGTCGAAATGAAGCGAAACCAAGGGGATAAGGGGCTTCTAAATTCTTGAGAAAATTTTGGGAAGTAGGGGGGGATGTTAGGAAGCAGGGGAAAGTTTAATTTCAAATATTGAGTGAGGGGAATGGATCCAAAAGGGAAAAACACAGGCCTAGCCTAGAAAATTGCCAAGTTGTAGCAAGAAACTAGGGTTTGTGCGAAAATGAGGAATTTGGGGGATCTCAGTGATGGGAAGTGTTTAATAAGGTAAATTAAGGATAGGGGAAAGTTTATGAACATCAACATACAAGTTTTTGTTGATGATTTGACCATCCAAGAGAAATTACCTTCAAAACCCTAGGAGAGGGAAATGAACCTTACCTAGGCACAACCGAAGCATGAACAAGGTGTAAAATGACCCTTTGGAATCTAGCATGATGATGAAAACCCTCTGAATGACGGTACACTCAGATGAATGGTGACATGGACCGACATTTGGACAACTTTGAAAGGAGTGAAAACAAACCCTAGACCTAATACCTAGTGACCAAAATTTACTTGAAGACTCACTGAAATGACAAAATTTGTCCTTGAAACCTTAAAATCGCTTTTTAAGAGCATGTTTGATCACTGGAGGAAGGCTGCAAAGGCTGACACTAACATTGGCTCCAATGGGGATGGTAGCTCCTTGGAGGTGCCAAGAAATACAGATCTTTGGAAAGCAGACAGTGCCTTCATCCATTGGGCAATGGAATTAAAAACTCAAGCTGAAATGCATGACTGAAAACTGATGACTTGATGACACAAATTGAATCTCACTCAACTAAAAATTGACTTGATACTTAAACACAACCGAAAAACTGGAAAATATGCTCAAAATGGAGCTTATTCAATACAACCTACTCTAACAGTTTCATTCATCACCTGATCAAGTGAAATGAAACAACCAATGAAACCATGTAAGCATCCTGGCTGTTGTTTTAACTCTCCGCAAGTGCTCGCTTATGAAAAACAAGAGAGAACTACCGAAAGGAAAATCCCATGAAAACTTGGAAACATATCCGTTGAATGATATGGATTCTCTATCCGCCTCCAAAAACACTGCATAAGGATCTTGAAGTTCATGCACACTGGGACTTAGCTCATCTAATCGATTACTTCTCTTCTCCTCATACCATGAATGCAAACGTTGTTTTGAGCTTTGTGACGAGACTCCTGCTAAAAATGACAAAAATACCGGCTGCCGGATCAAGTTTATATCAACACATGTTTCAAGCTTACATATAGTCAATGGAGAAAGGCTTTGACTGCAGACATCATCCAACACATCAGCTATTTGATCGTGAAAAACTTGAAAAGACGGCTACAACCCATTTTCTATTGTTTCTGATGAGACTACATGATTTCCTATAGGCTGCTCATTTGAAGATATACTATGCAATTTACCCTTCAAAAACTAAAATGATTCAAAACAAAATGGTACGGAATCACCTTGTATCATTTGATCATATGTGCTAGCTTCCAAGTCCTCATCTGCAACTTGACAATCAATGGAATTCGGGGGATGCAAATTTGGATATGAGAAGTCTTGAACAAGGTTTTTATTGCCCTCAAGATGGTCCAGATCAAGACTTGTTGACAGTTGATTTCTAATTGCATGGAAGTTGTCTTTGATGAACTGAAATGAATCAAAACAAAAAGGCAAAGATCCTTCACTTACTTCAAAATTTACTGCACTTTCCTCGTCATTGTCATAGCTGATATGCATCGGTTGATCATTGTACTCGAGCTGCTAAAAGTGAACTTCCTCTTTCCACAAACTAACTGCTGATTTGTCTGCAAGATTAGCTTCTATTTGGAGAACATAATCATCATCATACTGATCAAACTGAGGAAAATCATCAGTATAAAACACATCATCAAGCATACATGTCATATCAATATATCTCTCTTCTCCAAGATGATCTACAAAATAATCATTATCAGATCCATGACAACTGGGACAAGAAACAAAATGTTTTGGATCAGCAACTTGTTCTTCTTCAATCAGCGAGCCATGGGCTTGAGCATTATACTCATTCCTTGTGGTGATATTTTGCATCATCTCTTCTACTGCACTTACCAACATATCAAGCTTTACCTCTAGAGATGTCGATTTCTCTGGATCCATGTTTTTCATCTCTTCTTCCTTCAACCTTGCCCTTCGGATCAGTAAATGAGCCTCTACATCTACTACATTGTTCTGCATTTCTTTAAGTGTTGCAAGATTCCTTTCTCTCAGCTGAAACTCCATTTCCATATCAAAGGCACCCGGTTAGTGCAAGAGATCAGATCCAGGAGGAAGCCTTATATCAACTGGCATCGAATAATAAACTTGGTTAAATCTAGCAGAAAACTGTTGTACTGTCTCCCCTGGCAGTATTTTCAGCTGGTTATACTCTTCTATAATCAAGAAAGGGTTCTGTCTAATCACCCACCTGTCGAGGAAAAATTTGACGAACTGCTGGAAATTTGAAATGCTCGCATCAGGCAGGGTTTTGAACCAACTCTTGACTTGGCCTTACAAAGAAAGAGCAAAAAGCCTAATACTAACATCATATTTATCAACTTCAAAAAGGTCAAGAAAAGAGTCAAAATTTAGAACATGTCTCTCAGCAGTGATATTGTCACATTCACCATCAAACCTCGGCAAGTAAAGATAATACTTTGCAGGGAAAGCATGGAGTATAGGAGGTAAAATCAGAGGCTTGTATCGAACTGGAATTTTACAAGGTATAGGGGTATGTAAAAATGTTGCAGAATCAGTCTTGGTCTCTTGAGGTTCATCAGTTTGAATATGGTCATCACAAGACTCAGAAAAAGGGTCTTGATCAAGCTCAAAGGCATGCAAATCTTTGGTATTTACAATCTTCAAAGGGAAGGAATCAAATGCAGGCCGAGGATATTTTCTCAGATACAATATACTTTGCAAAGCCTTCTTGACATTCTCAGGAAAAGAGGAGAAATAATTTACGACAAAGTACAAAATGTCTTGGATGAAATTCCAAATTGAATACCTGATCTTTCCATATTTTCCTTTCATGTTTCTGCTAATCAGGTTCATCCTCGAGTGGAGTCCTTGGATCTGATCTCGAAACTGATTTAGAGTCGCCAGGTGAATGATTTCAGTCTTCCGATGTCTGATTTTTTTCCACCATCAACAATCAGATGTGAACTTGATTACATTTTACTGAGGAAAATAGATGTTCATTTCATAAACTAGACTGAATATTGACTGAAGCAGCATTCATCTACTTTCGCTAATGCAAAGAAAGAGAGTTTCGAAGGCTACCTGGCTAACTTCAGGCTCCATCTGTAGTTTATAAAGAAAACAACAAAATTTTCTCCCCAGTATGGTCGCCACTATGTTATGGCCTTAATCTACCTCAGGCTGAAGGAAGGCAGAGTTCAGGGTAACATCAAACCATGCTCAGTCTGGTAGCTAGCCCTACCAGATCAGGAGAGGGCTCTCTCCGGGTCAATCTCAGAAAAAATAATCAATGGGGCTTGAGATGAATTTGAGAAGGCTGATTTTAGGCTATGTATATAAGAAAAAGAGTTTGATTTTGATTTTGGGGGTTTTTTTGGAATCAAAGGGAAAGGTAGTTTTGGGTTCGGGGATGAGGCCTAGTTTTTGCAGAGTTCCGAATGGGGCAAGGAAGGCAATTTTTTTGATGCTTTGGATTGAATGAATGGATAGTTCAGACTAGTGAGGAGCTCAAGAGGGAAAGAGGCTTTCAATAATCCTCTTCAAATAGATGAAAACATGGAAAATTAAACAAAACTCAAGGCAGAGCAAAGCAATCTAATGACTTCCACCTTTATTACTTGTTTGTTTAACTTGAGAAGAAATGAGAAGGAAAATGATACACATGAAAAATCAGTAAAATTACAATCATAGAGAGAAACACACCATCAAAACATAGAGCCACATGGATCCCAAAGAGTGCTGCAAACACTGGTCTATTCCTTTGCCAAAATGCAGAGATGAAATGTACAATGGAGCTCAAAGCAATCCCAAGTGTCCAACCTCTGAAAATGACTGAGAAAATATAAGATATAGACAAGCCTAACTCATTCCCATGCCTCTATGGGACGAGATCACTATTTTAGGAGTTGTTTCAACAAGATCTAAACTAAGAACTGGAAAATAGGCAATGAAACAGCTTGCCTCTATAAGATAGGAAACTGATTCATTCAGTTACATTTCACTTTTTGGTGAATGAATCTACTTGGATGAGTAAAAATGTGCCAAAATTACATCAAATTCATGAAATTACATCAATTTATATCAAGAGTTTCACATTTGGAGATAAAAAAGTCAAACTGGCCAAAACTTGGTGAAAATCTGAACTGCTGAGTAAAAATTAGGCCAAATTTCCCAATGCGCTGCGCCTGAAATTTCTATGCGTAGCGCCACTTTGAGGCTGATTTTCAGGGCCTTCCCGAAGTCCAAATTGAGTGCAGGATAGCTCGTTGGAAATCTTGGCCTGTCTACTTTCCAACCCAAGTATAATTTCTGCATTTGGTTGCTATTTTCCTCTCCAAAAATGAGTTTTCCCAACATTGCTTCCTGTGTGTCCAAATGATGGCAGAAAGGTCATTTTTAGGGTGTTTTTGAACCTCCAGGCAACCCAAAACTTGTCAAAATATTTAGGTAATGGGTAGGCATGGATAAATTTTGATGAAAAATCTATAAATACAAATTTTTCTTCAAGAGGAGCTTCCAATTATAAGCGCGCACCAAGTGGCGCTACGCGTCGGGCAGGAAAATCTGTGTTAAGGCCAAAAAAATCAAAATTGACAAAATGTGTCCCAAATTTCTTGAAATTTGGGCTGAGTGTCCTCCATCATGCACTATGCTGGGACAAGGAAGCTTCAGCCAAAATTTTAAGTCTATCTTTCCTTTTCCGACGCTTTAATGTCCTCTTCAACTTAGCCTTCAGGATCTTGATTTGTGCCTTGCAAACATGATTTCTTGCCCAATAATGATTCACCATGTGCCTCAACATGCTCTTTTCCTTGTTTGCCTTATCAAACAGCTTCTCCAAATGAATAATGACCCTTTCAAGCCAAGTTTCGCGATCAGCCTCAATCTCTTGCTCAATGGATGTCATCTCAGTTTTGCTCCTTTTGGCAGCTGGGCGGTTTTGCCTTCATGTTTTTGAGCGCCATGGATGAGTGGGACTAATGAGGGGAGGGTTTGATTCTAGCTGTAGGATTTTTGGGAATGAAAGGGTTTAGGGGTTGACATCTAGGGTTTGGGATGTCAATTAGTGTTTTGGGGATATTTGAATAGGGTTTGGGATAGTGGGATTAGGTATTTATGGTTAGTTGATTAGGGATATGGGAATTAAGGAATGAGTGGACGAAATGTAACGAAAGGGAAAATGAAGGAATAAAGGATTGAGGGAGTGAGAGATAGCTATGACTAGAATTGGTAGTAAGAAATACAACTCATAAACCCTATGCAACTGCTTTTGGGAAGAAATGTAAAGAGGTAGGGTTTTGATTTTTTCTCATTAAATCACCATAAGCACCAAGAGAAATTCATTCATTGGTCATGGAGGGATGTTAACTTACTTTGGAAATGAATAATTTAGAAATTTGAGAGCTTTGGTGGAATATTTGAATGGATTTCAGGCTTTTTAGCCCAATGCGTAGTGCCATCTCAATGTGTAGCACCAGTTACAAAATTACACTGCAAACCACTGCCCAATGCGTAGCACCATCTCAATGCGTAACGCATTTTTGCAAGAGGATTTTGGAGACCTTACCGGTGTCCAAATTGGGCATAGGATAACTTTTTGGAAATCTTATTGAGTCTAGTTTTCAACCCAACTGGAATTGTTCAATTTGGAGTTCATTTTCCCTGTCAAAAATCAAATCTCCCAAGACTGGTCAAAATGTGCAAAATGAGGTTGCCTCAAGGTAGAGTGTTGTTGCAGTCAACTTTTGAAGGTCTTCCTCAACTCCAAATTGAGCTCATGATAGCTCATTAGAAATATCTTTGTGGCTAGTTATCATTTGACTCATCAAGAAAGTCATTTGGCCAACCAAGGTAGGAGAAAACTTGATTTTCCCAAGGTCACTTCAGAGGTGCATCAATTCTCTTGAGGCAACTGTATTTTTGACATTTCTCTAAAACCATGACACCTGTGTAAAAAGTGAAGGAGGTTTTTCTTCCTTGGCCTATTTTTGACAAAAAAAATCCCTCAGTTTTCCCAAATTCATATTTTCTTGCTCATAAACATCATTGGAGTAAAACCTATCACGATGTGTGGAACAAGGGATTTGTTGAAATGAAGTGAAACGAAGGGGATAAGGGGCTTCTAAATTCTTGAGAAAATTTTTGGAAGTAGGGAGGGATGTTAGGAAGCAGGGGAAAGTGGAATTTCAAATATTGAGTGAGGGGAAGGGGTCCAAAAGTGCAAAACACAGGCCTAGCCTAGAAAATTACCAAGTTGTAGCAAGAAACTAGGGTTTGTGCGAAAATGAGGAATTTGGGGGATCTCAGTGATGAGAAGTGTTTAATAAGGTACATTAAGGATAGGGGAAGGTGTATGAACATAAGGATACAATTTTTTGCTGATGATTTGACCATCCAAGATAAATTACCTTCAAAACCCTAGGAGAGGGAAATGAACCTTACCTAGGCACAACTGAAGCATGAACAAGGTGTAAAATGACCCTTTGGAATCTGTGTTTTACATTATTATGTCTTTTATTGCTGCTATTTCCATTTTTGAATATTACACTATGTGTTCATGCTTCTCTTCCTTTGAGAGTTTACTTTTCGGTGCTTAGATGATGATGATGATGGTATTTTTATTTTTTCATAGTTTCATATTCTCGGATGGTTAATAATGTATATCTATACAATGATATAATTATTTGGGGTGAACTTAACATGTTATTGAATAAATGTAACTATCAAAGTAAAGAAAAATGCTGCTCTATGAAAAATAAATGGGTATCAATGGATATACTGTCATAAATAATGTCTGGGAGAAAGGGGAGGGCCACTCTCAACCTCATGTTCCTTGTCGGTGTCATAAATGGGAGCATGATCAAATTTAGGACCAACAATTTCCCATTTACCCTTTTCAATGTGGAAGTAATCTTTGATGTTATCTTCCAAGAGGATAATGGGATCACCTTCCTCAAGGTTCTCAAAAGGAGATTCATCGAGAATAAAATCCTTGAGAAAGGTTAGTCTCAACTTAAATCTCCATGGAGCCATCCTTCCCAACACATGTGTTCTAAAAATCACCCTTTTCATCATGTGGACCTAAGGAAGACTCATCATCCCATTCATCACTTAGGTTCTGAAGGTCTTGATGATGCTCGATGAAGGCTTCCTCTTGAATTCCCAATGTGGGACATACTTGATGTTAATTTTTGCAACTGGGGTCAAACTCCACTATGGATAGCTTAGTTGATTAAGATAATAATTTAATTAGATTCATTTTTTCGAGAGGATCAAAATCGACCTATATATCACCCCAATCGGTTAAGAAAAAATTAGTTATGAATTAAATTATTATTTTATGGGCCGGGCTAACCGAATGTTGATCCGATCAAAGCCCCAAGCGGTCCCTCACAAAGTTATAAATAGAGGCAACCTCAAGCTTATTTTTACACTTGCTCAAGCGATCTATAATTTGTGTCCATTGGTTTGTTTCGTCTATTTTTATTCCTTGGCTTGCACATGTGTTAGTGTCTATGAGTCACTAATGATCAAATGTACTCTTTCCATATGATTGATAGGGTCATTAGGTAAAATTGATATATTTTCAAGTAAAATTTGGCATCTCGTCATTGTCAAACAATCATTGGTTATTATCTAGGTCAGTTCTACTCCCTCCACTTACTAATGGTCATTCATCACTCATCATGGTCATGTCAGCATTTAGGTGTCCTAGGTCATCAAAATAGTTAATGTACTATCATATAGGTCACGGTCTAAGATTTACATTTGATTTTCATCATAATGTCAGTCATCAAAAGAAAAAAGAGATTCATGTCCATTCTTTGGGTCACTATCATGGGAGTTGGCAAATTAGGGAATTAAATAAAAATGGTGTTGTGTTTTTGAGATTTCATGGTCTTTAGCTTCTTTTCAAGATGAATTTTCTAGTTTCTAAGCCTACACATCCTAAATATCCCTCATCAAAAATTTCCCACCATTCCCACACTTAAATTTATTCATTTCATCATTTTCTCTCACTACCCTAGCTAGTTACTGCATTTCTAGACTAGGACTGTGTTTTTCCTTTTTCACTCCCTTTCCCTCACTCAAATTTAGGAAATTCACTTTCATTGTCTTCCTAAAACAAGTCCATAATCCCCATAATTTTTTCATAATTTTTCTTGCCCTCCATCCCCTCCATTCCATACTCTCAACTTGATGTGTTTTCTCCCTTGTTTTTCAGCTCAAGTCCCCTTACCGATTCTTGTGTGAGACTAGGGTTTCCTATAAAAAACAAGATAAAACATGGAAGATACTAGTGAAAATAATAAATTAAAAGGAGAAGAGATCTCAAGATATGAGCCTATTCATATGAAGGAGGTCAATGCATCTGATTTTATAAGGAAATAATTTGAAGAGGTATTCTACCTAGGGGTTTTGTAAGAAAGTGCAGGAGGTGGGTTATAACCATGACTTAACAAGTTTATTTTCTATCAATTTTAGAAGAGGTCATTGGTGAGCCCTGGTATTGCACCAACAATGTTGCAACTCCCAAGGGTTGCCTTACTTTACTTTATCAACCTGGGGTTCATCCAAACTTGGAGGTGATAGTGCTATATACACAGCAGATGCATTCTGTTCATGTCATCCACTTTTTCTTTATGAAAGGGTGATATTTCTTAAACTATGATAAGAACTCAAAAGTAAATTGCTAGAGGGAAATGACAGAAATAAAACTAACCTAAATTGCTGGAAAGAAATGACAGGAATGAAACTAATTTAATTTGCAGAAAAGGAAATGACTCAAAAGAAACTAAACTATATTGTTGAAAAGAAATGGCAGAAATGAAACTAATTCTAAACCACAAATGGCTAAATGCACTCTACTTGTTTTATGGTCTATCTACCATGCCCATACCCATGCAACTAGGCTATCCATGGCTTAATCCTAATTGAAAAAGTGTTGATTTTGCAGCTTGGAGGAAAGAAAAGGGTTAAAGAGGCTAATGGAGGCCTTAACACATGAAACAAGGCTTATAAATGCAAAGCAAGGGTTTAAACCTTATAAAAACTTATAATATGGCGCAAAGATGCTTTGGAGAGGAATAATTTGAAATATGCAATGGCATAGATATGATGGAGCAAAAAGTTGCGATATGCGATATCGAAATTGCAATATCGCAAAATTAAAGGGATAGCGGAAACGTTGTCCAGGAAAATTGGCGAAGTGCGATTTGCGAGGGGTGATGTGGCGGTGGGACTAGAGGTGAAGCGCGATCGCAATATCGCAATCGGTAGTTGGAGAGGTAAGTCTTAATGTAAAAAAGGAAAATATTGCGAAGTGTGATGTGCAATGCAGCAGAGTTATCGCATTGGCAAAACAAGTGGTAAGTGTCAAAAGAAAAAGGTAAGCGGTGCGATTTGAAATTTTGCAATATCACAATCGACGGAAGCAAGTGGTAAGTGTAAAGGAAAAATTTGAAAGTTGTGGGATGTGATTTGTGATAGGATAAAAACTGCGAAATGTGATTGCAATAGGGGTGACGTGGAGATGGAACCGATGGCAGAGTGCAATAACAATATCGAAATCGGCAAAGAAAGACAGTAAGTATTAAAAATAAATGGGTAAATGTTGCAATTTTCAATATGCGATATCGCAATATCGCAATCGACAAGGATGAGCGGTAAAGGTTAAAGGAAAAAAAAAAACCATGCGAAATGTGATTGTGATGTATGGTGGCGGCATATTCGAGGAGGAAAGGCAGAGGTCAAGCTTCAATGGTTTTCAAGCATTTTGCATTAAAAAGGGTAAGGTAACCGTGAATAATAAAAACAAAGGAATAAGGCGGTCTGAAGGGCTAAAGTGTTTTTGGGAATAAAAGGTGGGTGAAACAGTTAAAATAAGCAGAAAAAGGAGGGAATGGAGGCGTAACAACGATGCTCAGGTTGTGAATACAAGGATGGAAAATGAAACGGGGAAGCACCACGGAGCTGCTCTGAGGTTTTTAACAATAATTCCTGCAATCAACCTGCTAACTTATGCACAATGAAATAGGCAAATGCGTAAAAATACAGTGCAATTGAAGACTAAAAAATGGTAATGCAACTCTACTTTTAATCTCAGAAATAGTGAACATAAATCAGTTTTTGGGCCTGTGGGAAGGTTCTCCATCCTCGAGCTCTATTTACAGAGATGAGAAGGGGGTCTTGATCCGCAACTTTTCTTGGTTTTTCTCCTCTATTATATTACTCAAAAGCAAATGAAAAACTACAGTAGCACACTGAAAGAAAAACTAAGGAGCAATGAAACTATCATAAGCAGAACTAACTAAATGACAGAAAGCAGAGAAAAAAAACAACAGAGAGGCTGAGGCACGTGGATTGGGCCCTAACCCACAAGCCTAGCTCTCATAAACTTAAATAAGTAAAATTAAATTAGTCTGCTCATTTCATAAAATAATAACCTCATACATCTATGAAAGTTTGATGACTGAGTAAAATAATAAAAATCTCAATAGCTTGCAACAAAGTTTCAACTAGAATCGACTAAGTCTTCCTAGCTCTAGCTCTGCTCTATTTATTCCACAGGGTAGCTACTAATAACTCCCTAGAAAATGGTGATTGAGTCCTCTTGAATCCCAGTAAAAAAAGATAGAGTGCACTCGTCTTTGACTTGCTTGGTTTCCTCTGGAATTCGAATTGCTCGGGAGAATCCTTGGGATCCTTTGGTTGCCTTTGGAGTTCGAATTGTTGGACAGAATATTTGGGATCCTTTGGTTGCCTTTGAGAGTTAAGGAGGGTGGAAAAGCCTCCAATAATTTCTCCTTGTTGTCTCCTGCAAGTCTTTATAATAAAATCCTTATAAAAATGCTTAATAAATCATGATTTTCTGCACTCAACCTCATATTAGGCACTCAGAGTATGTTAGCCTTAATCACCACCTATACTAGCATCATAAAGCCAAATAATAATAAAAATGCAAGAAAAAGAGATCTAAGAAGGCAAAAAGCTGACCATTAACCCCTCCAAATATGTCTAATGATGGAGCTCATCATCACCCCCCTACTGAATGGTTGTTCATCCTCTGAGCAAATAATCCTTCTCCTGCATTTCCTTCAAGGCTTTGATAGCCCCCCTGATTTCCTAAAGAAGAAGTGTGGGAGTTTCCCCAAGGGGGTAAAAACCATTATTATTTTATGCATTCTCCCATTCTCTATCTTGTGCATATGTGTCCTTTTCACCATTTAGCCCCAGCAGCGAAGGTGGGCTGAGATTTAGTCCCAACCATTGGATCTTTTTGGCTTGCATGGACCTCTTGTATAATGGTGCCCTTTCCAACGCACCCCTCAGTCTTCCTAGAGTATGGTACTCCCTGTTCTTGAGGCTGTGAGGGAGGTTGTTCCATCTCCTCTGGCTGGCCATAACGCACTCATATTCTATCTGCCTAGAAACATTATCAAAGTGGCCTATCACCTGGGTTTGAGTCTGAAGGTAGCTTTCAACCAGTGAAGGGTCCCTTTCAATATCTTGATGGTTAAGGATGACTCCTCTTAGGTTGAACAATTCTGGTATGACATATAAGGGTTCTCCTTTTCTTCTTCCCATGACCCTCCATATCTCTTTTGCTCTAGTGTCCTCATTCACCATCCAAGGACCAAGATACTATATCCATCAACTGTATATCCCCCATTGTAGGATTGGGGTCCAAAATATCCAGATTTTTCAGCACAAGGTTATGCACATAAAACTTTTCCATCTTTGACTAATCAGCCATGTTAGCTTGCTTGTAGAAATTCATGAATTGCCTACAATCTTGGAAAGGTAGTGATCCATGGGAGGCTAGAGTTTTGATTTGAAATAGAAGCCATTTCTCCTTGAGGTACATGGCATATGAGTTAGAATGGACTCTGTGCTAAAGGGCTTTTACGCATAAATTTGCCATGGTGGCTACTTGCTGCCCTTTTTTCTGCAATTGCTCCTTTAGTGCTACATTCTCTACCTATGCCTTCTGAAGCTGCTCCTTCAGAACTATTTCTTTGACTATTTCCTCCTCCCTTGGTGGTTCTTCAATGATAATTGGGCTCATGGGAGGAATTTTTGTCTCTCTCTGACTCTTCTCAGCTCGGAAATACATAGAGGTATGCCTTTTTCTATTTGCGCTTAGAGGAGGTACGGTGGCAACTACCTCTTTGTATTGATGTGGTGTTGTGTTGTGAGTCCATTTATCGCCCACTTTCTGATATCTCTATGACTTCTATGGCCATCTCTTCTGTTTTTCCTTCGCCCTTTGTCTCTTCCTCTTCTTCTTCTTGTTTCTCTTATGGCTCTTCTTCTTCTTCTGGTTCTTCTTCTTCTACTAGTTCTTCTTCTAGTTCCTCTTCTTCTTTTGGTTCTTCTTCATCTTCTCTAAGGCTAGGATTGGAATCCTGACTTGTTTGGGTTGATATAAAAGCTTCCCTGCTCATATTTACGAGAGAGGATGAGGCCATGGGTAGGGTGACGTTTTTCTGCTACTGTTGTTACGCACTGTTCAAATATGTAGCCCACTCTCAGTACTATTGTGTTCTGACTCTCTTTGGCCTCTTTCCCTAAAAAATCATCAATTTGCTAGTTTGGATGAGACAGGATCTCTTTTTATTAGATTGTGCAACTAATTTTGGAGTTCTTATGTAACTAGGCTCAGTTCCAGTTTCTGTTGTAGACAATTGTTTCCTTCTCCCTATTAATTCATGATGGACTGCGTGTTTCCTCCCCTCATTCTTCTCTACTCCACTTGATTTAAATTATTTTATTTTGCATGCCCAAGTGACGTGACTTTGTAGTTCTCCCTATTCATACCTCACGATGGTGCCCAAGCTAACTGGACACCTTTCTTCCCCTTAAACTCTAAGTATGCAAATTTAATTATTTCTGGCTATTATGGATGCATAGAGAGGGGTGAGAAGCTATACTTCAGTATACCTTTCCTTTCCAAGGAATTTTCAGGAGATGAGCAGAGGAGACAATCCTTTTAGATGTTGTGTTCTTCACTATTTTATGTTCTTTGAGTGAGCAGCTCTGTAATGTTCCCAAATTGGGATTTCACAACAGGCTTGGAAAAATAACACACTCCTTGGGAGATTTATGTATAGAAATGAATTTTCAGCACTTGGATCCCTTATATCATCAAATTTTTAGTCTAAATCCAATAGGGGAGCAAAAACGAATCAAACTAGGTTTGGTAAACAGGTCTCCCACAACCTAGTCTAGTTGGAAAACACCCTATAAGAGGGGTTGCAGCTATGCACAACAAAAAGCTTCCGGAATAACACAGTATTTGACAATTTAAGTAGGAGGCCATAAAATAAAATTAATAAATGAATTTACAGCAGAAAATCATAAGTAAAGTGAAGCCCTTTCAATATATAGTAGATTACATGAGACAAGAGAGCAAGATATCTCCAGAGAAGAGAGCTGCAACATATATATATCAATAGAAATGGCTCAACGGCGTTATTTTCAGGAGCTGTACCAGCTAAATATTACAACTTAGATCTAGGATAGATCTGTGGACAAAACATCATATCTATATCATATCTAGAAACTAGATAGTTTTCTCTACAAGATCCCCTTGGGGTTTTGACCAAATCATGCATAAATAAGAGTAGATCTGAGATACAAGTTGCAGATCTGTAAAATACTGCAGTAATTTCTGAATATAACATTACATAACAAAATATCATATCTAAATGGAACATGGATCATCAAGCTAATCCATGGATCACCCAAGTGAAAGGCAAAGCCCAACACCAGAGATCTCTGATCAAAACTAGCATCAAAACACCACAATGAACCTCATACAAAAATAACGTAGTCCACCCATGGAAACAATGTTGTAGCTCAAAATGATATAGATAGCCACTACTAAGTTGTAGATCTGAAGTACAAACAGGAGAGGCACTCTTTCAGGAGGTTAAAAGACACATTCCATGAGAAGAGGCTCCCAAAATACACTAGATCTCTGCATATCTGGAATCCCACTTGTTGTAGCTTGCAAGAGCAGCAAAACCCTCAATGGATCAGCACTAGAATTGAAAGTAGAGCTTGGCCTCAAGCTTGATAGTGGATCAATTCAGAAAATACTCCTCCAAGAATCCTCAAAGGAAGAGGTGAAATCCCTGCATAGGAATTCCAAGAATAATTCTCCACTAAACAACAGAGAATAGTATTTGTCTAAGTAGACAAAATACTCAGAAATATGATCTATAAAAAACCTTCTATCGCTGCCTTCCCTCTCCTTTTATAAGATGAGAGCCTTTGCAAATCCTAAACCACCTTGATGAGTTAGCTCTTTTCACATGAGGGGCCTCCTTCTAAAACTGCGTTGTCCCTTTAGGAGATGCATTGAACCTAGACGGCGTTGTAGATTTGGTCAAGGTTGACCCAGTATCACAGCTCAAACCCCTTTCACACCAGCAAGTGATTATTTAAATGGCCCTGATTTAACTTTGTTCACATTTACATGTCCTCCTTTATTCATTTATTCATGCAACAGAAAATAAAACAAAAATGAATATTCCTCTTAGCTTAGGATACGTAGGAATATTATAGTCCTCCCCTCCAAAATGTTTCTTGTCCTCAAGCAACTGATAGAGTAAGAGTTGTAATACTTCTCCTCCTTCATTGTTGGCATCATCAAGGATTAAATATTCATCATAACCCAAGTGCTCAGCAAGCCAAAGCATCATGAATTGCTCCCCCAAGGCCAACATAATAAGTGCATAGTCTATCCCTTCAGGAGTGAAAAACTCAACAGAAATAAACATGGGTGGAGCAATGCCACATCTGAAACATGTATCATGAAGTACAAGTTGAAGTTCCAAACCATGTGGTACATACACACTGCCCATCCTCTATCCATACAATCCCATAAACAATACAACTATATCATCAATGTATGGAAGTAAGACTACATAGATGCAAACTGAAATATGAACTTGAGGAGGTGGGTCAAAATCCCACATGTAATGCCAGCGCAGTGCACCTCTTTTCTTCATTAGATCCTAGTGTGGTAAGTGGCATTCCCACCACACTTTTGCTACATAAGTCACCTTAACATGGTTGAAGGTGTTACATAATTTTGGTGCCTTTGGGAAGCACCCATCATGAAAAGTAATCTCCCTTTGCACATCAAGGGAGTGGCAAAGTTCATAATTTTCATTGGCCCCCAACAAACTATGAGATCCATATGACCTCTCACTCCCTCTTGGAGTCATATCCTACAAAAGCATGGCAAAGAATATAATAGATCAGAAAATACAACTTGTTTATCATGATCAAATCCTTTACCATCATAGCCCTTCACACTCATGGAGTTGTGCATGAGCATTCCCTTCCTCTCAAGCAAAGGAAGAGCTCGCTGAGATGACTCTTGCAAAGATTCCATTGGCTGCCCCAATCCTCCATAGAAATTGCACTCTTGAAAGTGTTGATGTAAGTCTTCTCTCATGCCTTCCCAATCAAAGCTCTTCATGATCAGGGAATAGATCTTCATTGAATACATATGGCTGAGGAAGAATTCTTCATATGCTCCTTGTAGGATCTTCTGCTTGAGCTTGGAAGCTCTAGTCAAAAATACCTTCCCATGATAATAGATGACCCCTCCTTGGACCAAGTAACCCTCTTCTTGATGCATGCCATCTAGTATCATACCTGTGTGGAGATCTTTGGAATACTCTACAAGCAGTTGATATTTCCAATAAAGATCCACACTGCTCAACAATGACAGGGATGCTGATACATCCATGGAAGTGCTTGTCATGTTGCATCCAAAATGGTTTTTTGGAAGGCTGATCCTCCCATTCTTCTCCTCCCACAGTGCAGATTTAGAAAAGTGAGAGGGAGATAGTGAAGCAGGAAGAAGATCTGCCTCATTCTTGGGTTGTCCAAAGCCTCCCAGCGCTGTAACTTGGTTTCTCATTGCTCCAATCCTTCTTGGATCTAGGCTTGGAGTAGCACTTTGTGGAACCTTTCCCACAAGATGATCTGAATCTGATGGCATTCCAGGTGGCTTGCCATGAGATAAGAATGTCAATTTCAGCATCCTCATGAACATGAGAGAAGGAACTGTGAGATCCCTGCTTCCACTACCCAAATCCATCTCTGTTGTTTGTGTGGAAACATTAGGTGAAGGATAAGTGTGCATGCCTTGAATCATTTGTGGTTTCCCACTCTTCAAGTCCACCCACTCCATTTGCAAAGCTTTCCAATGAGTGGTAACCTTTCCCAAGGTAATCAACCATTGGACACCCAAGATGATATTGGTGTCTGGTATGTCAACTACAAAGAAGTGATCCACCAAGGTGTAGGATCCCATAGTGATAGAGTGTTATGGAACATATTTCATGCACTACATGGTCCTATCTTTTGGAACCAAGACAGAAAAACCCCTCAAAATTATTAGTGGGGATTCCTCTCTTTTGCACAAGGTGAGCATCAATAAAGTTGTGGGTTGCCCCACTATCAATCAGTACAGATACTCTCTGATTCATAACTGAACCTTGTACTCTTAGGGTCAAGTACTTAAGCACTCCTCTCAAAGAGGCAAGAGTCCCACTGGTTGGAGAAAAGGCTCCCTTCCCATCTCTGGTGGGTGTTTTTTCTTCCTCATCATCATCAGCGCTGTGACCCCTCCTAGGTTCCTCATCATCATCTTCCTCCTCAAAATCAGAGAAGACTTCTATGTAGTGTGCTCTTCCAGCAGCACACCTATGTCCTGGTACCCATGACTCTTGGAAAGTGAAGCATAGATTCTTCTTCCTCAATTTTCTCCTGAGATCAACATCAAGAGGCTTCTTCAAAGAGCTCTCCTTGGGAGGAGTAGCTTTTCCTTCCTTCCCCTAAGAGGACTGAGAGGCCTTGGTTTGGAAAGTTGCCTTTGCTTTTGGCAAAGCATCTTGGAGATATCTAGCTCTCTCAATGGCATCATCCAAAGTGATGGGCTTGGTAGATTTAACCAATCTATGCAAAGGATCCTCCAGGATATCAATGAACATGTAGACCCTACTGGTTACTGATATATCAGGGAACATGACTGATAATCTCAAAAACTCAAAGATATAAGTCTCTGCATCTCCTGACTGCTTCAGCTTTGCAAGGCTTATGAAGGGTGCTTCAGGATCCTTCTTGTCAAACCTCTCCACCAGTATTCTAGTAAACTCAGAGTAGGAAGTCACATTGATATGTCCCAATGTAGATAGCCCATGGAACCACCAATTGTGTGCTTCTCCCTCAAAGTGCAATGCTGCAATATTGATGGCTTCAGTTTCAGGGACCTTGTTCAACTGGAAGTAGATATCTAGCTTCTCTACCCATGCCTTGGTATAACTGGAGGAGGATCCATCAAACTTGGGCAAAAAGAATCTACCCATAGTGTGGTGTCTACTATGAAAGAAACCACCATCTCTATACTTCTGCCCTGGTCTCCTTCTGTCATTGAGGTGAAAAAATTCTTGGAAACTCAAGTGATCCTTGAATCTCTGACTCTGAGAATCATACTCCATAAAGTAATATTCAGGGGAAGCTTTCTCATGTAGTCCTTCATTCTCCACAGCCAAGAAGGTAGGCATAGTGGAGCGTTGTGTAGCTTGTGGGGCTAGTGGTAGATTCACTGGTTGACCAGTCCCATGGCGAGACATATCTGAGCTCTCCCCCAACTGAAATCTCCCAGGATATTCCCTCATTTTGTCCACCCTCATCTCTTTGATCTCCTTGGAAAGATCTTTCATGGTCTCCAAAAGAGTTTTTGCAAACTCCTCTGCTTCTTTATCATTCACAGCTTGAGGGGATTTCCCCTTGTCTTGACCCTTGTCAGGATCATCAGTAGTGTATTCATACTTCTTATGAATTTTGTTCTGGTACCTTTATCCCTCTTAGTAAGAGGATCATCTTCTTTTGAATGCAACATGAATGGTGCTCCAAAGCAAGCACAGGTTGTGCCAAGAAAGTAGCTCTGATACCACTGTAATGTTCCCAAATTGGGATTACACAGCAGGCTTGGAAAAATAATGCACTCCTTGGGAGATTGATGTACAGAAATGAGTTTTCAGCCCTTGGATCCCTTAGATCATCAAATTTGGAGTCTAAATCCAAGAAGGGAGCAAAAAAAAATCAAACTATTTGTGGTAAACAGATCTCCCACAACCTAGTCTAGCTGGAAAACACCCTACAAGAGGGGCTGCAGCTATGCACAACAAACAGCTTTCGGAATAACATAGTCTTTGACAATTTAAGTAGGAGGCCATAAAATAAAATTAATAAATGAATTTACAGCAGTAAATCATAAGTAAATTTAAGCCCTTTCAATATATAGTAGATTACATGAGACAAGAGAGCAAGATATCTCCAGAGAAGAGAGCTGTAACATATATATATCAACAGAAATGGCTCAACAGCGTTATTTTCAGGAGCTGTACTAGCTACATATTACAACTCAGATCTAGGACAGATATGTGGACAAAAAATCATATCTATATCAGATCTGGAAACTAGGTATTTTTCTCTACAAGATCCCCTTGGGGTTTTGACCAAATCATGCATAAATAAGAGTAGATCTGAGATACAAGTTGCAGATCTGTAAAATAATGTAGTAATTTATGAATATAACATTATATAACAAAATATCAGATCTAAATGGAACATGTATCAGCAAGCTAATCCATGGATCACCCAAGTGAAAGGCAAAGCCCAACACCAAAGATCTTTGATCAAAACTAGCATCAAAACACCACAATGAACCTCATACAAAAATAACGTAGTCCACCCATGGAAACAACGTTGTAGTTCAAAATGATATAGATAGCCACTGCTAAGTTTCATATCCGAAGTACAAACAGGAGAGTCACTCTTCCAGGAGGTTAAAAGACACACTCCATGAGAAGAGGCTCCCAAAATACACTAGATCTATGCAGATCTAGACTCCCACTTGCTGCAGCTTGCAAGAGCAGCAAAAACCTCAATGGATCAGCGTTGCAATTGAAAGTAGAGCTTGGCCTCAAGATTTATAGTGGATCAATTCAGCAAATACTCCTCCAAGAATCCTCAAAGGAAGAGGTGAAATCCCTGCATAGGAATTCCAAGAATAATTCTCCACTAAACAGCAGAGAATAGTATTTGTCTAAGCAGACAAAATACTCAGAAATATGATCAATCAACAACCTTCTCTTGCTGCCTTCCCTCTCATTTTATAAGATGAGAGCCTTTGCAAACCCTAAACCACCTTGATGAGTTAGCTCTTTTCACATGAGGGGCCTCCTTCTAAAACTGTGTTGTCCCTTTAGGAGATGCATTGAACCTAGAGAGCGTTGTAGATTTGGTCAAGGTTGACCCAGTCTCATAGCTCAAACCCCTTTCACACCAGTAAGTGATTATTTACATAGCCCTGATTTAACTTTGTTCACATGGGCATGGATTTATTTAGTCTTCTTAGGAGTTTTACATGTCCTCCTTTATTCATTTATTCATGCAACAAAACATAAAACAAAAATGAATATTCCTCTTAGCTTAGCCTAAGTAGGAATATTACAAGCTCGTTGAATGAGCAACTCTCTGAGTGAGTTGTTGATATTTCCTTGATGTTCCTTCCTGTTGTAGATGTTATGTGGGGGGTGTTCCAGATGCCATGGGTGGCACTCTTGTCTTTCTAGGGGTCTGCTTCATGAGCTCTTCCCTTGTTTTTCTTGTTGTTCAAGAATAAATGTCTGCGTTGTAGGAATCCCTGATGTCTGTAGTAGTCTATGTTTTTCTTTCCTTGCTACATTTTGCTCTGGAACGGAGGAATCTGGTGCATGGAGGTGATGGATGAAGTTATAAAAATGAATGGAGTGAATTATGGGATGGATGGTAAAAGAGAATAATGGAAAAGAAGATGAATGCTTCCTTGTGTTTCCAGAAACCATTAATGACCCGCAAAACACAAAACGCAGAAAAACACAGAGATCTATATGTAATTTATTTATTTATTAAACAAATTGGACTGCCTCCATGGAGGTTTTCAACCCATAGACTTGCCTTGGGCGCCTCAGAGAGGTTTTCACCCATGGATCTTTATTATCTTTTCTTCTTCTCTTTTTCTCCCTTTTTTTTTTTCAGCAAGTGAGCTACCTCCTTCTAGGTTTTCACCCCACAAGCTTGCCTTGGGTGCCTCAAAGAGGTTTTCACCCATGGATATTTATTTATTTATTTATTATTATTATATATATACATATATATATATATATATATATATATATATATATATATATATATATATATATATATATCTTATTTTTCTTTCTTTTTTCCAGAAGGTGTGGGAAACTATGGAGTTTCCCATCACATATACCTCTCTGCTTACTCAGTTTATGAACTCTTCCCTTGAAAAAGGCTTCTTGTAAATTTTAAGCATGTGACCATTGACAAGTAAGGGGATTCCTTCCTCTTCTATGGTTTTGACTTGAACTGCGCCATTATCAAAACATTTTTCCATTGTGTAAGGTCCCAACCATCTTGTCATTATCATTCCTTTCAAATATTTAAACCTTGAATCATAAAATACACCCAATATCCTTCTTGGAAGGTCTTTTATTTCATGTTCTTGTCATGCCAGACCTTCCTATGCAGCTGAGCTACCTTCGTTTGAAGAAGTTCTTGCATTCTGAACTCATCCAATCCATTTAGTTGCAACAACCTCTCTTTTGGGTATTTGATAGATTAGATCTAATTCAGCTACCATTCTTAAAGTGTTGAATTCAAAATAAACTGAAAGTAGATCCTTCTTACCATAGACTAGTACATAGGGAGTGAATCATGTTGTCTTCCAAGTAGTGTTGTAGGCCCAAGTAGCTTCCACCAACCTGTCTGCCCAATCTTTTTTGCTGCTGCTCACAACCTTGGTGAGGATGCTCTCTAAAGCTCTATTAGTCACTTCTACTTGGCCATTCATGTGAGGGTGATAGGCAATATAAGTTCTATGCTTAATATTGTGCTTCCCCAAAATATTCTCAATGAGGTGAGAGGTGAATTGTGCTCCCTGATCAGTGAATATTTCTCTGGGGTATCCAAACTTGTAAAACACATTCTCCCTCGGAAATTCTACTATTTTCTCCTCGGTTGGTACCTTCACTTCTTTTGTTTCAGCCCAATTTGTTAGGTAATTAGTGTAGACTATGATATACTTCTTTTGTCTGGATGGTGGATCGATAGGTAAAACAAAGTCCATGCCCCACTTTTCAAATGGATCAAGAGCCACCTGAGGGTGCAAAGGAATCTCATCCCTTTGTGTGGGTTTCCCCATCCTTTAGCACTGGTCACACCTCCTGGTGTATCTTCTAAAATCTTGGTGAAGGGTAGGCCAATAATATCCTGCCTGCAAAAATTTGTAAGCAGTTCTTTTTGCAGCAAAGTGGCCTCCGCATGGGTTGTTATGACATGCAAAGAGGATATCAAAAACTTCTTCCTCCCTCACACATCTCCTTAGGATTTGATCAAGGCCTAGCTTGAAAAGGTTTCCCCCAATCCATGTGAAAGGGTTGCTTTTTCTGAAATTTGTAGGATTGTTAATCCCACATGGGCCCCACATCACATTCCTCGTTCCAAAAAACGTTGCGATCAAAACTTGCAATGTGATATTGCGATTGCGATAGATCGCAAATCACATGTCACAAATAACAATTGTTTCTTTCATGCGATTTAAAAAAAAAAAAAGTTGAGCTTGCGATTGCAATTTTGTGATATCGCATATTGCAAATCGAAAATTTATTAAAGCACCCTGAACACGAATCTTTGAAAATTGCGATGAGCGATTTTGGTTTATGCAATGGATTTTTAAAGTTTTATGCAAAGCTTTGTTTCACCTTATGACTCCCGCTCACCTCACTCTCACCTTACTCACCCTCCACCTCACTCCCTCATGTCATCACTCCCTCACCCGTCTTATCCCTTCATGACATTCTCACATCGCAAAATTTCTAGATATCACAAAACTAATAATTAGTACCTATTACACAATGTGATAAGCCATTACCGCCGATATGCGATAACATGCATTAAACCTTCCTCGTGTACTTACCTTCCTCCTCCTCTTATTCGATTCATTGAGTGCTTAAAAGGATTTTGAAAAATGTTTTAAATGAATATAGTTATATTATATTTTAATTAATTTATAAATAATTTTTGAATTAGCATTAATTAATTAATAATTAGTATCTAATTTGGGATTAGAATTTAATTAGAAAATTCTGATTTTTAGCCCAAGCAACAGAAATTCCAGAATTCCAACAATTTTAATATATCAACATTGGAATCTGATAAATGGATTTTTACTTGACCAAATGAGGCATAGGATGGCTCATTGGATAGATAAAATCACAGAGATTATTTCTAGAGTGGTTTCATTTCCATATTTGATCATTTATTTGGTATAAATTCAGTAGAAGATCAAGCTCCAAATTTTTTAACAAAACTAATTTTTTGAGTTTAATTTTATGTATTTTCATTTGCCCACAACTTCTTCTGAGTGCAGATCCATTGGTATGTTCTTATTGGCCAATTATATGATAAAAGGAATCAATTGAAAGATTAGATTTCATTTTCAATTATTTATTTAATTAAGTTTTGAATGGATTTATTTTAAATCCAGATTTGGCATTTTGATTTTATTTTTACATTTTAATTTTGTTTTGATTTATTTTTGCAAGAAAATAGTTGAAGAGATGAGAAGAAAAAGATCTCAATAAATGAGAAGGCTCCAACAATTGAATAACATGATTTGAGCCAATGGAAATTGATTGAGTAGAACCACTCTTCAACAAATTTTCTTATTGAGAATTATTTTGTAAATATTATAAATACTAGATTGTATAATGTATTAAGGGGCTCCCCTTCTCTGCAATTCTGGAATTATTGATGGTCCTATTGTCTAGAGGATTTAGTGGTAGGGTAGAGGAGAGAAAAATCAGATCTGGGGTTATTGAGGATTTTTCCTTGTTTTGAAAGCATAAGTTCAAGTATTGTAAAATCTTATTAGAAACCATAGCTGGAGAAAGGATTCAATAAATTGGTATTTCTAATACTATTGTTTTAAATATTGGTTTCATTTTATGATAGCATAAATGTGTCATTTTATTCGTATTTGTGCACTTTTGTCGGTATGAGTAATTTGCTTCAATTATATGTTGTCATTTATTTATGCTCTTACGGGTTGAATTTTGATTTCTGAGTAACTATTTACTCAGAAATTTGTCTTTTAATATTGATTAAATAAAAAATGTTATGTTATGATGTTTTTCCGCATATTATTTTTTAATTATTCAAATTACTAATTTAACAAGCAATATCATTTTTGTGAACTATTTCCTAAATGTTGTTGGTTGATTATCTTAGTTAAGAGGTCTCTAAATAGGATGTGTTTAGTATTCATAATGTCAGTTAATTGAACTACTTCGTTAGCTTAATATTCATTATAAGCTAGACATATTTAAATCTCAATTATATAAAATATCTTGCTCTCGATTGGGTTAGATCTATATCTTCCTAATTGAGATAGGATTAGGATAAATTTCCTTTTGCTTGCATTTTAGAATAATTTTTCATTTAGATTTAGTTCTACATTACTCTAATTCCTCTTCCCAAAGAGGCAAGACTTCAATTGTGGCTTGGCAAGCTCAAATTATCTTAAGGATCACTTTCTTGCCCGATCAGCAAGAGAAATGATTTGATGTCTCTTTCCCATTGGTAGACAAAAGTCATATTTTAAGCCATTGGAGATTGAGAAAAGGTAACTGGACCTAGTTAAACCATTCAGAGCCACCATTCCAAATGGAAAAGGAACTGATTTAAGGTCCAGATCGGGTGGTCACACCCCATGTTGTTGCAGCGAATTTTGAGGCTTCAACATTTTGGCGCTAGAAGGACGGCCTGAAACTTGTTGTCTATTGAAGCCTTTGTATTCTAAAATTTTATTTTTATTACAATGGCTCCTCTAAAAATTCCAATCTGGAGTTGTATTTCTTGACGTTCATCTTCGAAAACTCCACCAGAAATAGTAATACTCTTGTCTTAGGTAAATTTTAACGACAAGAAGAATACTTCTACATTTAATCATGTCTTTCAATTTATTCAAAATTTTTCAAATTTTAGTTTTCAAGGAATTGATGAAGGTATTTTATGCAGGATGTTTACTCTTACATTCTTGGAAAAAGCCAGAAGCTGGTGTCAATCACTTCTAGTTGCCTCAATCCATAGTTGGGATCAATTTATCACAATTTTCATTTGTAAATTTGATGGATATATCTACGAATAGGTATGTGAATATTTTGAAGATCTACGAAGGTTTAAAGGTGAGTCTTTAATTTATTTTACCATAAGGTTTCGTTTAAATTGTTTAAAATATATAATTGAAGATAAACCTTCGAAAGAAGAATTATTAGATTGGTTTGAAGATATTTTCTCTCTTCCTTCCATTTATAATCCATGTGAAATTATTTCAAGCTTTTATCAATCTCTTTCTAATTTCATTGACATAATTGATCATTCCAATACAGAGGTAAAAACAAATGATGATGAAGTGGCCTCTATTTTTTATGATCAATTCCTTCAATTAGTGCACACTTCCTATAGTATTGATAAAGATCAAGGTGCACCTTCACATTTCAATTAATCTCAATCACAAAGCTTGGAAAATTTCACTTTTCAAATGCAAGAAGATACTAGCAACACTCTTGAATAATATACTGCTTTAAAATTTGAAAATTGGTATGAGTTAGAATCATAAAATCTGTACTATCTCAAAATAGGAAAAGCAAAAATATAGGACATAAAAATGGAAATAGCAGTGAATAATATTACATCAAGATATGAAACCAATATGGAGCCATTATATTAAGCAAATCAGTAGCAAAGAAATACAATATATTGAGGCACAAATCATATAATATAGACAAACAAGCCTCCAATGATCAAACACTCTCAAAAGTGAGATGTTGCTGCTATACAAAATGTCAGAGAGCTACTACAGTGCAGTCAAAGTGAACATAGATACAAATGGAAACATGAAATGATATTAAACAATTGATATATGCCTCAAGAGATACTGGAAATAAAGATAAAGGCTCTATAACAACTTTCCAATACAACCCAGAGAGTGTTTCCGGAAATGCACAAAATACAAATGCTGAACTACAGCCCTAGGGTTGAAGATTCATTGCAACTGAATAGCTGGGAAGTGGTGGCTGATATGATGTAGAAAATATTGAAGCCTCCTCCCAATAGACTCTCCAAGTGAAATTCTGGTCCCTCCACTAAAGATCTAACTCCCCAAATAATGCACTAAAACCACCCCTGCAACTGATCTCTGAAATAACGCAGTCAATGACTGAAACTGTGATGTAGGGGATGGTATTAGCTTGGAATAGTGCCAAAATATGAAATGATGCCCAAGGAAATTCCTTGCTAGCCTCCCAATGGAAAGGCTACCTCTCCACTGAAACACAAGCTCAAAAAATGGCCCTACTAATCCTCCACTGCTGCAACCCTGCAATACAGCACAACCTTGACAGAAACTGTGTTATAAAAGAAATATGTAGCTTGGCCTAATGTCAAGATGCGGGAATAATGCTCAATGACCTCTCCTGAGTGGGCATTCGAAGTACCCTAAGGATGAGGGTGGGATTCCCTCTCGGGAACATCCTTGTGCTAAACATCACTGCAGTCTCCGCTAAACAGCTGAAGAGAGCAACAAGTCATAACAAACCATAAACAAAATAATACTCAAAAATTTCTTTCTATGGCTGCCATTCCCTTCCTTATATTCTTGGTCAACTTCCTCACCTTGGGCCCCACTCATTAAAGCCACTACTTCCATGCAAGGAATCTCCCTCCAAAACTGCGTTGTCTCTCACTGAATGTCCACTCCCTCCATACCAACGTTGTTGATTTGGTCAAAGTTGACCCATTCCACATGCTTCATCCCATATTCACACATAAGGGTGATTTATCCAGCTACTTTGATGACCTCCATTCACATTAGGAGTGATTTTATTCCTACTAACGAGATTTATGGGCCTCCCTACCCTATTATTCCTCTATTTAAGAAGCAAAAACAAAATTTAATATTCCAACTAGCTGAAAGCTAATTGGGAATATTACAATCCTTCCCTCCCAAATTTTGCTTGTCCTCAAGAAATTGTAAAGGTGAGTGCTATAAAACGTCTCCTCCTTCTCTTGTGACACCTCCATAAGCTCTCCTCATGAACCAAGTGTCCCCCAATCAATCCATCCCTGAAATGCTCCTCCCAAGTTGTCATGAGATGCATCTCCCAAGTGCTCAAGTTAACCAAATGGCTCATATGATAAGGAAACAAGAGGTATAATGTAACAATCATGTGTTTTCCAATGTTCTCCCTGAAGTATGAATCATAAGAAATGTGGATAATCTCACTCCCAATGGGAAAATCCAATCCATGTGTCATCCCTCCAATCATGCCCACAACAATGATAAGAACATCATCAACATATGGGATCACAATCAAAGTCATACTAGATATCATGTGTAATACCAGAGAAGGATAATGGTCCCTCAAGTGAAACCAGCGCTGCTTTACTCCTAACTGCCTCATAATATGATATGATGATTGGTTTCCTAACCAATTGCTTTCTGCCCCAATCCTCTCACATGCTTGGAGAAGGTGAATGATGTGTGGTGCCAATGGAGCACACCCTGAATAAGATATCATCTCCTCAAAATCTCCTAGGGAGTGGCCATCATCATCACTACTTATGACTCCAAATAGATCATGCAGTCTAAATAAAAGAGTGCCCCCTTTTTGAGCAATGTGTTGTACAGGAATGGCAAAGGAATACATGTACTTAGTTAGTGAATCATTATGCACAAAAACATAATCCTTACCATGTACCTTTAGCAAGTTGGTGAAGTGGATCATATATGGGTCTCCTCTCATTCCCCATGAGAAAGGAAGTGGTTGTGATAACTCTGCCAAAGAGTTATGTCTCTCCTCAATCTCGAAACAATATATGCATCTCCTAATACGCTGATGTATCTCCTCTTTGAAGCCTTCCCAAGTGAATCCCTCCATGATAATACGATATGCTCCCATGAAATAAGTGTGGTTGGAGAGAAAAACCTCATATGTTGCATGTAGTAGCTTCTCCTTGAGCTTAGAGGCTTCATTCAAGAAGATCCTACTCTGAAAATAGATGACCCCATATCTCACTATATATCTCCCATCTGATAAGTGGCCATCAAGTATCCTGCATGAGAAAATATCCTTGGAGTATTCCACCAACATCTGGGATCTCCAATAGGATCTATGCTCCATAATGATAGTGCTGATGATCTACAATGTAAAGCACCTGTCATGTGGCTGCCCTCTTCTTTGACATCTTCCATGCCAAATTCATATACCGAGATGCTTTTATCCTGCCTCTGCTGCTCCTCCTCTAGCTGCTCATGCTTAAGTGAAGGTTGAATTTTTTGGAGGCTAGCCTTCCATGGGAAGTTATCACCCATCCAAAACCTTCTGAGTTTGGACAATGTATGCATGAGTGGCCACCAACCTCCAGGGATAATTTTAAGGATGGAAAATTATCTTGAAGTTTAAAAAATTGGTGAATCTCACTAGTCCCTAATATGTAAACTATAAAATATTTATTGATGTATTTGTAAAATTATTCAAATTTATAATGATATTATATATATTGTCTATATAATGTGGGCGATTTTTAATGTAAAATAAGTTTATATTGTAAAATTTGGGCGAATCATTTTTATAAAAAAATGGAAATTGGCGAATCTTTTTTTTGGAAAAACCATGGAAAATTAGCCCACCTGCGAATATTAGCCCCTAAAATTTTCCATGCCAACCTCTATTATATGTGGAATATTCCTCTCTATGTCGAAGTATCTTCTGATTCTCCAAAGCCATGGAGTGGCCTCCTTGCACCATGATGGTGCCATCCTCCATCCATGAAACATCTTCTCTCAGCGCAAGATGTTTGGTGAGAGTGGGTAGTACAGATATTGGGAGAATATATCCCTCCTCCTTGAGCCTACCTAAGTCTCTTTGCGTTGTGCCAAGTCCTCCCAAGGTTCTCACCCCTCCTAGATTTATGAGTGGTGCAACCTGTTGTGAGACATTTCTCATCAAATCCTGGTCTGGTGGTCTCTCAGGTGGCATGCCTCTAAACAGTAATGTGTCATGAGCCAAGTTCATCTTCATAACTGATTGGACTGTTAGTTCCTTTCTCCCACTATGCAAATCCAGCTCTATTTTTTGTGTGGAAGTTGTCTTAGAGGGATAAGTGTGCATGCTCCTAATCATCTAATGCTTACCACTCTTTTTATCTATCCATTCCATCTATAAAGTCTCCCAATATGTGGTGACCTTCCCCAAAGTAATCAATTGTTGCACACCCAACATCATATTGGTGTCAGGAGTCTTGATCACAAAGGAATGATCTATCATGGTGCATGTCCTCAAAATTGTAGCAAGTGCCAGGACACACTTCCTCCACTACTCATTCTCACTGCCCATCAATACTGACACATGCTTCTCCTGGATTGTGCCACGATTTCCACATCTTATATCCTTTGGAACTCCTTGCAAAGATACAAGGGCTCTTATGATTGGAGCAATTGCTCCATTTCCATCTCTATGTGATAATAGATCTCCTCCTAGTGTGACATCGTTGTTACCTCTTTCCTGCTCTTACCCTTCATCATTATTGGAGGATACCTCATCATCATTAAGATGCCCTTTGTCTTTATCCTCTTTTGAAAAAGGAGCATCCATGTCTTCCTTTTGAGAAGAGAGCTCTTCCTGAAGTGGGGATCTTGCCTCTAGCAAGGTATTCTACAATTTTCTAACCCCCTCAATAGCATTATGGAATGGAGTTGGTTTTATGGATCCTTCCAAATCATGCAAAGGTTTTTATTGTTTGGGCTTGGCTAGCTCAACAAAGGATGTTTCAGAATGTTTTAAATCAAATATTTTCATTAACCCCCTAGTGAACCCTGCATAAGTAGCCACATTTTCATGAATCAATGGAGAATAGCTATAAAACCACAAATCATGAGCCTTACCTTCAAGATGCAATGCTGCTACTTTAATGGCCTCCTCTTCTGAAACTTGGTGCAGCTGAAAATAGGTGTCTAGCTTCTTCACCCAAGCCTTACCTGTGCACTTAAGTTACCCATGAAAAGTAGGCAGAAATAATCTACCCAAAGCATGATGCTTGCACCCCTTGCTTCTATTGTGATTTATGGGGCTTCTATTCTCCTTGATTTGGAAAAAACCTTGGCATTTTAGGTGCTCCTTGAACCTCTGAGATTGAGATTCATATTCTTGAAGATAGTCACCAAGAGTCTCTCCCTTTGGTGCATCTCCTTCCTTCATCTCTCTTTCTATGAATGTGGTCATGGTAGAGTTATGTGGATCTGAATGTGTGGTTGAATGCTCACCCCCATAATACGAAAAACTGGAGCTTTCTTCATGTGAAAACCCTCTTGGATAATCTCTATATCTCTCCATCTTTATCTCCTTGATTTCTTTATTGATATCCTGCATAGTTTGGAGAAGAAGATTTGCGAACTTCCTTCCCTTCATTTCTCCTAATTATGGAGTCTTGCCTTTGTCTCTTTTTTAAACCTTCTCCTTTCTATGAGAAGCTTCTTCTTCTTTTGATGACATAGATGTTATGTCTCACTGGCTGAGCCAAGATTATGCTCTAATACCATTGTAATATCCCAAAATAGGAAAAGAAGCAATATAGGACATAAAAATGGAAATAGCAGTGAATAATATTACATCAAGATATGAGACCAATATGGAGCCATTATATTAAGAAAATCAACAGCAAATAAATACAATATATTGAGGCACAAATCATATAATATAGACAAACAAGCCTCCAATGATCAAACACTCTCAAAAGTGAGATGTTGCTACTATACAAAATGCCAGAGAGCTGCTACAGCACAGTCATAGTGAACATAGATACAATTGGAAACATGCAAGGATATTAAAAAACTGCTAGATGCCTTAAGAGATACTGGAAATAAAGATCAAGGCTCTATAACAACTTTCCAAGACAACCCAGAGAGGGTTTCCGGAAATGCACAAAATACAAATGGTGAATTATAGCCCTAGGGTTGAAGATTCACTACAACTAAATATCTAGGAAGTGGTGGCTGATTTGATGTAAAAAAGAGTGAAGCCTCGTCCCAATAAAATCTCCAAGTGAAAGGTTGATCTCTCCATTGAAGATCTAACTCCCTAAATAATGCACTGAAACCACCCCTACAACTGATCTCTGAAATAACATAGTCAATGATTGAAACTACGATGTAGGGGATGGTAGTAGCTTGGCCTAGTGACAAAATATGAAATGATGCTCAAGGACCTTCCTTGTTGGCCTCCCAATGGAAAGGCTACCTCTCCACTGAAACACAAGCTCAGAAAATGGCCCTACTAATCCTCCATTGTTGCAACCCTGCAACACAGCACAACCTTCATAGAAACTACGCTATAGAAGAAAGAAGTAGCTTGGCCTAATGTCAATATGTGGGAATAATTCTCAATGACCTCTTCTGAGTGGGCACTCGAAGTCCCCCGAGGATGAGGGTGTGATTCTCGCTCGAGAACACCCTTGTGCTAAACAGCATTGCAATCTCCGCTAAACATCTGAAGAGAGCAACAAGTCATAACAGACCATAAACAAAATAATACTGAAAACATGCTTTCTATGGCTTCCATTCCCTTCCTTATATTCTTGGTGAGCTTCCTCACCTTGGGCCCCACTCATTAAAGCCACTACTTCCATGCAAGGAATCTCCCTCCAAAACTGTGTTGTCTCTCATTGAATGCCCACTCCCTGCATACCAGTGTTGTTGATTTGGTCAAAGTTGACCCATTCCACATGCTTCATCCCCTATTCACACATAAGGGTGCTTTATCCAGCTACTTTGATGACCTCCATTCACATTAGGAGTGATTTTATTCCTACTAAGGAGATTTATGGGTCTCCCTACCCTCTTATTCCTCTATCTAAGAAGAAAAAAAAAAAATATTCCAACTAGTTAAAAGCTAATTGGGAATATTACAAAATCAGAGCATAATCCGACAAGTACATGTAGCGATTAAAGTTTCCAATAATACGCAAAATTCTATACAAATTTCTGAATTCTTTTACGATAAGAAATTCCAACTTCAAGACAACAAAGTAACATTCTTCAAGAAAGCACAATTAGCCAAGTAAATGATCTTAAATCTGAAATTTGCAATGAAGAAAATACAACAAAGTTCACCTTGATGTGTATTCACTTGAATATAATGAAGGAAATGGCCTATAATGACATGTTAAATGACATACTTGATGGCTTGACAGTAAATGAAGTAAGACTTTATATGAGCTCTACATGTCTCTGGTTGAAAGAATTGATACTATGAAATAAATGGCTTTGATAATAGTTTTGATTGGCTTCTAAAATTTTATGAGATGATTTTATTGACACAACCTTGATTTGTGTAAGCCTGTTTATGTTGGTCTGGTAAGGCATTATGGTTGTAGAGAGCATTGCATGATGCAAGCTCCTCAATTCAAATTTGTCTATATTTGACAGTTATCTTGTGAAGTCAGGATAATGAGTTCCAATGTATGGACTTGATTTTGATTATGTATTTGATTATATACATATTGATAGTTTATCCTTGCCAAGTGATGAGACTCTGAAAATCTAAGTAAGAGTGATATGGATTTTGAATATTGTAATGGTGTATCATGGCATCATGGATCAATTTTTGGAATTTAGGAAAGAAATTCCATAGTGAAAGACTATTGAAATGTCTGTGTAATGTAAATCCTTGGGCTCTCTAATTTAAAGTTCAAATGTTGATTGAACGTGACATGACATATGTTAGTTGATTTAAGCATTGATGTTCTGTTTTGAACATCCATCCCTATAGGATGTGTTTAGAACATGATTTAATTCATGATTGAGCTGCTTCACTCAGAATTTCCACCAAACATCCTTTATTTGTTCTACTCTTAAAGGTTGAGATATTTCTCCCATGATATGTAGTTGTATGAATGAACTGATGATATTATTGATGAGAACATTTGGATGCTGCCTTAGAATGAGATCTTCCATGATATCTTGGACGAGAGGTCCATAGCATGACCAAGGTCGGGTACAATGCTCTTAGAAAGGCTAGTTGTGAGGTATGATATAGAAGCTCCTTAGAGAGTTGTCCGAGAATGATATGGATAAGACGTGGAAACACTATGATGATAGAGAATCCCAAATATGTATAGTTGGGATTATGATTCATCCATTTTTTGAGACAATGTAGTTGTTCAAGACAAGCTTAGGCTTGTGATTGACACCTCCATGAAAGGGAGGATGGTTATGGTATCCATGTGTGGCTGGCACCTCCGTGAGAGGGAGGATGATTATGGTATCTCGTTGTGATTTAAATGATTATGTATGTTATAACATAACATTTGATTTTATGTCTTGTAGGAATAGGAATCAACAAATATCAAAAGAGATAAGCGCTGATCCAGGACACCGAGCTAGATCTTCCTCCCTATTTGAGCTCCTAGACGAGAAATTGAGATAGAGGGCTCTTGGGGTTGAGTGAACTCTATAAAATAGGGTGTTTTCCCTATATGTTACCCATAAGGTAGAGAATGCTTCTCCCCTATATTCATAGGGTCAGATAATTCCACTCCCCTGACTGGTCTTTGCAGAGTATACCCCAGTTGGCATCATACCCACAAGCAGGGATTTTCAGGATTATCGCTCCTCATTTGGCCAATGAGTTGAGAGTGTACTTGGGGTGTAAAACCCAAGGAGATTGTCATGCAAGTGTTCTACCACATGACTATTTAGGGTCATCGATGGGAATATCAGTAGGCAATAGGATGAGTTGAGATAACCCTGTGTGGTTTCAGGTTGAGAGTGAGCTCCCTGAAATGATACCAAGTTCAAAATGGCCTCCCCTGCGTGGATGGATATCCTATTACTAGATATGGGGTAGTAGAGGTATAACTCCCCCATGAGATTCTAGGTTGAGATGCGCTCCCCGATGTGGTTACAGGTTGAGATGTACTCCTTAATGATATGTTATTTGCTGATGATATTCCAGGTAGTAGCAAATATTCAAGGATGACAACCCAATGGATGGAGGGTGGTAGCCTAAGCTCCCCTCCAACAAAAAAATCTTCTTCTAGATCCAAGAATGTTCAAAATATGAGTAGGAACAAGTACAAATAAGCATGAAGAGTACATTGATGTTTTATGATGAGAAAGATTCACAACTTGATGACTACAAAACATAGATGTTCATTAATGTTACATGATGATGCATGAAGATAACATATTGTAATTTTTATCGATGAACAAATATTACCAGGTGGAATTCTCCTTGGTTGAGAGGGAGTGTTAAAATTATGCAACTACTATCAAGTTACACTATGGACAACTAGGATGATTGAGTTTATAATTTCATTAGATTCCTCTTTCTGAGAGGACCAAAATCAACCTATATATCGTTCCGATAGATTAAGAATAAGTTAAGTTATGAATTATTTTATTATTTTATGGGTCGGCCGGAACGCATGTTGATTCGGTCAAAGCCCCAAGGGGCCCGTCATAAATTTATAAATAGAAGCGACCCCAAGTTCATTTGCACACATTCACTCATGATATATTCTTCTTGTTATTTGGGTTTTGGATCATATTTTTTGTTTCTAGATCGCACAAATACTACATGAGAGGCTCACGTAGTGGATCGGGATTACAGTTAAAGGGACGCATCAGATCTGGGTCTCTTAGGCCAGAGCCGCAGGCAGGAAATGCTCAGGTAGCAGCTCAACTGAGGTTAAGCCACGGGCTAGGCTTGTTGAGGTTGCGGCTCAGTTGGTAAAGCCATTAGCAGGACGACTTCAGGACATGACTAGGGTTCTAGGTATTCATACCCTCATCCGTGGGCACAAAACGTTGAGGTAGCGGCTCAGAGCCCTTAAGCCGCAGGCTGAGCATGTTAAGGCTGTGACTCAGAGAGTTTATGGGAAGATCAGATTTGGTTCACAATCATTTTATTGCATAATTCCTCTAGACATCAGTTGTTCAATCATAGTTGCGTCAAAATAGTCATTAAAAATATCCTAGATTCATATCTAAGACATCAGAGTTGGGATCACTTGGTGATCTATCAGATCCATGTTTTGTTATTATAGATCTGTTGATCTGTAGATCATATATGTTTGTTTCTGCAGCAAGATTTATCTATAGTCCTCATTCAATATCAACTCTATTCATCAATTTTCTACAACCAGTGTCATTGCATTTCAGTTCTCAGATTTAGGCTTCTTCAAGCAGAAGTATTGTTATGGCTTTATTGTGCATATACTATTTGTTTTCTAAATCATGGAGATATAGATCTGTGGATCATTACACTCTTGTTTGTTGAATCATTTTATGACGATCTAAGAAGAATAATTTGCGCAAGGGCTTTCCTTGTAGTGGTTTTTTCCCTGGTCTCAGACCAATCCTGGTGTTTCCATGTGTTCATGCTTCTCTTCCATTGATATTTTACTTTTCGGTGCTTAGATGATGATGATGATGATGATGATGATAATGATGGTGTTTTTATTTCTACATAGTTTCATAGTTTTATCCTATGGTCTATCTACCCTGCTCCTACCCATGCAACGAGGCTATCCATGGCTTAATCCTAATTGAAAAAGTGTTAATTTTGCAGATTGGAGGAAAGAAAAGGGCTAAAGAGGCTAATGGAGGGCTTAACACATGAAACAAGGCTTAGAAGTGGAAATTAGGGGATTAAACCTTATAATATGGTGCAAATATGCTTTGGAGAGAAAGAATTTGAAATATGCGATGGTGAGATGCGATGGAGGAAAAAGTTGCGATATGCGATATCTCACTCACAATATCACAAAATTAAAGGGATAGCGGAAATGTTGCCCAGGAAAAGTTGCGAAGTGCGATTTGCGACGGGTGACGTGATAGTGGGACCGGAGGTGGAGTGCGATCGCAATATCACAATCGGCAGTTGGAGTGGTAAGTCTTAACCAAAAAAAGGAAAATATTGTGAAGTGCAATGTGCGATGCGGTGGAGTTATCGCATTGACGAAACAAGCGGTAAGTGTTAAAAGAAAAAGGTAAGCGGTGTGATTTGCGATTTCGCAATATCGCAATTGACGGAAACAAGCGGTAAGTGTAAAGGAAAAAGGTCAAAGTTGCGGGATGCGATTTGTGATAGGATAAAAAGTGCGAAATGTGATTGTGATAGGGGTGACGTGGTGGTGGGACCAGTGGCGGAGTGCGATAACAATATCGCAATCGGCAAAGAAAGGCGGTAACTATTAAAAAGAAAAGGGTAAATGTTGCGATTTGCGATATGCGATATCGCAATATCGTAATCGGCAAGGATGAGCGGTAAATGTTAAAGGAAAAACAAAAACCATGTGAAATGTGATTGCGATGTATGGTGGTGGGAGATTCGAGGAGGAAAGGAGAAGGTCAGGTTTCAATGTTTTTCAAGTGTTTTGCGTTAAAAAGGGTAAGGTAAATATGAATAATAAAAACAAAGGAATAAGAAAGGTTGAAGGGCTTAAGTGTTTTTGGGAATAAAAGGTGGGTACACTAGTTGGAATAAGAAGCAAAAGGAGGGAATGGAGGGCGTAACAATGATGCTCAGGTTGTGAATATAGGGATGGAAAATGAAATGGGGAAGCACCATGGAGCTGCTCTATGGTTTTTAAAAATAATTCCTGCAATAAACCTGCTAACTTATGCGCAAAGAAACAGGAAAATGCGTAAAAATACAGTGCAAAGGAAGATTGAAAAATGGTAATGCAACTGTACTTTTAATATCATAAATAATTAACATAAACAAGTTTTTGGGATTGTGGGAAGGTTTGCCCTCCTCGAGCTCTATTGACAGAGATGAGAAGGGGGTCTTGATCCAAAAATTTTCTTGGCTTTTCTCCTCTATTCTATTACTCACAAGAAAATGAAAAACTATTGCAGCACACTGAAAGAAAAAACTAATTAGCAATGAAACTATCAGAAGCAGAACTAATTGAATGACACAAAGCAGAGAACAAATACAACAGAGAGGCTGAGGCACGTGGATTGGGCCCTAACCCACAAGCCTAGCTCTTTGAAACTTAAATAATTAAAATGAAATCAAACTACTCATTTCATAAAATAATAACCTCATACATCTCTGAAATTTTTATCACTGAGTAAAGTAATAAAAATCTCAATAGCTTGCAACAAAGTTTCAACTAGAATCGACTAACTCTTCCTAGCTCTATCTCTACTCTATTTATTCCACACGGTAGCTACCAACAGCTCCCTAGAAAATGGTGATTGAGTCCTCTTGACTCCCAGTAAACAAAGATTGAGTGCACTCCTCTTTAAGTTGCTTGGTTGCCTCTGGAATTTGAATTGCTGGAGAGAATCCTTGGGATCATTTGGCTTCCTTTGGAGTTTGAATTTCTGGAGAGAATATTTGGGAACCTTTAGCTTCCATTGAGAGTTAATGAGGGTGGAAAATCCTCCTATAATTTCTCCTTGTTGTCTCCTCCATGTCTTTATGATAAAATCCTTATAAAAATTCTTAATAAATCATTATTTTCTACACTCAACCTCATATTAGGCACTCATAGTATGTTAGCCTTAATCACCACCTATACTAGCATCATAAAACCAAATAATAATAAAAATTCAAGAAAAAGATATCTAAGAAGGAAAAAAGGTGACCATTAACCCCTCCAAATATGTCTAATGATGGAGATCATCATCACCCCCCTACTGAATGGTTGCTCATCCTCTGAGTAACTAATCAACCAATTGAATTTCCTTCAAGGCTTTGATACCCCCCCCTTATTTCCTAAGGAATAAGTGTGGGAGTTTCCCCAAGGGGGTAAAAAACCATTATTATTTTATGCATTCTCCCATTCTCTATATTGTGCATTTGTGTCCTTTTCATCATTCAACCGTAGCAACAAATGTGGGTTGAGATTTATTCCCAACCATTAGATGTTCTTGGCCTACATGGCCTTCTTGTATAATGGTACCCTTTCCAGTGCACCCCTCAGTATTCTATAGTATGGTGCTCTCTGTTCTTGAGGCTATGAGGGAGGTTGTTCCATCTCCTCTGGCTGGCCATAATGCACTCATATTCTATGTACCTAGAAACATCATCAAAGTGGCCTATCACCTAGGTTTGAGTCTGAAGGTAGATTTCAACTAGTGAAGGGTCCCTTTCAATCTCTCAACGGTTAAGGATGACTCCTCTTGGGCTGAACAATTTTGGTATGATATATAAGGGTTCTCCATTTCTTCTTCCCATGACCCTCCATATCTCTTTTTCTCTAGTGTCATCATTCACCATCCAAGATAATATAGCCATCAACTGCATATCCCCCATTGCAGGATTGGGGTCCCAAATATTCAGATTTGTCAACACAAGGTTATGCACATAAAACTTTGCCATCTTTTCCTGATCAGCCATGTTAGCTTGCTTGTAGAAATTCATGAATTGCCTACAACCTTGGAAAGGTAGTGATCCATGGGAGGCTATAATTTTGATTTGAAATAGAAGACATTTCTCCTTGAGGTAAACAGAATATGAGTCAGAAGGGAATCTGTGCTGAAGGGCTTCTATGCATAAGTTTACCATGGTGGCTACTTGATGCCATTTTTGCTGCAATTGCTCCTTCAATGCTACATTCTCTACCTGTGCCTTCTGCAGCTTCTCCTTCGGAACTATTTCTTCGATTCTTTCCTCCTCCCTTGGTGATTCTTCAATGATAATTAGGCTCATGGGAGGATTTTCTGGCTCTCTCCGACTCTTTTCAGCTCTGAAATACATAGAGGTTTGAATTTTTCTCTTTGCGCTCAGAGGAGCTACAGTGGCAACTACCTCTTTGTATTGAGGAGATGTGGTGTTGTGTTGTGAGTCTGTTTCTTGCCCACTTTTTGTTATCTCTATGACTTCTATGGCCATATCTTCTATTTTTCCTTGGCCCTGTGTTTCTTCCTCTTCTTATTCTTGTTCCTATAATGGTTCTTCTTCTTCTTTTGGTTCTTCTTCTTCTACTAGTTCTTCTTTTGGTTCCTCTTCTTCTTCTAGCTCTTCTTCATCTTCTCTAAGGCTAGGAGTGGAATCCTGCCTTGTTTGGGTTGCTATAAAAGCTTCCCTGCTCATATTTATGAGAGAGGACCAGGCCATGGGTAGGGTGATGTTGTTCTGCTGCGGTTGTTGTGCGTTGTTCAAATATGCAGACCACTATAGGTATTGTTGTGTTGCGGCTCACTTTGGTCTCTTTCCCTAAAATATTCTCAATTTACTAGTTTGGATGAGACATGATCTCTTTTTATTAGATTGCGCAACTAATTTTGGAGTGCTTATGTAACTCGTCTCAGCTCCAGTTTCTGTTGTAGACAGTTTTTTCCTTCTCCCCGTTAATTCGTGATGGACTATGTGTTTCCTCCCCTCGTTATCCTCTACTCCACTTAATTTAAATTATTTTCTTTTCCATGCCCAGGTGGCATGACTTTTCAGTTATCCCTATTCATACTGCACGATGGTGGCCAAACTAACTGGCCACCTTTCTGCCCCTTAAACTCCAAGTTTGCAAATTTAATTATTTCTAGCTATTATGGATGCATAGCGAGGGGTGAGAATCTATTCCTGAGTTTACATGTCATTTCCAAGGTGTTTGCATGAGATGGACTGAGGAGACAAGCCTTTTAGATGCAGCATTCGTCATTATTTTCTATTCTCTGAGTGAGCAGATCGCTGAATGAGAAGCTCTTTGAGTGAGCTGATGAACTTTCCTTGATGTTCCTTCCCATTGTAGAAGATGCATGGGGGGTGCTCCAGATGCCCTGGGTGGCACTCTTGTCTTTCCTAGGGTCTGCTTCATGAGTTCCTCCCTTGTTTTTCTTGTTGTTCAATAATAGATGGCTGCGTTGTAGGAATTCTATGATGTCTGTAGCAGTCTATGTTTTTCTTTCCTTGCTACATTGTGCTCAGGAATGGAGGAATGTGGGGCATGGAGGTGATGGAGGAAGTTATAAAAATGAATGGAGTGAATGATGTGATGGATGGCAAAAGAGAATAAGGGAAAAGAAGATGAATGCTTCCCTGTGTTTCTAGAAACCATTAATGACCCGCAAAACAAAAAATGTAGAAAAACACAGAGATGCAGATGTTTTTTTTTTTTTTTTTTTTAAAGAACGTGGGCTGCCTCCATGGAGTTTTTCAACCCACACACTTTCCTTGGGCGCCTCAGATAGGTTTTCACCCATGGATATTGATTCTCTTTTCTTCTTCTTTTTTTCTCCCCTTTTTTTTTTTTAGCAAGTGAGCTGCCTCCATCGAGGTTTTCAACCCACAAGCTTGCCTTGGGTGCCTCAGAGAGGTTTTCACCTATGGATATTTATTCCTTTTTCTCTTTTTTTTTTTTTTTAGGAGGTGTGGGAAACTATGGAGTTTCCCATCACATACACCTCTCTACTTATTGAATTTATGAACTCTTCCCTTGACAAAGGCTTCTTGTAAATTTTAATTCTATGACCATTGACAAGCCAGATGATTCCTTCCTCATCTATGGTTCTGATTTTAACTGCGCCATTATCAGAACATTTTTCCACTGTGTAAGGTCCCAACCATCTTTTCATCATCTTTCCTTTGAAATATTTAAACCTTGAATCATACAAAAACACTCAATATCCTTCTTGGAAGGTCTTTTCTTTGATGTTCTTGTCATGCCAGACCTTCCTTTGCAGCTGAACTACCTCCGTGTGAAGAAGTGCTTGCATTATGAACTCATCCAATCCATTTAGCTGCAAAAACCTCTCTTTTTGGGCATTTTATAGATCTAGATCTAATTCAGCTGCCATTCTTAAAGTATTGAATTCAAACTCAACTGAAAGTACAACCTTCCTACCATAGACTAGTTCATAAGGAGTGAATCCTATTGTTGTCTTCCAAGTAGTGTTGTAGGCCCAAGTAGCTTCCACGAACCTGTCTGCCCAATATTTTCTACTGCTTCTCACAACCTTGGTGAGGATTCTCTCTAAATCTCTGTTATTCACTTCTACTTGGCCATTCTCCCGACGGTGATAGGCAGTAGAAGTTCTATGCTTAATCTTATGCTTCCTCAAAATATTCTCAATGCGGTGAGAGGTGAATTGTGCTCCCTGATCAGTGACTATTTCTCTGGGGTACCCAAACTTGTAAAACACATTATCCCTTAGAAATTCTGCTACTTTCTCCTCAGTTGGTACCTTCACTGCTTTTGTTTCAGCCCACTTTGTTAGGTAATCAGTGCAGACTATGATATACTTATTTTTTCCGAATGGTGGATTGATAGGTCCAAAAAATTCCATGCCCCACTTGTCAAATGACTCAAGAGCCACCTTAGGGTGCGAAGGCATCTCATCCCTTTGCATGGGCTTCCCCATCCTTTGGCACTGGTCACACCTGCTGGTGTATCTTCTGGAATCTTGGTGAAGGGTAGGCCAATATTATCATGCCTGCAAAAATTTGTAAGTAGTCTCTTTGCAGCAAAGTGGCCTCCACATGGGTTTTCATGACATGTAGAGAGGATATCAAAAAATTATTCCTCCCTCACACATATCCTTAGGATTTGATTAGGGCATAGCTTGAAAATGTTTCCCCCAATCCATGTGAAAGGGGCATTTTTTCTAATGATTATGCTCCTCTCCCTGAATGAAATATTAGGAGGGAGTATCCCAGCAACCAAATATTTTTCTATTTCAGCAAACCATGGTGAGAGTGCTGATATAGAAAAGAGATGCTCATCTGGCAGCTGGTCATCCACCATTCCTCCTTCACCTACAGGGAGAGCTAACCTGGAAAAAAAATATGCAACAACATTCTCCTTTCCAAGTTTATCAACAATCGTCAAATCAAATTGCTGCAAAAGTAACAACCATCTAATTATCCTAGTATTAATATCTAGTTTTTTCATTAAATACTTGATGGCTGCATGGTCAGTGTGAAAAAAGGTCTGATATCTAGTTACATAATGCCTGAATTTGTTCAAAGCATGGACAATGGCTAACATCTCCTTCTCAGTAATGATATAATTCATCTCGGCGTTGGACAATTTCTTGCTAATGAAATAAATGGAATAAGGTATTTTGTCCTCTAATTTTCCTAATGCTGCCCCTACAGCTTTGTCGGATGCATCAGTGTGGATGTGGAAAGGCATAGTCCAATTTTGACCTCGGAGGATGGGGGCAGTATTCAAATTTCCCTTAATGAGCTCGAAAGCCTCTTGACAAGGACCAGACCAAATAAACACAGAATCCTTGGCCAATAACCCAAATAATGGTGAAGCCATCTTGCTGAAATATTTGATGAACATTTTATAGTAACCAGCTAAGACTAAGAAACTCTTGACATCTTTCTGCTTTTGAGGAGCAGGTACCCTTTTGATGATAGTGACTTTGTTCGGGTCTACCTATATTCCTACTTGGGATATGGAGTGTCATAATATGACCCCTGCTTTCTTCAGGAATTCACACTTTTCTAGGCTCAAGGATAGATGCATCTCAATGCACCTTCTTAGTACTTTACCCAAATTGGAGAGAGCTTCCTGGAAGTCAACCCCGTATGGTGTGAAATCATCCATGTAGATTTTGACAGAGTCATGGAATAACTCAGAAAATATGTTCAGGACAACTCTTTGGAAGGTAGCTGGGGCCTTGCACAACCCAAAGGGTAGGACTCTATAAGCGCAGGTACCCCAAAAGTAGGTGAAAGTAGTCTTATCCTGGTCTTTAGGGCTGATTTGAATTTGATTGTACCCACTGAACCCATCTAAGAAGGAAAAAAACTTCTTCCCCGTAAGGCCATCCAGGACTTGGTTTATAAAGGGCAAAGGGAAATGGTATTTCTTGGTGGATTTGTTAAGTTCTCGATAGTCAACACAAATTCACCACTTCCCATTCTTCTTTGGGACTAGGAAAAGAGGGGATACCCACTAACTGTTGGATATAGGATATATGAACCCTGCATCCAATAGTTTTTGCAACTCTTCTATGACTATGTCCTTCAGAGCTGGGTTCATCCTTCTTTGGGGTTGTCTCATAGGCTTACATCCTTCTTTGATGCAAATGTGATGTCTGCATACTGAAGGATGCACCCCTTTCATGTCCTTTTAATCCCAAGCAAATGCTTCAAGATTTTCTTTTAAAAGCTGGCATAGCTTCTTCTTTTCTTCATTCGAGAGGTTTGGGTTGATTTTCAGAGATCTGGATGGTCCAAACTCAATAGCCTTGGTGGTTTCAAAGTTTGACTCAACTGAGTGCACTTCCATCTAAGGTTGGATTTCAGACTCTTTGACTAAGGTTTCGAGAGGAATGCTAGTGGAGGAATGGTTTTGAATGGCACAGTCGATGAGTTCATCTTCATCAAGTTTCCCCCCTATAAGAATATCATCTACGATACACATAGGGGCAGTGTTAGATAAATCATCTTCTTCATCCTCCAACCATATAAGGAGATCATGATCAATTGAAGGCTGGTCTGGAGGATATAACACTAGATGTTTAGACAAAGGCCCATTTTTTATAGTCATGTTTCTGGCCCGACAACTAATATAAGCATCTGCAGTGGCTAACCAAGGTCTCCCTAAGATGAGGGGATAACCATTAAACTTGTTTTTTGGTTGCAGGACCAAGAAATTTGTAGGATACTCCCAAGATTCAATGGTAACCATAAAATCCTCAACATTTCCTTCCGGAGTTACTGTGGACCGATCTGCAAGTTGTAGAACTGTTGTGGTTTTCCTCAAAGTCCCTTGGAGATTAAGCTTCAACATAGTTTCCTTGGTCATGATATTGATGGCAACCCCTAAATCAATCAGAGTGTTGGGAACTATGAAACCATCTATATGAACATCAACAAATGGAATACTAGGGTCCAGGTACTTTGGAAATATTACCTTCCCCAACATCAAGTCAGACAATTGTCATACCACATTGATGGTGGGGGTATCTCTCTTCTGTCTCCTAGGTTTCTTGAATAAATTTTCTTTGATGAGCCTATTGTAGATAGGGACATCCTTAATGGCCTCGAGAAGTGGTATCTTTACACACAAATTTTCTAATTATCACAGGAGTTCAGTCTCCTTTGGTTTGTGCTGAATAGGGTGGATCAAGCGCTCAGGAAAAGGAGGTTGTTGGATCTGAGTGTTACCTTCCTCCTTTTCCTCATAAAGCTCTATAGGTGGATATGGAGGGTGGTTTTCTGGGAGTACTCTTCCCGACCTGAGATTAACCTCCTGTATCTCCACAACATAAGCTGGATGGTATGTTTCTCCATTGGGAGCCTGCTGTGCCTGTCTGTTTTTTGGGTTCGGATTGGGCTGTGCAAGTATTTGAGGTAGCCTAGGTGGAACAGCATGAGTAAGCTGAGGTTGATGTTGGGGTGGAGGTATTAGAGTAGGTGGTTGATTTTTTTTAGGCCTCCGCCCTTGGGATAGACTATTCCACTAAGTTTGTTATGGAACATACTATTGGAATGGTTGGTTGAATGGCTGAGGATGGTATTAATGGTTTTAAGGCCAAGTAGGAGGTGTAGACCGGGATGGAGGAGTGGGGGTGTACCAAGGTTGCTATAATATTCCCAAATGGGGAACAACAATATTTGAACACAATAATGGAAATAGAAATGAATAAATCAATACACCATTACATGAGACAAATGTACAACCATCTTATTAAACATATCAACAAATAATAGGCACAAGATCTTGAGGATCAAGTCACTCAAGCAATAGAAAACAAGCCTCCAATAGGAAAATATGCTAATACATGAGAAATGCTGCCATACAAGTGCCATGAGCCATGAAAGCGTAGGTTTAGGGCATAAAATGCTACCAAAATTATATAACAATGTAGATATGATGTTATATAGCTCAAAAGGTGTTGGGGATAGAGATCTATGCTCCCAAACACATTTCCAAGACAACCCAGGAAGGGTTTCTGGAAATATCCAAAAGTAAAAAATGCCGGAATGCAGCCCTAGGGCTGAATAGCAGCTGCAACTGAATAAATGGATCGAAATGTTTGAATATGATATCTAAATGAATAGATATCCTCCAATATATCCTTCAAGTGAAAGGTTGATCCCAACACTGAAGATCTCACCCTCCAAATCAAGCATTGAAACCTCCACTGCAAGTGCTCACTAAAATAACACAATCAAAGAGAGAATCTGCGTTGTAGATGATGGGAATAGGTTGGCTTGGTGCCAAGATGTGAAAGAAAGCTCAAGGACCTCCTTTTATGATCTCCCGATGAGAAGAATGCTTCCTCCCCTAAAAAACTAGTTCAAAAAGTGGTTTTCTCAACCCTCCACTATAACACCCTGCAGCACAACACAAATCTGAATAGACATTGCATTGTAGCTAAAGACTGATGCTTGGGAAGAATGCCAGAGTGTGGAAATGATAGTACAATACTCTTCCTAGAGGCTACCTCAAGGGAAGAGGTGGGATCCCCGCTCGGGAACACCCTGTGCTAAACAACACAACAATCCCAGCTTAAAAACTAGAGAGTACAAGAAGTCATATATACCAGAAAATCAATAATAAATAACATGCCCATATATGGCTTCCTTGCCCTCCTTATAAACAATGTGAGCCTGCTCACCTTGGGCCCCACTCATTAAATTCACTACTACCATGAAGACTTTCTTCCATTCACATTTCATTGTCTCTCATTGATGATGCACTCCCTCCATACCAGCACTGTTGATTTGGTCAAACTTGACTTTGTCCACATGCATTGGCCCCTGTTCACACATTATGGTGTTTTTTCTAGCTATGAAGATGATCCCTTTTTCACATTAAGAGGGATTTTATTCTTACTAAAGAGATTTATGGGTCTCCCAACCCATTTATTCATCTAACTAAATGACAAGATAAGAAATTAATATTGCAATTAGTTGCATGCTAATTTAGGAATATTACAGTTGCATGGGTGCACTCTAATTGTTGTGGTAGTAAGAGTAAGGTGCACCTTACATACCTTGTTGATATGACCGAGGGCCTTGAGGCCTTCTCTGGTTGATGAAACAGATTTGTTCTGGCATTGCTTCCCCACCTTGATATACAAATTTAAGTCCAGGTAAGGAGGGACACTTTTCTATGGCATGATTCTCCTCACAGACTAAGAAAAAATATATGACATTCAGTGGACATTCATTTCTTGGGTGCTTCCTGGTACATCTAGGACAAAATATGGTCAAGGATCTCTTTGCTTCCTCTTGCTTCCTTTTGACATACATTGTGTCCATTTTCAAAGCAAAGGTGTGCAACATGTCACTCTTGAAGTCCTCTAGCATGTTTCCAATATCATGTTTCATGAAGGTGGAAGAGGAAGGGTTATTGGATGTACTTTGGCGAGCTCTTCCCTTCTTCCTAAATTCCCTAGAATGGTTCCTGAAGATAGTTTTGATTTTTCCATAGGGTTGTTGGTAAATATCTCCTCCTAATAGCATATTCAAGGGTTCTATCATGTCCTCATTGATCCCTCGAAGAAGTACAAGTTTAAGTGATGCAGGATCAAGAGTATAGTTGGCTCTCCTATAGTTTAATTGAAACCTCTCTTCATAGTCCCTTTTCATAGTCCTCTAGGGATTCATCAGGTCCTAGAGTCATCCTAAATATCTCATTCTTAGTTTCCTTGGACCTATAGTAGTCTCTATATTTGCTGTTGAAGGTATCTTCCATTTGTGCCCAAGTAGTGATGCTGTCCCTAGGTAGAACCATGAACCAGCGCAAGGATGTATCCTTAAGGGTGGATGGGAATAGCTTCAAATTATGATCATCATAGGTGTAGTCATATGTCCTATAAACAACAGAAAATTCAAAAATGAATGTGTTAGGGTCCTCAGAGGTAAGTCCATGAAAGTGTGGAAGAGCTAAGGGGCTAATGTTTTTCATCCTAGTTTCCCCATCTGCCTCTCTTGTGGGAAAGGCTCTTCGGATCCTAGCCATGTTTAAGATAGGTGAAGCAGGTCCCTTAGTTGAAACAAGGTCTTCTTCTTCTTCCCCACTAGGATCCTCAAAATAATCAGAAGGCTCTCCTATAAGGGGTTCAATCTCGCTGCCACTGAAGAAGAGTGAAGGGTGGCTAAGAGGTGATGTGGGGGTTTTAGGTAAGATTTGTATTTGAGTATTTCTACTCCCACGAGGCATGAAAATAAGATATTTTTGTATTTTTTTAATATTTATGAAATTACATGAAAAGAAAATAAAGCAAAAAAGAATGCTAAAACAAATTCAAAGCATCTACTAGACACCTCCCCAACAATGTTGCCAAAAAGTGGTGAGCCTTGGTATTGCACCAAGAGTGTTGCAACTCCCTGGGGCTGCCCTACTTTACTTTATCAACCTGATGTTGATACAAAATTGGAGGTGACAATGCTATATACACATCAGATGCATTATGTTCATGTCATCCTCTTATGCTTTACAAAAGGGTTCTATTTCTTAATATTATCATAAATGGAAAGTAAATTGTTGGGAGGAAATGACAAAAAGGAAACTAACCTAAATTTCTAGAAAGAAATGACAAGAATGAAACTAATTTAATTTGCAGAAAAGGAAATGACTGAAAAGAAACTAAACTATATTGCTAAAAATAAATGGCAGAAAGGAAACTAATTCTAAACTGCACTTTACTTGGCCAAACGACTAAATGCACTCTACTTATCCTATGGTCTATCTACCATGCCCCTACCCATGCAACTAGACTATCCATATGTCTTAATCCTAATTGAAAAAGTGTTGAGTTTGCATTTTGAGGGAAAGAAAAGGGCCAAAGAGGCTAATGGAGGGCTTAACACATGAAACAAGGATTAGAAGTGGAAATCAGGGGTTTAAATCTTTTAAAGCATTATTATTTGGCGCAAAGATGCTTTGGAGATGAATAATTTGAAATATGCGATGGCAAAGATGTGATGGAGGAAAATTTTGCGATATGTGATATCACAATCGCAATATCGGAAAATTAAAGGGATAGCAAAAATGTTGTCCAGGAAAATTTGCGAAGTGCGATTTGCGACGGGTGATGTGGCGTGGGATCGGAGGCAGAGCGCGATCGAAATATCACAATCGACAGTTGGAGCGGTAAGTCTTAACGAAAAAAAGGAAAATATTGCGAAGTGCGATGTGCGATGTAGCTGAGTTATCGCATCAACGAAATGAGTGGTAAGTGTTAAAAGAAAAAGGTAAGCAGTGTGATTTTCGATTTGCAATTTCGAAATATCGCAATCGACGGAAGCAAGCGGTAAGTGTAAAGGAAAAAGGTGAAAGTTGTGGGATGCGATTTGTGATAGGATAAAAATTGTGAAATGTGATTGTGATAGGGGTGACATGGAAATGGGACCGGTGGTGGAGTTTGATAAGAATATTGCAATCAGAAAAGAAAGACGTTAAGTATTAAAAAGATAATGGTAAATGTTGTGATTTGCGATATGCGATATCGCAATATTGCAATCGGCAAGGATGAGTGGTAAAGGTTAAAGGAAAAAAAAAAACCATGCAAAATGCGATTGTGATGTACAGTGGTGGGAGATTCGAGGAGGAAAGGAAGAGGTCAAGTTTCAATGGTTTTCAAGCATTTTTCATTAAAAAGGGGAAGGTAACAGTGAATAATAAAAACAAAGTAATAAGGTGGGCTGAAGGGCTTAAGTGTTTTTGGGAATAAAAGGTGGGTGAAGTAGTTGAATAAGCAGAAAAAGGAGGGAATGGAGGGCGTAACAATGATGCTCAAGTTGTGAATACAGGGATGGAAAATGAAACGGGGAAGCACCACGGAGCTACTCTGGGGTTTTTAACAATAATTCATGCATTCAATTTGCTAACTTATGCGTAAATAAATAGGAAAATGCATAAAAATATAGTGCAAAGGAAGACTGAAAAATGGTAATGCAACTCTACTTTTAATCTCAGAAACAGTGAACAGAAATAAGTTTTTGGGCCTGTGGGAAGGTTCGCCATCCTTGAGCTCTATTGATAGAGATGAGAAGGGGGTCTTTATCCACAACTTTGATTGGTGTTTCTCCTCTATTCTATTACTCACAAGAAAATGAAAAACTACAGTAGCACACTGAAAGCAAAAACTAAGCAGCAATGAAACTATCAGAAGCAAAACTAATTGAATGACAGAAAGAAGAGAACAAATACAACATAGAGGTTGAGGCACATGGATTGGGCCCTAACCCACAAGCCTAGTTCTCTGAAACTTAAATCAGTAAAATGAAACTAGTCTGCTCATTTCATAAATGAAAAACCTCATACATCTCTAAAAGTTTGATCACTGAGTAAAATAATAAAAATATCAATAGCTTGCAACAAAGTTTCAACTAGAATCAATTAACTCTTCCTAGCTCTATCTATGCTCTATTTATTCCATAGGGTAGCTACCAACAACTCCCTAGAAAATGGTGATTGAGTCCTCTTGACTCCTAGTAAACAAAGATTGAGTGCACTCCTCTTTGAGTTGCTTGGCTGCCTCTAGAATTTGAATTGCTGGCGAGAATCCTTGGGATCCTTTGGCTGCCTTTGGAGTTCGAATTGATGGAGAGAATATTTGGGATCCTTTGGTTGCCTTTGAGAGTTCAGGATGGTGGAAAATCCTCCTATAATTTCTCCTTGTTGTTTCCTCCAAGTCTTTATGATAAAATCCTTTTAAAAATTCTTAATAAATCATGATTTTCTACACTCAACCTCATATTAGGCACTAAGAGTATGTTAGCCTTAATCACCACCTATACTAGCATCATAAAACCAAATAATAATAAAAATTCAAGAAAAAGAGATCTAAGAAGGAAAAAGGGTGACCATTAACCCCTCCAAATATGTCTAATGATGGAGCTCATCAATCATGTCACAATTGCAGGGGTAAAATTCATGGTGTCAGCAGAGATTATATCTTCAGTTTCTACAATCCATAAGGAAGGAGAGATTTGGTTCAAGGGGATGGATTTAGACATTGAGCACTATAAGTCTTTCTTGAAACCACAGTACAAAGACTACCCTTCTCATATCTTTCCTATCAGGAAATTGTTGGAAAATTACACCCCCTTGATGAGAAATATCATGAAATACTTCATTTTTGAAGGTAGGTTCAATAGATTGTATCATTACCACATCAGGTTGTTGATTCATTTTACTTGTCAAAGGTCCTTCAACTTACCTTATGACCTGTTTAGAAATTTGGTTAAAATGACAGAGAAGGTGCAGTCAAAGAGAAATTATCATTCAACTAGTTTATTTCATCATGCCTTGATCAAAAAAATATTCCTCCACCAGATGGCACAAATCAACATGCCATGGGAGACCTTATTGGAGGCAGCTAATCTTAGGCCTACCTTAAATCAGCCAAAGAGTCAAAGCACTCCCTTAACATCATCTAGGCCACATGAAGTTGGCTCATCAAAGAAGCCATGAGTGAAAAAGACACAACCTAGAGAAGAAAATTCAAAGCCTTATAACAGAGGTAAGAGGTTGGTGTTTTCCCTTGAAATAGCAGAGATTCCTAGACCTAGAACTAGGGCTCAAACAAAGATGTTTCCTTGGAAGACTATCAGTGAAGAAGGAAGTCAGCTTGGCACTATGAGACAAGAATCATCAAGAGGAAAACGTGATACACCATTGCATAGTGAAGAACAAGCACCTCTTTATTTAGAGATGGTTGACCTAGAAAAACACCATGAAGATAAGGTAGCTAAAGACACAATCAAAGAGAAAGAGGCACAGATCAGGGAGCTCAAAGATGATCTTGCCAAGGAAAATTTCACGGTGTATTTTTTGCAACAAGAAAATAAGCAGTTGAAACTAAACCTATTTTTGCAAAGAAAACCACAAGGGGACCATCCATCATCTAGCAAGTTATATGCTGTGGTAGAAAAGGATAAGGGTAAGGCCATCATTGATATGGAGAAGTTGGAGGACAAAGACATTAAGGTACAACCAAGAAGGCCTAAAACTAGAGCAGCAACAAGAAAAATAAAAACATGAAAAAGAGCCATATCCTCCTCAATTCCACAAAGACATAAATAACATCATGAATATTTGGAAAATCTATTGAAAAATGCCAACATGAATACCACTATGCAAAGGAATATGTCAAGGTGTTATTATGCAAGAAACATGGTCTGCAAGGATAGGGTTAAGAATATGAAGAAGAAGCTCAAGAAGACTCTAAGAAAACTCAAAAAGAAGGATAACCTGAAACTTTTGGCAGATGCATCATTGATGGCTTGAAATAATAATAGAAAATAGAGAAGAAAATGACCAAAATTGTGATTTTTTGATGTTTTTTATGCACACAGTAAAAAACACTCTACAAAAACACAACGAGTACTCGTTGCAATTTTTCTCAAGAGGCCCAAATTCACAATTTAAAGCATGTGAAAATGGATAATAACATAAGGATTTCAAATAAGTTTATGGGGATGCTTGAAACTTCACCAATTTTCAAAAATTGACCAACTAAAGCCTATTTTTGACCTTTCTGCCACCTTTTCAGACCACTCGCTGCGCTTTTGGGATAGGTTGATTTCAAGTCAATTGTTCAAGGGTTTGGAGCCATTTTTTTGTAGTGCTTGATGACTTTATTGTGTAGTGGAAATATTTATCTTTCCAACCATACCTTTTTCAGCCAAAAACTCATCTGAGAAGGCCTCCAAAGTTTTGTTGCACTTATGCTAATGTTGCTATGTTTCTGGGTTTGAAGATTTTTCTTGACACATGGAGCTAAAAGGTAAAAATGGTTGATGTAAAAACTAGCTCATGATTTTTTTGTTGGTTAATAGGCCTTTTAATGATCATCTTTGTAAAATAATCTTGTGATTAATGACTTGAGAGAAAAGCTCAACTAGTTATCTAAAAAAGGATAAAGTTGTTTCTAACTTCTCTAGGATTAGTCTATGAGTCATTAGGTTCATTGATTAGTTGTAATGGATCAAGATTCGACCCATAGAGGTGGAATCTTGTTTTATTTTCTATATGTACTCAAAATCAAGTCATTGAGAGGGTTGGATATTTGAAGTTCACACTCTTTTGGCACTATTGTACTTGATCATTTGTAGAAGTAATTTACAGGAAGTTGCAACTATTTTTATTGGATTCTTGTGATGTAGTTAGTGACAATGTTTTTCTCCATTTTTCTTATGCATTTGATGATCAGGTTTTTCAAGCAACCATCTACTTTCTTCCTATGATTTATCTTTTAAGTTTTGAAAAGAAATCATTATTTTATGCTCTGTTTTTGTTTAAGATAAGCATCTAAGTGTTTCATCTTCTGAATAAGTGAATTCCTTATGATCACTTAACTTCTTATATGATTTCTTCCTCACAACAATACAATCACAAACCAATTTTGTCACTTATTTCACCTACCTTGCCTCATATTATGTCTGTAGCTGATCATTTTGGGATATCTTGCCTAGTTTCCAAACCTGGTACTTCTTTGTCTAGGAAACCCTAATCAAACCTAAATAAAAAAAACCTAATGAGCTTATAACTAGCCTAAAATCCTTATTCTCCAGTCATTTCCATTGACTGTTAGCTTGATATAGAGAGAGCCCTCTCTGATTTTGTAGGGCTAGCTACCAAATTGAAATTTGGTCTGTGGTTACCTATTTGGTTTCCTTTCTTAGCCTTGGGAAACTAAGGATCCCTAACAATAGGTACGTCGAGAGGAGCTCACGCAATGGCTCGGGATCACAGATGTGACCACGCATCAGATCCGGGCGATATGAAGCAGATTCATAGGAAATAAGAGTTGGGGTAGTGACCTAGGTAAGAAAATACGCAGGTTGGGTGTGTTGTGCCTGTGACCAAGGACCCCAAAGTCACTTGCTCAACTTTTTGAGGGCACGGCCAAGTCTCAGAAGTCATATTGGGCTAATCAGAAGTAGAGCTATGGGCACAAGGTGTTGTGGTAGGTGCTCATAGCCCTAAAGCCTTGGGATAAGTGTGTCTAGGCTACGACTCAAATAATTATTGGGTAGATCTAATTTGGTTCACCTTTAGTTGATTTGGAAATGCCTCTAGACATCAGGCATTCAGTCACAGTTGCATCAAAATAGTCATTGACAGTCTCCTGGATTCAAATATAGGACTTCATAGTTGAGATCACTTGGCGATATATCATATCCATGTTTTGGTATTATAGATTTGTTGATATGTTGATCAGATCTGTTTGTTTCTGCTGCAAGATTTATCTTTAGTCCTAATTTAGTATTAGCCATATTCATCAGCTTGCTACAATCAGTGTCAGTGCGTTTCAATTCTCATATTAAGTTTCCTTCATGCAGAAGTATGGGTATCGTTTTATTGTGTGTATGCTATTTTTTTTTTCATCGTAAACATATGTACCTATGGATCATTGCACTATTATTGCTGAATCATTTGATGACAATATAAGAAGAATAATTTACAAGGGTTTTCCCCATAGTGGTTTTGCCCTGGTCTCAGAACAATCCCGATGTCTCTATGTGTTCATGCTTCTCTTCCTTTGATTTGCTTAGATTATGATGATTATGGTATTATTCTTTCTACATAGTTTCATATTTTGATGGTTAATAATACAGAATTTTACAAAGGTATAATTATTTTAGGTGAATGTAACATGTTAATGATGAAATGTAACCATCAAAGTAAAACAAAATGCTGCTTTATGAAAAATTAACATGGTATCAGAGCTGGTTGAAGAAAATCCATGGAGATCACCCCAAAGAGACACTTCTATGGAAGTAAACAGAGGATGGTAGATACCTAAGAGAATTATAGGGTATGAAGAAAACCTTAGGAAGTTAGTGGATAAGGGTTTGAGAGAAACCATGGTTTATGGTAAGGTATTGATATTTGGTGTTTAAAACCCTCACATGGTCTATGAGGATATTCTCAAGTACTTGGGATCAATTTGACAGATCACCTGGTTATTGATAAAGTGGTTGATTGAAGGAAACATTGTTTTATGGCCTATGGATGGCTCTTGAAGGTTGGTTCAAGAGGGAGAGGATCATCTCTCATTGAAGATAATTATTCCTTGACTTATAACCCCTACTCTTCTTTGTGCTTATGGATCCGATTTCTAGTATTATTATTTCTAGTCGTTACTTCTTACATGTATATTTGAGCACTTGTATATATCTAACCTTCGTGATGAAATGTGATGAGTCGATCCCTTTTGAGGATCTTTGGAAATGCAGGAAATATGGCAAGATCGGGAAATGAGAGAAGTTCGCTGGATCTAGAAATGCAACTAGATCTGTAAAAGGAATGATGGCTAGATCTAGAAAAGGTAAAGATGCACTTTAGCACTATAAGCTGCCTATGTGAATGAACACAGGTAATACCGCTAGGCACACATGGTATATTATTTTAATATTATGATTCAGCTACAACATTGGATGGATAGGTAAGCCCTATGGTAGATTGAGAATGCCTCCTTCTCATATGGCTCATGCATGCATATAAAAGTGATTGGGATTTATGTTTCCTATGATGAAATGGTGCACTTGGTATTGAATGTTTTGATCAAGATGATCTTCTTGACTCTGCAAGAGTACTTATTACTGATCTTGGATATAATGGTATATCTAGATGTGTGGCTAACATCTAATGTTTTTGAGATCCTGATTCTGACTCTAGTGGATGGTAGTCTTGACTCTTGATACACATTATATCTATTGGATCTCAAAATTTTACCTCATTTATATGGTGTTGATAATGCGTGTGATAAGCATGATGAAACTTCATTGAAAAAGAGTGATTTCACCTTGTTGGTTTATCAATTAACCTAACATGATCCTATTGATTATGATATGCATGGTATTGGAAACTGTGATGATAAAGGCATATCTTTGAGATTGATGTTTCAGATCTTTGACTATCTATGGTTATATCATGTAGTGAAATTAAATGTTCTAACTTGATGTATTGTCATTAGGATCTTAATATTGTGTTGTCACATTAGCCTACCACCTTGATCTTTCAATTCCAGCCCTTGATGAAAGATTGATGACATGATATTTATGATCATGATATAATAGATTTGTTATTGCATGATCCCAATAAAGATAGGTTGATGACATGAATGAAGTGGATTCTCATTCAGAGGGAGAACGTCTCTCCTAAAAGATTATTTTTCATGTGCCAGTATATGTTTTATTGAAATATGATTTATGAGTGTTTGACATTGATTAATCCACTATAGAGGACTGAGCCTCATTCATGTAAAGGAAGGCTCATAGATGTGACTATGCCTGAGATACACAAAATTTAAGTTATGTACAATGAATTTGGTCTATACTTTGAATCCATGGATATTTGATTTGTCTTGTCGTTGTGAACTTATTTATGGAATTGTTGGAATTGAGAAGGAAATCAGATTATCACTTGGAAGATTTTAGTTATGTAGATATATTACAGATTCCCGTAAGACCTGTCATCTAGGAAAGTTCATATTTTTGAACCAAACTTATGTGTGCAGGTTACTGATACATTCATATGGATATGTCATTATGTTTAAGGAGTGTGCTACATGTTTTGGTTAATTGATTTTGATACTTTTGTCATGAATCTTAATGATTGAGATATGTATATAATTATAGATCTTACCATGATCGCACATTTGGATTTAGCATGATTTGATCTGGTGATAGTTGATTTTCCCAGATGACTATGTTATATGGACATAGTGACCTTCAGTATCATATGTGAGTATAAATATGTATGGTTCTGTATTGGCCTCCTTGGTCCTAGCACAATGGTTTTTGTAACTTAGTATGAACATGCATGAATTAACCTTTATGTGTATGCACTTGCGTCTAATGATGGAAATGGCCTATTAAATGATAAACTTGAGAGTGTGACATGAAAGGAAGTCAAGACTTGATATGTTCTCTACCTATCTCTGGTTAAAAGAATCAATAATATGAAATCAATGCCTTTGAATAGTTTTTGATTGGCTTCTAAACTTGGATGAGGTGATTTTGTTAACACAAACATTGATTTGTGTAAGGCTAGTTATGTTGGCATGGTAAGGCATTATGTTGGTAGAGAGTGTTGCATGATGCAAGCTCCTTGATTCAACTTTGTTTATATTTGACTGTTATCCGGTGAATTCAGGATAATGAGTTCTAAGGTATGGCCTTGATTTTTTATTATGGCTTTGATTATACATATTGATAGTCTATCCTTGAATAGTGATAATCCTATGAAAAACTAAGTAAGAGGGAGATGGATTCTAAATATCATAATGATATATCATGGCATGATAAATTGATTTTTGGAATTTGGGAAAGAAATTCCATATTGCAAGACTGTTGAAATGTCTTTGTATAATTTAAATCATTGGACACTTTGATCTAAAGTTCAAATGTTGATTGAACGTGACATGGCATCTGTTAATTGGTTGAAGCATTTTTGTTCCATTTTGAACATCCATACATATATGATATGTATAGAACATGATTAAACTCATGACCGAGCTACTTCACTCAGAATTTCCACCAAACATATTTTATTTGTTCTACTCTCAAAGGTTGAGACATTTCTCCCATGATATGTAGTTGCATGAATAAACTGATGATGTTTGGGATTAGTATTGATAAGCACATTTAGATGTTTCCTTAGTATGAAATCTTCCATGATATTCTGGACGAGAAGTCCATATCACAACTGAGGTCAGATATAATGTTGCTAGCAAGGCTAGCTATGAGGCATGATGTAGAATATCCTTAGAGAGCTAATCGAGCATGATTTGGATAACACAGGATACACTATGATGACAGAGAATCCCAAATACATATCATTGGGACTGTGATTTATCCATTTATTGAGACAATGCATATATTCAAGGCAATATTAGACTTGTGATTGAAACCTTTGTGAGAGGGAGGATGATTATGGTATCCATGCATGACTAAAACCTTCGTGAGAGGGAGGATGGTTATGGTATCTTGTTGTGATTTACATGATTATGTATGTTCTAACATAACACTTGATTTTATGTCCTGTAGGTAGAGGAAAAATCATATACTAGATGAGATCAACATTGATCGAGGACGCTGAGCCAACTCTTCCTCTCTGTTTGAGCTCCCAGAATGAGGAATTGCGATAGAGGGATCCTAGGGTTGAGGGAACTCTGGAAAATAGGGCGTATTCCCTATCTGTTACATATGGTTACGAATGAGGCTCCCCTATCCACATAGGGTTGTAGAATTTTTCTCCCCTATCTGGTCTTTGTAGAATACACCCCAGTTGGCAACATACTCACAAGCAGGGCTTGTTGGGAATACCGCTCCTTATTTGACCAATAAGTTGAAAGTGTACCTGGGGTGTACAACCCAAGTGGATTATGATGCAAGTGTTCTACCACATGAATATTGAGTATCATTGATGGGAAGATCGGTAGAAAATAGGATGAGTTGAGATACATATATGCAGTTCTCGGTTGAGAGTACACTTCCCGATGTAATCCCAGGGTCGGGATAGGCTTTCTTGCATGGATGGATATCCTATTGCTAGATATGGGTTTGTAGAGGTATAGCTACCCAATTAGATTCTAGGTCGAGCTACACTTCCCAATGTGGTTACACGTTGAGATGTACTCCCAGTTGATGTGCTCTCCATTGATGATATTTCGGGTAGTAGTCCGATGGCATAGATTCCAGGATGATAGCCTGATGGATGAAGGGTAGTAGTCCAAGCTCCCCTCCGGTGACAAATTATTATTCTAGATCCAAGAATGTTTAACATGCAAGCAAGAATGATCAAAAGATAAGAAGAAATAAAAATTAAGAATGTTAGTGTCTGTCAGTCACCAGTGATCAAATGTACTCTTTCAAAGTTAGTTGATAGGGTCCTAGGTCAAATTATATAGTTTCAAATAAGTTTTCAAATAAAATTTGATCATTGGTTTTTGTCGAGGTCAATGCTTCTCCCTCTATTCACTCATGGTAATCATCACTCATCTCGTTCAAGTATTCATTTAAGTGTTTATGGTCATGAATCATTTAATATACCATCATCTAGGTCATGGTTTAGGATTACATTTTAGGTGTCATCATTTGTTCATGTCATCAAAAGCTACATGGGAGTCATGTCATCACCATTTTCACCATCATGGGATTTAGAAAATTAGAAAATAAATCCAAAGGAGAAATAAAATTTGACATGTTTCAAAGGCTTCCCAGTCAGTAAGTGATCATCCCTCACCATTCATTCAACCCAATTTCTTCAGCAAATGGTGAAATCCCTCTCCAAGGGTTTTCACTGTGTTTTTTGATTTATTTGGTGTTTGGTTTGTTTTAGTGAAACAAATCCTAGTTTTTCTACCCTATCACCTTCCTACACACCTCATACACCTTGCCAAACCATTTCCCACATTCATCTCCCTCATTTATTTCATTTTCCCCTAAAACCCTAGCCCACGTTGTGTTTTTGCAAATATTTTGGGTTAGGAATATGTTTTAGCATTTTTCCCCTCTTTCCCTTATCCATTTCAAGTAATTCCATGTGCATTATGTTCCTAAAAAACTCCCTTATCTCCCCTAAATTTTTTGGATTTTTTCCTAACCCCTATCCCCTCCATTTCCCTCCCTAAAATTGCTACCCCATTTTCCCCTGTTTTCCTAGATTCCACCCTTTCCTTCCTTCCCATCAAGCTAGGGTTTCTATCATACAAAAAAACACCATGGAAAATGAGAAGAATAAGTAAAACAAAGAAGGGCAATTTTCTAGGTTTCAGTCAATTCAAACCCATGGCATCATTTTCAGAGTTTTGTGACCATTTTCTAGGGTTTATAGTGCACACAACGACAATTTTGCTTCAAAATACGTTTATGAATTAACAAAGATGAATTTTACAAAAGTGAAAGAGGTTTTTATCAATCATATACCAAATAAAAAACAACTCCTTAATTTTATGCAAAGGTGTTATTATTTGAGAGAAATGGAAAATATACAATTGCTCTAGGTCATTTTCTACACTTTTGAACAGGTTGTCTTCAAGTCAAATTTTTAGCAGTTGCGAGCAGGGGTTTGCAGTGCTTGATGAATCCATTTTGTATCAGAGATCCTAAGATTTCCAAACATGCCACTTTAATCCTAAAAATCCTCTGGGAAGGCCTCCAAAAACCCTCTCAAAGTGGCATGATGCTTCTGCTAAAGTGGCGTGACGCGTCTGCAAATTTTTAGTGATCAACTTTAAACTTGGATTATGAGAAAATGGGACAATAATTTGAAACAATGGAGGATTTTTTTGTTCATAACATGCAAGAGAACAAAAATATCTCTCAGTATTTCAAAAAATTTATGGTTTGAGAGATATTGATCCATATTTGAACCCTTTTTATGCAGAAATGTTTTGGAAAATATGGAAAATTGGGTCATTATAGAAGCGTCACGCAGAGGTGCGACACTTTATCTTAGGGAATCCAAATGAATAATTTATTATATGTATGGGTTCATATTGATCGGTAAATGCCATATGTGGACTTGGTTTTCCACGAAAATCTCTATTTTTGGAGAATAACTAAAAAAAAAAACCTTATTTTCATGCTTCTGCCAATGTTTTTGACTGGGCGCGATGCTTCTGGAGTGAGATTGGGAAAATAAAATTTTGGAGGTATTCCTTTGGGAGTTTTATCAAAATTCAAGGTGCATTGGAAAGTAGACTCATAGGGATACTCATCCCAACCTTCAGACTTGCATTTGGATGCTTTTAAGTGGGTCAGAATCACCCTTGAACATGTGTGACATTTCTGCCAGACATGCGGGACGCTTCTGCTAAAGGCGCTACGTTTCTGCATTGGATTCCTTTCAGACAACTGTCATGCCAGGAAAAATACATAATTTGATGCTAGTTTTCCCATGAGGTGTAATGTGATGTATTTTAGTTTTTTTTTTCCTTTATGATGAGGAAACATATAATTTAATGAAGGGGACACACACTCCTAGTCTTTAGCTAAAGTTTAGTGATTAGTTTCTAAATTCCATAGATTCTAGGAAGTGACTCATCTATTGTAATTATCATGCTTTTTGGATAGTATTTCGACCCTATGAGGTTTCATGAACTATATTTTCTATAATTAGTCCACCTCAAGTCTTTTTAGAGGTTGGATAGTTGTTATTTACAGTGGAGATATTGTACAAGCTTTTGTTTATGAAATCAAAGACAACATTGCAGACATAGTGTTGAGACTCTAGTGGTATGCCTTTGAGAATTAGTTTTTTCTCTGTAAACATATCATGTTGAATGTTATGTTATCCATATTTCATATATATGCTTCTTTATGCTAAGTATTACTATTTTATTGACATAAATCATGCTTTCCATGCTCTGTTTTTTATAATATTTACATGAAAGTGTCTATGCTCTTCTGATCAATGAATTTAGTTTAATTCTCATTTTGACTCCCTCTCAATTCACTCTATACACAATGAAAAATTAAGCATGCTTCTAATCTTACCTACCTGGCCTCACCCTTACCTCTGCAATCTAGCCTTTGAAATGAGACGTAAACACTAGAGCTAGTTTCCTATCTATCATTCCTATCCAGCAAAACTCCAAACAAACAAAACCATAAGATATTGAGCATAATAACTAGCCTAAAACATTATATCTAGTCATCCCTATGGCTGAAAAGTGACATTGAGAGAGCCCTCTTTGGTCTTGGTAGGGCTAGCTACCTGACCTAAAGGTTGGTATGTGTATACCTTCCTTCAGCTTCATTCTCAGCCTTGGGAAGCAGGGGGAGTGATAACATTTTTGGCACCATTGCCGGGGAGCGAAATTAAATTTTTCCTGGGAAATAAAAACAAATATTAGCTCTGATTTTTTATGGTGAATAGTTATCAGGAATAACAATTTTGTGCATATTTTACCTGGTGACTCCAGTGTCGAAGAATCTAAAGGTTCAAAGTTTTCATGGTGACTCCATTGTTCAAAAATTGGTCTCTTGAAGAATTTCTTTGTGACTTCATTTTTTTCAAGATGGATCCAACTGCAAGAAGGAATGCCAGGTATACTCCTATGGATTGGCCTCATATCCCTGGCTTTCCAAATACTATGCCTCGTCTTGATTGGTTATCTTACCTTCCCATGTTTAGATATGAAAAGAAAGATGATGCTACCTTGCAATTGATCAAGTTCATATGCATGTATGTAGACTTAAAGTTAAGTTTCCAGAGGATTGCTTAATGAAGATATTTATGGATACTCTGGAAGTCAAACCAAGAACATGGTATGAATGGTTAAGACTAGCTAGCATATGTTCCTTAAAGGATTTTCATACAATATGTTTTGAGAATTATAAAGAGCATTATCCATCTTTGTTGTTGGTACAAAACTTTTGTGATAATTTTGAGGGTTTCATTGAGTATCTTGAAAGTATTGATGAGGATCTAGAATTTATGGATGATGAGGATATGTTAGAGGCACTTTATGAATTCTCTTCTTAGGTTAGTTGTCATGATGATCAAAAGGATTTACAACATGTATAAAACATACAGTCACCAATAGTTTCTCTCTTAGATGAAGATGAAATCAATCAAGAACTTGATGTTGATATTCATGTCGCTGCTCTTGAGATAGGTGAATTTTTGCAGCCATTTTGTCAGTTTTTGTTTGACCAAGGTGCAAGTAGTGAACTAGTTCATATTGAAAAAGCCCCAGAACTACAAGAAGATCAGTTATCAGAAATAGTCTCCCATCATGAAAATCAAGATGATAGTCTTCAAATAGAGTTATATAATGAGATCAAAACATAATTGTTTGATAAAAAAAAGGATAGTTTCGATACACATGATATGGCTATCATATTTGAGGATGCTAAAGAAAATTTTGACATTTTTATAAACAAACCTGTTGATCCATTTTTCTTTGAAATTGAACTTGATCATGATAGGATTGAACACGAACTACTTATGAATGAAAATTGTACCTTGGATCATGAAGACATGACAATATTCCATATTTTCAAGGATCCTTTTGCTGATTTGATCCAGTCATCAAAAGAGGTGATTTTTCATGGTTTCAAGGATCCAATGGTAAGTTTGTCGCAACCATCTTGGAATATGAATATTCTTGTATTTATGAATTATGAGCACATGTTCAGTAGAAACTTTGAGTTGCCTAACTTTTTTTCCTTTTGCCTGCTCAAGGAAAGTGTGAAAATGATTTAAGAAAGTAGCCATTTGCTAGATTGGTTACACTGGAGGGATCACATCACATGATTGTATATATATCTATTCAGTAGGTAGGTGATTATCATCAGGATTTGAAGCCTGAGGCGAAGGCCCTAAGATCCCAATGGTTTTTTGCAATAAGTAATTTCATTTAGTAGTCAAGGGTTTTATTCAAAGTTAGTTTTTGTTTCAGTTAGTTGTTTTAGTTTGTCAAGTTATTTCAGTTTCTAGTTTTGACTCCATTTCCCAATGGATGAAGCTACCTGGTCTACGATGTTCTTAGCAGCTCATAAAGGAGCTTCCATCCCCAGACAGAGCCAATTTTAGTGTCTTTCAGTCACCAGTGATCAAATGTACTCTTTCAATTTTAGTTGATAGGGTCCTAGGTCAAATTTTATAGTTTCGAATAAGTTTTCAAATAAAATTTGTTCATTGGTGGTTGTCTAGGTCAGCATTGTTCCCTCTATTCACTCATGGTCATCATCACTCATCTCGGTAAAGTATTAATTTAAGTTTTTATGGCCATGAATCAGTTAATATACCATCATCTAGGTCATGGTATATGATTACATTTGAGGTGTCATCATTTGTTCATGTCATCAAAAGCTATATGGGAGTCATGTCATCACCATTGTCACCATCATGGGAGTTAAAAAATTAGAAAATAAAGTGAAAGGAGAAACGAGAAGAGTCAACTTAGAATTTCACAAGTTTCAAAGGCTTCTAATTCATTAATTGATCATCCCTCACCTTTCATTCAGCCCAATTTCTTCAGAAAATGGTGAAATCCCTCTCCTAGGGTTTTCACTGCAACTTTGGATTTATTTGGTGTTTGGTTTGTTTTAGTGAGAAAAATCCTATTTTTTCTACACTATAACCTTCCTACACACCTCATACACCTAGCCAAACCATTTCCCACATTCATCTCCCTCATTTCTTTCATTTGCCCCTAAAACCCTAGTCCACGCTATGTTTTTGCAGAGATTCTGGGTTAGGAATGTGTTTTAGTATTTTTCCCTTATCCATTTCATGAAATTCCACTTGAGCTGTGTTCCTAAAACACTCCCCTATCTCTCCTAAAATTTTCAGATTTTTCCCTAACTGTTATCCCCTCCATTTCCCTTTGTAAACTTGCTACCCCATTTTCCCTTGTTTTCCTAGACTCCACCCTTTCCTTCCTTCCCATCAAGCTAGGGTTTCTATCATACAAAAAAACATCATGGAAAATGAGAAGAAAAATAAAAAATAAGGATGGAAATTTTCCAAGTTTTAGCCAACTCAAACCCATGGCATCATTTTCAATTTTTTGTGACCATTTGCTAGGGTTTATAGTGCACACAGGGAAAATTTTTCTTCAAAATCCATTTTTGAAGTAATGGAGATTAAGTTTACAAACGTGAAAGAGTTTTTTTTAAATAATAGACCAAAGAAAAAAAACCTCCTTCATTTTATGCACAAGTGTTATGATTTGAGAGAAATTCCAAAACTATTGTTGTTCCAGGTTATTTTCTACACTTTTGAAAAGGTTGTCTTGAAGCCAATTTTTCAGGGATTGGGAGCAGGGGTTTGTAGTGATTGATGACTAAATTTTGTATAGGACATACTAAGCTTTCCAACCATACCAATTTAATCCAAAAAATCCTCTGGGAAGGACTCCAAACTCCCTCTCAAGTTTGTGTGATGTTTCTGCTAAAGTGGCGTGACGCTTTTGCAAATTTTTAGTGTTCAACTTCAAACTTGGATTATGAGAAAATGGGACAATATTTTGAAAGAATGGAGGAGGTTTTTTGTTCATAACATGCCAAATAATAAAATTTTCTCTAATTTTTGAAAAAAAAATTATGGTTTGAGATATATTGATCCATCTTTGAGCCCTATTTCTGCAGAGTTGTTTTGGAAAATTTGGAAAATTGGGTCATTAGAGAAGCGTCACATAGAGGCATGACACTTTCTCTCAGGGAATCCAAATGAAGAATTTATTATATGGATGGGTTCATATTGATCATTACATGCCATATGTGGACTTTTTTTTCCATGACAATCTCTAGTTTTTGAGAAAAACTCAAAAAACTGCCTTATTTTCATGCTTCTGCGAGTGTTTTTGACCAGGCCTAGCACTTCTGGAGTGAGGTTGGGAAAATAAAATTTTGGAGGTCTTCATTTGGGTTTTTTCTCAAAATTCAAGGTGCATTGGAAAGTAGACTCATAGGGATACTCAACCCAACCTTCATAATTTCATTTTTATCCTTTTAAGTGGGTCAAAATCACCCTTGAACAAACGCGATGTTTTTGCCAAACATGCGCGACGCTTCTGCTAAGGGCGCTACATTTTTGCATTGGATTCGTTTCAGAAAAATTTCATGCCAGGAAAACTACAGAATTCGATGCTAGTTGTCCCATGAGGTGACATTTGATGTATTTGAGTTTTTTTTCCTCTATGATGAGGAAACATATAATTTAATGAAGGGAACAAACACTCTTAGTCTTTAGCTAAATTTCAAGGATTAGTTTCTAGGAAGTGACTCATATGATGTAATTATGATTCTTTTTGGATATTATTTAAACCCTATGAATTGTCATAAACTATATTTTCTATAAGTAGTCCACCTCAAGTCTTTTTAGAGGTTGGATAGTTGTTATTTGCAGTGGACCTATTGTACAAGATTTTGTTTATGAAATCAAAGACAATGTTGTAGACATAGTGTTGAGACTCCAGTGGTATGTCTTTGAGCATTTGTTTTTTCTCTGTAAAATTATCATGTTGAATGTTATGTTATCCATATTTCATATATATGCTTCATAAATCATGCTTTCCATGCTCTATTTTTAATAATATTTACATGAAAGTGTATTTTCTCTTCTGATGAATGAATTCAGTTTAATGCTCATTCTGACTCCCTCTCAGTTCACTCTATACATAATGAAAAATTAAGCATGCTTCTAAGATTACCTACCTGGCCTCACCCTTACCTCTCCAATCTAGCCTTTGAAATATGACCTAAAACCTATACCTAGTTTCCTATCAATCATTCCTATCCAAAAAAACTACAAACAAACAAAACCTTAATCTATTGAGCATCATAACTAGCATAAACCATTATATCTAGTCATCCCTTTGTTTGCAAAATCAAATTGAGAGATACCTCTCTGGTCTTGGTAGGGCTAGTTACTTGACCTAAAGGTTGGTCTATGGTTACATTCCTTCAGTTCCATTCTCGGCCTTGGGAAGCAAGGGGGAGTGATAATATTTTTGGCGCTGTTGTCGAGGAGCAAAGGCTAAATATTTATCAGGAAAGAATGACAAAAATTAGCTCTGATTGCTTATGGTGAATAGTGGTCAGGAAAAACAAGGTCGTTCATATGGAAACTCCAATGTCGAAGAATCCAAAGGTTCAAATTTTTCATGGCGACTCCATTGTTCAAAAACCGGTAGCTAAAAGAATTAATTTGTGACTTGACTGTTTTCAAGATGGATCCAACTGCAAGAAGGAATGCCAGGTATGATCCTATGGATCAGTCTCATATCCCTGGCTTTCCGAATCCTATGCCTCGTGTTGATTGGTTATCTTATCTTCCCATGTTCAAAGATGAAAAGAAAGATGATGTTTCCTTGTACTTGATCAAGTTTCATATGCATGTACGTAGAATTAAAGTTAAGTTTCTTGAGGATTGCTTAAAGAAGATATTTATGGCTACTCTAGAATTCAAAGAAAGAGTATGAATGGTTAAGACCAACTAGCATATGTTCCTTAAAGAATTTTCATACAATATTTTTTGAGAATTATAAAGAGAATTATTTTTCTTTGCTGCTGGTACAAAATTGTTGTGATCATTTTGAGGGTTTCATTGAGTATCTTGAAAGTATTCATGAGGATCTAGAATTTATGGATGGTGAGGATATGTTAGAGGCACTTTATGAATTCTTTTCTCAGGTTAGTTGTCATGATGATCAAGAGGATTTACAACATGTAGAAAACTTACAGTAACCAATAGTTTCTCTCTTAGATGAATACAAAATAAATCAAGAACTTGATGTTGATATTTATGTCCCTTCTCTTGAGATAGATGAAGTTTTGCAGCCATTTTGTCAGTTTTTTTTTACCAAGGTGCAAGTAGTGAACATATTGAAAAATCCCCACAACTGCAAGAGGATCAACTATCAGAAATAGACTCCCATCATGAAAATAAAGATGATAGTCTTCAAATAGAGTTATCTAATGATATCAAAATATAATTTTTTGATCAACAAAAGGACAGTCTTGATACACTTCATATGGCTATCATATTAGAGGATGCTAAAGAAAAATTGGACATTTTTATAGACAAACCTGTTGATCCCTTTTTATTTGAATTTGAACTTGATAATGAAAGGATTGAACAAGGACTAATTATGAATGAAAATTTTCCCTTGGATCATCAAGACATGAAATCCTTCCATATTTTCAAGGATGGTTTTGTTGATTTGATCCAGTCATCAAAAGAGGTGATTTTTCATGGTTTAAATGATCCAATGGTAAGTTTGTTGCAGCCATCTGGGAAGATGAATCTTCTTGTATTTATGAATCATGAGCACATGTTCTATGGACACTTTGAGTTGCCTATATTTTGTTCCTTTTGCCTGCTCAAGGAAATTATGAGCAGGATTCAAGCAAGTAGACATTTGCTATATTGGTTACACTAGAGGGATCATATCACATGATTGTATATATATCTTAAGTAGGTGGGAGGTTATCATCATGATTTGAAGCCTGAGGCGAAGGCCCTAAGATCCCGATGGTCTGTTGCCATAAGTAAGTTCAATCAATAGTCAAGTTTTTGAGTCAAAGTCAATTTTTGTTTCAGTTAGTTGTTTCATTTTGTCAAGTTATCGCAGTTTCCAGTTTTGACTCCATTTCCCAATGGATGAAGCTACCTAATCTATGGTGTTCTTTAAACCTCCTAAAGGAGATTCCATCCCCATATGGAGAAAATGTTAGTGTATTTCAGTCACCAGTGATCAAATTTACTCTTTCAAGGTTAGTTGATAGGGTCTTGGGTCAAATTTTATAGTTTCAAATAAAATTTGATCATTGCTTGTTGTCTAGGTCAGTGTTGCTCCCTCTATTCACTCATGGTCATCATCACTCATCTTGGTCAAGTATTCAGTTAAGTTTTTACGGTCATGAATCAGTTAATATACCATCATCTAGGTCATGTTATAGGATTACATTTGAGGTTTCATCATTTTTTGATGTCATCAAAAGCTACATGGGAGTCATGTCATCACCATTTTCACCATCATGGGAGTTAGAAAATTAGAAAATAAATCCAAAGGAGAAGAAATAAGAGTCATCTCAGCATTTCACAAATTTCAAAGGCTTCCAATTCAGTAATTGATCGTCCATCACCTTTCATTCAACCCAATTTCTTCAACAAATGGTGAAATCCCTCTCCTAGGTTTTTCACTGCGTTTTTGGCTTTCTTTGGTGTTTGGTTTGTTTCAGTGAGAAAAATCCTAGTTTTCCTACCCTATCACCTTCCTACACACCTCATACACCTCCCCAAACCATTTCCCACATTCATATCCCTCATTTATTTCATTTTCCCATAAAACCCTATCCCACACTGTGTTTTTGCAGATATTTTGTGTTAGGACTATGTTTTAGCATTTTTCCACTCTTTCCCTTATCCATTTCAAGGAATTAAACTTGCATTGTGTTCCTAAGACACTCCCCTATCTCCCCTAATTTTTCATATTTTTCCCTTACTCTTATCCCCTCCATTTCCCTCCCTAAACTTGCTGCCCCATTTTCCCCTGTTTTCCTAGATTCCACCCATTCCTTCCTTCCCATCATGCTAGGGTTTCTACAATACAAAAAAAAATATGGAAGATGAGAATAAAAAGTATAAAAAATGAGGGAAATTTTCCAGGTTTGAGTCAAGTCATGCCCATGGCATCATTTCTTGAGTTTTATGACCATTTGTTAGGGTTTATAGTGCACACATGGATAAGTTTGCTTGAAAAGCAGGTTCTTAAGTAACGAAGATGAATTTTACAAAATTGAAAGAGGGTTTTGTAAATAATAGACCAAAGAACAAAAAGATCCTTTAGTTTATACACATGTGTTATTAATTGAGAGAAATTATAAAAATACAGTTCCTCCAAGTCATTTTCTGCACTTTTGAACATGTTGTCTTCAAGTCCATTGTTCAAGGATTTGGAACAGGGGTTTGCAGTACTTGATAACTCGATTTTGTAGTAGACATCCTAATATTTCCAACCATACAACTTACATCCAAAAAATACTCAGGGAAGGCCTCCAAAATCCCTCATAAAGTGGCACGATGCTTCTGCTAAAGTGGCACGATGCTTCTTCAAATGTTTAGCGATCAACTTCAAACTTGGATTATGACAAAATGGGATAGTATTTGAAAAATCAGAGGAGGTTTTTGTTCATAACATGAAAAAGAACACAAATCTCTCTATTGTTTTCAAAAAACGTTATGGTTTGAAAGATATGGATCCATCTTTGAGCCCTATTTCTGCAGAACATTTTTGGAAAATCTCGAAAATTGTGTCATTATAGAAGCTTCACACTGAGGCGCTACACTTTCTATCAGGGCATCCAAATGAATATTTTCTTATATGGTTGGGTTCATATTGATCAGTGCATGCCATATGTGGACTTTTTTTTCCATGAAAATCTCTAGTTTTGGAGAATAACTCAAAAAATTGTCTTATTTTCATGCTTCTGCCAATGTCTTTTACTAGGCATGACACTTTTGGAGTGAGGTTGGTAAAATCAACCTTTGGAGGTCTTCCTATGGTTTTTTTCTCAAAATTAAAGGTGCACTGGAAAGTAGAATCACAGGGCTACTCATCCAAACCTTCATACTTTCATTTGGATGCTTTTAAGTGGGTCAAAATCACCCTTGAACAAGTGCGGTGTTTTTTCCAGACAGTCACGATGCTTCTGCTAAAGGCGCTATGTTTCTGCATTGGACTCCTTTAGACAACTGTCATGCCAGGAAAAGTCCATAATTCTATGCTAGTTGTCCCATGAGGCTTCATTTGATGTATTTGAGTTTTTTTTTTCATCTAGGATGAGGAAACATATAATTTAATGAAGGGGACACAAACTCCTAGTCTTTAGCTAAATTTGAGGGATTAGTTTCTAACTTTCCTAGATTCTAGGAAGTGACTCATATGATGTAATTATGATGCTTTTTGGATAGGATCTCAACCCTATGAGCTGTCATGAACTCTATTTTCTATAAGTAGTCCACCTCAAGTATTTTTAGATTTCGGATAGATTTTATTTGCAGTGGAGCTATTGTACAACTTTTGTTTATGAAATAAAGGACAATGTTGTAGACATAGTGTTGAGACTCCAGTGGTATGCTTTTGAGAATTTTTTATTTCTCTATAAACTTATCATGTTGAATGTTATGTTATCCATATTTCATCTATCTTCTTCTTTATGCTAAGTGTTATTATTTTTTTGACAGGAATCATGCTTTCCGTGCTCTGTTTTTTATAATATTTACATGAAAGTGTCTTTGCTCTTCTGATGAATTAATTCAATTTAATGCTAATTCTGACTCCCTCTCAGTTAACTCTATACAAAATGAAAAATTAAGCATGCTTCTAAGATTACCTACCTGGCCTCACCCTTACCTCTGCATTATAGCCTTTAGAATATGACCTAAACCCTAGACCTGGTTTCATATCTATCATTCCTATCCAGCAAAACTCCAAACAAACAAAACCCTAATCTATTGAGCATCATAAATAACCTAAAAAACTATATCCAGTCATCCCTTTAGCTGCAAAGTGACATTTAGAGAGCCCTATTTGGTCTTGGTAGGGCTAGCTACCTGACTTAAAGGTTGGTTTGTGGTTACTTTCCTTCAACTCCATTCTCAGTCTTGGGAAGCAGGGAGGGAGTGATAACAAAGAGTATATTGATTATTTAATGAGAAATGTTCACAACATGATGACTACTTGACATAGATTTTGAGTGATGACACGTGATGATGTATGAATATCAGAAGTCTCAGAAGTTAGATCGGGCTGATCTAAAGCAGATTTTTAGGCACAAAGTGTTGTGGTAGCAGCTATGAGCCCCAAAGCTATGGGCTAAGCGTGTTTAGGCCACAACTCAGAGAATTATTAGGAAAATCTATTTTGTTTCACCTTTACTTGATTGCGCAATGCCTCCATAAATTAGTCATTTAGTCACAGTTGTGTCAGAACAATCATTGACAATCTCTTGGATTTAGATATAAGACTTCAGAGTTGAGATCACTTGGTGATCTATCAGATCCGTGTTTTGGTATTATAGATATGTTGATCTATTTATCAGATTTGTTTGTTTCTTCTGCAATATGTATCTTCAGTCCTCATTCAGTACCAACCATATTCATTAGATTTCTACAGCCAATATTAGTGCATTTCAGTTCTCAGATTCAGTTTCCTTCATGCATAAGAATGGGTATGGTTTAATTTTGTGTATGCTATTTGTTTTCATCATCATAAATATGTGTACCTATGGATCATTTTACTCTTTTTTTGAATCATTTGGTGATGATCTAAGAAGAATAATTTCCAAAAGTTTTCCCCATAGTGGGGTTTTCCCTGGCCTTAGACCAATCCTGGTGTCTCTATGTGTTCATGCTTCTCTTCCTTTGACCTTTTTGCTTTCCACTGCTTAGATGGTGATGATGATGGTATTGTTCTTTCTGCATAGTTTCATATTTTGATGGTTAATAATACAAATCTATACAAAGGTATAATTATTTGGGTTGAATTTAACATGTTAATGATTAAATGTAACCATCAATGCAAAGAAATTTTTTTTTTTATGAAAAATTAACACTTGAAAATGTCCAATAAAGCCATCAACAAACTCCTCAATAAATTATATGCTCCTATGATCGTGATTTTGTAACCATGAGCTATGATCATAGAGGGAGATAAAGAATAACAACACAAGGACATCCTGGTGGAACAATATCTCCTTTGAAGTATGTGCATTAAATCTCCCCACCTGGTTAACTGCAGAGCTTGGGTCACCATCAAACACTAGTACCCTACATACAATCCTTCCTGTGACATGATTGGGGTTCCCATGGATGCTAGCAATGTCCAAAGCAGGAAATTTATAAAAAAACTACAACCTTTTTTAGATATACATGAAAAATATGTAGGAGTCGCTACGGTGAATTTGAAGATGTCTAAAAAAATTCTTGCTTCAACCTACAAGCACTGACCTTAAAGTTTAATGAAGAACTAGGGATTATTTCTTCCAATGGAGTTGTCAATAATGATATGTTAATATTTAGTATAGGGAACAAAACAAACATCTCATGTCCCCAACAACGGCGCCAGAAATGTTACCACTCAAACTAGTAGGGGACCTAAAAGGAACTCCTAAAGGGACAATTGCTAGATCAAGGGAAACGATGGAGACTTAGCCCACTGCCACCTCAACTAAGACTCCCTACTCTTTATGGAATTTCACCGATGGGAGGAGACCTTATATATAGGAGGTCACTTATGAAGGATGGATCAAAAAATAAATGAGAAACGACCTAGATAATTATCTTCATAGAATAAGATGAATAATGGAGCTTGCTTTCTCTTCAAGCAAGGTACATGTTTTTCTAGGAGGAGGTGAGGATTTAAGGGCTAGGTTAAGGGAATATGACTTTGTAAAGGAGTTTCCCAATCCCTAAAATCCCTGTGAAACTTAGATCCTTGAGGTTTCCTTAATGAATTGTCTTTGATAAGAAATGGGACCACACGAGGCCAAGTGTACCCAACATAGGTTAAGGGGAGGGGTTTTAGCAACCGATGATAATTTTAACCTAAAAAACGTAGTAGAAAGGACCAGAACAATAATTTTCACTCAAAGGTGTTAATCTGACCCTGTGAGGTGCTATCCTTGGGAATATGAGGGAAAATTTTGATCTCAGACCTAGGGCTTGGGATATTTGGAAATCCCACCGTCAAAATTTATTCAAATTTGGAGACAGTGAGGACACACCAACATAGTAGGTGCTAGGAGATCGAACTTTTTCTAGGGCTAATTTATCATGAAAATAATGCCTTAGGTGGCCCAACATGGATAGAACTATAAAAGAAAGAAAAATGTGAATAAATTGGTTTAAAGTGACCATATTTTGATGGATCAATGCCTAATTCCTATTGGGGATATGGATTCAAGGAGAACTATGAAAATGGATATCATTTCTTGTTCAAGGAGGCTATCAAAGTCAACTTCGTCTAGTGTTAGGGTAAGAGAAGAAAAGTGACCTTAAATATTTTTATACTTTGTTGCAAATGGAGAGGGCTTGTCGAGGTAGCTTTGATATCTATGGAAATGCTTTCATCAAACATGGCCCATAAATAGAGATAATCTATATAGAAACATAATTCCACATTGATTTCGTAAATGCATGCAACAATTATCCCTAAAATAACGAAAATATCATGATTAATGTATGTAGAAAAGTAAAAGAAAATAACTTCAAAATTGTACTTACATGTAAGAGAATGTATCCAACAATAAAAAAAAAATTGAAATATAAGAAGCTCCAAGATAAGAAGATCCAATCCACACATCAAAATTCATCCATGATCCAAAAATATCCTCCAAGAAGAAATGTGAAGTTCTCAAGGGAGAGAATGATCCAAGTTAAGTGATGATACAAAATGAATTCATGTGAATCCTATTTATACACTCATTAGGAGTTAGAATTACCTAATTGGGCCTACATTAGCCCCTAAATAAAATAATGTGAAAATTACCTAACTTTTAGTGACAAGCCCACCAAACTAGCTCACAAATAAAATAATAAGCCTCTTAAGAGGTCAAATAATAATCTATGCATGTAGTAGGGCCCTACAAGAGGCCTAATGAGGTTCATAAGTTCCATAATGATTAATAGGACCCTAAAAAGTGATGGACAAGGGGGTGGCCCCTTTTTCTGCAAACAATAAACCTGTGGTGCTCCCAGTGGGTGTGGGGGCACACCAATGACCTCATGGGTCTCCTTGTAAGTCGAAGATTCTTTTAGAGCATATTTAAGGGCTCATATGATGGAATTAATGATTTCACATCAGCGTACAAGTCTTGGATCACTTGCCAAGTGTATGGTGAAGCTTTGGGTCCGGATGTGCATGGTGTACTAGGTGTATCTTCCTCGTCCAATAGGTGGATCTCGATCAATATGTGAACATATCTGGGAATCCATGGAGTGTTTTCTACTACCGTGGAGGCCCATGTATCTCTACACATGCCCTACATTTTCCAATGTCGCCCTATGGAAAGTCAGGACCTCGTATAGGGAGACCAAATTCAGGATGGGAACCATATACAATCCTACATAAGATCCAATGTGTCCCCTAGCCTTCCAGAACAAGAAGTCATTTAAGTAATAGGGTAGAAGAGCTTACAAACCATGGAAAACAAGTGGACACTTCATAATGGAATTCTCTTCCATAGTGGGATTTGGCATGTGCTAATGTCTCCAAGCTCCGAAAGGGGGTTAGCCAAGTACCTTATTAGGTGTTTTATTCCTTTAGAGGGGATAATATGTCCAAGGTACATCCCTCAAATGGTGGTGGCATGTGATAAAGAGGTGAATGGAATAGGGAATGAGAGGGGTAATCCTGGGCCACATATCGAGGTACAAGGGTAGCTAAAAGAAGGGAAGCGCACACCTTGGTATATAATGTATAGGATGGAGAAATCGTGGTACATGAGGAGCCCCGACCTTCATTTTTACACCCTTGTTTATATGTGTTTTTCCTTTTTTGATTTTTCTTTGATTAACTGCTCAGGGCTCAAAGGATAAGAGCACGAAGTGTAAAATATAGCAGTTGATACCTCCTTTTTGGTGGGGTGGTTCATTTCCCTCCAGGGGTTGGGACAATCATGGGTTCCTGAAAGATAAAGGAGGTTCATCTAGGGCCTATGGAACTAGGGTGATGGCCATGGGTACGGGGTAGAGATCATGCATTGGATTTTTCCCACGTGCTAAATTTATTTTTCATGGACATATTTTTCATTTTGTGGTACATTTTCCTGTTGAATGTGGACATTTATGATTTTACGTTTTATATTTCAGCTGCTTCAACCTCTAGGGCATCGTTCCAAGACTAGACCAAGGTGGGGGAAAGGGAAAAGGAAGGATAACCCTATGTGGACCCAGTGAATAAATATGGACCCAGGTGGGAAATATGATGAATGGGGTTATAATAAATGGAAGGGAGGTGATATAGATGGATGAGGGAGTGAGACCACATGACCAAAATTGGGGTTTCCCAAGTAGTACCACCCTAAAACCAAATGGAAAGTAAATGAGATCCAACGGGACTAATATCCAAGGTTAACATCCAAAAGAGTTCTAGGGGCAGAAGCAGAGACCTAACCCACCCTGTCTGTCCAATCCTCCAATTAATCTATTCCCAGAAGTGCCCATGATAAGCAAACTCAATACTAAATTACCAAATGACAAGACATGCCTTCAGGTTCGGGAGGCCAACCTTCAAACATACGATCATGAAATATGGGTGAGGGACCACATGACTGGCTTAGGTGGTGGAGAAATGGAACAACGAGCTAATTGGTGGCTGCAAGGGGCTGATGGTTGCCGAATGAGGACCTTCTTTGGAGAAAACATTTCTCCTATGGATATTACCCACAAATTGGTGGGTAACAAGTACAACGTGTCGAAGGATGAGCATTACTGTAGATGGTAAAGAATTGAAACTGGCTGATCGATAGCAAATCTCATGTACCCTCATTTTGACATCAAGAAGTAATATATTCAACTTACAAAAAAAAATATAACATATATAAAAGTATATAAAACTAGGAAAATGAAGAAGCAACAAATACTATTTTTTAAATGAATTTTTGAAAATATTATTTATAAAGTATTTTAAAACATATAAAACAAAATAAAAGAGGAAAAATTATTTTAAATAATAAAAAATAAAATTTCGTAACACTTATTATAAAGCGTTAAAGTATCTAAAATTTTGTTGTGTTTCACCTTTCCTCGCAAATATCAAAATACTTGGATGTATTGCAACCTCAAATATCACAAGTTTTGTTATGTTTCACTCTCCCTAGACAAATATCACAAAACTTGTATGTATTGCAATCTCACCACTACATAACCCCTCCAAAATCTAACAAAACTTGTAGAAAATTTTCCCCTCTCCACCAAACATCAAAAAACTTGTATGTATTATGACCTCAATGATGCATCACCTCCTCCCCCAGATCTAACAAAACTTGTAACTAAACAATACATACAAATTTTATGATGTTTAGTAACAAGGGAAATGTTTGGTATAGATCACAATAATTGTGATATTTTTAAGTCTTTTTAATAAGTACTATGAGTATTTTCCAATATTTTTTATTTTTATATTACTTTTAATAATTTTTTAAAAATTAGTTTTTTCTTCATGCCTGTACACACACACACCCACATATGTATATATGTGTGTGTGTGTGTGTGCACGCGTGTGTGTTTTATTATTATTAAATAATAAAAAAGTTGGGTTATGCTTTTCTATTATTTCTAATTATGTTTTTTTCAATAAAATTTTGTATGTGCAATTTTCATATAAAAAAATTAATATTGTTTTTTTTTTTTAAATTGTTTTTCAATAGTGTTAGTATTTTAGGTCAAGGTTTCTTAAATTTTATAATTTTAAGTCCAAATAAAATTGGGTGTTATTAATCACAAATTTTTTATTTCATGGTTGATCTTAAAATTTTGGTCCAAGCGTATTAGTTGTCAAGGTAATGGTTTCAAAAAAATTGCAATTTTACTCATAGAAAAAAGAGGTTGCTATTGGGAACACCACTTTTTGTTTTGGAGGTTGATTTTAAAGTATTATTTTTAATTTTATCAATTGTTAAGTCCAATTTCTTTTAAGAAGTTGTGGTTGGTGGTGCCACTTTCTGACTCTAGGGTTGATTTCAAGGTTTTTGTCTATGTTATGATCTTATTAAGGCCATGGTTGCAAATAGTAGTAACTTTAACCCTTTAAAAAATTACGGCACTAATAGAAACCACTTTTAAAAATGAGGGTTCCTTTTAGGTTTTTGGACCCAAAAAAATAGGTTTTGAGAATCACAGTTATGATTTTGAGGTCATAGTTTTTGTTGGTGATTATGTTTTTTAGGAGCATGCTGAGAAGGATATTTCATAACCTATTGATCTAGCACAATTAACTCGTTAAAAGAAGGAAGCCAAAGTGAAGAGAATCATTCTTGATTTTATGAAGGATCATTTGATCTCACACATTTTTAGATAATATAGGCAAGAAAATGTTTGATTATTGGTTTAGTTATTTCAAAACTCTTGTGGTTCTTAATAGATGCTTCTGTGAAACCAACTTTAATTCATTTGCATAAGCAAGAAAGATACCATGTTGAGCTACCTATCCATGATGAATTATTAAATGGTTAATTGTTTGTCAATGGAACAATGATAGGGGATCATTGGTTGTGTTGATCTCCCTAAATGGATTTGATCCTTATTGGATGCCTTTTCGTTATTTTTTCTGAAGAGAATATACCAAGGTTTCTAAAGTTTTGGGTTGTTTTTTTTTCAAAAGAAATCAAATTGCATTCTTCTTCAAAGAAACAAAGTAAAGTAAATGTTGTTAGTAGAATTGAGAATATGAAGAATGGTGACACAAAGGGATTCAAAAGGAAGGATGGATGGTGTTGGGTTGATAATTTGCCACTATTATTATCACTTTAATACATCCATTTCATCCCTTTTTAAAAATTATTTATCACTTCATTTACCATAATTTCTCGTGAAATAGCATATCATACTTAATCATGCTTTCGTGGTTAAGTAATGTTTATTTTCCTTTATTTTTAATAGATTATTATGCACAAATTTTATGATGATGGTTTATGAAGAGAATTATTGTAACACAACTCATGATTTCAACCTCCAAGTCCTCACCCAGGTCACAAAATATAAGCTCTAACTTATGATCAAACATTCCCACTTAGAAATATTCCAGATAAGAAGAGATACTTTTGTGCTGGATTTTGTGGGAAAATGAGTATGAATATTGAAAAATCGAGACATGGGATTTTTTCATAATGACTCAATTTAGTTCAACCTAGAGCAGTTTTCCAAAATTTGCTATGGTTTGTGAGATAGAGGTGGTTCTGTAAAGGGAATTTTCCCACATTTAATGTTGTGGTCGGTTGCCAAATTTTGCTCAAATGCACAACCAAATTTGACCTGTTTTCAACTGATTGTTGTTGGAGAGATCCTTCAGATCCGATCTTGCTGATTGATATATAATATACAATCTAAAATTGTAATAAAACATTTTGTAATTTGTTCATAAATTAGGAGGTCTAGTTTGGGGAGAATCAGTTATAATTTGACCCTTAGATTTCTATGTATTTAAAATGAATCCATTCATCAGAACAAGGAGTAGGAAGAATTAGTAGAGGAGAAAAGGATTGTACCAAAGATGAAGGCACATCGAGATCAATAATGTTGCATTAATTTTTATATAATATAGCATGCAAGTTTTCATAATCTGAGCATTAATTTGAGAGTAGCTTTCGCAACCCTAATTGGTGAAGGAGGGCCCCTTTTGCTGGTCAGGTTTTGCAGTCTCATTTTGTTAATTAGGTTTGTACATGTTATTTAATTCTTCATGTTCTTATTCCATGAGTAGTTTCTGATTATCAGTAGTTAGTATTTACATATTTTATTCTCCTGGAGGTTGATTCATTGAGATTGGGGTTCTCTTGTATTGCAATTACAGGGTGGTTTAAATATTATTTCTTGCAATGTGGTTTGATTGTTGTTTTTTTTTTTAGAAGAAAAAAAAAAAAAAAACGCTGTCTATTATCAAAATAGTACATGGCTCAAGTTACATTCCCAGATAGATAATCTGTATGCTAGAACATTTCATCCAAAAACTATGACTAGCTCAGATATCAAAGACATCATCCCACTAAACAGATATCTCAACAATAGATAAAGCATCCAAATAAGAACATGGATTTAGCAGAGAAATATAAACAAAAATACCAGGCATATAAGCCTATCAATATCCATAGAAGCATATAACAACTACGCCTGTGTACCAAAAACCAAACACCGGCTCGCCTATACACGTCAGAGACAACCTGCATATAACAACAAAAAACAGCCTCGCCTGTATGAAGTTGCCGTCCAGTCCATCATCAAAAACGATCCAACCTGTAATCCCTGCAATGCTAGGGAATAGGAATTTCATTTTCCCATATGCATTGACCATTTCTAAAATGATGAACCTGCATGATGCAAAAATCCATACCAATACCTCTCTTTGATAAACCATCTACTCTAGTGTTCATCTCTCTGAATATGTGGGTCATGGGTGGCTTGTTCATTTTTCCCCATAAACATTGAGTCCTCATCAGCCAGCCAAGAGAAGCAGGTTGGGATAGAACAGACCTGCCTACAACGGCATCAATTATAGTACGCAAGTCACCATAAATAAAAGCCTCCTCAAAGCCAATGTTATAGCCAACAAGTATTTTACCCCATAGAGCCATGAGTTCCGCAAGGATGTTGTTCCCATGTCCACCATTCCAGCATATTTGTATTCTCTTCGCCTTGGAGATCTTAATCCATGCCCTGCATCCCATCATCCCTGCCTAGCAAGCTCCATCAAAAAATATCGCAGGGAGAGCAATAGGATGAGGTCTATTCCTGTGAGATCCATCAACAACACCGACTGCCACAGGCACTCTAAATTCTATCCATTTCATAATAGCAGCATGAACATGTGTATGGGAGAAAACACTGCCCTAAAAAATCCTCCTGTTTCGAGCCAACCACACTTTCCATATAAGAAAAAAAGGGGAGAGCTTGAAATTTACCCTTGGTACTGTCCCATCTTCCCGCAGCCTCCATGAAATCCACAACAATCCATAATGGATCGATGATATGTTGACTGAAAAGTCCCCAAATCTTAAGCACCACCGGACATGTAAAGAAAAGGTGTTTTACTGATTCAACATCATTAAAACATAGTACACAGCATCCTGATACCTGATAACCCCTGTGCATGAGGGAATCCCATGTGAGGATCATATTCCTCCATACCAACCATCCGAAAAGGAGGATCTTGGGGGGTATGCTTTTTTTCCAAAAAGGCCAAAATTCCATAGAGATACCATCCACTGTAGAAAGGGAGATGAGATAGACATATGTTTCATGTAAGTTGACAGTCCCCATCTTATTGACACCATCCCATGTAATCACGTCCCCCTCGCTCTTGTAGCATAAACCAACAGGCCTAATGTTTTGGATATATAACCTCCAATCCTCCGCGTCCCTGCCAGTAAGTCCAAGTGTCTCAGCCGTAATCATAATGGGGGCCCCGTGAGCCCATTGTTGTATAATTTGATACAAATGAAAAATCCCACGATGAGAGAGTCTATGAACAATCCACATACTGGGAATGGATTCATCCCCCAAACCATATATACAATCAGAGGCCAAAGAAATTTTTAAGCCGTTGCCAAAACGCCACACGAGATTTTTAGCAAAGATGGGAAGGATCTTCTTGGACCCCAACCATATCTTAGAAATACATCTAGGCAAGACAATCTGACCATAATACAATTGGTGAAGCATATCCCCTCGCAGATATTTGATTCAAATGATATCATTCCATATATCATTTAGAGTAAGAGCCCTCCATAATTATTTAATGATCAGTGTCGTGTTGAAAGCGCGGATGTTCAACATACCCCATCCATCTCATCTTTTGGGCAAGCATAACAGCTCAAACTTGTAGAGGTGTATTTTGCTTTTCATCCCCGGCCCTCCCCACAAGAACTTAGCCAATATTTGATTGAAGTTAGAAACAATTTTTTCTAGGAAGTAAAATAAATGACCCCAGTACACAGTCAACTACATGAGAACCACTTGGATCATGACCACTCTGCCCCCCAACGAGAGCCAATGATGAGTCCATCTGCTTATTTTGGCCCTGGCCCTCTCCAGCAACCACCTTCACTCCTTCACCCGATACCCACATGTTTTGATTCTACATCCCAGATATGTGAAACCATCCTCATCCTTCTTTATGTGTACACCCAGGAAACAACCAATAAAATTGATCTCCTCTTCATCACCATGTTCAGAAATAAGGAAAGATTTGTCCTTATTTATACAAAGACCAGTAGCCCGACCAAAACGACTAAGCAGGTAATGAATATAGAACCAGTGATTTCTAATGATTTTGCAGAAAATGAGAAGGTCATCAACAAAAAGTGAGTGAGTGATACTTACATCCTTGGAGAAGACAAATCCAGATATAAAACGAGATGTCACCGCCATCTTCATTAACCTGCTAAAGCCATCCATGACCAAAATTAAAATAAGGGGGGATAATGCACATCCCTGTCTAATCCCCCGCTCAACTCCAAAAAAATTTGTCGGCGATCCATTTATAATAACAGCAAAAACCGCAGAGGAGATACATGCCATAATACATCTAATGATATGAACATGTAAGCCAATCTTAAAGAGCATCATACGGATGTATGACCAATCTACAGAGTCGTAAGCTTTATATAGATCAATTTTCATGATGAGAGCCTCCTTCTTACCTGTATGCATGGAATGCGTGACTTCTTGTGCTATCGCGATTGCATCATGTATTGATCGACCCTTCAAAAAACCATATTGCTCCTTGGAAATGTGCTTAGACAAGGTTAGCTTCATCCTGTTTGCTATGATTTTAGATGTAATCTTATATAAAATGTTATAGAGAGCAATCGGCCTGAAATATGTGAAGCTTTTAGGAGCCGATGACTTCGGGATGAGTGCCACAAAAGTGGAATTCATGCTGGAGGGGATATGACCCGAATTTCTCCCATATTCAACAATCTTTGTTATCTCATCAGACATGATGTCGAAGAAATGGATATAAAATTCCGTTGGCCAGCCATCCGGGCCAGGACATTTATCATGAGAAAAAGACTTTAGAGTTGCCTCAACTTCCTTCTTTGAAACTGGAGCATTTAGACGCTGAATATCCTCCTCAACAAACATCTGTGGCATGCAATGAAGGATCCATTCCTGACATTCAGGTGATATATTCTGGTTAGCCTTATAAAAATTCGAGAAATGTGTGAAATCTTCCTCCATAATATCTTCTTTTGTATGAGCATAGGTACCATCTTGTTTCAGGATATTCCAAATTGCATTATGATTCCTCCTCGCATTTGTGGTTTTGTGAAAGAACTTAGTATTTCAATCTTCCTCTTTTAGCCACGAAATCCTGCTTTTGAGCTTCCAAGTAATCTCCTCAATCTTCAAGATCTCATCCCTTCTTTGTTGTAAAATGACCATGGAAGAATAGGTCATTCCATCTGGGGCACAATTGACAAAATTTGAGTAGATATTTCTCAGCTCCTTATTTATATCATCAAGTTCCTCTTTGAGCTTTTTCTTTCTACGAATTTCCCAAGCTTTTGTAATACTCTTTATACGCTGAAGCTTCGCTTGGAAATGCGCCCATCCCACTAAATTAGAAAAGGAAGAAATGTCCTCCCACTGTGTCCGAATGATCATATTGTATTCTTCATCTTGTAGCCAGGCACGATTGAATTTAAATGGAACTCCCTTTTGTCTGCACTCATAATGCCAGGATAGGACAATGGCCATATGATCCGAAATATCAGACACGTGAGTAAAACTGTGCATGTTACCCATCCATGCCACCATATTCTCCTTAACCATAGCTCTGTCAATCCTTTTGCCGATAAACTCCACACCAATTCTCCTATTTGCCCATGTGGGGATAATAGGATTTTGACGAATATCAACCATATTTGTCCTCTGCAAAATCTTGCCAATGTATGCCGCCATCGGATCAGCTCGAGCCCGATGTCCCCATGATTCATCAACCCAGAGGGTCGAATTGAAGTCCCCCATAGCAATCAGGTTTTGAATGGTAAAAATACCTGAACTATCCATTCGCTTCCAAAATTCAAGTCGATTTCGACATCGGGCATATAGGTTGAGAATATTTAGAGTATTTCTGATCCCACGGATCTTACCAGATAATATAATGCCACCAAAAAACCTATAAGCCATAAAATTTGCATATGACGGATTCCATAAAGCCAGAATGCCACCCGCGTGACCCACATCATACACAGCCGCAACGTACCAACCAGGCCTGATGGATAGGATACCTCTGATATCTTTATCTCTATCACATAGAGTTTCCTGAATAAGAACAATGCTACGATTCAACAAATTTAAAATCTCTCTCAGGCGCAAGAGTTTTAAGTGGTCGCCCATACCCCTAAGATTCAAGGAGAGAATAGAAATCATTTGGCATTGTCCAATGGATTGCTTGCTCTAAGCGTCCTGTTGTCACCCACAACAGAAATGGGAATATCCACCAGATTGGAAAAATCATCATTGAACAAGGATTTAGACTTTGGCCTCCCCCTGAAGTGTCTCGATCCCTTTTTGGTGCCTTTTCTAACAATAATGTTGTTCCCGGATTCAGGAGGAATAACAATCTCATGCTGTTGTGGGGCTTTATAAAAAACCATTAGGGCAGCAAGGTCGATGTTAGGATTACCCAACAAAGATTCAAAATCACTTCCAACATAATTCTTGGGGGAATCCGATATATCGAGGGCAACATCCTGTTGTGGAGAGAGAGGAGGGGACGCCCATTCCAAAGGTGGCATAGACGGAGATACATATAAATGTTCAGGGGAAAAGTGTGTAGGCCCATGACTCGACAAATGAGGGTGGGGAAAAGACGAAGAAGGTGGAGAGAACACTTCAGATAAATCAGGTTTCTAGACATATATAAAAGAAGGACCTGATTCCATCATAGACCCCAAAATTTTAGTTGTGACATTGTCGTCGGGTGGGCGGGATTCATCCAAAACCTGCGAATGAGCAACCGCATCTTTGGACCGACCATCCGACCCAAACCCCAGGCCATTCCCCGAAACCCCAGGAGATCCAGAAGAAATATGAGTATTAATCATTGGGAAAGCAATGGAGTTTTGGTTATTCTCCAAAGGCTCATCACTCCTCAAATTTCGAGAGAAAATAGGTACACGTACCTCATTTTCATAGGGAAGTTCCAAATCAGGATGAGCAATGTTTTCACCATATTAATTTTCTGATACATAACCTTCATCACCCAAGGATGGCAGGAGAGACTTACCTGAATTTTGTACTGCATTTTCGTCCATACCAGCATTAGCAACAACGCGTTCGATACCTTCGTTGCCATCCTTGCCCTTGTGGGTAGCTTTAAAATGCATAGGGCAGCTGTACCTAAGGTGACCCGTGCGATGGAAAATCAAACACCTGAAAGGCAGTCCCCAATATTCCACCCTCTGTCTGTGTCTCCACATTCCCCAGATTAAGTCGACATCCACAGGTAAACCACCCTTGAAGTCGACCTCGACTAATAACCAAGTTATCCTTTTGTCACAAGTACCAATGATACGAGGGTCAATGTACTTAGTAGTGCCAATGGAGTCACCAAACGCCCGTAGAGCCTTCAACGTCCAGAACGCAAGAGGAAGCCCCGACAATTTCACCCACACCAACTGCTTTTGGGAGCTTCCATGACAGGGTTAAAACCCAAATACCAGGGTACGAGTTGCATGAAACTTCTTCCACGTACCCACGTCCTCTGAATTACCTTGGAAATATCCTCCTCCTTCAAGAAATGAATGCTGAACCACTAATTTAACAACATACTAACCTTAGGCAAATAACCCAGGATAGGGTTCCAAAACAGTTTAACCCATTCCACCATGTCTATCTCCTTGCCCTCAGCAAACATCCAGCGTCCAATTAAAGCACGCTTTTGGAGGCTTGTAACTCTACCCCACAGGTCCTCATACTCCATATTAACCTCTTTGATTGTCATGGTCGGCTTAAAGCAACAATCCTTCTGTTGTCGTCTCTTAACGCCCTCCACAATCGTCCCACCAGCCTTACACTTTGTCTTATTTCTGAGACCCGTACCAGCGCAAGTGTTTGTAGGAAAGAAACAGGATTGTGCAATCAAGTTTGCATCCACATACTGATCCCTTCTGCAGCCCCTTTCCCCTAGACATGCCTGAAATTGAGCCCTCTGGTTGGAATTATCAGAGTCTAGAATATTTACCTCCCCCATCCCTAAATGAATACGAAAAAGAGAGAAAACATGTGGAGAGGTTGGCAGCCTCGTCAGACCGTCAACTAGGAAAATGCGACAAAAGAGTAACGTGGCATAGAGAAGCCACCTTATCGTCCTAGAAGCCAGAGTATACCAAGACCGTCAATTTGCTAGATAAAACCAGCAAAATATTGAAACAAATCGAAATCGGGAGTGTCAGAGCCCGATCCCCGCAATTAATTTATGCCACGACCCCGCGAAGAAAACACCTGGATCACCACCAAACCTTGCCTAAATATTCCAAATGCATAGTCCAATGTGTGAGTGTGATCTGCCACTCTCGAGAAAAGAAAACAGATGCAGACTTTTTATATTGCACCAATCAAAATCAGCTAACAGGTATCTACCCAGGAATGACGGAAATCATTCACATCGTAACATCGCCATAAAAGGAATTGTGAGAAAACGGAATGTTGTACCAGCAAAAGACACCACCAAATTTAAAATAAGTATAAAAAAGGACCGAGACCCATTTGGAGCCTAAGACTATAAATGGACGCCGCCATCCGGAGAGATTACGACCTGCATATAATCCACCGAAACCCGAAAATAGACAGCTCGAATGTAAATATTGTCAGACGGCCAGACTGACAATCCGCCTAATGCCGAAATTCAAAAGATGACAGTTCCCCCCGAAATCCAAAAACAGATTAGCACCGGGAAATCCATTCCGCCACCGGAAAACCGGGCGAAAACACCACAACTAGCTCAAGTAGAAAGTCCACAGCAACAACAGCAACATCTAGGGCATGTCCACCATCTTGAGAAGATTTTGAAACCAAAATTCTTACATGGTCTAGAAATCACAAAAAATTCTGTCCCGCAACGCCAAATCTCATACCACCATGACTGATAATGGGAGCATGATTCCGATTCCGACGACGACTCACTGCAGGAGATATTATTCCCCTCGTTTAACATTTGCCCATGTACAAGGGTCTCAACATGGCATGCAGGATACTGATGGCGGCCAGTATCAACAATAATATCGTAATCACCTCCACACTATCCATAAACATTCTACAAAGCCACATGCAACAGCCAAACGTGATACAAAGTTCAAACAAGCATTGAAACTCGCATCTGGGACGTTGTTGCCAACAATCACGGGACACTTATGCCATCACGTTGCACAGCACTGTGCGTTCTTCAAAATCCTCACCATGCACCTCAGCACACTAACATAACTAGATGGACATGCGCAGAAGACAACTTCTAAACTATGGTGAATGCCTCCTAAAGAAACACCCAGACTTTGTTCAGAACCTATACCACCCGTATTCAACTTACTTCCAACTATAGAAATGATCTCAGCCCATAACAGAGCAGAGAATCCCCTTTTCCATCCACGATCCGCCAGTTCCTCCGGGGATGATGGTGCTTCCCTGAGCCGCACAGGATGATGGAAATTAGAAAGAATGAAAATGCAGATTGGTTCAATTTTGATTTCAGATTGGGTTAAGTGTTGTTACTTGTAGTATGGTTTAATTGATGTTACTTGCAAAGTTTTTATAGTTTCCAGATTGATGTTACTTGTATCGTTATTTCCAGTTCTATTATTACTTGCAAAGCAATTATGATTTAGTTCACTGTTTGTTGTGAAATAGATATGGTTTGCCTTTAAAAGTATTATCAATTGATTATATATTAAACTTTTGTTTTGGATTCAGGATCATAGTTTAGAAGTTCATTTCCTAGTTAATATTTCGTTCCAGTCGTGTGTTTCAATTCTAGTAATTTAAACTTCAATTGTGATCTTATATTAATTTTAAAAATTTTCATTAATTAGATTCAAAAGTTTGTTATTTCATTTTTGTTGTGTGAATTGTATGTTTATTTCCTAGAGTACATTTTATTTTTGAAAAACAGTTAAGGATTGGATTTTATTTGAATTTGATTCTTTTTGATGTATATCATTGATTGGGATTACATATATTTTATGTTTTGATTGGTTTATTAGGAATCATATGGAAACCAATATTAGCCTCTGATTGTGACTTACATAGACTTTGTTGATTTCCTTGAAATAAAAAGACGCACCTTGTGTTTACAATTAAACATTAGGTAGTCGATTTTTTTCATATAAAGAAATTAATTGGACCAACATTTTAGCGCCATTGTCGAGGAGGATGTCAAAGAGATTGTTGGTAAGAAAAATGCAGAATCTGACATTGTTACCTTTGAATTTCCCATCAGAGATCCAATAGAATTGGCACAAATGCAAAGAATTCCCCCATCTACTCTACCAAAATTTCACTATTTTATCAAGTGAATACCTAGATACATTCTTATTAAGATTTGAAGTACTTTTTAGAGGATATGATTATTATACTGATGCTCAAAATTTGAAAATATTCCCTGTTACTTTGATGTTTTATGATCCTCGGTGGGAACTGCATACAAACTTGGGAAGACATGAAACATGTATTCGTGAAGAAGTAAAAATACCACTACAAGGCCAAAGAAGAAAATTTCATAATGAAATAAGGGGAATACAAATTTTTTGAGGATTATGTGGGAAAGTTTCAATACAACCATAAAAAATCAAAACAAAAACAGTTGGGGAAAGAGGCCATGAAAATACTCTTTCTCAAAGGAATCCAAGATGAATTTTTAGAAGTATTAAATATGATGGGAACATGTGACTTTTTTCACCTACCATATGATGATTTTTGTGAATTATGTATAATGTATTCAAGAGGAAAGTCCACGAATGGTAAGAAATTTAGAGAACTTTCGTCTCAAGTTTTGAAATATTTCGTAGGAAAAAAAGTTACAAGAGTTGAAATTAGCAATTTATTTGAAATTTTTAAAACTGATATTATTAGCTCTCTAAATTCACAATTGGATATTTTGGAGGTTAATAAAAATAAGGAAGAATTTGAAGAAGTGTTTTTCCCTCAATGATGAAAGAAGCATCCCTCAAGGGATTGTCATTTGGATAGTATCAAAATTTGTGGCATATTTGACTTGAATCATCCCAAAAATAGTTTTTCTTTGTTTCCTGAGGTGAAATAAAAATATCATAGAGATTCAGAAGCTACAAAAAGTTCAATTTATGTAATGGAACTTCAACTACCATGGAAACCATGATCTACATGTTTGGTTCAAAACTATATCCCCCCATTTTCTTACTCGCAGAATCCATCATCGAAAACTCCTACACCATGGCATCCATGCAAACCTCATTACAAATCCCACCAACCTTTCCCACAATTTTTTCATGGCTCATCGTATGTTGACATGACTAATTTCCCTCACCTTGCAACAAAAACAGATCATCCATACTTTCCACTAGCTCTTCAAAAACATCTTGCTTTCTTGTCAAGATCAAGCACACAATACAATCAACTACATCATCAAAATCCTCCATGTTCTACACAAATTATTTCTCAAATCATCCCACACCTCCACAATAATAAACCAATACAACATGCTTACAGTTCTGAACTACAAAATTCACCCACATTTCCCACTTGTTTTTTCACTTGCAACACTATAGGAAAATTGCACATCACTGTAGGAATACTGTGCTTTATTACATGAAATTTATATGAGGCTCGGGAAGGTTTCAAATCCAAAAATTATAGAAGTCATAGAAGAAATTTCTTCTAGTCCTGATCACCAGGTAGATGAGATTAGTAAGAAGTGGGACATATGATGAAGAACAAATACTAGAAACAAGAATTGAAGAATTCCTTGCATCATTGTCACCATATCTATATCCCTCATGCATTTGGGAAGATCAATTTTATAAATAAATTCTTGATATGAAAACTATAGGAAATCAAGAAAACAAAGGTTATATTGAAGCTTGGTTTCAATATGTCATTAGTATGCAACATCAATCCATACTTCAACAATTCTTGGCACCACCCTTTCAAGAGAAATTGTTCCTCATACCCTAGTATTCATTAAAGTACATTTTTCAAATTTGGTTATGAGCTTACTTGAGACCTTGTTTTGGAAATGGCTCCATTGGAAGTACACTTATAGTTGAATATATCTCATTTTCTAAGCAAAGTAGGGTAGGATATTATAGAAAAATAAAATAAATAATATATATACTATCTTGAAATAAAAATTTTGCAACATTTTCTAATTTCAACACTTTGTTATTAATAATTTTTTGAAGTTGTGACTCCCTAAGATTCAACTATTGAACCCCAAAGCACAATTGCTACTTCCTAAGGCACAAATATTGTAAATTCTTTTGGATATGACATGCTTCAATTTCTTATGTAGAAACACTACTATGTTTACTGATGTTACTTCTACCACTATTATCATTGTACAATCTAGCACCAACATCGTTAGATTGATCACCATTAAATGTTGTTTGTGTTGACATCAAACGTTCTTGTGTTAAGTATTGTCAGTGATTATTCACTCTTAATTCCTCATTATTTTGTAAAGTAACTACGATTGTTGATCGGCTGATGCTTAAAATGATGTGGGGAATTTAGGGGTGTAACAAGTAATAATTGTACTATTAGATGAATAAATCATATAATTCTAGTTTCTCTAAAATGTTATTATCCAAGAAACGCTCATGTGTTAAGTCTTGTCAGGGATGATTCACTCTTAATTCCTAATTAGTTTGTAAAGTAATTATGATTGTTGATTGTATGATCCTTAAAATGACGTGGGGAATTTAGGGGTGTAACATGTAACAATTGTGCTATCAAATGAATAAATCATATAATTCTAGTTTCTCTAAAAAAAATTTATCCAAGAAATATTTCCAAGTTCCTCTAAGGGGTATTGTTGAAAAACTTCCTATGGGGGAGAGCTACTGTATAACCTCAATAATATTTCACGAGAACGTTAGGATGATCAACTAGAGGGAATTTCAGTTATTATCTGATATGCTTCATATCATTGCACATTAAATGGTTGATATTTAAGGCTATTGTGAATGGTGTCGCCCATGGGCTAAAGTTGAAAAATGTGTCATGCCCTTAGAAAATATAAAATACTCTCGTACCACTCAGCTTCCTTACACTATATAAACATTCAATGAGTTGTATACATTATTTCAAATATTTTGAGTGGTATATATGTAGAATTATTCACATGAAGAAAGAAAAAAATAATGAAAATAGGTATTGGGAAGTACAAGTAAACCTGCCATGTCACTAAATAGGCATGCTGGAAACGGGTCTATGCTGGGTAAATGAGATGAAAAACACACATTGGCACTCATATAACTCACTTTAATTAAATGCCCCGAGTCACGTGCTGAAACAACGATCATTAAATTTAAAGCTAGGAAGAATAAACCCCATATCTCAGCTTTCATAGAATGGCTTTAAGTCCATTCAAGTGTTATTATTTGAAGTTTTATCTTTTAGAAAATTAAGAGATTTTCATGGAAGAGGTGATTTAATTTTCTCATATAAGGGGGCTTATGTGATACACTTAGATAATGATAAGCCATTGAGAGATAGAGACATATATAACTGGTTCATCATGGGAAGGCATATTTTGGTCATCCTTTTTTCCCTATTTTATATACTCTTTTGATCCCTCTTTAATGCCATGACATTCAAAACATTATTATGTCACTTTTATTTATAATTAGGTTATTGAGGTGATGAATTACTAACTTATGATGCTCATGAGATTATTTGTGGAAATCTTGATGGAAAGTTGGTTAGTTGTTGAAAATAGTTCAACAATTGTCGTCAGCGGTATCTAGATCCACTACTACAATGACTCAACCTTGAACACTCTTAATATTTCAGTGTTCTCTTGGTCCCAATGAATATCATTTTCAGATTATATCATCTTTAGCTTGTATGACTCCCACCTTCAACATCACTCTCAACATTAGTTTATCCTACATCAACTTCAACAAAAATAAATGCATCCATGCCAATCCAACCTTTCACAAAGGCAAAAATTGAGGTAAAATGGCTTGAGTTTTTTATTTATTAAAATTTTAGGAGAATGTTATTAAAAACCACAATGCATTATTGACTCCTATTTTTAAACTATTATCTCCATTTATTTTTTAAAGGATATAAAATTCTTTCAGTTTGGGGGAAGGTATTTTTCATTTCTTTACTTAACATGACCATGCCATTAATATTGTTTATTATCCATCACCATCCCTATTCATTCTAAAACCTCCCTTGTTCCATGTGACCTATGACATCATCCTACCCGTGAATTCATCTTCCACAACCTTACTGAAGAAATAAAATGATAAAAAAAAATTTCTACATAAGAAGTATTATTGTTGCTACACAAGAAGAAATGAAGCAAATGATACACAAGCTAATGCCGCTACTAAAAGAGAGGAATAGGATGGCCACAAGTAGAATAATTTTTTGTAGAAGCCATTTCCTCATAATTACATGTTTTCACACACCAAAAAAAAAATATAGGTATAAGTTCTTTGATTCATGGTTTACCTCATGCATAAAATTGGCTCACTTATTCAAAGACGTTGTGAATAGAAATCATTGAGGCCATGTGGTATATGATTGTGAAATATTTTAGACTTGGGAAATGTTTCTACACTCATATTTTCTAGCCTCTTGATACATGACCCTCCCATTAGGAGCATTACGGTTATTATTCATTGTTGATGGTTGAGGCTAGATTTCAATAGAGGTCGCAGCAAAAACATCAATTCATTTTCCAGTGTAGCACGAGGACAAGTTAATTCTCCAGTTTTGGGGAGGAGTTGTTATGCATAATGGTTTGTTTTCTCCTTTGTTGTTCACATTTCTATTGCTCATTTAAGGAACACAATTTTATTTTTATACAATGCAGAAAATGATTTGATCATATGTTTCAAACCATGAACTGGACTCTTGTGATTTTTGGATAGAAAGAGGGTAAAATTAAGATGAAAAAACCCACAAAATTTCAAGCTAACCTAGTTTGTAAAATTCCAGAAATCAAGCAGTGTCACCTATAAAGAGTTTGTGCTTTTCCCAAAATATGTGATGTGAATATCTCCAATTTTTTTTGTGAGGAGAAGCATTGGAATGGCAGAAATTTTCTTGCAAAATTTCAAAGAAACCCTTTTTTAGTTTATGAGAAAATGGTTAATGAAGTTTGCTGCTACTTGTATAATGTAATCTGCAACTTCACCAATATTTCTAGAATATAATAACCATTGTTTTGAAGAGGTTTTGGGAATTAAGTGTTATTTCTATTGATATCATGAGTTGAGCAAGAAGAGTTGTTATCGTGCATTGGAAAATGGAAATTATGGCTTGGTTGATGTAAAGTTATGAGTTGCATGACAACATGCAACACATTAAATTTGGGGGAGATGTTGGGTTGAAACTTGTCACTATTATTATCAATTATAGACATCCATTTCATCCCTTTTTACCTCTCCTTTATCACTCCATTTACCATAATTTCTCGTAAAATACCATATCATACTTAAACATGCTTGGTTAAGTAATGCTCATTTTCCTTTATTTTAATAGATTAAAGATTATTATGCATGATTTTTTTATTATGGTTTATGAAGAGAATTATTAACAAAATTCACAATTTCAACATCCAATTCCTCATCGAGGTCACAAAATCTAAGTCCCATCTCATGATTAAACATTCCCAGCCATAAATCTATCAGATAAGAGGAGACAATTTTGCATTAGATTTTGGAGGAAAATGAGGACAAATATAAAAAATATGAGACATGGGTTTTGTTCACAATGACCCAATTTAGTTGGTTCATGAGCTATTTTCCAAAGTTTTCTATGGTTTGAGAGATACAAGTTCTCTAAAGGAAATTTTCCTAGATTTACTATTGCGGTTGGTTGATAATTTTCCTCAAACACACAACCAGATTCAACTTATTGATGTTGAAGAGATCCTTTAGATATGATATTTTTGATTGATCTATTTTAAACAATCTAAACTTTCAATAAAATCATTTGGTAATTTTTCATAGATTAGGAGGTCCAATTTGGGGAGAATTAATTGTGATTTTCCCCTTAGCTTTTTGTGTATTAAAATGAATCCATTCATCACAAGGAGGAGTAAGAAGTAGTAGTATAGGAGACGGGTTGTACTAGAGATGAAGGAACAATGATATCACTAAATTTGCATTAACTTTTATATAATATAGCATGCAAGTTTTCATCATCTAAGCGTTAATTTGTGTGTAGCTTTCACAACCCTGATTGGTGAAGGAGGGCCCCCTTCGTTTATCAAGTGATGAAGTTTCACTTTTTTATTTAGGTTCGTATATGTTATGTAATTACTCGTGTTATTATTCCATGAGTATTTTCTAACTATCAGTAGTTAGTATTTACATACGTTATTACTCATGGAGGTTAATTCTTTGAAATTTGGATTCTATTACAAGGTGGTTTAATTGTTGTTTCTTGCAGTGTGGTTTTATTGTTTTTACTTGACTATTGGTTCAATTTTTATTGTAGATTGGATTAAGTGTTGATAATTATAGTATGGTTTAATTTCTATTACTTGTAGAGTTTTTATAATTTCTAGATTGTTTTTAATTGTATCGCTATTTCTAGTTCTGTTGTTACTCGCAGAAAAACTATGATTTACTTCACTATTGCTTGTGAAATAGATGTGCCTTTAGAAGTGTTATTAGTTGATTTAATATTAAAATTTTGTTTTGGATTCAAGATCATAGTTTGGAAGTTCAATTCCAACAATTACAACTTCAGTTTCGAGCTTAGATTAATTTCAATTTCTGCCATTAATTATATTTGAATTCCATTATTTAAATATTTTTTATGAAATTTATGTTTAATTTCTAGAGTACATTTTATTCTTGAAAAGTAGTGAAGGATTGGATTTTTTTTGAGTTTGATTCTTTTTGATGTATGATGATTGATTGAGATTACATATATTTTGTATTTTGATTGCTTGATTAAGAATAATATAGAAACAAATATTAGCCTTTGGTTGTGACCTGCATAGACTTTGTTGATTCCCTTGAAATAAAAAGATGCACCTCAGGTTGACAATCACTGTTTAGGTAGTTGATTTTTTTTTATAAAAAGCAATTAATTGGCCCAACAAGACATATACAGAGAAGGATTTGAGTAAGATGATGTGATTTTGATGTCACAAGATGGAACCTTATATTTGATGGTGTCCATGGAAGAAGAATGGAAAGGCTTTGAAATATGTTGAAATTGGAACTATGAAAGGGGTAGAGGAGATTATACTGAATTTTGAGACTTCCTTTTTTGTGGCTTCTTATTTATATTCTAATATTGTGTTGAGTGTTGAATGTTATGTTGATATTAAAGCTTTTACACGCATGAAATATAGTAGTTCCTTACTCTAAAATATTTAGGCGCTAGAGGGAGGCATCGCTAAAGCTTGGTTATGAGGCTAATTATCCAATGAGAGAGTTGTGCACATTTCTTTTTGTATGCTTGCAGGTGATGTTCTTGAGCAAAGTGATATTATTTTAATTTGTAGCTTGATAAAGAACCCTTTTAATGGTGTATATTGAACATAATACCTACTTAAAAAGAACCCTTTATAACTCTCATTATTTGAGTGTTCATATTTGGTCATTACTTTTACCCCATTTAAAAAAGTATCAATAATAGTAGAACCTTTTTTTAGAGGTAGTTAGAATTGTGGCTTGTTTGAGATTGCGACCATGGAAATTGATGCTATTGCTAACAAAATTATTAAATTAATCATTGAATAAAAAAATTATGCTTCTAGTGGCACCAATTTTATTTTTGGAGTTGCAATTTACAACTTAATTGAAATTTCAGCCTTAACAACTCATGCCATTGCAAATAAAAACTATAGAATCAAATATCAAAACAAAAATTTATGTTACTTTTTCATTTTAGAGAAACCATACCTTGTTTGAAACTGTGGCTTGACAATCAATATGGTTGTGGATAGATACTAGAAACATTAAAAAAAGCATTGAACGACATGTTTTTTTTTAACTAACATAAATAGGTTTAAATTTGGTTTCTTTCAGGAAAATAAAACATTTAATTTTTTTGCATAACATAAATATAAAAATAATACTAAAAAAAATTAAATGAAGTAATGAAATAAAACAAACTTATAAAAAAACAACATATTGGTGGGGAGCGTGATTCTTGGAATTTCCCTTTCCTTCATTTCTCACCCCTCCCCTTGATGCCTTACCCTTCTCCATACCCCTCCCTCCTCCCCTCCATACCCCTCTCTCCTCCCTACCTCATCCTTCCATCCTCACCACTTCCCCCATCCCCTTCCAACTCCCCTCCTTACATACCACAATGACGACGATAAGTTCTAAATTCCCTAGCTCCTCCCTTCCTACTTCTCCACTCCCCCTCACCCTCAGTCCTTATCTCCCTATAACCCTTGCAACCTACATTATCAATTATGTGTTCTAAATGCAATACTATGTGTTTTGGGAGAGATGCATTTGGAACCCATTGTTTCCAATGTGGGTTGTAGGGTCCACTGGGAGGGAGGGGATGAGGAAAGTGAGGAGGAGAAATATATTTAGAAACTATCAATGTGGGTGTGTCTTGTGGGGGTTTTGGGGAGGGATAGGTGAGGGTGGAGGGAGATAGAGGAGGGGCGAATGAGGTGGGAAGGGGAGGAAATAGAATGCAGGTGGGGAAGGGAAATGCATTAAGGTTTGCAAGAGTGGGGATGGGTGGAGAAGTGATCTTGAAAATTTCCCTCCCCCCCCTATGTATTTTTTTTAAACATTTGTTTTACTCAAGTTTTATTTATTTTTAACTTAGATTTATTTATTTATTTATTTTTTTAAGTTTTTATTTTTATTTTTTATTTATTAATTAATATGTGAAATAGTGAGCTTAATCCCTTGATGGTTTTCATATATAACAAGATATATATTATACTATCATGGGTAGAATCTAGGTTCCATAACTTGCTCGAAGAACCACCCAACTTATTGAAAAATAGTATAAATAAGTGAGTGAAATTATCATTTTTAAAAAGGTGTTGTAGGGGCTTACAGTGGTAGATGAAGGATGAAGGGGTCATTTATGAAAACCTTTTTTGTTTCTCCTCTTCTAAATATCGTTGCAAATTTTAATTTATGTAAATAATGTGGAAATGTAAAAAATTAGTTGGCTGAAGGAAGTGGACATGGATTTATAGGTTTGAGGAGGAGGAGTTGCTTGTACACCCAAGCCATTGTATTTATTTCACCATCTATCACACTAATTGATTTATGACATTTCTGGTGAAAGCATTGAATTTGGGGATGGGCTTCCTAAGTGAAGGACGAGGCCATGTAATATTTTTTTTCATGGAAAGTGTGGGCATGGTCAACATGCATGTAAAAATGTACATGAAGAAAAGCTCGATGGAAAAAAATGAGTGGGGAGGAGGAGATGCAAAAGGGAAGATAAAATATGTAGTGGTATCGAGAAATAGATATCTCACTGAAAAAAAGAAAAGAAAAACAATGAACACATAAGTCAAGAGAAAGTAGAGTGTGAAATTGGTAGTGGACATGGATTTGTCAGGGAGAAATAACTCCTTTAATCTTTGTTCTGTGTTTTGGGAGAGAAACTATGTGTTTTTCTAAGGCCGATGTGCAGTATTGTGAATCAATTGTCCAGGGAGAGTTTAGTAGAGTTGAAACACTCAATGCTAGCCTTGGGGTTGATAAACCACTAGGATGCTAGCTAGGGATGATAAACCACTTGAAAGGATGAGACACATAGGTACTAGATGAAAGGACTAATACACCACTAAGTTTTAGCCTTGGAGTTGATAAACCACTTATGTACTTGCTCAGTAGGTTGATAAACCACTTGATAGTGGAATCTTGGCTCCTACAGTACTAAATTCGAGAAGCTAGCTAATAAATCTCTCAGTTAGTGTATTCTTTCTCCTTGAACTGAGATGTAACTCATTGAGCCTTAGATGAAATCTTGTTGTTGATTTTCTACTAGGTAGAGAGTAATTATCATGTTACTGCTAGTTGAATGCATGAAGATGGGTTACACTTTTGTGCCAAATGTGGCAATGAAATTTCAAAATTTTACTCTTTTATCGAATTGAAGCCCTCAAAAATCATATAAGCATTGTGAATTTTGATTCAGAGTAAAAATACAGTTTGTGGAGAATTATGTTGTTTTCCTAATGAATCTATTAACTTTTCATTAAATGAGATTCTTGTCCTTGCAATTTTTCACACATCTTAAGAGGTATGCGTGTGTTCGTGTAGCATAATATATATATATATATATATATATATATATATATATATATATATATATATATATATATGTATGTATGTATGTATGTATGTATGTATGTATGTATGTATGTATGTATGTATGTATGTATGTATGTATGTATGTATGTATGTATGTATGTATGTATGTATGTATGTGAGCATGATCTACATGGAGAGAACTAATTTTTTCATATTAATTTTTTTTTAATGAAAAATTATATTTTTTATTATTTTTCGAAGTTGGCAAGGTAATATTTCAATTTCATTTTGTAGATACGTGTCTGTGTAAGTTTTTTTAAACTATTTAAATAAATTGAAAAACCAAGAGTACCCTTTTGAATAGGAATCATAAATGAAGATAGTGATATTTTTTGAAATTTATTCATTGTGTATATTTTATGTTATTGATTTTTTATTTAGCCTCTTTGAAACTGTCCAAAACAAATTGAAGCATTATGTTTAAAATAAATTAGATGAAAACTATCTTTGAATTTGAAAATGTAAAACTCATATGCCATTAGATAAAGGATTCCTTCATGAATCCAATATGATCAACCCCACCACTTAAGGGAAGATGTTTCCCTAAGTCCGGTAGGGTACAAAATGACGTTGCAGAGAAATCTGCATAAGGGGTGCTAAAATTGTGTTTTTTAGGACCTCATAAGCCTGATAAATCACTTAAAACATTCTATTGAGTGCTTAAATTATAAATTGATTTTTATTTTTATTGAGGGTGTAAGAAACCCTCGGTCGAGCCATTTATGTGGTTAACCAGGGGCTCGATTGAGCCTTTGTAAAAATAAAAATTTCCAAACTTCAAGGAGGTTTTATTTTTAAAGATAGGATTCTTATGTGAACCCCATAGATTTAGAATCAAGAAAGATATAAAATTTAATCCATTAATAATTTAACGAAGTATATATGATATTATTTTACTTAAAATGGAAATTCAACTAAATCCAAGTTATGAACAACATTAATTTTTTTAATGTTATTAATAAATTACATGTGTTAATTTGATATAAAACATGGAAAGAGTTACACACATGCTTCATATTGGATTGTAAAAAGTGACACACACACACACACACACACACACACACACACACATCATGTTATGACTAAGATCTTGTCTATAACCTCAAAAGAAGTAAAATAAAATAAAACTTAGTTGTAGCTTACATCTTGACATCTTTTAAAATTGAATAAAACTTATTTCAATCATAAGGAATTGACTGAAACACTTGAATAGCTAAGTAAATTTAGGAAAGTTGATCACATTATATACAATTATATAAATGTTATCATATATATATTTTTGACCTATATTAAATTCCAATACAATTGACTTATATCATATTATGACTGAGCGCTTGTAGATAATCTCAAAATAAATAATATTAAATAAAACTTATTTTTTTTTACACTTGAGATGTTTTAAAATTGAATAAAACTTATTTGAATCCTATTTGTGTTTTTTAATTGAACATTAAAATAAGGAATTGATTTAAATATACTTAAAAGGGTTGGTCATGCAATGGTATATAGGTGGGTCACAAAATTTTCCATATATAGTTTTTTTTAATTATAATATGGATGAATTTAGAATCCAAATGGTTTATTTTTAAAATCATTGTAATAAAATATATGTTGATTGCACTAAAAGACACTTTCTACAAGCCAATATGAAAGCATATTTGCAATTATTACCATGCTCAATATTAAACCGACACATGATATGTTTTAGTTCATTTAAAGTATCAAAGTGACTTGCATCATAGTAAGATTGTACTTATATCATGTTGTGACTAAGCTCTTGTAGATGACCTCAAAAGAAATAAAATTGAACAAAACTTATTTTTTGTTTACAAGATATATTTTAAAATTGAATAAAACTTATTTCAATTTCGTTTGTTTTTTTCAATTGAACCTCAAGATAGCCAAGTAAATTTAGGAAAGTTCATATTTAATTATATAAAAAACTATAGAAAAATATATCATTAATTATTTTTTAGTATATTAAATTCCAATACATATGACTTAAATATTATGTTATGACTAAGTTCTTGTAGATGACCTCAAAATATACAAAATTGAAAACAACTTATTTTTTGTTTACCACAAATCTTTTAAACTTGAATTCAAAACTTATTGCAGTCATATTTGTGTTTTTTAATTCAACCATCATATATTTTAGTTTATTTTAAGTATCGAAGTGGCTCACATCATAACTTAAGATTGTACTTATTTTCTTAGTCTATGAAACTAGAAATCAAAATTTTTATATTTTTGAATAAAACTTGTATTGTATATATTTTTTTTAAACTAGTGAAATAATTGATAGATCCATAAAATTCAAAATTTAATGAACATTCATAAACAAGATTAATAAAAATCCATAAAATGAACTAATGAATGTATCAATGAATTGTCCATTTGAAAATATATACAAATTATAAATTCTACATGAACATCCATAAAATAAAATAATGTTCATGTACATCCATAAATGTCCATGTATGAAAATATACAAAGTCCTATGTGAGTCACTATGTGAGCCCGACCATGTATAGTATATCCCCCCACAACCCGATGACCTGTGGTTGGGGGGCATTTATGAGATGGTTCTGCATATTACATATAATACATATTTAATACATGTATAAATTAATCCAATTTTTTTTTACTAAAATATTACATATAATACAAAAATATTACATATGATACATATAAACTAATCCAAGAAAAAAATGTTGACTTAGAAAGAATATTGACAAGAAAACCATTTATAAACTCAAGTAGAATAATCTAGCATGAAGTCCTAAACTAAAGAGTCAATTTTTTGATAATTTATCAACCAAAGTATTGAGTTCCATGTAAACACAATTGAAAAAAATGATCAAATCTACCTTCACACATTTTTCCCATTTTTAAATAATGCAATTTTATTCATAGGGCATAAATATGTAAATATATATGTAAAATTTTGAAAAAAACCTATTTACAAAACTAATAAAATTTCATGCCAACCAAATAGTAAGTTCTTATAATGTTTGACTTTGACATATGACATGTACTAGGTGCAAGTACATGAAGACAATATTTATCATACAACACACTACAAAATGAAATAATATGATACAAATGAGAAAAGAGTCAAAATAATTTTATTCACTTTCAGTTCACTTTTCATCATGAATTTAATGTATCTATCAATGACACATTGTTGAAACTTGAATATATATATATATATATATATATATATAGCTAGCTTGTGTGAGCCTAATGGTTAAGAGCATGTTTGAAATTCAAGATGCATTTTAATCAACAAAAAATAAAAATATTTTTAAAAATTATTTCACTAAATTCTTAAGAAAAAATTTAAAAACATAAAATAATTAGAAAATAATTTTTTTACCGTTCAAAATCAGAAAAATATCATAATAAACATGCGACCATTGAAATTATTGAAAAATTATTTGATGAAATGAAAAAAAAAACTAAAAACTAAATTATCTAGTTTATTTTGTGGTTTTCAAGAGTTTTCTTTGCAGTTTTTTGTGGGTTTCTAGGTTGTTTTTTTGGTTTCAAAGGTATTCTGGATGATTTTTAGGTTTTTTATTTTTTTTTTCAATGGTTTTATTGGTGGTTTTTGTGTATTTTTTTAAAATCGTTTTCATGGTTTTTGTATGGTGGGATTTCATTTCAAATTCATTTATTTTTTTGTAAGAAAAAATAATTCAAGTAGAGAAAAAATAATAGGACACCTACCTTGGCTTGCAGATAGTGGTTGGTTTGATCTTCAGGGACATAGGTGTTAGAAATTAATTAACAAAGAAATGGAACACATAAAATATTGTATAAACACAAACACAAACACAGAAAATCATAAAGCAAGAGAGACACAAATATACGTGGTTCACCCAATTTGGGCTACTTCCACGAAGAAACAACCATTCCTTCTTTTTATATTATCCAGAAAAATGAAGAGATACAACCTATAAAAAATCCACTATAATTTCCTCATTGCTCTCACACAATATCCTCTCTTTTTATCGCATAGAATAATCATACATAGTCACAATATAATTCCGTAATATAAAATGAGGGTTTCCTTCTAGGGAAAAAACCCTAAATTAACATAACTTCTATCGTGAGATCTTCCGCCTAATGAATGAACCAAATTGACTATGAAATTACAACATTTTACAAAGAAATTTTTCATCTAATTTTTGCTTCAGGGGCACTGCACCTAAAATCTTGCCAGGGGGGACTCCAAATAATTGCAACTACCCCCCATGGACCCCCTAATATCAATATTGGTAGGGAAATCCCCCCCACACCCACCCTTCAAGGATTGGGATCCAACCATGACTTAAAAAAAAACCTCTGAACAATCAGGAAGATAATTAGGCTCCACACCCAACAATCTCCCACATGGATACTGATTATACCAACTCCATCACTGCTTCAATGCTTCCACTTGGACCTGGTTGTTTCTCATCTTCACCACCATATTTGAAAACCGATTGAAACTAAGCAGAAAATCAGTTTCTCCTTGGTTACCACCTTTTTCAACATATCTGTAGGATTATGGCTAGTGTGTACCTTTTCTAACCTCAACTTTCCATCTTCCAGAACTCACTGTATGAAGTAATACCTAAGTTGTATATGTTTTGTCTTGGAATGAAATTATTAAAAACATACATGGAATATGAACAAGATATGATAAGATAATCATGTATTTAATTTATTATTCATAATGATGTACATTTATACATTTTACATGACCATTGGATTCATCTTCCAAGGTCTATTGGACTCCAATGATTGTTCAACTTACACACTATAACCCTTAGCGGATTAGGTGTCCAACACCCCCCCCTTAATCTGAAGGGGTATATACGAGTCCAAGAAGAGAGCTATAATACAAAAATACAACATTTCATAACAACAATAAGCTGAATGTGCTCTCTGAGATATGGCATAAGGTGGGATAATTTGAGATCTCAGCTGGTGATGGTTTAAGGATGACCACCAACACTGGAACACTTAGTGCAGTTCCCATAACTCTTAGTGTAGCCTAGAACTCTTCCAAATCTGACAAGAAATTGATGCCTTATACTAGAGGAAGTTCTCCCTATTGTTTTGAAAATGGATACCATTTGGGTTTCAACTTGGAATGCTTAGTGTTATTCTTGGAACTCTTCCAAATATGGCAAGAAGTTGAAGTGGTCTGCTAGAGGAAGTGTCCCTAATTCTTTGAAAAGGGATACCTTCAACCTGGAAAAAGGGAGGTCTTCAACATGTAGTGGTTTAAGGAAGCCCACCAAACAAAGGCATGCTCAAGGGATTCTGTGTCTCTGGCTACAACTCTAAATCTGGGTATGGTTTTCTCTGATTATAGGCTTAGGAAGAAGGTTAAGGTTGTGGCTCATGCCCGCTTGATTTATCTTTGAAACTTGTATATGACCATCCATTACCCCCCTGTAAGATACAAGGTGAGAAGATGAAGGGATATCAATTGCAAGACTTTCCAATACTTGAGAAAAAATCCTGTGATATGAGTGAAATATCTTCTTAGTTGTTGAATCCCATTTCCAAAAAACGATCCATCCAAGTTGAATCTGTTTTATTACAAGAGGCTTGTTTTTGAAGCATTTATTTGAAGAATGAGTGCGCTGACAATAATTCTTACACAAATGAAGATCAAAACATTGATCTTTCAAATGGAAAACTCTGTCACAATGTTAGCATTTGAAAATATATTTTTGTGAATGAGGAACATGAACATGTGAAGATGAACTGCCATAAAGAAACCCAACACTTTGAAATTGGATTGGATTTGAATAGTTTTAGTATGAAAGGACACCTCCTTATCATATCAAAAACCTAGTTTTCCTGTTGTTGACAAGCTCTTTCCAAGATTTGATAATGGGCTTGGAAAGCATAGCTTTAACTTCTACATTTGCATGCAAATATGCTCTTGCACCAGGCTTAATGATCTAAACAATTTCTCGCTGTTGATTAGATTCAACTTCGTACTAAAAAATGGGATTTTTTTGAACAAAAACAAGTTCATAAGGATGACTAAACTATTGTAGCTCCTCTTGTTGTAGCTGAGATTCAAGCTACAATAATTCTATCTTCTCTTCTACTTTTTGTAGACATGTTTGAATGTCAGCAAGAGTGGTTTTTCTGATTTTGATTGTATTATCTACAATAGAGAGTATCATAGTGTTCAATAAATATATCATTCCACCAATTCAAGCCCTTTTTCAAACAATTCAAGCCCATAATTGAAGTGTTTTAATTTCTACTTTGACATCCCTATACGATCTCTTCAGCATTTTGACGTCATTTTACCTCTCCTTTGTGGCAGTATATGACCCATGAAACAAAGAACATGCTTGAAAAATCACAAGAAAAGTGGAATAATGTTTGTGCAATCACAAAAATTGAAGCGACATTGGAGCAAAAAAAAAGCTAAAGTGTTGATACGAGCAACACTAGATGGTTCATGGATTTAAATAGATATATGAAAACTTGAAATTGGTGTTGATGTTATTAAAGCCTATAAAAATGATGAATACTTTGCGATTGTAGCATCATAGAATCTGTTTCATGGATTTTATACAACATCAAAATTGAGAAAGCTGAGATCTAATCTCATCAAAGAAAATATAATTGAATTCTGATGAAATCTATCTAGGTAATCCTTGTTTCACAACACACAATGGTTTTGGAAGCTAAAAAATTTTTCATGTTGATGGATTTAAGATGTCAAAAACTAATTAAGCGCCATGTAATCTTCCATACAGATTCCAAAATATTATGTATTCACTATTATGTGGTTTTCTTGTTTTAAAACACTTGATTTACTGACAGTCGTAGAAAATAGAGGATGGTGTGACAACAACATCCTAAGGGCTTCCATGTACACATATCAGCTCAAAATTCGAACTCGAAGTTGTTGGTTGCACCAACATTATCGAAATTTGATTTCCATATATAGAGGAAATGGTCACAAGGGAAACTAGAGTAAGGCTTCAACAATTATGTTCTGGTGAGTGGAGACATTGGTTTTATCAATAGCCACTCTACCTTGTAGCATCTTAAGGATGGAATTGCACACACGGATTTAGAATAGAGGGATTATTTTCTGAAAAGGTCAAGAGTTGGCAGGTGCTTTTATTGCCAATGTTTCAATGCAAAAATGAATTCCAACCTTAGTCTGGTCAATATTGCTTCTCCTTAACGATCTGATCAATAAAATCACAGTCCCATAGATGTGATGGTCGTGGGTGTGGAATGTGAAAAAAATTGCAATGGTGCCAAATGACTATGGTCTTTGTCACTACACGAGCCTTCGATTGTGTTGACAACACACAAGTACACATGAATATTTATCAGCAAAAAACTAGGCGCTCAACAGATATTTCATTGACTAGCGGAGAAGGGTGTTATGATTACACTAGTGTGTGGAATCTCAGAGAAAACTAATGTAGAGAAGCATGGTTGGTGTGACAGGACAAGTAGTGTTGGAAGAGTGCACCCAAATTATAGAGAAGAGCAGGCTTTGAACATTAAATATTTAGAATGGAAGAGCACCCAGGGAGGCAGGTTCTCCCAAGTGAATCGCCAATTGTTGTGCTAGACAACACCCCCCATTTATTTTAATAAATGGGGACCCTTTAGAAATAAATAGTAAATTTAATTTTATCTTTAAAACAAAAAAAACTTTAGGAAAAAAAATTTTCTTTTAGTTTTTCCTCTTTATTCCTTAGTGCACATCGCAAACCGCATAGCCTACAACCAAAAAGACTTGAAATCTATTAAGTCATGCGAGGTGCGAAACACGCTAAGCCTTTTTCCGAAGTTATATTTAAAACTTGCAAACGCTTCAATTATCGTTATATTTTCTTTATCGCATCACACCTCATTTAAAATGATCAACTTATAAAGTAATCCGGCATAAGTAGCAATTACGAGGACCTGATGAGCCAAAAAAACAATAAACATAAAGCCCCAAAATTGCAGCCGCTTCACTTCTTGAATGCACAATTCGCATTTCGCACAACTTAACCAAAAGCAAAATCATTACCGCATAAAAGTTGCGATGTGCGATTTGCGTAGATCGCATTTCACAAGATTTATGGGTAAACATCACAAGCAGTAAAAGTTATATGATGCTATATGCGAATGAATGGAATTTAATTACTCAAGCATGCAAAATTAATTATGTCAAATCAAACCGAAATCGGAGATCTAACGACTTAAATTGATCAATAGCTATTTCGTGCGAAGGTGTAAGAGATTTGATTTTGAAATGATTATCGATGATTAAATATCATATTTAATAGATTCATATCTATTCGTGCATGTTTGATATAAACGATGGATTTGTCTCTATGTTCTTTATACTTGTAATGTTCGCTTTGTTTACTTGAAATCAGGAAACCTCTTAATGGAGTGAAGAAGATTGAAATGAGCAAGAAAGGAAAAGAGATTGCTCAAACACCGTCTACTGAAGATTCAGACATGTGTCCCTTATTTTCAGACACCACCTGCAATAAGCATTGCCGAAGTTCATCATGGGAGGCAATGTATAAGCTTTTCGAAGACAAAAGTCCAAGGCTAATAACAAAATAAATACAACAGGCACGACATCTACTTCAGACGCGACTTAATTTGACGTTGCATGTTCATTCGTCCACAAGGTAGCCGCAAGACCAAAAATTTTCCCTTACACAGACATGGTTAAGTGGGTAATTGACCACTTAAGCATAGAAGACAGAACATTCAAAGATTCGAAGGGAGAAAACATAGGGTCTTTCAGGGCAGATGATTTACAAGCAATGTACCATTTACCCTCCCCGCAGTAGAAATATGACAAATCTTTTCTGCAAAGCTTTAGAGCAGAACATCCAGATCTCATGAGAGTCATAAATGAATGGAAGGAAGACTAGGGAAAGTTGAAGCGAGATAAACTCGGTACATACCCAATTTCTCAAATTCCTTCCCCATATTGCTATGATGCCGATATGTTGTGTAGATTGTTTTCAAAATCTGATGACACTAGGTTTTCAGTAGATTGGGTTCCATTGATTAACACAATAATCAATTCCTTAATTTTGAGTTGGGAAAATATCCTATCTGACAGTTTGGCAAAAGACATCACAAAATATAGGAATAAAAGGAGTGTTTCATCTAGAGAAATACCTCCCTTTTATATGTCTGCCTTTGTCATGGACAAAATATTCTTTTCTTCTAGTTTTCCTACCATGGGATGGAAATGGACTACCCAAGACCCAACCCCAATATATATTTACCACAGAGCCCTTTAGGATTCAAACTTCCATCTGCAATTTTATAAAAATTTTCATGGAGTCATGTTGCCTATGCACCAGATGATATTCAATAGGAAAACCCCTAGGGTTTCTGAAGAGGCTAGTGCAGATATTCTTTTTGTGGCTAGAGGGTTTGTAGAGGAAAATTTTACATATGTCAGAGTATTTGGGAGTTATGCTTCTCCCCACGTCCTACCATATTATGTTCCTGATATGTTGCTTGCACGAGAGATAACCTACCAACTTGTTAATGGTATCACTATATAGCTGAAAGATGCTAAGAAGGTCGTTTGGCCTATTTTCCCTTTACAGTGCGGTACTTTTTCACTTTTTGATATTGACCATACCTACAAGGAGGTTTCAAAGATTAATCTATTGAATTTGGAAATAATTCCAAAGAGGTTGTATGATCCAAATGATGTAATTAAAAACTACACCACTTAGCTCAAAATGAAGCCTTTTGTAAAGGAAATAGATGGATTTGATGATCTATTCCAAGGCATGGAAAATTTTTCAGATATAATTGAGTTTGTAGCCAGTCAACTGAGCCAAGATGATTTGGAAGCCTTCCAAATATATAGAAATAAGAGACTAGAGAGATTTCCTCTCAAATTTTTAACTATTGAATATGTCAACGAACCTACTCCAAGTATCAGTTTAGAAAATGAAGCAAAAGACATGTCTGAGGATGAATCAGGTCAATCAGAGAATCAATCTCATAATTCGGATCATTCTGAAAATGAATCCGAATCTAGAAAGGATAACCTAGAGGAGATAATTTATCAGGTAATCCAAGAGATAGATATGTAGGAAAAAAGAGAAGGTAATGGAACAGAGTCAACTTCTCAAGAAGTTCAACATAGTCATGACACACTTGATCAATTAGAAAATTCCCAAACAAATAATTTGAGTAGTGAATGGGATGATTTTTCTGAAGAAATTAAAACTCCTAAAGCCAATCCCAATGTTGATCAAGTAACGATTTTTTAGACACCTAAACATTCTCAGAAGATAGTGGAAGTTGTTAATCCACTACAACAAGTTCCATAAAATCATGATCGAGAGATCATATCGGCCTACCCTATAGAAAAAATAGTTTTACAAGTTGAGGAAATTTCGTCGCTGGATATCTTCTATAGTCCTAGTTATAAGGTTGTAGTCAAGAGAAATAAAAGGAGAAGAACTGATGAAATAGTCTCAAACCTCACAGATGAATCTGTTTACGTTTTGTGGAAGGACTCCTTGTCCGATCCTATTAAACATTTAACTAAATTATCATAGTATGCAGGGGCATATGCTACTGCCACTGTTGATAAAGCTACTGAGGTTAAAATGTTGCTGAAGCAGAAGGAAGATAGAATACAAGAAATAGAGAGACTATTAGATCAAGAAAGATCTAATTCCATTCCAGCTAGCAAATGAAATCAAAGATGGCCCAATTTCAAAATTATTTTGAAAAGCTTAAATTACAGCATCACAGAGATCACTGAGAAACAAGCACAACTGGAAGTAGCAACAACCATATTTCAAAGCCAACCACAATTAGAGAAATTCATCAAAGAAGCATTAGATGTTAATGCTAAGTTAAATCAACAACAAGTATTTTTCCAACATGCTTCTATTATTGACTCTTATTGTGACTCAAAGGAAATACTGATCCAACAAGTAGCTATCCAGAAACTTGAATGTGAGAAGCTCGAGAAGAAAATCAGCGAACACATTCAATGGCAAGAATTAGACTCAAGAAAGGAAGCTAATCTACCCCAGGTAGATAATTTTCATAAGGAGATCCTATTCAAGGATTGGGAAGCACAAATAAAGCAGGCAGAGAAATCAGCAACGAAAGCCTCAAGATTATCTAAAGAAATTATTGAATCTGTATGTGAACAGCTGGTGAAAGCATAACTTATCAAAGAGTACATGTCTAAAGTGTTCTCAGAAGTAAAACAGATAGAATCATAGTGGCAGCAAAAGGCAGACACACAGGATGAAATAATTAAAAAGGTAAATAAGTTTGATCAAGAAAATTATTGGAATTTTCTGATCAAAACATACCATCAATATCAGATCCTGTAGTCTTTAACAGATTCAACAAGAAGATCACAGCCAGTAATTTCAAACGTAGTATTCAAGGGACAGGTCAGATCAAGGATTTCACAGCCAGCTAAGCTCGAGCCCATGCTTGATATTTGTCAACTTCGTGACCAAATCCAAAAGAAAGGGCAGAGTTCATAAATCAATATTGTTACTTTATTTTCCTAGATTGTAGTTTAAGTTAATCTTACGAGGATGGTTTTTTGAAACATCCAATATCTTTTTGTAATAATCTATTTTAGAACATACTTAGTTTAGTGTTTAAACCCCTCTCATTCATTTATAGAAGGGTCTAGAAATTTGTCAAAAACATTTGCAAAGAATGCACTATTGTAAGTTTGTGAATGCTTTGATGAATTAATGGAACACATATGTCATATTTTGACAATTAAAGTTGTTTAACTATTGTTGCACGATTGTACTCTTTAAATTGCTTGAAAGTGAAGAGGAGCAGGTCAATTACTATCAGTTTACATGAGTATAACTTTGTACATATGGTGCTTTTATTCACTTCTATTAAGTCTTACTTTATAGTTTGACAGTCATCTTTTTATTGCATTATATATTTGAAACGTTATTGTAGATGAATGTTACATGCACTTCTCTTCTAATATTTGTTTGTGATTTCTTATTGAATATATAATCACACATATGAATGTGATATAGTTTTCATAATTCTTCTAGTCAAAATACTTTGTTAGAAGAATCATCTTACATAATTTTCATCTCTTTCAACTTTTAAATGATCTATATTACTAATAGTTGAAGGATATCTCTTTAGATCGCATATAGGAAGAAACACCCAGAGTATATAGTAGAATAAATAGTTTAGATAGATGCCTATGATAGATTAAAATAATTCTCCATTTGCATAATCACAACACCCTAAAAACCATCCTTATTGGGAAACTGGTCCCATCATCCCTAGTCAGAGCCACTATACCAAATGGAAAAGGAGTTTCTTTAAGGTCTGGACCAGGTGGTTTTCCCCCATGTTTCAGCAATGGAATTCCTAGGCCTCAACAACCTCATAATTGGTCCTACAACCCTTCATATCACCCACAGCCTGTGAACCAACCATTTTAGCAATATGTTCCTCAACCACCTCAGTGTAGCAACCCACCACAAGGGTGGAGGCCTCAACATAATTAGCCACCTGATCTACTTCCTCCACCCCAACCTCAACCTCAGATCACTCATTCTGCTCCATCCAATATGCCTCATGTTCCTACACATCCCAATCCGAACCCAAACAAGAAGTAGCACAACAAGTTTACAATGGAGAGACATCTTATCCAACTTATCTTATGGAGATACATGAGATCAATCTCAGGTCGGGAAGAGTAATCCCGAACAATCATCCTCCATCTCCACCTGCAGAGGTTGTGGAGGAAAAGGAAGAAAGTAACACTAATATCCAACAACCCCCTTTTCCTAAGTGCTTGATCCATTATAGTCAACACACCCTAGAGGAGACTGAACTTCTGGGAGAGTTGAAAAAATTGTGTGTAAAAATACCCCTTCTCTAGGCCATTAATGATGTTCTTATTTACAATAGGCTCATCAAGGAAAAGTTCTTTAAGAAACGTGGGAGAAAGAATAAAGATACCCCCACCATTAATGTAGTAGGACATTTTTCCAGCGTAATGTTGGGAAGGGTGATCTTATCAAAGTCCCTGGACCCTGGTAGTCTAGTTGTAGATGTACATATAGATGGTGTCATAGTCCCCAATAATCTGATGGATATCGAGGTTTCCATCAATGTAATGACCAAGGAAAATATTCTAAACTCAACCTCCAAGGGACTTTGAGGAAAACCGCAATGGTTCTGTAACTTGTAGATCGATCCATATTAGCTCTGAAAGGAATTATGGAGGATGTTCTGGTTTAAATAAACTCTTGGGAGTACCCTATATATTTTTCGGTTTTACAGCCAAAAACCAAGTTTAATGGGTATCCTCTAAGTTTAGGGAGACCTTGGTTAGCCACTGTCGATGCTTATATCAGTTTTCGGGCCGAAATAATGACTATAAAGAATGGGTCCTTGTCTAAACAGCTGGTATTATATCCTCCTGCCCAGCCTTCCATTGACCATGGCCTACCTTTATGGTTGGAGGATGAAGAAAAAGAAGATGAAGTATACATCATTACACCCTACCCCATTTTTACCATAGATATTGTTCTTAGAGGGGGGAAACCTGATGAGGATGACCTCATCGATCAAATCATTCAGAAAAAAAACCACCACTAACATTCCACTTGATGACCTAGTCAAAGATTCTGAGAGCCACCCTTGGATGGAAATGAAATCAGTGGATTAAACTTCTAAAGCCACCAAGGTTGTGGAATTTGGCCCATCAAAATCTCTGAAAATTAACTCATCCCTATCAGCTAAAGAAGAAGAGTAGCTATGCCATCTCTTGAAACAAAACCTTGATGCATTTTCTTGGGACTACAAAGACATGAAAGGGGTGCATCCCTTGGTGTGCACACATCATATCTACATTAAAGAGGGGTGAAATCCTGTGCGCCAACCAAAAATAAGGATGAACCCAGCTCTAAAAGACATAGTAAAGGAATAACTGCATAAATTATTGGATGTAGGTTTCATCTATCTTATATCAGACAGTGAGTGTGTACCTCCTCTTGTCCTAGTCCCAAATAAGAATGGAAAATGGTGAATTTGTGTTGATTATAGGGAACTCAACAAAGCCACCAAGAATGACCATTTCCCCTTTCCCTTTATTGATCAAGTTCTGGATGGCCTTGTAGGAAAGAAATTATTTTATTTCCTAGATGGGTTCAATGGGTTCAGTGGGAAAAAAGTAAAAAGAAAAATGATACCTATGACCTCACTTGTTTTTGTTTTTCAGGTTGTTGATAAAAGGTGTTTTTAGACCCGGAGGAGCAGTTTTCTTCCTCTATTCTCTCTCTCCTATGCATACCCAATCCATAAGAAACTTGAGCATGCACCCATCCACTCAATTATCCTTTCAAGTAAGCAGAAAAATTAATTTTTTCTCCTGTTTGTAATTGCTACAATATGTCCTAACTGCTGAAGGGTTCCTGTAGTGCTACAGGAAACCTTGTAACTGCTACAGGGTTCCTATAGTTCTATAGGAAACCATGTAATTACTGCAGGGTTCTTGTAGTGCTATAGGAAACCATGTAACTGCTACAGGGTTCCTATAGTGCTATAGTAAACCATGTAACTGCTACAGTAAATCCTATAACTGCTACAGGAAACTTATCTGCATGAAAGGTAGCTCTCTCAAGGGATTCTAAACTTCAAAAAAGGGCATGAGAATTGATTTTTTGCCTACACCTACCAATCATAACCCTCACTTCAATCCATGCACATGTATTCACTCTCTAAACCCTATTTTTCGACACTAGCAGTTATATCACCTATATCTTGACATGGGACCTCTCCCCTCACCTCTCCATCACTCCACTCACTCCATAACTCCATACACCATTTCCCTTCATCTCTAAGAAATTTGGAGCCCCAAGAAGTAGAGAAGAGACTGCTACAGGAAGTTGAACAATTTCCTATAGCAATCTTGTACATGGAACAACAAGATAAAAATATGAGAATAAGTCGATGGAAATGGCTTCAAAGGACCACAGGAAGACTCCAAGAGGATGAACACACCAGCAAAGGCACTTGATGACCTCCACGCAACACCTGCAATAAGAAAAATACAAATAAAAATGTTAAGCATCTCACTTAGAAATAAGCTTCTCACTCAGAAAATACATAGAAAAACACATAGCAAGAGAAAGATAGTCATGGCTATCACCAAACTCTAGCTCAATGCACCAAATAATGTCTAAAACTACTCAACAATAGGTAGGATCAGGTATGTCCCTTCACCCTCTCGCTATGCACTCATATAGATCAAAATGATTTAATGTCGAGAATTAGATAATAAAAAGGCAAAAAGGTGGCTTGTTAACTTGGCCACCCTCGTGGAGTTAAATTCAACAAGAATTTGAGTGTGCATGCCACCTGGGAAAGAAAATCAATTAAGGGTGAGGTCACAAGGACATGGAGGTGATTCCCAGGCAAGGGCAGTGATTAACTGGAATGGGACCAATGGTCCAAAAGAGGAAAACTCGTGCCCAATCCAAGTCATCACTCCACTCCAAAATCGGTTAAGATGCCATAAAGGGAAGTTTTAGTTAATTCTAATCACTTCATTTAGAATTTTGAGAGCAGTCAAAGCAAGGAAAGTCATAGGATACATTGAAAAACAAAGCATTGACGCTGAGTCTGCATGCAAACCCTGTGCTATAGGAGAATGTTGTTGCTAGTGGAAACTTCACAGAAGGTTCAACAGTGATAAAAAAAATCAAAGAAGAGCCATTCATAGGTGGTATTACCTCCTAAGGCCACCATCTCCCAAGAAAAAACACCTGAGGTCATAGGTAAGTGGTCACCACTCTCCAAAGTTGCAAATTTTCAGTAAAATTTATACACAGTCAGAAAATAATTCAGGAATTAAGTGGTAAAATCAAGGTAGTATGAGTTTGTTTGAAACCATAATCTCCAAGGCACCACTTCACAAATAAATCTTAGACAAAACCATTCAACCACCTTCCTAACAAAGCCAAAAAATTGGAGGAGGATTTAAAATAAGGGATCCCACTAATATCAAAAGAATAAGATTGCACCCTCAGGTAGTGAAGATTTTTAGGAACCACCAGTGGTTAGGTTTATTCAAGCTCCTCAAGGGATTTGATGAGGAGATAGCTTGAGAATTTGCAGTGGCCCTGCAATCACAATTATATGAGAGGGTAACCACTGTGGTTAGAGGCCTAGGTATCACAATTACACCTGGGCTAATTAGCGAAATCACCACTTTTCCATTAAGAGTCAAGTGGAATAGGGAAGATAGGGTGTCCATCACTGCAACCAAGAAAAGCTTATTTATGCTAAGGGAAGAATTCATTGAAGACAAAAATGGAGTGAGGAGAGAAATCCTTCAATACCCCTGGGATGAAGTAGCCTTCCACATTATGAAATTCATTTCCTATGAGGGCAGAATTAGCATGGTTTATGGATACCACTTCAGGTTGTTGAATGAACTTAGATTTCAAGGAGAAATCCCTCTAGAACAAAGAATGAGCATTCCTTAATTCCTCTTGCACTCAATTACATACATGAGAAAAAGGTCTAAAGGTGACAGAAATGAAGCACCAACACTTATCTCACCATGGCCTCATCAAGATGATAGTAAATGATTCTCTAAACATATTGAACCTCCTTCTTCCCTGGTCCTCATTCATATAAATGGACAGGGAAGCCTACATAGCCACAAAAACTGGACAAAACTCCACCTCTAGTCTTGGAGAGGGGGAAAATAGAAGAAGAATAAGAGGGGAAGGCTTAAGAGACAGAAGGAGAATATGAGGAAGAAGAAGAAATGGAGGTTGAAACAGAAAAATGAAGAAAATTTAGAAACAGAGAAAGGAAAAGAAGATGAAAAAGAGGGAGATGAAACAGATGAGGAAGAAATAAAGGAGAAGAGGGAAGTGAAGGTAGGTGAAGAGGAAATATTAACCCTATGCTAGGAACTGATACCTCTCCTCAATAGACAGGCATATCTCCTGAGATAATAGAGAAAGAAGTGGTTACTACCTTAGCCACATTGAGCACACCAGTGAAACCCAAGAGGAAGGGACAAACACCCATGTACTTCAGGACTAGAAAGAGTGCAAGGGTAAGGTAGGGGAAAATACCGACTCCCACCAAAATCCCTATAACAATTGAGGAGTCACCCAAGAGGGATGATGAAATAAGGTTAGAAGAAGGAAGTGTTCGAGAGTTCACTTCACCTAAAAGGAATCCTGTAACCTATAGGAGAAGACATTCATCAAGGTTGGAATCCCCTACACATCTACTAACCCCCATAGACCCTCAAAACACAAAAAATAAGGAAAATCAAGCAATGGAGGGCTTTCTATATGCAAAACAAATTTTTATACAAAAACAATGTCCGTGCTACAGGAAACTCCAGCAGTGCCAGAAACAGAGGAGGAAGCCTTGGGGAAGGGAGATAAGACACTCATGGGTGGGAAAGAGGCCCAAGAAGTTGGGAAAGAAGAAAAAGTTGAAGGGAAAGATGCCAAAGGGGAGGAAGAGGAGAAAAAGGAGGAGCCTGCCTCCCGGAAATCTGTCCCTAAAAATATATCAGCAGTTTCACACCCTAGCCCTCAACCAAATCTTAGATCTTACTATACATTTATTGAAGGGGGCATAATGATTCCTCAGAATCTTGCAGTCCCCTTATTTTATGAGTTGGAACAAGAAAGAGCACGCACTCATCGATGGATGAAAATTGCTACAACAAGAGGTGTTCATGACATAGGGATCATGGAGGAGAAGGTCACTAGGTTGGGAAGGAATTTTTCTAATGTTAGACTCACAAAATCCATGTTGAAAGAGCAACGTTAGGAAACACAGGTAGAGAATGCAAGATTTGAGAGTCAACTTCAGCAAAAATACAAACAAATTCCCACCATGGAATATTTGTTCATGGAGGCCATCCAATAGATATATACATCAAAATCCTATGCTATATACCTCAAATAACAGTGGCTCCAATTTCACATTAAGACATTAGCCTCTGATGGGTCCTTGCATTTTCAGAACTGCAGGAAATTCATTGATTGTTTCAATCCATCCAACATGGGAGACAAGGCCAAGGTGGCAGAATTATACATGCACAATATTATTTTGACAAACTTAAACATTTGGGACCATAACCCTAGGTTGGGAGATATGAAGTTAATGGAATTAGCCTCTTGGATGGTGAATGAGGAAGCAAGAGCATATGAAGTAAAAAAGGTGATGAGAAGAGAAAACAGAGAGCCTCTACACATAAGGGCAGAACTACTCATCCCTAGGGGAGTCATAAACAATCACCTCATGATAGAGAATGATGTCAGCCTTGTAGACAAGTACCTAAGCACACAAGCACAAGCCATTGCACATTTTGATGATATTTCTAGGTTGTTGGGAGATGAATGTGTACTGGAAAGTCAAATAAGGTGGAATGGCCTCCCTCTTAGTCTCTAAAACATGGAATATCATACCCTAGAGAGATTGAGGAGTGCCCTAGGAAGGGCACCATTATACAAGAGGGCTATGTAGGAAATGAAAATACAATGGCTTGGCTTGAAATTTAGTCCACCTTTGTTGCTGGGACTGAGTGAAGAGAAAAACCAAGATGAGGAAAACAAAGAATGGGAGGAGGCAGAAAATAATGTTGGATTCTACCCTCCTCAAGGAAATCCTTCACTTCTTCCTTGGGAGGTCAGAGGGGCCACTAAAGAACTGAAAGAAATGAAGAAGGAGTAATAAGTTTCCTAGAGGATGAGAAACCATTTGGTATGGGGTTGATTATGAGCCCCATAATTAGGTATAGTTGGAGGGGTTAATTGTCACCTTTTCAACCTTATTAGTCTCTCTTTCTCACATTTAATTACATTATGGTCATATGTTGCTTAATGTAGATGGTGATTAAGGCTTAGCGTACTTCGAATGCATAATATGGGTTAAATGAAAGATAATCATGAAGATATTCCATTTTTGTTGAGGATTGTGCAATCAAAGCTCAGAGAAGAAAACAAGGAGATATTATAGGAGGGTTGCCCACCTCTTTAAATCCTAAAGGCAGCCAATGGATCCTCAAGATTCCCTCCAACAACTTGAAATCAAAGGCAGCCAAGCAAGTGGAAGATCAAGTTCACCAAAGCTACACTTCTCTTGCAGCTAAAGGGGACACATCACCTACTTTTTAGGGAGCTTTTGGTAGCTATCCTTTAGGTTAAATAGGGCAGAGCAAGAGCTCATTAGGATTAAAATTTTGGAGAAAGATAGTAGACTCTTAGCTCTTGCTATAGACTTTTGAGACTTTCATGGTTATGTTTTGAGACTATTTCTGCAATAAAATGAGTATTTATTTTTTCCTTCACTGATTTAGTTTCAAAGAGCTAGGCTTTTGGGTTAGGGCCCAATCCATTGGCCTTAGTATCTCTCTTGTATATTTATGTTTATTTTTATGCCGTTATAGCTAGTTTTCTTCATTAGTGTTAGATAGTTTGCTTACATTTCATTTTACTATTTTTAGTTTTCTTCCATTTTATATTTATTGTAGTTAGGCTTGCATAAATATTGGTGCAGTAGCATATAAACTCAAAAAGATGTGTTAAAGCCTCCCTCTCTCATCTCTTTCATTGGAGCTTGAGGAGGGCAAATCTTCACCAAATGCCCAAATTTATTTTCAGTTTATGATTTCTTGGAAATAATATATATGTTGATGTAGTTGTCATGAACATGTTGAGACCACCGAGTGGGAATTTTGAGGTCTAAAATGGGCCTCCTAAGGAAAATGTACAATCAAAATTCACATTATGAGAACCGATCACATTTTAGGGGATGACATCATCCCTAATGGTTGAGTTGGCATTGCTTGAGTTAAAGGTACTTGTCACATTCTCAATGGTGGATAAAAAATCATGGTTAACCATGGTAGTGCTCTAAGTACTTTTAAAGTCAAAGTAAAGTACTCATAATAAATGTCATTTCACACTTTTTGAATAAAAATATATTATTGTCATTTCATATTTCTTGAAAGAAACAATGCATATCCATATACATTTATTATATTATATTATGTTATGTTATATTATTTTTATATAGTATATTAATTACATGTTATTATACAATTTAAAAAATATAAATTTTAATTAATAACATATAATATAATTAAGAATTTATAAATTTATATTTATATTTTATTTTAAGTTATTTAAGTACAAAGGAAAAATGCATTAGTTGTTCAATGATACTGACATTTTCTTGAAAAGCTCATTCTTATTTATAGTCACATCAATACAAATTATTTATTAATTTTATTTTGGTACAACTTTTGAATTGAATTTAACTATGGTTACATGGATTGTGGTGCAAAAAGTGAATTGAAAATTCATAAATATTATTTTATTTGTTTAGCTATTATTTAATTATTTCCTTAAGAGGCCCATTTTAGCCCTCAAAATTCCCTTAATGATCTATGTTTGAATTCTTAAGTAGGTTTTCTTATCAAATTCAACTCATCTTTTTCGTCTTCTTAATCACATATTTGCCAATGTTTATTACATGAACAGGTAGTTTTCTTGCAGGTTCAAGTACCACAATAGAGGAATAATTGACCAAAACCCCTAGCTTCATTTCTCACCCTTCATCAGCCTACTTTCAACCAAATCGCCTTTAGCCCTGTTTTTGAGATTTTCACCTCCACACGGTGAGAAAACCTAGAAGTGAAAGACAGGTTTTGCAAGAGGTTCTGAGCTTCGCCAAGCGGTTGGACACCTTTCATCCCTATAGGTTCATCTTCATTTCACATCCCCTATAGTTTTTCCCATTATTTTTGGCCTCAGATTGCCCTCGATCTGTTTCTTGTAGAATTTCAGGACTTTCCTGTAGCACTACAGGAAACCTATAGAAAACCCTATAGAAGCACCATTTAGCCTCTCCTACAGCCCAAAAACCACCCTCTGCCTCATCTAGACCTGCCACAACCATCAAAACACCTTCATCCCTATATCCATGAGTCCAAGACCTTCCTAAGCCACCTTAGTGCCTTCATCTTTTGCTGCAAAATAGATTATTTACAAGCATAGTTAGGTCATGACTAGATGCAAGGTTAAATCATGGTAGTTAAGCATGAAATATTTAGATTTTATTTATCTGTTTGGCCAAGAAATGTGTGATTAGATTAGTCTTGCTTTCTGCAATTTTCTTCATGAACGTTGCCTAGTTTATGTATATTTCTTGCAATAGCATAAATTGTAGATTTCCTTGCTTGAAAAATGGCTAGATGTATCTTGTTGCTTCTAAATAGTCCTTTGATTTTTGATAGAGTAATGGTTTTGATTCATCTGTAGTTCTATGTCTAATTCAAAAGTGGAACAGACTTCACACAGAAACCCTAGCAATAGCACCCTTTCGTAGGACTCAGAAGAGGATGGCATGAGTAGAATGCATCTGCTGTGTATATAGCATTGTCACCTCCAAGTTTGTATGAACCATGAGTTGATAAAGTAAACTAGAGTATCCTATGGGAGTTGCATCACTCTTGGTGCAAAACTAGGGCTCACCACACCTATCATGTTTGCAATGCTTTTTTATTATTTATGTCATCAGTTTATCTTTTCAAATATTTTTAGTGATATATTAGTAGCATTATTTACTTTATTAAAATATTATTACCATCAATTTAAAATGTTTTGTATCTCTTGTACATATTTATAGCTCAAAAAATTTCATTTTATTGTGTTTTTCCTATACATGTAGTGCATACACCATCTAAATGTGCATTGCATAATCTCCATTATATGAACCTATTAAAACTAAAAATGCATGATCCTAACATAGTATTTAATATCATTTACTTTAAGATAAAAATTAGGCCCACAATGAGATTAATTCAACTCCAATTGATTCAACATTACAATTTTTAATTCTCAATCTCTAAGCTTTCCAATATTTCATGAAAAATACTATATTAAAAGACTTTAAGACAAAGAAGCTACTTTAATTTCAGAATGTATGTATTTAACAAGCTTAATGGAATTTCCTTTTGTCAAAATCACATATCTCATATATATGTACCATAAATCATGCATTATACTTATCATTTAACTTGAAACATACATCACTTGAAAATTTGGTATGCGCTATAGGCCATTTTGTCACATTTGGTTAATAGGCATGAAAACCATATTAGTAAATATCCATGAACATGTTGTCAACATCCCTTCACAAATCCCTAATCATGTCCTCTCCAAAAAATTCTGAGTTTCTGGGACAAATTGCTCAAAAACACAGTTTTTAGCCCTAACACACCTTTCCTCCTTGGCCACCTACGTTCAATGATGTTGCACCCTTTTCCACCCGTGTTGGCCAACACAAGTTGCTCCCTTCTGCAGGTGCATTGATTTTAGAAATTTGAGAATTTTTTTTTCTTTTCTTGAAGCTTCCAAGGTTGTTTTAACTATTTACCATGGATAGAGAGCTCGAATTCTATCTTATCCTATATTGGAGAAATTATCTCTTATCCCTTGAGCTCATCCTCCCATCATATGTGGATCTCATTCCCATAATGGTAAATCCTAAACTACCAAACTCATCCTATAAATTTATTGTCATCCATAGCATCAGGGTTGGCTTTTGGAGATTGATAGTTCCCTTATGCTACTTCCTTGAACTTAAAGGAGTCATCATACTTATGCATTAGGGTTGATTTTGAGGTGTGATTTGTGACAAGGAAGGAAAATTCAACTTGGAGAGACATCTACAAAGTCAACTACTATTGATGGTTGTAAACTCTCTCCTATAATTGATTAATACAAAGAGTATCTTGTTTTCCTATAGTTTTCGTGTTATGCTTTCACTCATGTATTTCAATGCCATGGTGATTCATTAAATAGATATTTTATATTATTCTATGTGGATGTCATGGATACTTTTTTTGTTTTAGTCATGTGTTCAGGTGTTGACGGGAAAATATGTCCAGCCAACAGTAGGGGATCTCCCTGGTGGAAAGTCCCAATTATACCTTGAACTGTTTGGAATAGGGATCCCGTCCAGGGTGTGGGTCCGGCTACCACTTAAGTCACCTTCCCTTTGGTCTCAATAGAACCTGATTGAACCTACAGACACACACTTATTCACACGATTAAAAGATACGTGATTGATTTATTAAACCTATATACAACACTATGAGTAGCGAGACAATTAGTAAAGCACATATGCCAAAGGAGGTGTCGTTAGCAACACATCTTTGGGGTTATGATTGCAAGCTATCCTGACCAAAAAAGAAATAGTTCTTTATGGCAAGATGCCCCTTTACTTCCTGAAAGATAAAACGAAATGCTAATAAAAAAAGTCATTAACATCCATTAAGCGAGCAATATAAACTGAACATCATTAACACGAGTACAGAAAACCATAATGCATAAAATGATGCCGATAAGAGTGCAACTTCATTAATCAAAAGATGTTTGAAACTGTATAAGAAATACTCATAGTGTTCGCACAGAAAAACACATCAGATTCAAAAGAAGTTTTAACAGGTATCTGTATTCATATGCACAAGAGTGTTGTCTTTCAACACAATGATGTATAGCTCTTTAGTCTCCAAAAAAAAGATCCCTTACATTTTCCCCGGAGGGAGTTTTATAGAAGAAAACTTGCCCTTTGGGCTTCCTGACTCTTCGCCTGCCTTCCTGTTGAGTTGCCTTGCGAGCTGGAGGGAGACTGTGACCTACGACCTGGCTGGTGAGTGCGACCTGTGACCTGGCTGGTCGGTGCGACCTGCGACCTACTGCCATTGGGCTATGAAGATGAGCGCGAAATTGTGAGGTCAGGGGCGTCAATCTGCTGTTTTTTGAGGAAGTCTTGCCAGGTCTGATACTCTGCTATTATGGGAGAAACGAGAGGGACCTCTTCTTTCAACCGATGCATGCATTCCAAGGAATTTGGGACTAGAGTTTCCTTTTTCTGTGAGATTTGGTTGGAAAGAGAGGCGAGCTTGGTGTAAATCCATACTGGCGTGACAAGAAACTGACCCAGGTTTTCTCGTGACACTGCAAGATCAGGAGTGGCAGCAACTTGCTTGATGGGCTGCAGAAATGACTAGATCTCTTGATCTACTTGTTCCCAGGGTTTCTCCTCATCCAATGCTCCCAGCGAAGGAATATGGTGATGGTTATGCATCGAGTCGATGCCGCTGATCAAGTGTTCATATGCAGACATTACTTTGTCTAAATCCTTGGACAGCTTATCTTTGGACTGCATTTTCATACGAATTTGGACTTTGGCATCTTGCGTATGAATCCAATACTTCTTTGGAAAATGCTCAGGAGCCTGAGGGTACTGCACTGTCCAGTCCATCATCCTGTCCAAGGCAACTGAGGCCTCCTTCAGCTGCTCGTGTTTCTACTTAGTTTCCGCTTGTGCTCTTACCAATGGGGCGATTGTTTGTTTTATGGTGAAAATTTCCCCACACACTTGCCTCGTGGTCACCTCTAATACATCGCACTCCTTTAGAATGGCAAGCGAAACTTCATTGACAGGGGGATTTTTCCTTCGGAGTTGTTGAACCTCCTCTTTCAATGTAGTCCTCTCCTGTTTTGCCCTTTTCTCCTACTGTTCTGCTTCCTGTAGTCTATTTTGTAGAGAAACGATCTCTCTACTCATTCTAGTCACATTTTCTTCCGTGGCCGCAGCGAAAGCTGTGCTAGCTGATGCTATCATTACGGGATTAGTCCTAGTATCAAGGAATATGTCTTTTCTGGTTGCGCCCGTGGAAGTGGCGGAAGGATTTTACACCAGGCTTCTTCTTTTCTCTTGTCGGATTTTAAAGGAGAATTGATCAAATGTGAGCTTGGTGAGGTCGAATACCTCCTCCTCTTGTCCCTGGGAGGAGCTGGCATCAGAGAGTGGGGCTCGTGTACTGACTAGAGGTACCTCAAGGGGAGATACCTCGATGTCTTCTACCATTTCATCCTCTTCTTCTTTCTTCTTCTTTTCCTATCATCCCTTTGTAGGCGTTCGACTTCCGCCCTCTCATGTTCTTTCTTCTGCCTGAGTTCCGCTTCTTCTGCTGCTTCTATTTTGGCTTTCCTCTTCCGTTCGGCTTCTGCAGCTTGCTCTGATTTCTTCTCGAGGTCAGCTTCTGCTTTGTCTAGCTCTTCCTTGAGTGCTCGCTCTGCTGCAGCCTTCGCCTCTTTTTCCTCCTTTTCCTTCTTGGCCTCTTCGGCCTGCTTCTTCTTCTATTATGCCTTTAGGCTCTTCTTGCGTTTATCCTCGTCCTCTTCAATTTTATTTTCTCTCTCTTGTTGGGCTTTGGACTCTATCTCTTTCTGTTGGGTAGAGGTACCCTGCCCTGTACCGGTCCGAGGCTTTTTAGCTAGAGAGGAAGAAGCACATCCTAATTTATGACTCATTTCTTCCAAGGTTTGGTCATCCGGGTCTTCTTGGCCAGAGTATGCCCCCGGAGCAAGTTGTATATCTGCATTGTAACAGTTCCTTATTTTGTCTTCTCCTGGGCATTCAACATGCTGATAGTTCCATTTGAATTTAGCCTTCTTGCAATGTTCAGGAACTATCTGGTCCAGGTCGTATGTTCGGTATCATAAAGCCCTAAAGTGATAAATTTTCATCTCTTCTCCCTCTGCCTCTACCTATCTGAAGTCTTTCACTGTGTATGTGCCGATAGTGAGGGGTAGCACGGGCCACGACTTCTTCTTACCTTTGGACAGGACCCTGGAGAAACCCGAGGACATTTGGAAGCAGACCTCTTGCATGAGCACTTTGTCCGTAACAAAACGAGGCATAGCATGTGGTGCCCTGAATGAGTCAAAGAATCGGATTAATGTATATTCGGTGAAAGGAAACCAATGCGCCACTTGGCTTAGCGTCTCCCTGGCTCGCCAAGACATGCAAGGGGCGTCTTGGCCGAATAATTTTCTGTATAGAGTGGGGATGAATACTTGGGAGATTGGCTCTATATCTTGTTTATACCTAGATTCCCAAAACACCTTGGTTTGTAGATGAATTGCACGGGTCTGTGTGGGATCCCAGTTATGTGCCCATCCTTCAAAATGCAGCCTTGAACAGACGACGTCCAATAAATAAGAGGCCATATAGAATTCTGAAGGCATCCCTTCATCTGGTACCAATGCAGAGGATAAATTTGTATGAATGGAGGTCATCAATACGCTAGCCTAGTTGAAATGGTTGCCGTGCACTGTGACATATTCCATGAGAGTTTCCCATGTGCCGTTGAAGGTGGTGGCATCGGGGCGCCTGTACAATCTTCAAAGCATGGCAACTACTAATTTATATACCTTTCTCAGGCTCGCCACTAGATATTCTTGGTCTTTCTTGACCTTAAAATTTTCGGGATCCTCCCACCATTGCTTATAGTTTCAACTACAGGAACTGCATGAGCCTTGGCCCAATCTTCTGTGAATTCTTCTTCTTGCTCAGGCAAAGGGTAATAGACATGGGCATCTGAGCCTTTAAGCGTTGCGAAAGCCTTGCCTTCACTGTCTCTGATCACGAACTTCTTGGGATCTGTTTTCTGTATAATCCAATCTATCACCTCTGGGCACGGGAATATGGTCGGGTGAGCACCTGCGAGATGTAGCTTGGATCTTTTAACCTGTAAGTATATTTCCCAATCCGGGAGGTCTTCTGGGAATTCTGTTTTGGCGAACTCTGCATACACTTGGTACCAACGCATGTTGTCCCCTTTGGCAAATGTGAAAAGAGTATCTCTGTATATCGAGGGTGGGGACATTGGCATGTCCATCTCCACATCTTTCACTGCCAAGTGCTTGTCTTTCTTCTGGGACACTGGAGGTCCCATGTCGTTAGAATCCGAGAGGACAGGTATACACTCCAAGTCTTCTTCAAATTCACCTGTCATATTCATGAAAGATTCCCAAGATAAGAAAGACGCCATGATGATATAATACCAATTACAGTTTATCAATTACTTCAACTGGGACACATGAAAAACTGAATAATTGGTCTACTGGGTCGCAGATTGTAAGAAAATGGCTAAGGTGCGACCTTGCGACTGGGTCGCGGGTTGAGAAAAAATATGAAGATGCAACCTTGCGACCTTTTGACTGGGTCGCTGGGTCACGGGTTGAGAAAAAATATGAAGATGTGACCTTGCGACCTTGCGACTGGGTCGCTGGGTCGCGGGGTCAAAAATTTCAGAAAAAAAAGTAAATGCGACCTTGCGACCTTGCGACTGGGTCGCGGGGTCACTAAGTCGCAGATTTTGGAAAATGGAAGGGATGTGACCTTGCGACCTTGCGACTAGGTCGCAGGGTCATGGGGTCGCAAGTTTCGAGAAGCCGCGGAAATGCGACCTTGCGACCTGGCGACTAGGTCGCGGGGTCGCGGGGTCGCAAGTCACGCTAGGGCTTGCCGGGGGTTTTGGGCGCCCGTGGCGTGGGGTTGTTTTCCCTTTAACTAGAAAAATGCAAGGCTAAATGGGTCCAGATAGAGTCAAGGGATAGATTTTGGAGTAGGGAACAGGCAATGAGAAGCTGGATAAGAAAGTGTGATGAGTTGGGCAAGTGTGATGAAAACTGGAATCAGAAGAAAACCCTAAGCAATAAATGAACACAATGGGTGAGGCAAATGAAAATTTAAAGGCTGGGTAATGCAGGGATTTGGCAAGAATAATCAGAAAGGAAACAACAGGAGGAAAAACAACAACTTACCCAGGAAAATCGCGCTCCAGTCGACTTGTCAGAGCCGTTTTTTTCTGTCCGCTGCATATACGAAATGCGACTTAGTGACCTCAAATATATAAAAGGGTCGCACGTGCGGGCATTTAATGAGGTCACAAGGTCGCATGTTGAGGTGATTCGAGGGTAATGCGACCTCGCGAACTTGCGACCTTGCGACCTCAGGGTCGCGGGGTCGTAGTTTTCCACAAACTTAGGGTTTGCGACTCAGCGACTTAGTCTTCCTGACTTTTACTTAACTTTTCTTTATGCTCAAGGGCTCCAAATTTTTTTTTTTTTAAATGGGGGTTTTTTGGAGGGTGTTGTAGTGGCTACAACAAATGGCGATTCACTAGACGAACGCAGAGTCTCTGTCGATGGTTAGCCTTGGAGGGGCGAGGCAGGGGCCTTCGCTAGCTGTTCCTTTTACCTTAAGGTCAACACTGCCTAGCCTTTTTGGACCTTGCGAGGTTGCTTGGCCTGCTAGCTCGTTTGGGTGTTGGTAAACCTAATTTCATTTCTTCAGGTCACAGGACTGAAAGGGTTGGAGAACTCCAGGTGGCTACAGGGTCCGGTAAGATTATTTTGTCCTCATCGTGTTGCTCCGCTGCCAGCAAACCTCTCGGTCCCGGCGGAGTCACTACCTAGGAATCGTGAACGTTGCTCTACTGCCAGCGAGCCTGGTCAGTATCCTGGTGGAGTCGTTACATCACCTCTCTATGCAGGAAGCCTTTCTCAATCCTTTACCCTTTATTAGTGTGCTATTGCACTTATTTTGAATGTGCCTGAGGCACTTATTTAGATGTGATCGTTGCACTTATTTGAGATGGGAAATTTTTTGCCTGGGCGGATGAGGGATCCCGACTTATTTTACTTGTAGAGAGGTTGCTCCTGGTCTAGTATGAGGACTTTGGTTTTTCCTGGATGCCCTGACGTAGCATGGAGTACCTCTGTTCCCTTCCGATCTAGTTACCACTGCATTGCACTTTCTTTTGCAGACACCCTCTTGAGCTTGCTAGGTGGGCTCCCCGCCTGATGGCTTGAGCTAGATCATGTGCTGCCTTTAGGTTCCGGTAGAAAACAAGCTTTTACCACCTTCATGTTTATCAGGAAAAGGCCTTCCATCAGCATAGAACCTGCTGCAGTGTGCCAATTGCGTGGCTCTGACAAGTCCTTCCGCTTTAATTTTTTTTTTTTTTTAAAGGAACTAAAATGGAAACTATGGTACAAGGATAAGGTAGCCCCTAAGGATTGCTAAGTGAAGTAATGTTTGAGGTCATGCCCGTTTACCGGGAGGGCCTCAACTCTTCCCTCAAGAGTTTGCAGTCTAAACATGTGGGGACCTAACTTCTCTTTAACTTGGAAAGGACCTGTCCACAGGGCTTGGAACTTGGAATGTTTTCCCTTTTCTTCGTGAGCTTTATCCCACTTCAGGATCAGGTCTCCTATCTCAAATTTTTTATTTCTTGCAGACTTTCTATCAAACCATCTCTTGATTCGGCTTTGGTGGATGGTGAACTTTTCCTGGGTTTTTTGTCTTTCTTCCTCCAACTTCAGCAGGGTGTCGATTCGAGTCTGCAAGGTAGGGCATGGGGTACCATGAAATTCTTGGGACAGCTGAAGGGCAGGGAGAGATAAATGGGGAGGAAGAAAAGCTTCTTTTCCATACACGAGAAAATACGGAGAGGTGCCTAAGGAGGACTTGGGCGTGACACGGTCGGCCCAGAGTGCATTGTGAAGAGCGTTGTGCCAGTTGCGCTGGTGGGACAGTAGGGTCTTCTTAATGATGTGGATAAGATTTTTGTTAGTTGACTCAGCTAACCCATTTCCTTGGGGATAATAATTTTCAGAATGTTTAATAAAAATACCGTTTTCCAGAGCAAAATCGTATAATTTAAAAGATGAAAAGTAAGTTGCATTATCAAAAACCAAGGAAGTTGGAACGCCAAACCTGGTGATGATGGAATGAGTGACGAATTCTATTACCTCTTGATCATTGATTTGGCATAAAGGTGCTGCTTTGACCCACCTGGTGAAATAATCAGTAGCAGTAAGAATATACCGGTGTTGCTTGGAGGAGTGAGGTATGATTTCACCAATGACGTCCAAACCCCATTGCTGAAAGGGTTCCTCCACTGCTACTGATAGTAAGGGAGCGGCTGGCCATGCTTCTCAGTTTGAAATTTTTTGGCACTAAGTTCACTTCTGGACATATGCATGCGCATCTTTGAAAAGGGTTGGCCAATAGTATCCTGCGCGCATTATCTTATCGGCGGTGGTATCACCTGCAAAATGACCTCCAGCTAGTTCGTCTTGCAACTCAGTCAAGATTTTCTGTGCTTCATCATGCTCCAAGCAGCGTAGCATGACTCCATAGTAGTGTTTCTTGAAAATTTTACCCTGGATCAGCTGGTAAGATGCAGCTTTGAGTCTTATCGCGCGTTTCTGCCAGGCAGTTAGGGCAGGGTCTAGGACGCCCTAGGCTAAGTATCCTGAAATGTCAGAGTACCAAGAAGGGCTTGTCTACTGAGGCACGTGGTCACTCTGATACATGTCGATTTCCTGTTCCCAACACTCCTCTTCAACTCCATGTGAAATTGCAGCCTCCGCAACCATTTGGCATAATCCTTGTCCTTTAACGCACAAACAGTGAGCGGACCGCCGGGTGAGGGACGAAAACCATGACATGGTTTTTCAAAATGTATGGCCTGAAATGTTTGACCGCCTTGTAGATTGCATAAGCTTGATTTTCAATTTAAGGGTAGTTGAATTCTGCTCCTTGTAAACCAGTACTCATGAAGGATATGGGCCGTTCATCATTGTTGTTGTCTTTCTGCGTGAGGACTGCTGCAAGTGATGAATCTGAAGTGAAAGTATACAGGATAAAGCCTCTGCTAAAATCTGGACTTTGGAGGGACTGCGCTTCAGCTATAGCGTGTTTAATTTTGTCGAAGGCGTCCTTCTCTGGAAAATTCCATTTGAACACTGCATTCTTTTTTATCATTCCTTGCAAAGGCTTGACTATCTGGGCGAAATTCCATATGAATTTACGAACAAAATTTATTTTTCCTAGGAAAGATTGCATTACTTTCTTACTGCTCGGGGGGGGGGGGAATCTGGGCAATGGCTTTTGCCCACTCTGGATCTACAACAATGCCTTGATTAGTTATAATGTGGCCCAACAAATTTCCTTCTGCCACAGCGAAAACACTCTTCTTCGGGTTAAGTGAAATCCCGTACTTCCTGCACCTCTCGAAGATTTTCTTGAGGTGGCGTAAATGATTGCCCCGGTGTTTCGAAAACACGGTGATGTTGTCCAAATAGACTACCACGCTCTGACCTATTAAACCACGGAAAGCTATATCCATGGCCCGTTGGAAAGTTTCCCCCGCGTTTATCAATCCAAGAGGCATGCGCCTGAAAGCGAACGTTCCCCATTTGGTCCGAAAGGTAGTTTTCAATCTGTCTGGCTCATCTACCAGCACCTGGTTGTAACCAGAGAACCCACCCAATAAGGAGAACATCTCAGATATAGACATAGCTTGCAATATTTGTTCCATAGGTGGCACTGGGTAATTGTCCTTATTTGAGGCCCGATTCAAATTCCGGAAATCTACACATAAGCGGATCTCACCAGAATTCTTTCATACCGGGACCAAATTTGACACCCATGTGGAGTGATGAACTTTGAAGATGATGTGTGCATCCAAAAACTTCTTAATTTCTTTCAGAATAATCGGTTCCAAAGTAGGATGCACTTTTCTGAGTTTCTGTTGGAACGGTTTCGTGCCTTCCTTCATGGGTATCACGTGCTGAATAATCCGAGTATCATACGTATGTAAATCATCATACGTCCAAGCAAATACATCTCGATACTTCCAAAATAGTTGGGTAAAGGCATGTGTCTCTTCGTCAGTACAGTCTTTCCCAAGGTTAACGAACTTCAGGTTCTCATCTGATCCCAAGTTCACTTGCCGATGAGCCAAGATGGAACTTTGTACTTTGGTATTTGGGGGGCCGCGGAATCAGCTTTGCAGATCAAAGAGCTTTTCATGTGGCACTATCCCCTTGGGCATGGGGTTCTCCTTGTGTTGGTCACGCTCTTCCTGCAAAGCTTGGTTGTGATCCGCCTCATCAATTTCCGCGTCTTTGAATACTTCAGTGTTTATCATAAATTCCAATATCTGTTGATCATCATCAAAAACGTGTAAATTAGTAATATTATCTGGCACGGAGGGTCTATATTTAACTTCTATAGAAAAGCCATCCCTCAAAGGGGTAAATCTAGCAGCAGCATTAGCCAGAGTATCGGCTGCTGCATTGTGCATTCTAAGAATAGATTTAATTCCAAACGCATCGAAAGCAGAAATAAGACGCCATACCTCCTGTTGATACGCTTTTAAATGTAGAGACAAACAATGAATGGTATTGTGTACCTGCCGAGTAATGATCTCAGAGTCTCCAATGAATTGTAAGAACTTTACCTTTAAATCAAATGCCTTCTTGAGTCCGAGGATTAGAGCTTCATATTCAGCAATATTTTTGGTGCACTAGAACTCAAGCCGACACGATATCAAGAATTTGTTCTTTTGAGGGTCTAACAAGATGCAGCCCACACCAGCTCCGTCATGGGTTTTGGAACCATCATAGTACAGGGTCCACACGTCATTTTCTCGCTCCTTTTGGGTTGTAGTTTGGGGCGGGACTTCAGTTTGGTGTGAGACGGGAGTGGCTTGGTCTTCCGTGACGAGTGTTAGTTCAGACCGGATCTCGAGATCTACTGGAGACTGAGGAGGATGATAACATCCGAAAATGGCTTCCAAGAAGCACATGCCAAGCTCCGCCTGGGAAAAACTAATGGGTTCGTTAGTAGCATCCAAATCAGTCACGGTATATTTCATATATGGTTCGCTTTCTACCCTGATTTGGTTATTTTGGCCCTTTTAAGGAAGCCAAAGGTGGGACCAGTCAGTGGAAAAATACCCTTGCAGCTTGCTGGACCAGTCTCTGCTGAGTAATAGGCCGTAGGCTTCCGGAATGTCAACAACCACAATGTCAATACATTGGTGGACTCCAGAATCGGATGAAAGGTGGATGATGACATTATTTAGCTCTCCTACAGCTGGCACCTGCGATCTGTCAAGTTGGATGATCCTCGCGTCAGTTTTCTCCGGGCGGATGTTCATCTTCTTACAAAATGATAGGGGCATGACGTTTGTGGACGCACCGGAGTCAACTAGACAGTTATGGACGTTGAAGTTGAAAATATCAAAAGATAACAGGAAGGGAGGAGTAGATCCCATGGAATTTGCATTGATGGCGTTCACAATAGACTGAACACTCGGACTGGCTTGCACGGACGTATTGCTCACAGGTTTCATAGTTGAGGTATTGGCGAAGGCTTTAAGAATGAGTTCTCATTGATTTGTGATGCGGGCAAGCTCGTATAGGGATATGTTAGCCCTAGTTTTCTTCATGTCCTCTACAATGTTATAAGTGGAATCAGATTGAGGAGAGGGCTCAGTAGTGGTTTTGGGGGACCCCACTGGGAGCTTGCTCTTTTGATTTGCTCGGGTGTTGTTATTGGTGGGCTTCTCAGGGGCAGCTTGTTGTTCATTCCCCGGGGGGAGGATTTTCTTTAAGAAAGCCCTTTTCTTCTCCTCAAAGGATGGTTCGGGAACCGGTCCTTTGCTCCTAAGGCTGTAGTTTCTTATGGGTTGGGACTTAGGATTGTCTGCCATGTTGATGTCAGTGACGGTAAGATTGTTTTCCTCGCGGATAATATCAAATGCAAGAACCGAGGACCCTGGTTCCTCATCCGGGGGCAGCTCCTCATCATGGTCGGAAGCATCATCCTCCCCCGCATCCCATGGGTTTTGATCATCTAGAAGCTGATTTACCACTGCCGTCATGCTGCCGATCCATTGTGGGCATGTTTTTTCAGAGTGGGCAGCCTGGTGGAAAGAAAATAAGTTATCTTTTCCTATTTCTTCCACGTTAAGAATAGTGTTCGGATTGGACGGGGGTCGGTTGGTGTTGGGGTTTCTCTTTCTGAAAAAGGGCTTAGGTGCCTTGGTGCTAGTCGTGGATTCTATACCCTTCCTCTTCAGGTCGGAGACTTCATTTGTCAGTAGCTTGAGGGTCTTTTCTATACTCTCGAAGTCAAAAGCATCCTTCTCTTTATCCGTGGTTTTGTTTGTGAAGGATTGACCCTTTTTGGTGATTGGTTTGTGGTCATCTCTCCCCTTGTGATCGATGGCTCCTATAGAAAGCATGTCTCTCTCTACAGCGAGGGCAGATGCGTAGTTTGCTGCAAGGGTGGGCCGAGCTTCGCTTTTTACAAACCTTTTTGGTGATTGGTTTGTGGTCATCTCTCCCCTCGTGATCGATGGCTCCTATAGAAAGCATGTCTCTCTCTACAGCGAGGGCGGCTGCATAGTTTGCTGCAAGGGTGGGCCGAGCTTCGTGTTTTACGAAGACGGCGATATCCCTAGGGAGAGATTTCGTATAGTAGTCTATGGTGATAGAGTCTTCCAACGCCAGGTTGGGGGGAAACTTTTGCAGTATGGTGGCAAAGAGCTGGTTGAAGTCTCTAACCTACTCCTTCTTATGGCATTTAATGGTGCTTAACTCTGTAAGGAGCATGGAAAGGGTTTTGTCTTCTGAAAATTTCTGCAGGAATACACGACGGAATTGGTCCCATGACGTAATGGAGGCACTTGGGAGGGAGCGGTACTAGGTGGCCACTTTGTTTTCAAGAGTGTGCGGAAAAAGGTGGCAAGCAACGTCATTTGTTTGAACCCTCATGATTTGCAGGGAAAGGTAGAAGCTACTTATATGATCCTCAGCCAAGGTGCCTTTCTCGGGATCGAAATTGGGGAGATGTTTCTCAGGGTGCCTAGGCAGGTCGTGGAGGGGGCCCAAAAGAGATAATGGGGACTAGGCCATCCAGGCAAGTGGTTGCACTCTCCTAGCCTGCTGGTGGTGCCTGATCTCAAGCTTGGATTCAATCCCCTTACCTGACACTGATGCTTCTCCCTCATGGCGAGAGTGTTCGTATTGATGTCTCCCACGGTTGGCCATGTTTCTAAGGTACCCCCAATTGTAAATAGGTGGCCTATTTGGGTTTGGGCGGCGATGGTTGGCACGGTGTCCTTGGCCATGGCCTCTATCTCCTCTACCTCCAGTCCCACGGCCTCTGTTTCCCTCACCTTCATTTCTGCGGGCTCTATTCCCCTCTCCTTCATTTCTCCGGGCTCTATTTCCCTCGCCTTCATTCCTGCGGCCTCTATCTTCATCACCTTCCCCAGGTGGGGGAAGCACTTGGTTGTTGTTCTGTTGGGCCTGGTTGGGCTGAGGGTCAGGGAAAGGTTCAGTAATGCCAAAATCGTCTTGACCTATTTGGAGTTCAGGAATCGATTCGTTGTTCTGGATAGCAGTGGCAAGGTCTTCAACCATGAGATTCACCAACTGAGGTATGGAACTCACTAGTGCACCATTACGAGTGAGGTTTTCAGTAGGGGTCCTATTATGGGTTAAGAAATTCATGATTGGAGCATATCGCAAATCCCTAATAAGATTTCGGGCAGCTCGGCGCAAGGCTCTCAACTGTTCTCTGGTAATTTCATAATATGGAACCTTCTCCCCTGGGATATCTTCCAAAGGGGGAGGGATAGGATCGTCGTTTATGACATCCCCATGGGGAGTTTGTGATGGAATGTTGGTTTTATGCTGGGAGGATGCCATCAGGCCCTCCTTCTAGTGCCAATTCTGTTGACAGGAAAATATGTCCGGCCAACAGTAGGGGATCTCCCAGGTGGAAAGTCCCAATTAGACCTTGAACTGTTTGGAATAGGGATCCCGTCCGGGGTGTGGGTCCGGCTACCACTTAAGTCACCTTCCCTTTGGTCTCAAAAGAACCCGATTGAACCTGCGGACACACACTTATTCACACGATTACAAGATACATGATTGATGCATTAAACCTGTATACAACACTATGCGTAGCGAGACAATTAGTAAAGCATATACGCCGAAGGAGGTGTCGTTAGCAACACATCTTTGGGGTTATGCTTGCAAGCTATCCTGGCCACAAAAGAAATATTTCTTTATGGCGAGATGCCCCTTTACTTCTTGAAAGATAAAATGAAATGCTAATAAACAAAGTCATTAAAATCCATTAAGCGAGCAATATAAAATGAACATCATCAAAACGAGTACAGAAAACCATAATGCATATAATGATGTCGATAAGAGTGCAGCTTCATTAATCAAAATATGTTTGAAACTGTATAAGAAATACTCATAGTGTTCGCACATCAAAACACATCAGATTCAAAAGAATTTTTAACAGGTATCTGTATTCATATGCACAAGAGTGTTGTCTTTCAATACAATGTTGTATAGATCTTTAGTCTCCAAAAAAAAGATCCCTTACATTTTCCCCGGAGGGAGTTTTATAGAAAAAAACTTGCCCTTTGGGCTTCCTAACTCTTTGCCTGCCTGCCTGTTGAGTTGCATTGCGACCCGGAGGGAGACTGCGACCTACGACCTGGCTGGTGAGTGCGACTTGCGACCTGGCTGGGTGGTGCGACCTACGACCTACTGCCACTGGGCTATGAAGATGAGCGCGCAATTGTGAGGTCATGGGCATCAATCTACTCTTCTTTGAGGAAGTCTTTCCAGGTCTGATACTTTGCTGTTATGGGAGAAACGAGAGGGACCTCTTCTTTCAACCGATGCATGCATTCCAAAGCATTTGGGACTAGAGTTTCATTTTTCTGTGAGATCTGGTTGGAAAGAGAGGTGAGCTTGGTGTAAATCCAACCTGGTGTGACAAGAAACTGACCCTGGTTTTCTCGTGACGCTGTAAGATCAGGAGCGGCATCAGCTTGCTTGATGGGCTGCAGAAATGACTGGATCTCTTCATCTACTTGTTCCTAGGTTTTCTCCTCGTCCAATGCTCCCAGCGAAGGAATATGGTGAAGGTTATGCATCGAGTCGATGCCGCTGATCAAGTGTTCATATGCAGACATTACTTTGTCTAAATCCTTGGATAGCATATCCTTGGACTGCATTTTCATACGAATTTGGACTTTGGTATCTTGCGTATGAATCCAATCCTTCTTTGGCAAATGCTCAGGAGCCTGAGGGTACTACACTGTCCAGTCCATCATCCTGTCCAAGGCAACTGAGGCCTCCTTCAGTTGCTCGTGTTTCTGCTTAGTTTCCGCTCATGCTCTTACCAATGGGGCGACTGTTTGTTTTATGGTGAACATTTCCCCATACACTTGCCTCATGGTCACCTCTAATACATCACACTCCTTTAGAATGGAAAGCAGAACTTCATTGATAGGGGGAGTTTTGCTTCGGAGTTTTTGAACCTCCTCTTTCAATGCAGTACTCCTCTCCTGTTATGCCCTTTTCTCCTGCTGTTCTGCTTCATGTAGTCTATTTTGTAGAGAAACGATCTCTCTACTCATTCTAGTCACATTTTCTTCCATGGCCGCAGCGAAAGCTGTGCCAACTAATGCTATCATTACGGGATTAGTCCTAGTATCAAGGACTATGTCCTTTCCGGTTGCGACCGTGGATGTGGCGAAAGGATTTTGCACTAGGCTTCTTCTTTTCTCTTGTCGGATTTTGAAGGAGAATTGATCAAATGTGAGCCTGGTGAGGTCAAATACCTCCTCCTCTTGTCCCTGGGAGGAGCTGGCATCAGAGAGCGGGGCTTGTGTACTAACTAGAGGTACCTCAAGGGGAGATACCTCGATGTCTTCTAGCATTTCATCCTCTTCTTCTTTCTTCTTATTTTCCTCCTTTTCCCTTTGTAGGTGTTCGACTTCCACCCTCTCATGTTCTTTCTTCTGCCTGAGCTTCGCTTTTGCTGCTGCTTCTATTTTGGCTTTCCTCTTCCGTTCGGCTTCTGCAGCTTGCTCTGATTTCTTCTAGAGGTCAGCTTCTGCTTTGTCTAGCTCTTCCTTGAGTGCTCGCTCTGCTGCAGCCTTCGCCTCTTTTTCCTCCTTTTCCTTCTTGGCCTCTTCGGCCTGCTTCTTCTTCTATTATGCCTTTAGGCTCTTCTTGCGTTTATCCTCGTCCTCTTCAATTTTATTTTCTCTCTCTTGTTGGGCTTTGGACTCTATCTCTTTCTGTTGGGTAGAGGTACCCTGCCCTGTACCGGTCCGAGGCTTTTTAGCTAGAGAGGAAGAAGCACATCCTAATTTATGACTCATTTCTTCCAAGGTTTGGTCATCCGGGTCTTCTTGGCCAGAGTCTGCCCCCGGAGCAAGTTGTATATCTGCATTGTAACAGTTCCTTATTTTGTCTTCTCCTGGGCATTCAACATGCTGATAGTTCCATTTGAATTTAGCCTTCTTGCAATGTTCAGGAACTATCTGGTCCAGGTCGTATGTTCGGTATCATAAAGCCCTAAAGTGATAAATTTTCATCTCTTCTCCCTCTGCCTCTACGTATCTGAAGTCTTTCACTGTGTATGTGCCGATAGTGAGGGGTAGCACGGGCCACGACTTCTTCTTACCTTTGGACAGGACCCTGGAGAAACCCGAGGACATTTGGAAGCAGACCTCTTGCATGAGCACTTTGTCCGTAACAAAACGAGGCATAGCATGTGGTGCCCTGAACGAGACAAAGACTTGGATGAATGTATATTTGGTGAAAGGAAACCAATGCACCACTTGGCTTAGCGTCTCCCTGGCTCGCCAAGACATGCAAGGGGCGTCTTGGCTGAATAATTTTCTGTATAGAGCAGGGATGAATACTTGGGAGATTGGCTCTATATCTTGTTTATACCTGGATTCCCAAAACACCTTGGTTTGTAGATGAATTGCACGGGTCTGTGTGGGATCCCTGTTATGTGCCCATCCTTCAAAATGCAGCCTCGAATAGACGACGTCCAATAAATAAGAGGCCATATAGAATTCTGAAGGCATCCCTTCATCTAGTACCAATGCGGAGGATAAATTTGTATGCATGGAGGTCATCAATATGCTGGCCCAGTTGAAACGGGTGCCGTGCACTGTGACATATTCCATGAGAGTTTCCCATGTGCCGTTGAAGGTGGTGGCATCGGGGCACCTGTACAATCCGCAAAGAATGGCAGCTACGAATTTATATAACTTTCTCAGGCTCACCACTGGATATTCCTGTTCTTTCTTGACCTTAAAATTTTTGGGATCCTCCCACCATTGCCTTATAGTGTCAACTATAGGAACTGCATGAGCCTTGGCCCAAGCTTCAGTGAATTCTTCTTCTCGCTCAGGCAAAGAGTAATATACATGGGAATTTTAGCCTTTAAGCGTTGCGAAAGCCTTGCCATCGCTGTCTCTGATAACGAACTTCTTGGGATCTGTTTTCTGTATAATCCAATCTATCACCTCTGGGCACGGGAATATGGCTGGGTGAGCACCTGCGAGATGTAGCTTGGATCTTTTAACCTGTAAGTATATTTCCCGATCCGGGAGGTCTTCTGGGAATTCCGTTTTGGCGAACTCTGCATACACTTGGTACCAACGCATGCTGTCCCCTTTGGAAAATGTGCAAAGAGTATCTCTGTATATCGGGGGTGAAAACATTGGCATGTCCATCTCCACATCTTCCACTGCCAAGTGCTTGTCTTTCTTCCGGGACACTGGAGGTCCCATGTCGCTGGAATCCGAGAGGACAGGTATACACTCCAAGTCTGCTTCAAATTCATCTGTCATATTCATGAAAGATTCCCAAGATAAGAAAGATGCCATGATGATATAAGACCAATTACAGTTTATCAATTACTTCAACTGGGACATAGGAAAAACTAAATAATTGGTCTACTGGGTTGCGGGGTCACAGATTGTAAGAAAATGGCCAAGGTGCGACCTTGCGACTGGGTCGCAGGGTCGCGGGTTCGTGGGTTGAGAAAAAATATGAAGATGTGACCTTGTGACCTTGCGACTGGGTTGCTGGGTCATGGGTTGAGAAAAAAGATGAAGATGCGATCTTGCGACCTTGCGACTGGGTCGCTGGGTCACGGGGTCGCAAATTTCGGAAAAAAAAGGAAATGCGACCTTGCGACCTTGCGACTGGGTCGTGGGGTCGCTAAGTCACAGATTTCGAAAAATGGAAGGGATGCGACCTTGCAACCTTGCGACTAGGTTGCAGGGTCGTGGGGTCGCAAGTTTCGAGAAACCGTGGAAATGCGACCTTACGACCTGGCGACTAGGTCGCGGGGTCACAAGTCGCGCTAGGGCTTGCCAGGGGTTTTGGGCGCCCGTGGCGTGGGGTTGTTTTCCATTTAACTGGAAAAATGAAAGGCTAAATGGGTCCAGACAGAGTCAAGGGATAGCTTTTGGAGTAGGGAATAGGCCATGAGAAGCTGGATAAGAAATTGTGATGAGTTGGGCAAGTGTGATGAAAACTGGAATCAGAAGAAAACCCTAAGCAATAAATGAACACAATGGGTGAGGAAAATGACAATTTAAAGGCTGGGGAATGTAGGGATTTGGCAAGAATAATCAGAAAGGAAACAACAGGAGGAAAAATGGCAACTTACCCGGGAAAATCGCGCTCCAGTTGGCTTGTCAGAGCTGTTTTTTTCTATCCGCCGCATATACGAAATATGACTTAGTGACCTCCAATATATAAAAGGGTCGCACGTGCAGGAATTTAATGAGGTCTCAAGGTTGCATGTTGAGGTTATTCGAGGGTAATGCGACCTCACGACCTTGCGACCTTGCGACCTCAGGGTCGCGGGGTCGCAGTTTTCCACAAACTTAGGGTTTGCGACTCAACGACTTAGTCTTCCTGACTTTTACTTAACTTTTCTTTGTGCTCAAGGGCTCCAATTTTTTTTTTTTTAAATGGGGGTGTTTTTGAGGGTGTTGTAGAGGCTACAATAGTAGGTTATAATTATAGCACTTGGAGCTACAATTGGAGCTTACAAGCGAGGAGGAAAGAAAGGCTTGCTTCTGATTCTAGGTAGACTTCTTTCCCATACTCTAATTTTTCTAAGGAAAAATTCATGCTTTTTGTATCTTGTTGTTCTAGAACAGACCACTAGGTCTAGGGAATTAACCTTTATCCATAATCGTGAAAATTTTACATAAAAAATGGTGACCATACTAGGGATAGATTCTTCCCTTACTGGTTTCCTTGACCTTATCACGTTTTTCACTTCTTAATGCAACCTTGATTCACTCATTCAACCAATGATTGAACTTAGGAAAACACCTTCTTGAGTTTGATTTTATTTTTTGTGTCACATCTTGGTCAAATGTGCCTCAACAGATCCACTGGTTTGGAGACAGAGTGCTTCAGTGCACTTTCTCCTTCTTTGTACCTGCACTACAAATAATTGGTGCATGTTTTGCAACTACGCCAATTCCTATAAGATGAAAAAAAAATCATTTCATTTCCTTTATCTCTAATTTTCTTTGATAAAATAGGTTTTCCTTATGTCTCTAAGTGTATCATTGTTTCTGAAAAGCCTTCAATTTTTTTGGTTTTGGTTTTGTTAGCCTTTGATAAGAATTTTTTGTATTTTTCTTTGTTCTTATCAATTAGGTATTTTTGAAAATTATTTCTTGATCATTGATTGATTTGAATAAATCGATATTAAAATGATAATTCTGTGTGATTTCTTTCATCAGTGATTTAATTTCATCTTAGTTTTATTGCATTTGAAGATTAGGAGAAAATGAAAGAAAATTTGTTTCATTAGTTTCATTTAGGGTTTTTTTGTGAAATTTGGAAATTTGAAACATTTCATTTGAAAATTTTGATTAGGAAGTGTTATTTGATACATCACTTGTTTGCTGCATTATTGATTGATTCTTTTTCTTCTCATTATATATATTTTCATTGAATAGAATTTTTTTTTATCATCACTCTAGTTTTCATTTTAGGATATTCAGGTAAAATTCATGGTGAGCCTTGAAAACTAAAACTTAATTCAAGACGAATCAATCTTAAGAAGAATTTGAAACATTAACATAAACATTTAGAGGTTTAGGCAAAAGACGTGTTCTAACATATTTAAGTGTAGTATCTGTCATATTTTTCCAACATTTCATTGCGAGATTGATATCTCGTTCCACGTACGTAAGTGTATAGGACCGTTCTCCATGATCCTTCGGGTATATTGGATGGTGCACCAGACATGAAAAATATATGGGAACACTATCATCGTACGGTTATGCATTAGACAACACTACTAAAAAATGCACTTCCACATACCTTCAGGTATATTTTGGAAGTCCCCACTAGATTGCTATCTCGCCTTAGGTAACCGAGTCAGCTACCCTATACATTGTGATACACCAGACACAAAAATCAGGGGTATTTCCTACCCATACATAAATCCTTGGTTTTCCAAGGTGGTATATTGCAGTTCACAGTTGCTCGGTAAATGTTTTTTCCTAGTGTTACCCATTTTTTGTTTATTTTTGTTCCTAATTTCTTAAATTTATTAAACCATTGTGGAAGAAGAACCCCCACAACCCCATGGTCCGCGTAGGATGTAAATATTACCTCCTATTCCACTAGAGGAAACTACCAAATGTATAAAGAACAAAAAGAAACAAACTATGAATCTAGTACTTCAGAAGCTACCCCTTCTGTACCTACATCCAAAATTAAGAAACCATAATCATCTCTTCTTGTGAGTACTGAACTCGAGATCACTTCTCAATTAGTTGGTGAGTTCGACACAGTGGAAACCGAAGCACCTAATAATTTACTACCTAAGTTTATTAAACCTAATTTTCTTGACTTTGAGACATTACAACCTGAGGTTATACAAATTGAGGAACCTTAGTTAACTACACATGTTAATTCAGGTCCTTTATCTTCTCTTCCTTTGTATTTTACTCAACGACAATCCATATATCTTAAACCTAACGATGAATAACTTCCACTTGGTCTTCTGAGTATTCAGGATATCTGTCAAGAAGATTGTCGACCTTCTTCTCCTATTCATTTATGAGGGCTTCATCTCTATTAAGTTCCTCCTCCTCATACTCTGAAATAAGCTCCTTTGTCTGATTATCCTCTTTTGAACTCACCCTTGAGTTTCCCTCAACAATCCTCTTTGGGAAATTTAACCATGATTGAGTGTGTTATGGTTTCTCAACCCACATCTACCACCACGACTGAGACAACCAATGTTTCCACTACTTCCATGCTTGGAACATCACTAGAAACACATTTGTATGGTGGCCTAACCATTCCACCTAGTTGCCAATCCTTATCTGGTACCTTTTATGGTGCATCATCCAGTTCATGGAATTCTCCCATGTATTCCTCTTATGGAATACCATCTAGTACTTATTTTATGAGTTCCACACAATATTCCCTTCCTCCTCCATCCCAACCTTTAATGGATCAACAATATGGTTTGTATTTCAGTGGACATAGACATTTACAATAGCCCACTCCACCTTAAACTCGATACCCTCCTCAAGGAGTGAAGTTTCCTCCATATTCCCCTTATATTTTAGTAGTGGGGAACCATGTTGCTAGAATGTATCAATATACTGATAAAATACCACAAGTTGGTGCTCTATCCTATTCGAGTCCCCCATTTCTTGGAATGGCTGCCAACCCTTGGCATCCTACATTGCTCGTACAACCTGGATCTGTTGTGAATCAAATTCAAAATTCTCGATTTGTTCCACCTACGTCTCAGATTCCTACTTTCCAACCTATATCCCAACCTACTCAAGGTATATCTCATGTAAGTCACCCTTTACAAGTTGCACCTCTAACTCAACATTTTCCATCGATAAATGGGACATCTCAATTCCCACTTACATAACCTATTTAAGTTACCTTATAGCCTCCATTTCTTGGTTATGGTACTCCTCAAATGCAAGTGAATCAATGTGTATATGGCATGGAACAAGCACCATCTAGCCAACCTTACATAGGGATGATATAAAATCCCATAGGGAAACCATATCAAGGTATTCCACAAATGCCTTACCAAGGTCAGAAAATTCAAACCCAACCACTTCAACCCTTTCATGGTTATCTTGCACCTATGAAACAGGGTTATGTTTATCCAAGCTATCAAAATCCTCCTTATCTAGGAGCAAAAATACATGTTTCTCAAGCCATTCCCTCTTACCTAGGATACCCTCCTCAAGACTTTAATAGGAAGTTTCCATTTGTAGAAACCATTGAATCGTCAGATATTACCCGTCTTACAAATGATCCCATTTCTCACTCTCCTTGGTGGTTGGTTATTCCTATGAAATTTTCGAATGATATCCAAAATTTCAATAGAAATCTTGGAGAATACTCGTATACGCATGTTATGATGTATCACTTATGGTGTTCTTTCAAATATTTAAATGCAAACTTTATCTGTTTATGGATTTTCTATCGTACACTTACTGGTATGGAAGAAAAGTGGTATATTGAATTACCATGAGCTTCATTTAAAAATTTAAGTGCCTTAGCAACCACATTCTTAACCCATTTTGAGTTTCCCATTCATTATGAGACTGGAACTAAACTTTTGACCAATTTCAAATAGTCTGATTCCACTCACATTTCTAATCATATTCATGAGTGGAAACATCATTTTAATTTGGTAAAAACCTTCATTCCTGATCATTTATTAGTTGAATGGTTTACTAAATCTTTATTAGCACCCATAACTAAAGTCGTTTCTAAGGGCAGATTTGTTACCGAAGAACAAGTAAGTGCTCGATCTCAATATCTTGATCTTTTTTACACCCAATATGGCACACTTTATGATAAAATACCCAATGCTATGAGACCTTCAAATACTATTCAAAAATATCCAGGTAAAGAATACATGTCGTTGATGACGTGATTGGTTCTGCTATCCAATGGTCATTGAGTAAACTATCTAGTTCAACTAATGCTATGGCTGCCCAAAACCCATCCCCCACTACTCGTTCGACTACTACTTCTGAGATTAACATTGTCCAATCCACGAAGGGAAAATATCAGTAACGATGAAGTAAGAAGAAAGGAAAAGGAAAGAAGAATAAATATAATCCTTTGTAGGGTAAACAAAATAACCAGTCTCTTGAAGAAAACTAGAAACCTTTCTATCCTTGTCTAATTTGTGATGAGGAGCATTCCACTCTTGATTTTCCACATTGGGAAGATGTAAATAAATTCCTTAAGTCATTTGTCATGCTTGTTGAGTTAACAAATACCTTTCTTAATCAGGAGACAAACATGGTTGCATGAGATCTCGCTTCCTCTTCCTCGGTTATGATGCTTTCCTCCACCAAAAAGAAAAATTAAGTTTGATTTCCTCCAACAAATAGAAAAATTAAGTTATGGTGGCTAAAATAAATAAGGACTATGGTAATATGAATCCCTCAGCTGGTAAGGCCAATGATCAACCCGCTAGTTCTACCTCATCCACTTAGGATCCTACTCCAAATATGGTTCCCATTTGTTACACCAATTATTGGTCATCTAACCTGTTACTATTAGATGGACCAAAGTACACCATCTAAGACCAAGTTTAACCTAAGTAAAATTTCTTTCACTATGAAAAATAACTTAGTAATCCATAATTTATTAAGTTGTTTATGGTCTAAACAGGAAACGCCATGAGGAAATATTGAATAAATCCATATTTGTTTGATTTTCCTCAAGGGATAATTAGCGAAACAACAGTTTAATTAATATTCCTGGTCATATTTAACCCAAAATAGGAAAATTAATGAGATAAATCACTATTTATCTTATTATTTTCTAGGAATAATTATTTAAACATTATTTAAATAGTATTCCTTGTTAAATTTGACTAAATCATTTATGAATAATTGAATAAATCACTATTTATTTAATTATTACTCAACCACATTCTTAAAATAATAAATAAATAATTTATTTATTTATTATTTACAAATAAAGGGATTTGACCAAATTCAAATTCTTTTTCCCTCCAACAAATATAATAAAATATTCCATAAAAATTGGATCTAGATTTGGTTAATAATATTTTAATTATGCACCAATATCTAGACTAACTCAATATTTTGTTATAAATAGAAGGGTTCTTCCATTCATTCACTACCTTTTGTTGCCTAAAGATCACTGTGGATCTATACTTTTGGTCTGACTTTGATCCTCCATCATTGTCATATTTTGCTACCATTTTGCTTGTGAGCTCCCTTTGAGTTCCATTTTTGTCTGGGTTTTCTATGCCATCAAGAGAGAGATATCTTAGATCTAAAGTGCTGAGGACATACAAGAACTCATCCCATTGAGGGGGACTGACAACATCTTTCTATGTTCCCTTCCCAAGTGTCATAAATACAAAAATTCTTTAAAAATATTCTTCTCTTGTCTATTGGATGCATGGAGCAACTCTTGCTTTTATTTACTGCTTAATGTGTTTAACTGCATAGATCTGGATTTTGTAGCATTTGTCTTGGTCAACTAACTGCAGATCTAAATAAATTGGTAGACATATTTGATGTTAGGGTTGTTTGTTATGCACAGCTAAAGTGAGATTTTTTCGTACGTTTGCAATTATAATTCACACTACCACCATTGAATTAACTATTAAACCTGCCAAGGGAATATTCACAAATCTGCATTCAATCCTCATGCAAGAGCTACATAGAACTATAACATAGTTGAGGATATGGCTTAAGCTCCTTCAACTATGTCAACTCTCGAGGTTTTTCATAATTGTCCTGCCAAGAAGAAGGATTTACTTGATGAAAATGGAGGCATCGATCCTTCGGATTATAGTCTTGTAGTATTTAACCATGAGAATCATACAGCCAAACTTCCATCACAACTGGATTTTATGATTTAGGTTGTTGTTCGAAGTAAGACCATCCATCAGACAATTATGGAGAAAGGAACCTCAACTTGTATCATGTCACTTTCTAGTTGGAATGCCACTGGTTCTCCTCAACTCAGCCAATCACAAACTACTCTCAAAGCCTTCGATGGAAGAGACGTACATAATTTTGAATTCATTATAGGTTGAATTAGCTAGAAAAATGGTGTCAATATAAGTCTAAGCTATAGGTAGACCATTAGATTATAAAACTCTACTAGGTTGCACTTGGATTTATGTCACAGCCATTGTGGTTTCCACTTATTTTATAATTATCACTTTCCCTCACTAGGGGGCATCATGGCTATTGATCAACTCACCTTATTTTCCAAAAATTCTCATGTTACTGGAAGCATACCTCTTGTGGGAGAAGCCCCACATCCCTATCAACATGTTAGAGTTGGATTGCTTAAGGATTCCACTTAAATGGGAAATTTTTCCCTTCCTCCCCCTCACAACCCAACCTCGGTTGCCTTTATCAATGTGATATCTTCTTTTACTATTCCATCTTGTCCTTGGATAGTACTAGATTCTTATAATATTTATTCCTTAGGTGAATGCATGCCACTCAATCCTTTTGAGCTCGAATATGAAACCATCTATTCTACCTGTTCAAAAAATTATAATTTATTCTCTTCGATCAATTGGCTCGATAATTCCTTAGATTATGGCTCATATTTTGATCCTTTCTCTGGTACATTTCCTACTGAGGAAAGCATAATGCAGATGATGATGCCAGATGATGCACCTTGGGACAATAGTAATCATATTTCCTCCTTTCATGATACCTTCGAGGATAATCTTAGTGATATCTATTCACCTAATATCATTGAAATATCTTCGAATTCTATATCTATCCATGATATTGATTATGAGGAAAAATTTTCTAATATTGAAGAGACTATTCCTTTTGATATTTTTATTAATCCAAATTTTTTTGAGAATGTACATATTTGTGCATCTTTCTCTCTCAATGAGGTCAAGGTCTATAAAGACATTTTCTAGGAATTCTGAGATGTTTTCACCTCGTCATATGAACAGATCCCAGATATTGATCGAAATATTGTTGTACATGAGATCAAAATGTATCCAGATGCTAAGCCAATTCTACAGCTTTTGTGTCTGGTCCATCTTAAGAAATTTGTTGCTATTAAGGAAGAGTTTGAAAAAATTTTGTGTGTTGGTTGCATTTACCTATTTCCTCTAACTGATTGGGTTTTGAACATTTTTCCTGTCATGAAGAAACAAGGCGTGATTTGTGTGTGTGTCAATTATCGGGACATCAACCATGTTTTTCCTGAGGAGAAATATCCTACCCTATTTATTGACTAGATTTTTAATAATTGTGTTGGAATTAAAGTATTTTTGTTTATGGATGGTTTTTTTGGCTACAAACAAATCAACATTCTCCCATCGGACCAACATAAAATTTGAATTTATCTTTCTGTGGGGCACCTTTTCCTATCGAAATCTCCCTTTCTGTTTGAAAATTGTTGGGGAAAATTTTCAGAGGGCAATGAATTATGCCCTCCATGGCATTAAACACATTGTAGAACCTTATTTTGATGACCTAACTACCCACTCAAAACATTGTACCGACCATCCAATGCATCTCAGAGCTGTATTTTTATGTTATTTACATTATAATATCATACTCAATTTGCACAAATTTTTTTTTGGTGTTCAATCCAATTGACTTCTTAGCTTCATTGTGTCAAAGAAATGAATTTGTATTGATCCTCTTAAAGTCCAATCAATCCTCAATTTTCCTGCTCCTTCCTCTCTTGTTCAGCTACAAGAAATCCAAGGGAAGGCTAACTTTCTATGGAGATTTGTTCCCAATTATGTTGTATTGAACAAAGGATTTATGTGATTGTTGACTAAAGGGGTTCCATTCGATTGGGACGATAGTTCTCAAAAGGAATTTGATTCTTTGAAATATTTTCTAGTTTGGGCATCATTGTTGTATCCCCCATATTATCAACATGGTTACTTCATATATATCGTTGTTGCAGTTACTACCATATGGTATTGGTCCAAGAGGACGACATAGGGGATGAGCATCCCATTTATTATTTGAGTTAGAAGTTAATGGTACATAAATCAAATATACTCACATTAAAAAGTTAGATTTGGTAGCTTTCTAAGTTGTTCAAAGGTTTTCCCGCTACATTCTTCTTCACAAGACTATGGTTCTTTCTTATTGCAACCCCATGACAAATATTATCATGATAATTATTGGGGGGGAATTAATCTAAATGGATTTTCATTCACTAAGAGACTGAATTGGAGTTCATCAAGTCCAAATCCAAGAAATCCTTAGTCTCTTCTGAACTGATATGTGACCTTCCCTTGTTTGAAACTTAGTCTACTTCTAACAATTATACTCCTAATGATTTGGTGTTTACGATAAATTCATCTGATCCATGGTATGGAGATATCATCATCTATGTCAAGACACATACTTTCCAGCCGATACCCCTCGCTCTAACCAGCACCATATCTGATACCAAGCTAAAATTTATATTATGATTGGCGAAACCCTTTATCATCATGGTATCAATAACATTTTTAGAAGGTTACTCACTCATGATGAGGTTGAGAAAGCTATAAAAAAATTCAATGCTGGGGCATGTGGTGGACATATGTCTGGTTATACCGCAACATAGAATACTTTCCATGCTGGCTATTTTTTCCCTACCATGTTTCATGATTGCATCCTCGTGGTCCAAAAGTGTTATGATTTTTAGATCTATGATCATAAAACTTGTGCTCCACCAGCTCCTTGACATCCTCTTGGAACAAGGTCCCCTAAAGATGCGAATTTTGTACGATTTTGTATATTTTTAGTCTTAATTAGTCTAACACAAGGGTTTTGGGGTAGGTCAAAGCCCTCAATGCACTGTAATGGGTCAAGGGTAGACCAAGAGTCCACAAACCATGGTTTGTGGACCATTGGAAGTGTAGGCTAAGTCGATATAAATAGATGAAAATTTTGAGTCTTAAGGTAGGCATGAATTAAGTCTGATGCTAAGTGCGAATTATTAGATCTATGGTTGGGTCGTTTGGGTAAGGACTCCTGCTGGCTGTGTGCGTAGAGATCCTTAGTCCTGCTGTGTGTGGACGCTACTGGCTGTGTGTGCAGTCTGTTTTTGGATTGTATTGGGTTTTTTATGCTAATATATGTGTATATAGTTAAAGTAGCTCTGTGTTATCAGATCTGATGTGTTACTATTGATGTGAACCTTTGGGCTCTGTTAGAACTAAGAATACAGTTGAGTTATCTGTTATCTGTTATGTTGTGAATCTGTCTATGTTATGGTATATCTATAATCTGTTAATGATGTGTTATGATAATTGCTGATACGCATGTGGATGAGAAGGTATTGACTAGATCTATAGCTCTGTTATATTGTGGATTATATTGTTAAAAAACTTGCGAACATATCTGTCTTGTACGAACTCGATAAGCTGCGAATGCAAATCTGTTTTACTTACCTACTCTCTCTCAGGGTGCGGAAACCTAGTTCCAGCACCCTCCCATACTGCTTCAGGTGAGACTTTGGCCTGCGCAAGAAGGTCACTGCCGAAAGGGATAGTAGTATAGGGGTTTGTTGGGAAACCTTAACCTCTGAACCTGGGTCAGGATCCCTCGAGCAAAAAAATGGTTTCATTGCCAGGACTGGGAGCATTTTGAGAGAGAGATCGGGTAATGCCAAGAGAACATTGGAGACCTAAGTAGAAAGAAATTAAAGAGTGGTTTGAAAAACGGGTTCAGGAATTTGTGGTAAAAGAAAATCGCAGCTCAAAGTTGATAGCAGAAAAGTGGAAGAATAAGTACATTTTCATGGAGGTCTATGAAATTTTCTTTGTGACATTTGTGACCAAGCTTGAGGAGTGGATGACAAGGCTCGTAGATTTCCAGACATGTTGGAAGGATGAACGGGTCATGCAATAGACTCCAGAGTTGATCCAACAGTTAGAAAAGACTGATAACACCATCACTTGTATGGTAGATCACTGGGTCGATAGTGTGCTGGGAGGATTTGTGATGGAGTTTGCAATCGATCAATTCGTATCCTATTCTGAGGCAAAGCAGAGGTTCTTCAAGGGTTTCTGGGGTAAGTTTCTGAAAACCTTGCCATTACTAATTAAGATATTATTGTGCAAAAAGAGAATTCTATGTAGCCATACAAAGTGAATGAGCTCTGATCAGAGCGAGGGTACAACACAGAGTGGAAAATACTACAAAACTAATCAAGAAGGAGATAGATCTGTCTATAGTCCAGTAAGGGATTTGGCTACGCATAGCCATCCAACTACACCATCTTTGAATCAACATAGGGGTAAGAAATCACTTGTATCTCCACCCCTGGAAGACAAGATGGCCTCGCACATGAAGCTACCTACCTTCAAGGGCGTAGGGGACGAAGATATGGATCAATTCTGGTTTGTCGCAGAGTCAGTATGGACTGCGCAGAATGTGGCCAACGATGCTATGAAGAGGGCACAACTGTCCCTTACCTTTGAAGGAAGAGCCCTGGATTGGTATATGGGATACGTAGCTCAACATGCGAATGTGACCATTACAGATCTTAAAAATGCCCTAAAACAATAGTTTCAGAAGCCTAAATCCTACTCTCAGATAGTGAATGATCTAAAAGATTTCAAGCATGGACCCTCTAAGTCTGTATGGGAAGCTGAACAATGGCTAAAGAAGGTAATCAGAGAAGGGGAATTTATGTACGATGATAGAAAACACAAGGAATGGTTCATCACTATGTTACTACCTCACCTACTCGTACCTATGGGACAAAAAGCCATTGAATCGCAAGAAAAGGCCTTGGATATTTCTATGAAATTAGAAGTTGCATCAAGAGATGATACTTGGATGGGAGTACAACAGATCCACGGCCAGATGGATGCGATGCACATCGAGATCCAGAACCTGCAAAAGGATTGAGGGAAGGAAGCTAGCGCAGCTGTATGGTGCATATGATGTAGGGTATCGGGCCATACCAAGGATCAGTGCCCACTACCGGCAAGCTACCTACAGGCGGGGGGACCCAGTCCATTGCGCCCGGGACCAAGTGGACCTACATTGTGGTGTGATGATTTGCGCGTAGCCGGCTTGCATGATACCAACCATTGCCCCCTGTATGGGTGCGTATGTCCCAGAACTAAAGCAACAATGGTGCTGGTTTTTCTGATCAGTAGGACACGATGAACAGAACTATCGCACTTATGATCTAATGATAGATCGGGGAAACCTATATAGGGTACAATTAGACCCTTCTTCACCAAGATCCCCCTCAGGCATATGTGGCTCCCCAGATAGGGGTAGGGGAGGGGGCCAAGGCGGAATCATAGGTATGGGAAGAGGACAACTGATTTGCTATAACTACGGAGAGGTAGGGAAATTTGCGAGGGACTGCCCGAACCCTACGAGACAATCCTGCAGATATTGTAGACAACTGGACCATGTGATTGAATACTGCCCAATTCTGGTAGCCAAAATGCAGGAAAAGCATCAAACACCTACACAGAATGTACAAAAGGTTAAGGCAGAACCTCGAGATGAAGGAACAAGTGTTAATGTCATAACACGTAGCGGCATGGCCACTAGGGGAGCTGAGGAGAAAGCTGTAGTTGAGCCTCTTATCCAGAAAGAAACCATCAAAGAATAAGGGTTGGACCTACAGAAGGAAAAGGAAACCTTTGTCGCAGCTCACCAAGACTTTGCTAAGGCCGAGGCATCTACTGCTCAAGCCCCCGCGAACCTCAAAGTAGATGATGAGGTCAAACCATTTTTGCAGGCATGTATGAAGCTGTTGCGTAACCAACGGGCCGTAGAAAACCTTCAAGATTTAATAGACAACTACGTAGAAAGGACTAATCCACCCCTAGAAGTTAAGGATGTGCAAAAACTATACAAGCATAAGAAACACAACGCAAATTGGTGATTACGAAATGCATCAGGTTATTTTGGACCTGGGATCAAATGCGAACGTACTACCCAAGCAAACATGGCAGCAAATGGGAGAACCCAAGTCGGAATCGTCCACTATACAACTGCACTTGGAAAATCAAGAGAAGATGATACCATTGGGGAGACTGTCAAAGATCCTGGTAGATATCACAGGAGTTAAGGTTCGGGTTGAATTTGAGGTCATTCAGATTGTAGAAGATGCATACCCCTATCCTGTGCTCCTAGGATTGGACTGGACGATAGATATGGGAGGTATCATCAACCTAAAGAAAAGAATCATGGTGTTTGAAAATGAAGGTATGCGAGTGATGGTACCATTAGACCTTGCAAAAGGAGAACAATATACAGAGCTGGTGCATGAAGAAGAGGATGTGGATCATATTTATAAGTTAATTGCGTGGGACGAAGATTGGATCAATCCCACAGCCGATGGTGTACTCTGCTGGGAAACGATAGCGAGTGTTTCTCTGACTCCGACGGAGAGATGGAAAATTGTCAGAATCGGTTACATGATGTATCTACGTGGCAATGCCTTAGGATCACCAAGGACTTCCGATACATCTCCTCCGAGGTAAGAGAACTACTCTACTTTGATGGATATGGTAGTATTAAGGGTTTTTTACGAGCATTTGAAGCTGAGGTTCTGAGAGAGTGAAGGTTATGGGCCCTTAATTTAGCTATGCGCGCAAGACCTGCGAGGTGGTGGGACATGCATAAGGGGGAATTCCAGGATTAGGAAGAGTGTAGGGATATGATGATCCTATGATTTGAACCTCTGGTTCACTTGTGCGTAAAGGAATGCCTTGGGCCAGGGGACCCACGCGAGCATTTGTTTGCTTGGATGGAGAAATGGTGTGACCGGACTACAAAAGAATGGGTTCACCTGTTTATTCATGCCTTGGGACCAATTCCCACCGCAAGGTACTTAGATGCAGAGCTACATCAACGCACCCGCCACTAGGAAACATTCAAGGATGAATTTTCAAGAACATTTGGGTTAGCAGGGGGAACGGAGGCGCTTGAAAAATCTCTACAGGATATAAATACCTTTGTATTTAATGAATCGCACCCTTATGCAGCACTTTGGGAACCAAAATGGGAAACACAGATGAAATATATTGTCATCTGCCACAATATAGCAATAGAAGAATTTGATGAAGATCTGCACAATGTCTCTATCCCAGAATCGGAGGGAGAGCACAAAGTTGCGGGACCCCCACTACGAACTGTCGATGTTACTAAGCCTCTGAATCTGCGAGAAGTCAATAGAATAGCAGCCTAATTTGGCTAGAATTGGGGATTAATAGGATGATGATACAGTTGGCAAAGTTGCAGAACTGCTCACAGAATATCAAGACTTATTCCCGACGAAGTTTTCAGAGCTTAAGGGGATCACAGGGGACCTAGGGGTCATGCACATCATGTTAAAATTAGATGTGCACTCTGTGAAGCAGAGGACTTATCAACTAAAACCTAAGTATAAAAAAAGGACGAGGAAGAAATTGATAAGATGCTCATCGTAGGTATCATTGAACAGGTTGAACAGTCAGACTAGGCAAGCCCGATTGTGGTTTAGGAGAAAAAGACAAAGGGAGAGATACGGATCTGTGTGGACTTATGAAAAATTAATGATGCCTGCATACATGATCCCTTTCCCACGTCGTTCTTAGACAAAATCCTTGATAGCATGGGAGGGCAAGAAGCGTACTCATTTATAGATGGATTCTCAGGCTACCATCAAATCAGAATCGCACTTGAAGATCGTATAAAAACTACGTTTGCTACTGAATGGGGATACTTTCAATATAGTGTCATGCCTTTTGGGCTCAAGAACGCCCCTGCCATATTTTCTTGGGTGGTGGTCACAGTGTTCAAAGAGTGTCATGCAGTTACTCTAGCTGCAGAAGAAAAATGGTTGGCTCTGGAAGAGCAACAGAAAGTCGTGGTCTACATACTTCAGGCTGAGCTTTGAGCTTTGTAGCTAAAGACGGACACGTTTCAAACTAGTATGATTTAGGTATGAACGACCTCAACAAATAGTAGTGCAGCACTTGTTATAACGGAAATCTAGTTCTGTTCCTTGCTAGGTGTAGCCCTCACGATAATTCCACCCGACTTGGGAGCGCAAGTCCAGGCCTTTGCAGAGGTACAGTTGGATCTAGCCAGGTTGCCACATGAATCATTGTAGGTTCTCCACACCTCCTTGTTCGAAGAAATTCAACACTGGGACCATTGAGTGCACTAGTAGCTCAGTGTAGCTGAGCAGACAATTGAGGAAAAAAATGTTGAAGTTTCCCAGGTACAGGCTGCGTGTGCCCTCGCAACTTTACAGCAGACGGAGTTGGAACACCTCATTAGTAGGCTCTGCGTAGACGTTTCCAAAGATATTCCAGCCTCTAACATCCCCTAGGCCAAGATTGAGGGGTTGGTCGCAGCATTACGGGCCTCAAGGACCGAGATCCAGGCGATCAAAACAGATATGGAACAACAGATCGCAGATTTGCAAGCCAAATTGTAGCCAGAGACACCACTGGAGGTGCGGGCCCAGTGAGCAATGCTGGTTACGACAGCCACGAATATGATTACAGGATAGATTGCTCAGGGTGCCCAATTACTGGACACAACCATGTAGTTATGGACCAAGGTACAGCACGACCCGCTCCTACGTGAAATCAACCAGGACTTGCGATAGAACGAAGAAGCTTTCGAGAACTTGGAAGCCACGATCCCTACTCGAATTCCTGCTCAACGATTGGCATGAATTAGAACTAGCCACACCCTTCTATATGATATCGAGGAGCTCCACCAGAAGAAGAAGACTCTCAGCGACTGCCTTAAGCCATGGGATGATGAAGCCATCAAGCTCTCTCAGGATATCAATGTCATTGTTAAATAACTGAACCAGACTTTGGAGAGCATCAAAGCTGCGACAGAAGGACCAACTTCACAAAAATTGGTGGATATTGCTCAAAACACTGCTGCTGAGAGTGAAGGAGTGCTACCCCACTGGTTGAGACAATCAAACTACAGCAGGCATAGGTGGATACCCTGCGACCACAGTGACTCGGGATGAGTCACAAGATTGTGTTGGGGGACTGTTGGAACAGGGTCCCCTAAATCTGTGAATTTTGTACAATTTTTTATATTTTTGGTCTTAATTAGTCTAACACAGGGGTTTTGGGGTAGGTCAAAGCCCCGAATGCCTTGTAATGGGTCAAGGGTAGACCAAGAGTCTGCAAACCATGGTTTACGGACCATTGGAATCGTAGGCTAAGTCGATATAAATAGATGAACATTTTGAGTCTTAAGGTAGGCATGAATTAAGTTTGATGCTAAGTGTGAAATATTAGATCTGTGGTTGGATCATTTGGGTAAGGAATCCTACTAGATGTGTTCGCGAAGATCCTCAGTCCTGTTGTGTGCAGACCCTGCTAGCTGTGTGCGCATGATGTTTTTGGATTGTACTGGGTTTTTTATGCTAATATATGTGGATATAGTTAAAGTAGCTCTGTGTTATAGGATCTAATGTGTTACTATTGATGTGAACCTTTGGGCTCTGTTATAACTAAAAATATAGTTGTGTTATCTATTACCTGTTATGCTGTGAATCTGTCGATGTTATGGTATATTTGTAATCTGTTAATGATGCATTATGATAACTGCTGATACACATGTGGATGTGAAGGTATTGACTAGATCTATAGCTTTGTTATATTGTGGATTATATTGTTAGCAAACCTATGAACATATATGTCTTGTGCGAACCCGATAAGCTGCAAACGTAGATATGCTTGACTTACCTACTTTCTCTCAAGGTGCGGAAACCTGGTTCCATCACCCTCCCATACTGCTTCGGGTGAGACTTTGGCCTGCGCAAGTGGGTCACTGCTGAAAGGGCCAGTAGTATAGGGGTTTGTTGGAAAACTTTAACCTCCGAACCTGAGTTATGACTCCTCGAGCCAACACATCCTGTTATTATCGTTGGAAGTTTCACCAAATGGGGAATTTACTATATGACATGTAACTCTCACTTAGACGGGGGGCATGGCTACATCATTATGGCGGTAGATTATTTTACCAAGTGGGATGAGGTGATTCCTTAATATAATAAAAATGACGAAACAATTTCTTTTTTACTATTTAATCATGTCATTGCAAGATTTTGTGTACCATAGGATATTGTTACAAATCATGGGAAACATTTACGATATCACATGATGTCTGAGCTTACTTCCAAGTTGGGCCTTCACCGTGAAATCTTGACTCCCGATTACCCACAAGAAAATGGGAAAGTAGAAGTTATTAACAAAGTTTTGAAAACAATGCTACAATGCATGATACAGATCCACAAATCAGATTGGCACCTTATCCCTTATGCATATTTGTGGGAATATTGAACTTATTTACGGACTGCTACTAGATTCACACCATTTCAATTGGTGTATGGTTTGGAGGGAATCCTTCCTATTGAGTGCGATACTCCATCTCTCAAAAATTTTTTTGAACTCCTCCCCACCATATCCACAGAAGAAGAGCGTCTCTTACATATGACACGATTAGATGAAACCCAGTGTGATGTCGCGATGGCTAATGAGGGCCCTAAGAAATGTGTTAAGGCATAATACAAAAAGAACATTAAGCCTCGTGCATTCTAAAAAGGTGACTTGGTCCTATTGTATGATCAGGAATATGATACTTTATGGTTTGGGAAGATCGAGCCAAAGTGGCTAGGCCAATACATACTGAAATGTGTCCTCGTGAAAGGGGCCTACAAGATTATTTATTTATATGGAGTTCCAATGGCGCAACCTAGAAATGGGTTGTACCTCAAAAAATGTTATGCTTAAGTCATTTTTGCATAGTCACTTTGTACATACTATCTATAGGTGTGTTGAGTGTGTTTGTAGTATGTTATTTTGGGAGTTTCCTACTAACTTTGTTAATCTTGCTTTAGATTTGGTTTGTAGATGTTGGCAGCCGTTTAACCATGTGTTGGCTATGTTGATGGAACTAGTCATAGTATTCAGAACCTTTCCTCCACGGCATGGGTTATCTATGCCTTGAATAGAAAGTTAGTGAGTTTACAAGGGATTTGTATTGATCTCTCTACCAATAATGTTATCACTAAGCTAGAAACAGTTGGGTTGTTGAACTATCAACCTATCACAACTATTTCAAACCACTGTACACTAGAATTTAGCCCTTCCAATTAGAGAGGGATCTCTCCAAGAAAACAAATGAATATTCAAGATAAGATCTATATTGAATGTGGCTAAATATTTTTGTGTTTTAAGTTATTTTTTAGGTGGAATATTTATGAAGGCTACCATTGGGCATGGAGTCAGCTATGGGACTTAAATTACAGGCAAATGCAATCCATGGAAACTAAGGCAGTTAAGCTTAAAAGATAACTTTTTACAACAAAAACATACTACATGAAGGAAATTGGAGCATAAAAATATGAATTAAAAGTAATCATGATACTATGAAGTTGATAACAATATGGAAAATGGAAAGACAGAAATACATAAGCTCAAAATAAATCGTAGGTTTGAAAAAAATTATTGCAACTACATATTAGCTTGATAGAAAGAAATTACATAATAGCCTTCTCATTACATTCCTCAATCTCTTAAAACTCAAAACCTCCCTCATTTATAGATTTAGGTCTCATAAAATGGTCTGCCACCTAGGCCAGCCTCAAATTCCTACTTAAGAGACCTATTCCTAATAGAATTACATCACTTGGAGACTTCCTAGGGATATCTTTTCTGTTTGGTAGAGTTTGAATACAAAAATGATTCTTCTTTACTTAAATAGCTCAAAAATTTATTTTAATAACCCTTATAAAATGAAACCAAATTATATTCTGAATGTGTTGGATTGGTGATGTGTCATCATGTCACGTGGATGCTGAGCTAAACCTCCACCAAGTTGAATTTTAAAATTTCTACACAAATATGGCTAGGAAAAGTTCTGTAAAATAGGCCTCAAAGATGAGTGTGTGTTTTCCAAATACCGATGGTCATGAAAAAAATTAGAGAGGTTTTTGTAGATGGGGCCTTGATGAAGAAAAAATTGCTTCAAATTTCCAAAATTCATTTCCATTTGGCCAAAAAGTGAGCTGGAAGTTGACTTCTAAAACAATCATTTCTAGAACTTTCGTAGCAAACTCCAAAATCCACCTTTTGCTTAATCTTTGACCTTTTTTACTGTTGGAGGGTCTTCCTTGGGGCTAATGAGGTAAAAAAATTCTCTAAGCCATCCTTATTCTAAAATTTTTACTGAAGTTTACCCTCAAAGAAGCCTACAACACTTTCGTAGCAAAATCTCGTCTTTAAGCCCGGGACTTGCTACGAAAGTACCTAGTTTGTTGATATTTTTCACCTTCTTCATTTTTTCACCTCCAAAACACTACTAAAGCCTATACATGCTTGTTATGATATTATAAGAAAAAATATTGTCCAAAAATCTATTTCCTTACCATCTTTCATGGAGTAACATCACCATTTTTCACAACCATTTTAAGACCCTTTTTCTTCAATTCAGTTTGTATCATTTTTATCAAACCAAACTAACATGTTGAGGTGTTGGTTAACTGATACACTAGAGTTAAAACCTTTTAAACCTGAGTTGAGATGGTGAGTTGTCCAATTGATGAGATGGCATCATAATGAGATATCTTCCATATGGATTTTGATTGTTCATCTTCCCCCTTGAACAAGAAGAACAATAATATTCATGCTATTATTTGATGATTCATCCACCTTTTCACTGCGTTGACTGCTCAAAAACATCATAAACACATAATGCTGGAATGAAAATAGAGTACAAAAACTTTAGTATCAAATCCTGACCTTTGTACACTGAATTTGTTGCAGAAGTTGGTAAAAGTGTCAAATTCACTCTAGATTAACTCATGCACAACGATTTTTTTGGATTTTTCTTTGACAGTGACACCTCTTACATTAATTATTACCTATAAAAATCACCAAAATACCCCCACACATATGAGTTTTTTTTGAAAATTACAAATTGAAAAGATATTATTCAACCGTAAGTAAATTACCCTAATTGACTCAAGACCAACCTAATGGTTATCATGGATAAAAATGGCTCCAATGGGGATGTTGTGCCCCTGTGGTGCAGCAAAGAACTCATAGAACATGTGCATATTCATTGGGTAGTTTCCAACATGAATGCTGCAACTTGCAAACTAACTTCTGCTCTTAAAACCAAACTACCATTCAGACTGAAAATATACAAACTAATAATCACAACTATGACTAAAAACCTTGTTGCAAACTGAAGATACTACTGCTGAAAACTTAGATGCTCAAACTTGTGAGCTTATTTATGTACATAAAAATCTACCCTATGCTGAAAATCATATGTTTGATTCAAGCAATATGAAACCTCCAGTATAGGCAGTCAAAGAGCTGATCCAACACCTGGGCTTCTTGATTATGCTTGAAAAAAATCATAAATGGATCATCTATTGGAAACTCATAATGAAAATTGAATCCATAACCTCAAGTTATAAATTAAAGAAACTCCACCTTCATTGATTACTAGAAAATACTTAACAAAGGATCTTGATAATCATGAAAATTCATCTCTTCTTGACGAGTAAAAAAATGAGGGCTGAATTCATTCAAAACTGATGGATTCTTTTGTCATATGTATTCAATTTTGAAATCATTCTTAAGACAAGACTCTGACTGTTCATGAAAATATTCAATGGGAGAAACCATATCATGTGCTACATGGTTGTTTAAAAATTAATTTTCATGCATTACAATGAGAATTTCATATATATCATCATGCATAAACAAAAAAAATTGATCATTTAAATCTGTAGCAAGACATTTTGGGAAAACAACTTGTATATCAAAAAATTGATGATTATTCTCTATTAGTTTTTCCTCATGAAAACCTTCAAGCATACTCAAGGAATCAACCTCCTCCTCATGATGAAAATAAACATGTTTCACATAAACTTCTCCTTGCTCCTGCCCATTTTCATGTTGCCCAGGATACAACTCTTTGTTCTCAATATGCTCAGAATTTTTTTGATATGCTCAAGGATTATCATTAATTTCTTGGGTATAATCTTATTGAAACAAAGGTTCAAAAAATGAACAAATTGAAGAGCCATGCAACTGACCATCTTTACGTTCCTCTTTATCACATAAATATTGGCAAGGCTAGTGAGAAGAGAATTCATAAAGTGCCACTAACATATACTCCTCCAAGAACTCTCCATTATCACCAAGATTTTTAAGATATGAAATAAAAACCTCACAAAAATCACAACAGTCTTGTAACAGTGATAAAGAAGAATGCATTTTATCATAATGTTCGAAGAATGTGCTATGGAAATCTTTAAGAGAGAACAAGCTTCCCAGTTGCAACCCTTCATACCATGTTCTAGCTTCATCCTCTAGGGTGGCCATAAACATGTTCATGAGATGATCCTCAGGAAACTCAACTCGAAACTTATGTACATGCATATGGAATCTAACCAAGTGAAGGGCAACATTATCTTTCTTTTTATTTTTAAAGAAAGGAATATAACTTAACCAATCAACTCTAGGCATAGGATTTGAAAAACTAGGGATATGAGACCGATTCATAGGGCATACCTAGCATTATTTCTTCCAATAAAACTCCTCTTGGAACTTCTTCAAGCTAGTAATCTTCAAGCAGTGGAGTCACCATGAAGCTATGAATATATGAATTCTTCAAGAATGGAGTCACCAAGGTAGAAGTACAACCTCAAATATTTCTGATCTCCTTCTACCTTCAAGAGCTCAGTTACTTTTATTGGAATCAATTACCTATTTGAATCAATTACCCGGGATAATGTAGCTTTGAACTCCCGAAAGACACACCAAAATTTAATCACTAAGATAGAACCAATTGGGTTGTTCAACTGTCAACCTAGCACAAGTATTTCGAACCACTTTAGACTGGAAATTAGCCCTTCTAATGAGAGAGGTCTCTCTCTAAGAGAAAAAATGAATATTCAAGATAAGATATCTATTGGAGATGGCTAAATATTTTTGTGTTTTAAGTGATTTTTTAGGTGGAAGATTGTATGAAGGCTACCATTGGGCATGGAATCAACTATGGGACTTCAATTACACGCAAATGCAATCCATGGAAACTGAGGCAATTAAGCTTAAAAGATAACTTTTTACAGAAAAAACATAGTACATGAAGGAAATTGGAGCACAAAACTATGAATTCAAAGTAATCATGATATTGTGAAGCTAATGACAATATAAAAAATGGAAACACAAAATTACATAAGCTCGAAAGAAATCTCAGGTCTGAAAAACAACTATTGCAACTGTTTATTAGCTTGATAGAAATAAATTACATAATAGCCTTATCATTACATTCCTCAACCTCTTCAAACTCAAAAAATCCCTCATTTATAGAGTGAGGTATCATACAATGTTCTTCCATGAGGGCTAGCCTCGAATTCCTACTTAAGAGACCTATTCCTAAAATAATTACATCACTTGGAGACATCCTAGGGACATTTTTTCTGTTTGGAAGAGTTTGAATAGAAGAAGGACTCTTCTTTCCTTAAATAGCTCAAAAATTCTTTTAATAACCCTTATCAAATGCAACCAACTAATCTTATGAATGTGCTAGACTATTGATGTGTCATCATGCCACGTGGATGCTGAGTTGGACCTCCACCAACTCGAATTTTAAAATTTCTATACAAATCTGGCTAGGAATTTTTTTTTGTAAAAAAAGCCTCAGTGCATATTTTCCAAAACCTGATGGATGTGAAAAAAATGAGACCGATTTTTGTACATGGGCTCGAGCTGAAGCAAAACCTCCTTCATATTTCCAAAATTAATTGCCATTTGGTTTCAAAGTGATCTTGAAGTTGACTGCTAAAACAGTAATTTCCAGAACTTTCGTAGTGCACTTTCGTAGAAAACTCAAAAATCCACCTTTTGCGTAATATTTGACCTTTCTAACTACTCGAGGGAATTCCTTGGGGCTAATGAGGTAAACACATCTTCTAATACATCCTTGTTCTGAAATTATCACTAAATTTTACCCTCAAAGAAACCTACAACACTTTCGTAGAAAAATATCATCTTTAAGCCCGGGACTTGCTACAAAAGTACCTAATTTATTGATATTTTGCACCTTCTTCCTTTTTTCACCTCAAAAAAACTACTAAAGCTTGTACATGCCTGGTATGATAGTATAAGACAAAATATGGTCCAAAAATGTGTTGCCTTACCATCTTTCGTGGAGTAACATCATCATTTTGCACAACCATTTTAAGACCCTTTTTGTTCAATTCAATTTGTATCATTTTTATCGAACCAAACTGACATGATGAGGTGTTGGCCAACTGATACATTGGAGTTAAAACCTTGTAAACCTGATTTGAGATGGTGAGTTGTCCAATTGATGAGCTCGCATCATGATGATTTGTCATCCACATGGAGTTTGACTGTTGAGTTTCTTCCTTGAACAAGTGGCACAATAATATTCATGCTCTTATTTGATGTTTCATCCAAGTTTTCAATGCGTTGACTGCTCAAAAACATCAAAAAAGCATAAAACTGGAAGAAAAACATAGTACAATAACTTTTATAGTAAATCTCAACCTGTTTACACTGAATTTGCTGCGGAAGTTGGTAAAAGTGTCAAATTCACTCTAATGACCAGATTAACTCATGCACAAAGATTTTTTTGGATTTTTCTTTGACAATGACACCTCCTACATTAATGATGACCTCTCAAACTCACCAAAATACACACAAACATATGATTTTTTTTTTTAATTAAAAATTTAAAAGATCATATTCAACCCTAAGTAACTTACCCTAATTGACTCAAGACTAACCTAATGGTTATCATGGATTAAAAATAGCATCGTTGATTATAATTTAATGATTGAGTTGTTGTGTTATGATATTTCCCATGGCATCTGACATACGGTGGTTAGGTTTGAATCATAACTTGTAGTACGACACATGACAAACTTCTATTATGTAAGAAGTCCAAATATGATTTGTATTATTTTTAGGTTCATCTTCTAGAAATACATTTTGATTATATCCAATATCAACACATTCCTGTAAGTCTAAACACATTAATAGATGCATTAGTGCATCATGTTTTAGACAGACACTTGCAAAATTTGTAATAAAATTAAATACACATCACACATATTGAATAATATAATAGAGAAAATAAGGAACATGGATAGATAGATAACTATATATAAAATTTTGGTTTTACAGAAACTTCTTTGTGGGACACATATGGCCACACAACCTATTATATAAAAAACACATGTGGTCAAAATATGGTTCTAAGGTCTCCTAGTAGAAAAGTCCCGATGGTGTTCACTATAACAAAGACTCATGCGGGCTACTTTGCACAACAACTGAAACATGCACTCAGGTGCTCCAATGGTGTAATGTTGCAACCTCATAGGGATATGATTTACCCCGGTCTCTGGTATGCTATGGGTTAATCCCTCAACGTGATGCTCAAACTCTAAAACAGTCTCAAATACGTTAAGATCCTGCATCACCTCCCGTGCCCCTATAACAACTTGTACTCCAATCTTTACATGTAGTGGTTCTCTAGGATGTTAAAGATAAGATGAAGCCACTGGTAAAACTAGTCCAACATCTCCATGTAAAATTGGTAGTTAGCTTGGATACATGAAAATTAACAAAACAAATTGTAAAAAAAAAAAAAAATTCTAAACGATTTTGTTTTACCTATGTCACCGCATTTCCTACCTTCAGAAACCATGAGCTCTGGGTCTCCATGAAAGTCCAACCCTTCATATGGGTATTATTCGATCATAATGAGCTTCTTTCACAAGCATCAGAAGAAAACATGTGTGAAACTCATGGAGGAAGGACCTCCATGTTGAGAGAAGAGCTCTACCCATCGCCTCATTTTTGCAAGCGTGGGTTCTATAAGCTCAAGGGAAATATGTTGAGGATGAAGTAATGGAATCCTCTCCAAGGAAAATGATATAAATATGAAACCATATCCAAATTTTTTCAACGTTCCATCCTTTTCTTTAGTGATTTGTTCCTTCATATTCGCTAACAACCCCTCACTCCAATTGAACATTGTTGGTTATATGCATTCTAATGCTAATTGCATTTGGGACCTATTATCCAAATGTAGAGTAGCACTAATGGAAAATATAGCCGTGATAAAAAATATTGTCCGGAGAGGAAAAAAAATCACATCTTTAATATAAATTTTCCCATATTTTGTTGGTTGGGAATGAGGTCTATAATGTGCAGAAATGTAGTCTTAACAATATCACCACCCCTTCTCAAACCAAAAAATGAGATAGGAGTTCCTCTCCTTGATAAAAATATCAAGAAAATGATATCTTCCATCTGTATACTGAGCATATGTGCTCCAAGAATGAAGCATTGTGCCTGAATTTCGCATGCTCTGACTAGATACTCCAATAATTCCAGCTAACCTCTCATTCTAGGAAGCCAAAGGAACTTGAGAAGCCCATAGTTTCTCAAAGCCCAATTAGTTTTTGGATCATTGGAAACATCCATGTCATGGTTTTAATTTTCTCTTTCTTGCCAAATCAAAACCATTTTTGTTCCGGTAGATAACTCAAATGCACCAAAAATAATACTTAGAATGATCCTCATGAAAAAATTTGAGTGAAAAACATGAATCCTCTTTTTCAAACATGCCCAACGCACCCTACTAAAGGAGGAAAGAGTGTTGCATCACACCCTCCCTTCTCTATGAGGTGCGCTAAAGTGCTTTTCCCAGTTATACCTTTCCCGGTATAGTGAAACTTTCAAAATTGAAAGGGTGCGCTAGAGCTAGGGTGCAATATTAAAGTCCAACAACACTCAAAACTCAAGAAATTTTGGATGAAATAAAAAATGGAGACCATGAAAATAAAAATAAAGGTAATATCTCCTTGTTGAAGGGATTAATGCATGGGTGATTATAGAAATAAAAACCCTCTTGGGTCTCTTGGGACCCAAGGAAAATGGATTAGATGACTTGCAACTATTCAAAGGCACATGCACACATTCATGTTAATCTAGAATTTCCAAAGTAGAAGAGAAGAGTTACCTCATTTCATCTAGATTTGGTTTTCCAAAGATCTCAATGTGACAAAGGGAAGATCGCTTCACCCGCTCCTAGAACAATACCTTCACATAGATAATACAATAAGTAACCTTCAAAATATATAAATATTGACAATGAAAATCATTAACATATCAGATAATGTAAAGCTAACATGCATCTAATAAGACTATCGATCTCGAATTCACATCAACATATACATAAAAGAAGTTTCAACATAATCAAGTATACAAAACAAGAGTATATCTATATTATTTGATGAGAGAAGGATGATTACAACCATGGTTTCTAAATCAATCCTTACCTTTAGCTCCTTGGATCCTATCTCTCTCTCTCTCTCTCTCTCTCTCTCTCTCTCTCTCAACTCTTCTAGAACATAACAATACTAATCTCAAAATTATGATCTTTGTTACAATGACCAAGCCTTTAATTTATAAATTAGGAGAGTCTCTCCTTACCAATTTCTCCATGAGTTCCAATGAAGAAAAATCTTGAAATTTTCCTTGCTTTACTGATTATTCCCTTCCTGTGAAGCTCTATTACAATTAGAAATGTCCTTAGATAGGACTAATGTAGGCATTTCCTGCTTTTTTAGTTGATATTTGAGTGAAAAGTGGAGTTTCAGTCAGTCAACTCATGCTTTGACCTCCGAAATCCCATAAATATCCAATAATGCTTCCCTTTAGGCAAAATAGAGCGTTAAGATAAGGACTAATTCCTTTTTCTGAGGCATGTGAAGTGTTATAATGGCCCTTGTCTGTTCCTCGGGTGCATTACCTTGGAAAATAGGCCTGCAACTTTAGTATTTCTTCAAGTCAAAATATCATTCTCCTCTGAGATGGTGAGGAGGTCATTTTGTGTATAACAAATTTCCCCTGACGTGTGAGATTAGAGACAATGACGATGGGTGAAATAATTTATGTAAAAAGAGAGAGAGAGAGGATTGGAGCTTTGGAATTGCAAGGATACATGAAAACAACAAAATATGTCAGAAATATATAAAATATCCCGATTTGGGAATTCCCATGCTCACTAGCTATATCAAAGTGCTTCTCAGAAGAGGTAAGACTTTCATATCCGCCGATAGGCACAATGTGGAAGTTGTGTGATAATATGGTCAATTCGAAGTGATGTCTCTGAAAAAAATATACACAACTTGGGAGAGAAAATAAGGCTGAGTGATGTAAGCCTCTACCCAAGGTATTGGTCTCCACCTCTATGAATGACATATTTATGTACATGTGAATATTAAAGGACTTGAATTCAAACATTTTAGAAATCATTTGATTACTAGTCAAAGATGAAAACTGTTAATAGACACGAGGATGGAAATCAATAAGGATGATGGTATCCAAGATGTCCAGTACAATCTAGCGAGTGTGAAAAGTTTGTTGCCGTCGAATGCTCATAGAATCATTCAACTGGGAGCCAATAATGAAAACCCCCAATCAAATGCAGGGTAACTTGCCACTGAGGACTACAAGTTCTAGGGTACTTATATGTTTCTGTATATTTTTCCTAGATAGGATGTTTAATTAAATAGGAAGATATTTTTCAAAGGTAGGCAATAAGGTGTCCTACATAAATTGACATGAAACAAGAAAAGAATGATTTTTTTGGAGATAGATTTTGAGCAATGGGTCAAACTAGCGAAGGGAAATTTCAGGCATATGATGTTATGGTCGATACATGAAGTAGAGAGTAGATGAATCCTTGGAACAATAGAAGGCATGCCATAAAGGTTACCAAGCATCTTAGACTCATGAAAAAAAAAGATTGTTAGGATACAGGGATGCAGGAACATCAGGGTATGAAGGCTAAACTCATAGAATGGTGGGATTTGGTGATAAGCTGACAAAGAGGATTGCTGAGGTGGTGCCATGTTCAAGGGAGTGAAAAGGGTACTACTGCTAAAATATCCTTCAGAATATATATTTTAAGCCACTATTCTATCCAATTTTCCCCATCTGATTAAGTTTAACGAGTCCAAAATGGTAAACGCGGTGGTATTTTGATATTTAGAGAGTCTGAAAAGTCCATAAAGACAACTCCAAGGGGTTCCTTTGTAATGGTTGATGACCAAGTGTGACAAAGAATTAATAGTACAACCGACACAATTAATTTTCCATAAGTTAGTCCATTTGATGCAGGGGCATCCGAACGAACTCAAATTAAATTTAAATTCTGAACCTGAAGAGGTGGACACACGGACAATCACACAAATTTGGACAAAATTTGTTAAAACAAAATTAGTTTTCTATAACCGTTTCTTGATCTTTTGTAAAAACCTATAAAAAGGAGAGCCTGTAGTGTGTGAGAGAGATATAGGAGAAGTACAATGTAACCAATGAAGAATGTGTGAATAAGGCTGCAATGCCTTAGATTGTAAACCAGTTTTGTATATATAATAGAATTATGGTTATGTGGATTTTTGTATCAATTTGTGTTTTTATTTTCATAGTTTAATTTTATAAGTTAAACACTGTGATATTGGACTGTGAGGATCGATGGCGATATAGAGGCGATCTAGAGCAATATAGAAAATTGTGCGATTATGTGTTGAGTTAAACCTGTAATTTTAACATGGAAAACGGTGGCTTAAAAACTACACAACAGCGCAATGAAACCATAGAAAAGTGCAGCAGACATGGAGAAAACGTGGTTTGATGCAAACCTGGGGAAATTCGTATTAGACGCAGTCAAATTCAAATAAATGCAGTCGTGTGGGCACTAGTGCAAACTACCGGTTTCGCACAGCCTCAAGATTGGTGGGCAGGCGTTAAACCAACACAGAGAAAGGGTAGAATCTATTCACAAACTTGAATCGAAGGCGTGAAAATGAAAGGCAGAATCGAAGGTAATGGCGCAATGAAAGATGGTTTAATTGCAGGGAACCATGAGATGAAGATCTACGGGCAGTCGCATTGTGAAGCTGCTTGGGATTTACATTGCGAAGCTGCTTGGGATTTAATGGTGTAATACACTTATGGTTGGTAAATGTTTTTCCAAGGTTCTATTAATAACTTTGATAACGCAATGGAAAGTCTTCAACCAGACTTTATGTTGGTCACCTTTCGAATGTTACTCGAGATGTTGATCTTGATGAGGAATTTCGAAGGTTTGGAAGGGCTGAAGAGTTGGAACCCTGCAATATTGTGGCTGAATGGATTTTGACTTCCGGTTGAAAGTGCGTGTAGGTGAAATCATGGGTTTTCGTTTATTGAAAATCTTTATTTATTTTAATTCTGATATTAAAAAAAAGGCCACACGTATTGATTCCAAAGTCTTGGAATCATGGGTTCTGTTTGAATTGTTTCTGATATATTGAAAGACGCGCAACTGAAGCAGAATGGGCCTTAACCCACAGGCCCTAGGATCGAAATTGTAGGTTATGAATCTGCAGCGTTAACATGGTTTTTTAAGGTTGCAGATTCATTTTGTTTAACTGAAAGGTGAACCTGCCTTGCGGAAAATTCACTTTTCGTCAAGTTGTATCAGAACGGGAAAAGATTCCTGCGGAGAAGAAGTTCGCGTACAGAGAAGGAGTTTGTGAACGAAGAGGTACAGTTTTATAAAGTTTTGTGAAACTTGTGATTTTTGTTTTTTGTGAAGGTAGCAGTAGGGGAAGGTGAGAATATTGCAGCAACCTAGAGCAGGAGTGCTCGAATGGTTCCATAGGAGCGAACCAGAGAGATACCAAAAGACTAAGCTCTGGAGAGAAGCTTGGTGAGGTGTCTGGTAGCGGGGAGGACTTGCTATTGTAGAGGTTTTGTTGTAGCTCAGCTCACAGAGAACAATTCCATAGAGGACGTGGGTAGAATTGTTCAGGAGATGTTGTTACGGGAAGATCACAAAGAGCAGTTCCACGATGATGTGGGTAGAATTGTTGACAGATGTAGAAGACATATGACCAGGAGGTCATAAATTTTTGTGCCTCATGAGTCTGATGCAGGGGCATCTGAACCAATTCAAATTAAATTCGAAATCTGAACCTGAAGAGGTGGACACGCGGACACTCACACAAATTTGGAAAAAATTTGTTAAAACAGAATTAGTTTTCTATAACCGTTTCTTGATCTTTTGTAAAAACCTATAAAAAGGAGAGCCTGTAGTGTGTGAGAGAGATATAGGAGAAGTACAATGTAACCGATGAAGAATGTGTGACTAAGGCTGCAATGCCTTAGATTGTAAACCAGTTTTGTATATATAATAGAATTATGGTTATGTGGATTTTTGCATCGATTTGTGTTTTTTTTTCATAGTTTAATTTTATAAGTTAAACACTGTGATATTGGACTGTGAGGATCGATGGCGATATAGAGGCGATCTAGAGCAATATAGGATATTTTTGAATGAAAATTGTGCGATTATGTGTTGAGTTAAACCTGTAATTTTAACATGGCAGAACGGTGGTTTAAAAACTACACAACAACGCAATGAAACCATGAAAAAGTGTAGCAGACATGGAGAAACCGTGGTTTGATGTGAACCTGGGGAAATCCGTATTAGATGCGGTCGAATTCAAAGAAATGCAGTCGTGTGGGCATTGGTGTGAACCACTGGTTTCGTACAGCCTCAAGATTGGTGGGCAGGCGTTAAACCAACACAGATAAAGGGTAGAATCTGTTCACAAACTTGAATCGAAGGCATGAAACTGAAAGGCAGAATCGAAGGTAATGGCACAATGAAAGATGGTTTAATTACAGGGAACCATGAGATGAAGATCTACAGGCAGTCGCATTGTGAAGCTGCTTGGGATTTAATGGTGTAATACACTTATGGTTGGTAAATGTTTTTCCAAGGTTCTATTAATACCTTTGATAACGCAATGGACAGTCTTCAACTAGACTTTATGTTGGTTGCCTTTCGAATGTTACTCGGGATGTTGATATTGATGAGGAATTTCAGAGGTTTGGAAGGGCCGAAGAGTTGGGACTGTGCAATATTGTGGCTAAATGGATTTTGAATTTCGGTTGAAAGCGCGTGTAAGTGAAATCATGGGTTTTAGTTTATTGAAAATCTTTGTTTATTTTAATTCTGATATTAAAAAAAAGCCCGCACGTATTGATTCCAAGACTATGGAATCATGGGTTTTGTTTGAATTATTTCCGATATATTGAAAGAGGTGCAACGGAAGTAGAACGGGCCTTAACCCACAGGCCCTAGGATCGAAATTGCAGGTTATGAATCTGCAGTGTTAACATGGTTTTTGAAGGTTGCAGATTCATTTTTTTTAACTGAAAGGTGAACCTGCCATATGGCATATTCACTTTTCGTCACCATTGAATCCGGATAAAGTGAGAAAATTATGTTCAATAGACGTTTACCTCATTTTTTTACTAGTATGAGGAGACAAAGTAAACTTGATATTCTTTGTGAAATTTTAACGAGTCAGACGAAGAAAACTCGATAGATCTTCATCAAATTTTAACGATTCAAATGAAGAAAATTCGATATATCTTCATCAAATTTTAATGAGTCAAATGAAGAAAAATTGATATATATTCATCAAGTTTTAATGAGTCAAATGAAAAAAACTTGATATATATTCATCAAATTTTAATGAGCCAAATGAAGAAAAATCGATATATCCTCATAAAATTTTAACGTGTCAAATGAAGAAAACTTGATATATATTTTTTCAGTTTAAGGAGCGATAAAAAGAGATAAAAATAATTTCTTAGTTCTTACTTGTAGTATTTTAATGAGCCCAAAGAAGGTAACTTGGAGGTTTTTCAGTTTAAGAGCAAGAAAAAATCCCAAAAAAGAAATTTCTCATCCGAATTTGAAGATGGTCAACTCTGGGTAAAGAAACTAAAATATCATCAGAGCATAAGTAAAATTTGATAGAATATTGAAATAGCGTATGTTTAAACAAGATAGGAACCAATAGATTTGATTTCAGAGACTAGTGGAAGTGATTCATTCCTCCAGAGTGACTATAAGAAGGGTGACAGGCCCTCATTTTAATTATTTGAAGTTTGTGAGAATGCTCTAGAGAGAAAAAGAGGCATAAATTTCTTGAGTGATTGTAATAAATCTAAGCAACCATTCGATGTTCTGGCAGTTCCAGGTAATAGGTCTGATCCTTATCTTGCATTTTAATCCTTAATTAAGGTTTTTTTCTAGTAAATTTAACGTTTTTTAGGAAGCCCTAGGTGGCTTGGCTGGGTAATGGGGTCACCCAGGCCATGGGGGGCCTTAAATGCCTTTCCCGTGAAGAGGAAAGGATTTAGCACACTCTGTGGCAAAGGGTAGGTTGCATTAGCCCACCAAGCATAAGAGGAGTTTCATTTTCATAATTTCCTATTGATTTATGCCAGCTATAAACTGATATAAGGTATGTATAATGCAATAATCAGGCTTTAAAGATGAGTCTTTCGAGAGCAAGATCTTGTTAGCGCTCCTCAGTTTTCCAAGGCTGAGAAAGGAAACAAAAGAGGTAACCACATACCAAATTTTGACTTCGTATCTAGCCCTACCAAATCAAAGAGGGCTCTCCCAAAATAAACCTCAATAGGGTTTTGATTAGGGTTTGCTGGATAAAGAGCACTAGGTTTTAGGAAATAGGCCAATTATTTCAAAATATCAGTTGTAGTCATAGAATGAGGCAAGATAACTATAATGAGTGACACAAATAGATATGTCATTATAGTGCGGTGAGGAGGAAATCATATAGAAGGAGTTAAGTGAGCATTATTGAATGAATTCACTTGTTAGAGGATAAAAACATTTATATGATAATCTCATTCAAAACAGAGTATTAAATGTAATGAAATCTATTTAAAACTTGATATAATCATGAGAATAAATGTATATGGCTGCTATAAACATCTAACAATCATATTCTTAAGAAAAACTGAAGAAAACAATGCCACTGACCACAACACATGAATCCCATAAAAATAGTTGCAACTTCAAGTGTTATTTCTCTGCAAAAATCAGGTACACTAGTTCAAAATGATGAGCTTCAAGTATCCAACCTTCTCTTTGACTTTTTTCTGAGTACATATAGAGGAAAAACAAGATTCCACCTCTAAGGGGTCGAATCGGGATCCATAACAACTAATTCATGAACCTAATTACTCATTGCCAAATCCTATGGAAGTTAGAAACAACTTTCCCCCTTTTTAGCTAACTAATTGAGATTACATCTAAAAGAATTGATCACAAGATAATTTATAATGATAATCATTAATAAGCCTATTAATCATTAGATAACTCATAATTCAACTATTACATCTACCAAGTTTGACCTTTGACCTCCACATGCAGTAAAAATATCTAAACACAGAAACACAACAACTTTGGATTGATTTTTTTTATGGCTTAGAAGAGGTTCTGAATGATGCTAAAGGCTTATGAATAATGATTAGGATGTAAAATATACTCTAGGGTGATTAATTCATCCAAAATCATCATTTTAGCCCCCTCATAATTAATTTTAAAACCAAGTTTCTAGAAACGTAGTGAATTTCTGAAAAGGTGGCATAAAGGTGTAAAAAAGGAACTATTTAATCATTTTCTTCAAAATAACGACTCTACAAACATCCTAAAGTGATTTTCTAATGTCCCTTTATCATTTTTTATCCAACCATACTTGAAATTTTGGATTTGGCCCCTCTAAGAAAAAGTGCAACAACTAGTTGTTGTGTTTTTGTAGGATGATTTTTTCCTTTGTGAACTAAAACTTCAAAATTTCAAAATTGTGTCTCCTTTTCTTTGATTTCTGATTTTACTTCTGTGATGAAACCAGCTCCAAAAAATAGAAGAAAAGAGAAATCAACACCTTAGAAATCAACCACTTCGAGGGGGCAACCTCCTTTACATTACATAAATGAACAATTCTTGGATGATTGAAATGAAAAAACCTCCTTTCTATATATAGGAGTCCATGGGGTCACAATATAATCCTAGCCAACCTAACAATAATAATATAAGGGAAAAAAAATAACAATAGTGGGGTTTTATGGGGCACAATAATAAAAATATGGGGACTACAGGGGTACAATAATAACAATAAGGGGGCTACACTAACAACAATAAGGGACTGCACTAGTAATGTAGGGACCTAACATGCCCCCCTCCTTCAAAAAAGTGTTGTTCTCAACACTTGAGTAGCTCTGGATGATTCTGTATAAAATTATCACCCTCCCATGTGGAATATTTAGTGGTTAAGTTCTTCCACTTGATGAGATACTCTGAAATTGATCGATTTCGTAGCTGTCAAGTTTTTGTTTCTGTGATTGCTTCAGGTTCCAATATGATTTTTCCTTCCTCATCAAATTTTGGCAATATTGTTTGAACTGGAAATTTTTCACCTATAACCTTCTTTAAGCATGAAACATGGAAAACCGGGTGCATTCGAGAAGAAGCAGGAAGCTCCAATTTGTATGCCATAGTACCAATCTTTTGCAACACCTTGTAAGGACCATAGTACTTTGGAGATAATTTATTATCCTTCTTAGCTTGCTTGAGGGAAATTTGTTTGTATGGTTTTAGCCGTAAAAATACCCAGTCTCCTACATCAAAACATCTCTCATTGCGATGTTGATATTCTTGTTGTTTCATTCGATTTTGTGCCAAATTTAGGTTATCCTTTAAGACTTGGAGAACTTGTTGTTGATGCTTGATGTGACATTCCACTGCTTGAACCTTAGAATTTTATCTAAAAGATGATGTGATGGATGGTGGATAGTATCCAAAAAGTGCCATAAATGGGGTCATTTTTTCTGCAGTATGGAAGGAAGTATTATACAACCATTCAACCAGAGGTAACCACTTGAACCATTGTGTTTGTTTATCAGATACAAAACAACGAAGATATCCTTCCAAAAATTTGTTCACTATCTCAGTTTCCCCATCGGATTGAGAATGATAAGATGAGCTATAGGCTATTTGAGTACCCAAACAAGAAAATAATTGCGTTCAAAAATTTCTAGTGAAAATGGGATCTTTGTCACTTACAATAATCTTTTGGTTTCCATGTAGCTTTTTATTTGTTTCCATAAATGAAGTAGCAACTGTACTTTCTTTAAATGGATGAGATAATGCAAAAAAGTGTGCATACTTGGTAATTCTATCAACTACCACCATGATGACACTCTTTCCTTCGGACTTAGGTAAACCTGTGATAAAAATTCATTGAAACCTCCTCCCATCGTTGAGTTGGAATGGGTAAAGGTTGTAGCAAACTCGGGGTCTTAATTGTCTCAAATTTATTTTACTAGAAAAGCAAACATTCTACCACAAAATTTTGAATATCATATTTAAGGCCATCCCAAACATATTCTTTCTTCACCCTATTGTAAGTTTTTAAAAATCCTGAGTGTCCTCCTATGGGAGAGGTGTGCAAGTCCAAAATAATATTTTGTTTTAGTTGGGAATTATTACAAATATATAAGCTATCTTTGTACCATAAGGAATCATTTTTCCAACTAAATGTATCAAATGTACTGGGATCTTGCTGCAAATTTTGAGTGAGTTTCCACACTTCTTCTTCATTCTTCCATTCCTCCCTTGCTTTGGTTATCAAATCTGGTTGGATAATAGAAATGGCACAAATAAATTCTTCCACCTGCTCATCCTTTCTTAAGAGTGCATCTGCAAAAACATTTAGCTTCCATTTTTTGTGGATGATTTCAAAGTCATAACCCAAAATATTTGTGACCCATTTTTTCTTCTCTTCTGAAGATAGTATTTGTTCCAAAAATTATTTAAGACTATCATGATCAGTTTTTAACTTGAACTGTCTTCCCATTAGGTAAGTTCACCATTTCTTTAGTGCATGTAGTATTGCCAACATTTCCTTCTCATAAATGGATTTCTGTAAATACTTTCCTTTGATTAGATGACTTTCAAAAGCAACGGGTCTTCCTTCTTTCATTAAAAAAACACCAATTCCATTTCCCGAGGCATCACATTTCATAATAAAGGTTTTTGTGAAGTCTGACATAGATAATACCGGTTTTAGGCACATTTCCTCTTTAAGATGGTCAAAGGCCTTAGTTGCTTTAGGACTCCATGAAAAATCATCTTTCTTCAATAATGTTGTTATAGGTGTTGTTATTCTCCCATAATTATTAACAAGCTTGTGATAATACCCTGTTAACCTGAGAAATCTTCACAACTACTTTATGGTTGTGGGGTCTTTCCATTCCTTAATGGATTTGTTGATAGAATCTGCTTAACATATCTTCCGAATAAATATGTTGATATTCACCTCACATTACTCAAAAACATTTGGAGGTTTTTGCATATAATTTTCTCTCCTCCAATAGTTTGAGCACCCTGTCAACATGTTGAACATGATCCTTCCAAGATCCGTTGTAGATTAGTATATCATCAAAAAATACTAACACAAATTTTCTAAGGAAGGGTTTAAAAATGGAATTCATCAAACCTTGAAATGTATAAGGTGCATTGGTAATACCAAATGGCATGACCAAAAATTCATAATGAACCTCATGAGTTCGAAATGTTGTTTTCAGAATATCTTCAGTCTTCATTATAATTTGATGATATCCTAAACGAAGATCCAACTTGGTAAAATAAATCGCTCCATGTAATTCATCCAATAATTCATCAATTAGAGGGATGGGAAATTTATCTTTAATAGTGAGCTTATTTATCTACCTATAATATGGACACATGCCCCATGATTCATCCTTCTTGTGCACCAATACTACTTGAGCAGAGAAAGAACTTTAACTAGGTTAAACTATACCAGCCTCTAACATTTCTGCAATCATACGTTCAATTTCGCTCTTTTGGACATAAGGATATATGTAAGGCCTGAAGTTTGGAGGAACACTTCCTCGAATCCAATGAATATCATGATCATGATGATGAATAGGTGGGAGTCCTTTGGGAGTTTCAAAAACCTTGGAATGATTGTCCAAGACTTTTTGGAGATTTGGAGAAATAGATCATTTTAATGTTGGAAATTCTAGTGAGCATAATTTTGCAATTACGCCTCATTTTTATTTCTTCAAAATATTTTTCATGAAATTATACTTATTATCTTTCTTAGCTTCCCTACAATACCCCATAATTCAAATTCCTTTCCTTCTGAAAAAAAAATCAAGAAAATTTCTTTAAAATTAAATCTACCGTCCCCAAATATTGTAACCATTGTACTCCTAGTACAACATCAACACCTCCCATTGGAATGGGAAAGATTGGAATATTTAATACATATTCCCCTATGGTTATCTTAATATTATGCCATTTTCTAGAGAAATTTATATTCCCTCCATTTGCAGCCATCACTTGACACTCTAGTGATGGGTATATACAGCAATTCAATTCCTTGGCTACCTTACAATGAATAAAATTATGGGTACTACCTGAATCAATCAACACTATTAAATTTTTCTTCTTGATATGTCCTTCTATCTTGAGAGTTTGAGGAGTGGTAATTCCTATCAATGCATTACAGGATATGGTCAGACTCATTTATTCTTTCTCTAGGGTTGGTTCATGGTGTATATCCTCTTCTTTTGAAGTTTCTTGTTCATTTTCTTCCTCCTCTTCACAATCTATGTAAAATAGTTTCTTCTCAGCACAGTTATGACCTTTAGTGTATTTTCTATCACAACTGTAGAAAATCCCTTTTGCTCTTTTTTCTTCCAATTGTTGTGGTCTCAACCTTGTAGGTTGTGGAAGTCTAGAAGTAGCAACACTTCCATATTTATAGATGTAAGTGGTAGGCTTCCTCGTCGCCATATTTTTACTTTCAATTTTTCTTGCCAACCTGAATGCCTTCTCCAATGAATTAGGTTCCCAAAGGGAAACCTCAGTTGGATGTTATCCTTTAAAGTCCCTATGAAGAAATAAATCCTGTGTTCCTCTGGAATATCAATTACCCTTATATTCAATTTTTGGAAGTCCTCAATGTGCTCCACCATTGAACCCTTTTGTTTGAGATTTATCAATTGGCTAAAGAAGGTGTTTCTCTCTGTATCCTCATAATGTGTTATCATTTCCTCCATAAAAATTGACCAACTGACAATTTTTTATGAGATAAAATCCATTGATACCATACAAATGTATTTTGTTCTAAATGTAAATTTGCAATGCATACCTTTTGTGTGTTTTTCACATTACGGAGATCAAAATATTGCTCCATATGTAGTATCCATATTACAAGATCCTTGCCATCAAACTTCCTCATATCGATGTTTGGAATATGGTGGGTATTCAATACAAAATTAGAGTTTATGAAATCATGACTAACATTTATTTTGTTCTCATCATGAGTTTCTTGTACTACCTTTTCGCCATTAGGAATCATTTCTTGTATCAAAATTTTCAAACCTTCCTTCAAACCTCCCATGTCTTGTTTTAGATAATTCTTCATCTCTTCCATGTTTTCTTTCATTTTTTTATCTATCTAGCTTCCATTTCATCCATCTTAGGTTCCATTCCATTCTTCAACCCATCCATCTTAGCTTCCACGCCTTTCTTCCAACCATCCATATTAGCTTCAACACCTTTCTTAAAACCATCCATATTAGCTTCCATGCCTTTATTCAAACCATCCATATTAGCTTCCACGCCTTTATTCAAAACTTTCATTTCATTTTTTGTTTCTCTTTGCGAGAGTCAGATTTGGTGCAGTTGGTCTTGTAATTTTGATATATCATGTTGCACTTCTTCGTCTACATGAGTCATAGTAGAGCCTTTTGAGAGCTTAGTGGGTATTGAATTCTTTTTAGGGACCAATTTAAAACCCAATACTGATATCTATGCTTCAATATGCCCTTGGAATCACTTCAAACTTATTTTTCAAACAAGACTTATGCAATTTGAAAAAACATACACACCTTTTTCTTGCTTTTGAGGAGCTCAATATTGAAACTGATGTATCTCTGGAATTTCGGATCCTCAAGATTTTATCTTTGTTCCTTTAGTAGCCCTTTGAATATTCTTTCCAATGCCATAGGTCTGACCTGATTTGGAGTTTTCAAGTCAAAGTTATGCCTAATCTCCCGCAATGACCTAATTATGGATTACTTCAGTAGAGCAAAATTTTACAATGTGCCACATGTCACAGTTTCATCCTTCGGCTCTGAAATTGATCAACAATACACTAGAGTCTGTGTAATTTTGGCCAATTTTACAGAATTGCAATACGATGCTCAGAGAGAGAGTTATGACGATTTTCCCAAGGTTACCTCTCTGAGATGAAATTCGGGAGCTTGAAAAAACCTAACTTCCACAGATAATATCTCCGAAAATATTGAAAAACAAGATCTGAATTTTTTACACGACGTTCATCAGGATTCCTTTGCAAATGGTTTTTTTTTTTAGCTTCTAAACCTTAGAGAAACAAAGTTATGGCGAAGGAGAGAAAACCTAGAATCCAAAGCTGTGATACCAAATGTTATGAAACCAGCTCCAAAAAAATAGAAGAAAAGAGAGATCAACGCCTTAGAAATCAACCACTTTGAGGGGGAAACCTCCTTTATAATACATAAATGAACAATTATTGGATGATTCAAATGAAAAAACCTCCTGTCTATATATAGGAGTCCATGGGGTCATAACATAATCCTAGACGACCTAACAATAATAATGTAAGGGCACAACAATAACAATAGTGGGGTTTCATGGGGCACAATAATAAAAATATGGGGACTATAGGGGTACATAAATAAAAATAAGGGGGCTACACTAACAACAATAAGAGACTACACTAGTAATATATGGACTTAACACCTTCATACCACCGGTGATGCATCAACCAATAGGTTTAGGATTTTCTTCATTTTGAGTCTCCTTATGGTTCTTTTTAGTTTCTTCTTTATATTTTTCACCCTAACATTGAAAATAATGTTCCTATAATAATAATTCCTTGCCATATTTCTTTGCATGGTGGTATCCCTGTTTTATTTTTCTAGTAGCTTCTCCAAATGTACATTCACTCTGTCAAGCCAATACTCCTTGTTTTTCTCAATCTCAACACTTCTGGAGTCAAATATAGTACCTTGAGCTTGAGGAGGAGATGGAGCGCTTCTATATTATGTTCCTTCCTAGTCATTTCTCTAGTTTTAGGTCTCCTAGGATGTGTTTGAATATTCTTCTCCTCCAGCTACTCAACATCAATGATGGCTTTACCTTTTGTCCTTTGCTGTCAAAACACTTGTTTTACTTGTTGATGGAAGGTCCTCTTGTGACATTCTTTGCTACATTAGAGTTTGTCTCAACTGTCTATTCTCTTGTTGTAAGAAAGCCACCATGAAATTGGCTTTGGATAGGTCATCTTTGAGCTCTCTAATATGTGCCTCTTTCTCCTTGATGATGTCATCTGCTGCCTTGTTTATATGTTTTTCTCCTAGGTCAACCATCTAAAATTTTGGAGGTATCTCTTCTTTATTGTGCAGTGGTGAATCATGTATTCTCAAAGGTTGTTCCTCTCTCATTGTTTCATTCTTCATTGCTTCTTCAGTAAAAACCTCCTTGTATAGTATTTTTTCCTGAGAACTGGTTTTGGGCTTAGACCTAGGCATCCCATCTTCTGCTTCAGGAACAAAGACTAGCTTCTTACGTTTATTTTCTATCCTTGAAATCTCTATTCTAGACTGAATTTTTTTCACTGATGGCATGCTTGATGTTTCAGCTCCCCGTGGTCTGGATGATGATGAAGGAGAGATTTGACTCTTTGATTGGTTGGAGACATGTAACTGAGAAGCTGTCTCCAATAAAGATCCCCATGACATGTTTATTTGTGTCAGTTGGTGGAGGACTATTACCTCGACTAGAGCATGATGAAAGAGGCTTTCTTGATGATCTCTTCTTTTAGACCTCACCTTCTCTGTCATCTTCACCAAACTTCTAAACATATAGTTAGGTAGGTTTATGGGCTTATTAGAAGTGAAATGCATTAATAATATGATATGATACTGATATAGCCTACTAAACCTACCCTCACAAGTGAAATAATTCATAATAATATTCATTAAAGGGTTGTACTTGTCCAACAATTGCTTGCTATTAAAAACATGAGAAGGAGACTCCTTGTACTATGGTTTCAAGAAAATTTTGTAGTGTTTCAGGTCTAAATCCATTCCCTTGAACCAAATTTCACCTTGATTAGGGATAGTAGTTGCTAAATCTATAACCTCTTCATACACTGGAAAATTGATCGTTGCTATAGTTTCCTAATATTTCTTGAAGTTAATGGAAAAGAGGCTTGTTAAATCATGATGATAGCCTACCTCTTGCACCTTTAGAAAAAACCCTAGGCAGCCTGTATGCTCAATGATCTTCTAATAAATTTTGATGCATTGACCTCTTGCATATGAGTTGTCTCATATCTAGATATCTCTCCTCCCTTATACCTCCTCATTTCACTGGTCTTCAGCATGTTTATATCTTCAATTTTGATATAAAACCTTAATTTAAAACAAGGAAGGGAAAGGGATTTGAGCTTCAAAATAGAGCTAGAAAAAAAACGACTTGAGGGAAGGGAATGGAGGGGATTGGGGGTGGGAAAAAATCTGAAAAAAAATATGGGAGGTGTTATAACTCTCCTCAACTTTAGAAGGCTGACAGTAGGATTGGAGAAAGGTAACCACAGACCAAACTTTAGGTCAGGTAGCTAGCCCTACCCAAACCATAAAGGGCTCTCTCTTTGTCACTTTTAACAGTCAAATGAATGGTTGAGTATCTAAAGAATTTAGGCTAGATGTGTAAGCTTAATAAATATATATTTTTTTAAGGTTTTGAATGCTGGATAGAAAAGTCAATGAGTGGACTATGTATAAGGATTTTAGGTCTAAAATTCAATCTGGACCTATAGAGAATATGCAAGGCAAGATAGGTAGGTTGAAAGAATATTAATTATTCATTGAGTATAGGATGAAAATTGATGAGAGTTTGACTGATCGATGAGGTGAGTTCATTCAGTTTAGAATAAAATGAACATAATATGGTGAATCTTGTCTAAAACAGAGCATGCATAAACATGAATTTTTCTCTAAAACTTACAAGATAAACATATATGAAGAATAAGACATGATATTAAGCATAAAATTATAAACATACACGCGAAACATAAATTATCCAAAGCATACCACAAGTATCGCAACACAATTCCTGCAAATTTGTCTCTGATTTTATTCCGCAAACTGATTACAAGAGCTCCACTACAATATGAGACTATCCAACCCCAAAAAATACAAAAGAGAGTCTACTTATAGAAAATATAGACTATGACACTTCATCAGGTAGAAATCCCATCCAAAATGTATCATAGATGCAGAAGATGAGTCATTTCGTAGTTTCTAGGGAGGTGAGAAACCATTCCTTAAATTTTAGCTATAAACTAGGAGTGTTTGTCCCTTACATTAAATATAAATTCCTTCATGATAGGAAGCCAAAAAAAAACCAATAACTCTAATGAAAAATCATAGGATAGAATTGCCTCTAATTTGTGACTATTTCTGAGCTTGACAAGCATTTTGAGGAATCCAATGCTAATTTGTGACAATTCTGATTGAAGATTTTAAAAATAATTTGCAGAAGTGTATCAGAAATTTGGAGGCATTTTTGAGGCACTTTAAGAGGTTCAAATCACTTCTGAAAGAATGTTCAACTATCCATGTCTATCTAGTTTCCATAACATCTTAGATTTTTAAAATGGATCACGGGAAGGCCTTCAAAAATAAATTCTCCCAGGTTCACTCAAAAGCATAACCGAGGGTCCAAAAAGGAGGCAGAAACATGAAAAATGAGTGGTTTTTGAGATTTTTCTTCCAAATTGCAGCTTGTCATGCCATGAGGGTTCCTGATCTATGATTTACTCATCAAAATACATCCATCCATGTAAATAAATCACCATTTGGATGCCTCAAAAATAAAATTCATAAAACTCTATTACCCTTCTGCAATGAGAAATTTCTAGAATTCTGCAAAAAATCATATAAAATACCGAAATTTCTTAAAATTTCTCAATTTTTTTTCTTTGGCCCCTATAAGAGATAGGATACATAGCTAAGGAATATTCATCCAATAATTCCAAGCTATCCTTCTCCTTCAGCTTCATTTGTGCCTCTTTAAGCCTCTTCTTCACTTGTTTTAGCCTTATTTGAGAGATGGTGTCCCTGGTGAGATAATGGTTTGTCATCTGTATTTGCAGCTTGTTATCCCTTTTAGCCTTCTTCAATAGCTTCTATAAATTCTCATTAAATCTTGATAACCAAAGCTCTATGTCCTCATTGATCTCCATGGAAATGAGCTCATCAAAGGTCAATTCTTCAGATTGATGAATTGACTGCATTTCTTGCTCCAACGCCCTTTTGAGGCCTCTTTTTTTTAGTCTTATTGTTTGTGTTTCAGCCTCCATGTCCCACATTTTGTCTAAAACAATAATCTCCTTACCTTTACCTCTGTTTACCTCCATGTCTGATTTATACTTGCTTTGTAGGAGCTGATTCACTTGCAATTGAACATTTTCCCGCTCAAGGAAAGTAATCTGGGATTGGGCAATGGAGAAGGTCTATTTCAATTCTTCTATTTCTTAATATTTCTCTTTGATGATTTCTTCAACTGATCTGACCTCCTCATGCTCTGATACCTCAGCCTCCAATGGCATTGAATCGTTATATTGATGTAAGAGAGGTTGCTCCTCTATCTGGCATTTCTCAACATGGGTGCCAAGTGTAAGAAAAATCCTAGTAGACTTAGGAACAAATAATTTTCTCTTCCCTCTCTCATATGTGTGAGAAAATTAAAAAACCATAGGGAAATATGAAGGCTGAATAGGCATACTTGAAGAGCCAATTTCCATTGGCTGTGCTGATGATGTAATAGGCAAGACAAAAAGTGTTGCTGAAAATCTCTCCAAGAAGTTTTCCCAGGTCATGTTTATAGAGGAAAAGTGATGAAAAACAATGAGCTTAGTTAGGCCATGATGAAAAATACTATTATGATGATCATCCCTACTACTATGAACCTTCTCAGCCATCTTAATAAAGATCATGTATAAATAATGAGGAAAATCAAGTGTTTTGAATGAGGTAAAATGCATCAAAAGCTCGATGTGATACCTATATAACTTGGAGAATCTTCCTTCAAAAGTGAAGTACTTCATTATGAACATCGTCATAGGAACATACTTTTTTCTAAGATGTCTAAAAGGATAAATAAATTTTGGATCCTCTCTAGCATGAGTCTTGAGGAATTGCTTGTAGTTTTCAATGTCTAGGTCCATACCCTTGAACCACTGCTCTCCATGAGAAGGGATACCTGTAGCCGAAGTAATTAGGTCAGATGATAGGCTGATCTCCATACCTACAATAGTGACCTTTCCCATACTGTATCTTGTTGCAAATAGGCTAGACAACTAAAGATGACACCCTTCTTCCATAAGATTTTCACAAAATGTCAAACACCGATCTCTTTCAAAGCACCTTCTAGAAAATGGTGAAGCATTAATCTCGTGCATGTTGAATGGTTCAAGCCTGAGATGGCACCCTCCTTTGAATCTTTTCTTGTCACTTTCCATGGTGTTTTTCACTGGAATGATGAAAGCGCTAGGGTGTTAATAAAATGAGTGAATGAGTGGAAATATGGAAAAAGGGAGTGTAGAAGGTGTGAGTTTGGTGGATGAAATGAAGGGCCTTGAATCTGAGAAAAACTCTAGAAAAAATTGAGTACGTAGTGATGTGTTTTAGCTTCAAGTTTTAGGTGGAATGAGAGAAAATGGATTTGTGGAAGGTGTCAAGATGTCTAAAACACTGGAAATTCCCAATTTTCACTATGAGAATAGCTTGTGTAGTAGTAGGGTAAGTTGGTAAGATGAAATGGGGGTCATGGGGTTAAGTAAAAATTCAGTGGATATGGTAGTGTCTTGAATCCACAATGAAATTGGAATGAAGGGAAATGGATAGGTTTAGGATAGTCAAAACCTCAAAACATAGTCAATTCCCAATTTAGACTATGGGAAAAACTAGTGTAAAATGTTTTTTAGCATTTGAGGGCCATGGAGTTAATTAAAAATTATAAGAAAATTTCAGTGGATAGGATGGAAACTTAGCTCCATATTAAAGGTGGAATGAAGGCAAATGGATGGGTGTAAGGTAGTCAAAACCGTAAAACACAGTCAACCCCTATTTTGCTGTTTTCACTATGTTGAAAAGCTAGCATGAGGGTTTTGATGGGGTAAAACATGTTATGGATGGTAGTGTAGGTGATATGAGTGTACATATGGAGCATGGGGGATGTAGGTTTAGGGTTTATGTGATGGATTTAGGGTTTAGGTAAAATGGATAGGTTAAGATTTGTCAACATATATATATATATATATATATATATATATATATATATATATATATATGTGGATAGTGAACATCATGGAGAAGAAGTAAAGTGACATGAAAATATTTTTAAATCATTCAAAATATGACCAAAAAACAACATGAGATGGTTACTTACTGTTTAAGGAGGTCAAACCAAGGAATGGAGCTCTAACTTTGAAGTTTCGGAGAGTTTTGAGCTTCAAAACACCAGAAATTTTCACCTTGTAGAAGCGTAACACTGTGTACAAGAGTGTAATGCAATGTTACAGGAGCGTAACAATGGGCTAGAAGCATAAAAATGGTTACAGGAGCGCAACAATAGAGTTACAGGAGCGTAAAAATGGCTACGCAACACTTGCAGAGCGCTTGCGCCACATTCCAGAAGGGTAACTCTTACTGCATAGCGCTCCCAGAAGCTTAACAAAGCAGCCCAATAGTGAAATTCAAAGCCTAGAAGCGTAACACAAATGGATTTTGATGAGTTGCAAGCAATTTTAATGGGATTTGAGGGTTATGATTTGGAGTTTGAGTTTAGGAGATATGGAGGAAAAATAAAGAGAAGAGCTCTCTCTCACTCACATAAAATATTATAATGAATTATATAAGGGTCTATTTGGCTTTTATAAGCTTTCAATTTCCTCTTACTTTTTTTCCTTTAACACTTACAAAAACGTTTGAACCTGTTTTGGACATGGAAATGGATTTTTCTCTTGACAATGACCTTTTCTTTGACAATGACCTTAGAAGGCATAATTATTTGACATTTGAAGTGACTTGATGGAATTTTGAATGAAATAATGAGACAAAATTCTCCTTTCAAATAAGACAATGAGACTTTTTTTTAAACCTTTGGAATTTTTCACACCTTTAAAATTTCACATGGGATATGGCCTTTCAAACAAAATGAGATGTCTTTAAAAACTAAGAATGACTCCTTTTGTATTTGAATAGAAAAATAAGTCGTATTGACCTCCTTTGAAGCTTTGACAGTCAAGATGACTTTTTTTTTTACTTTAAATGAGACAGCGAGACATAATTCTTCAATTTTTCATGAAACAGTGAGACAGGAATGAGTCACTTTGACATTTTTTGAAACTTGAACCATATGAAACAAGACAGGTGGTATTTATTTCATTTCAATAACAATATATCTCCTTCATTAGGGTTTTATGAGTGGAATGGAGGGTTTCTCACTTGTTTTAAGTGAAAATTTGAAGATTTTTCAAAGGCATAGATGAACCTAGACAATGACCTATATGAAATGGAGTGACCTAACCCTAGAACTCTTAAATGATGATGATGGAGATGGTGACCTTGAAACTGATGATGGAGATGAACTGAAAATGTTGGTGGCGATGAATGAAATGAAGGAGCAACAAACAAAATTTAGACCTCTTCAGTGACCAAAGTTATTTCTGAGAATAGGTTCGAAAAAGTAAAAAAAATTGACCTATAAATTTATGGAAAACAATTGAAAGAGTTATTTGATAATTGACATACCTGGGCTAACATTGGCTCCAGTTGGGGATGGAATCTTCTTCAGGAGGTGTCAATAACACCTTAGATTAGGTAGCCTTACGATTGGGTGATGGAGTCAAACTGGACTTTGAAAAACTTTGACAAACTAGAAATGATGAACTAAATATGGAAATGAATTTGACTAAAAAAAATTTGACTTGACTACAGACTGAACTACTTATGGAAGCATACCATTGGGATATTAGGGCCTTTGCCTCAGGCTTCAAATCATGATGGTAACTTCCCATTTACTGAAGATGCATACACAATCATGCGATATGATCCCTCCAGTGTAACCAATCTAGAAAATGGTTACTTACTTGAATCCTTCTCACACTTTCCTTGAGCACGTAAAAGGAAAAAAAGATAGGAAACTTAAAGTGTCGACTGAACATGTGTTCATGATCCATAAATATAAGAATATTCATCTTCCCAGATAGTTGCAACAAATTGGCCAAAGGATCATGAAGAACATGCAACATAAGCTTTTCTGGATGACTTAAAACAGGAAAACAAACCTCATTCCAAAATGTTGGTTTGTCTATGTGCTGAAACTGATCACCTTCATCAATGAATGCTGCAACATGGACCTTCATTGCTGGTTGTAACCAACTCGCAATAGTGTCTTCAATAATATCAGGAGAAAGGGAAGTTTGTTCTTGAAAATATGCATTTGAAGTAGTCATGTTATTGAAATAAAAAACGTGCAAATCCATAGGATCCAGGAAAAAACCCTCTTCATCAACAAACTCTTCAATTTTTGAACTTGGAGGAAGATCATCATATGAAAAAGGATCTAAAACTACCTCTTCTTTTTCACTAATTTCCCCTTTAATGCCATCATCTTGGGATGCATTCTCATGCTGCTGAAAGTAAGAATTTTGAAAAGGATTTGTAATATAATTTTCCTCAATCATTGACACAGAAGATGAATAAACCAGTGTATTGTCTATTTCCTTCTCTTGTTTAAAAGAGTTTTCATACTCGTGATCATGAAAAGATGGACAAGGCTGCAAAAATTTGTTAACTTCATGGGATATAAATTGACTGTTAGGATGTAGATTTGTTTCATCTTCAAGCAAAGAAGGAGTCGATGCATGTTGAGAATGATCCTTTGTATCAAGGCTGTTAAACTCTATTATTTTCTGTTGAGAAAAATATTCATGAAGGGCCTCTATGATCTCATAATACAGACACTCTTCAGAACCAAAGGCCTCTTAAAGGTATTGAATAAAATCTTCACAGGATGCACAACAAGAATAAATCACGAGACTTTCTATAAAACTCAGAGAATGTTGTGTGAAAATATTTAAGAGAGAATAAGCTACCTGGCTTCAACCCTTAATACCATGATATTGCTTTCCCTTCCAGGGCAACCATAAAAATTTTCATCAAACAATCCTCATGAAACCTAATCCAAAGCTTATGTATATGCTAATGAAATTTTATTAGATGCATAATAGCCTCATCCTCATTTCCATCTATGAATTTGGGCAGATAAGTTTGTCAATAAATGAAAGGGATTTGGTTTGGAAAACTAGGAATATGAGCACAATTCATAGGGGAATAATTTATCGCACTTGAATCCATCTTGAAATTAGTGAATTCACCAAGAAGTTCTTCAAGCTACCAGTTTTTGAACATTGGAGTCACCATGAAAACTCTGAATATTTGGATTCTTTGACACTGGAGTCACCAGGTGAAAAATGCAGAGCCTTCTTCTGCCTGACCATTGTTTCACCATTAGCAATCAGAACTAATATTTTCCATTCTTTTCCGAGAAAAATTTAACCTCCACTCCCTAGCAACGACACCAAGAATGTTATCACTATCCCCAACTTCCCAAGGCTGACAGTAGGATTGGAGAAAGGTAACCACATACCAAACATTAGGTCAGGTAGCTAGCCCTAAACAGACCATAGAGGGATCTCTCTTTGTAACTTTTAACAGTCAAATGAGTCGCTAAGTATCTAATGATTTTAGGCTATATGTGTAAGCTTAATAAATAGAATTTGTTTAAGGTTTTGAATGCTAGATAGAAGGTTTTGAATGCTAGAAGGAAGAAACATGAAAAATGAGTGGGTTTTGAGATTTTTCTTCCAACTTGCATCTTTTCACACCATAAGGGTTCCTGATCTATGATGTACTCATCAAAATACATCCATCCATGTAAATAAATCACCATTTGGATGCCTCCAAAATAAAATTCGCCAAATTCTGTTACCCTTCTACAATGAGAAATATCCAGAATTCTGCAAAAAATCATATAAAATAACAAAATTGATCAAAATTGGTTCTTTGGCACTTTCAAGAGATAGGATACATATCTAAGGAAGCTTCAGCCAATAAGTCCAAGCTATCCTTCTCCTTGAGCTTCATTTGTTCTATTTAAGCCTCTTCTTCACTTGTTTTAGCGTTATTTGAGAGATGGTGTCCCTGGTGCAATAATGGTTTGTCATGTGTCTTTGCATATTGTTATCCCTTTTAGCCTTATTCAATCGCTTCTCTAAATTCTCATTAACTCTTGATAACCAAAGCTCTTTGTCCTCATTGATCTCCATGGCAATGAGCTCATCAAAGGCCAATTATTTAGATTAATGAATTGATTGCTTTTCTTGCTCCAACGCCCTTTTGAGGCCTCTTGTTTTTGGTATTCTTGTTTGTGTTTTAGACTCCATGTTCTGCATTTGGTCAAAAAAAAAAATCTCCTTGCCTTTACCTCTATTTACCTCCATGTCTAATTTATACTTACTTTGTAGGAGATGATTCACTTGCAATTAAAATTTTTCCCGCTCAAGGAAAGTAATTTGGGATTGGGTAATGGAGAAGACCTCTTTCAATTCTATGATCTCTTTATCTTTCTCTTTGATGCTTTCTTCAACTAATCTGATCTTTTCATGCTCTGATACCTCAAAATCCAATGACATTGACTCATTACGCTGATGCAAGATATGTTACTCCTCTATCTGACATTTCTCAACATGGGTGCCAAGTGTAAGAAAACTCCTAGTAGACTTAGGCACAAATACTTGTGTCTTCCTCTCTCATATGTATGAGAAAATTCCACAACCCTCGGGACATCCGAATGCTGAATAGGCATGCTTGAAGATCCAATCTCCATTTTTTGTGATGATGATATAATAAGCAAGACAGAAATTGCTACTCATAATCTCTCCAAGAAGTTTTCCCAGCTCATGTTTATAGAGGAAAAGTGATGCAACACAATGAGCTTAATTTTTCCATGATGAAAAATACTAGTATGATCATATTTCCTTCTACTTCGAACCTTCTCAGCCATCTTAATCAAGCTCTTGTATAAATAATGAGGCAAATAAAGCGTTTTGACTAAGGTAAAATGCATCAAAATATTGATGTGATACCTATATAACCTGGAGAATATTCCTTCACAAGTGAGTTACTTCATTATGAACATCATCATAGGAGCATACTTGTTTCTGATATGTCTAAAAGGAAAAATAAATTATGGATCCTCTCTAGCATGAGGCTTGAGGAATGGCTTGTATTTTTCAATGACTAGGTCCATACCCTTGAACCACTGCTCTCCATGAAAAGGGATACCTGTAGCCATAGAAATTAGGTCATATGATAGGCTGATATCCATACCTACAAGAGTGAAATTTCCCATACTATAGCTTGTTTCAAATAGGCTGGACAACTAAAGATGATACCCCCCTTCCATAAGCCTTTCACAAAATTTCAAACACTGGGATCTTTCAAAGCACCGTCTATCCAATTACGAAGCATTAATCTCGTGCATGGTGAATGGTTCAAGCCTAAGATGGTGCCCTCCTTTGAATCTCTTCTTGTCACTTTCCATGGTTTTTGCCACTTGAATGATGAAAAACTTAGGTTGTTAATGAAATTATTGAATGAATGGAAATATGGAAAAACATAGTGTATGAAGGTCTGAGTTTGGTGGATGAAATGAAGGGCCTTGAAGATGAGAAAAATTCTGGAAAAAATTGAGTATGTAGTGTTGTGTGTTAGCTTCAAGTTTTAGGTGGAATGAGTGAAAATGGATGTGTGGAAGGTGTCAAAATGTCTAAAACACAGGAAATTTCCAATTTGGACTGTGAGAATAACTTGTGTAATAGTAGGGTAAGTTGGTAAGATGAAATGGGGGTCATGGGGTTAAGTAATGTTAGAAAATTAAATATTACAAAGCAATGCAACACATAAAATATGAGGAAAACACAAGAACACAAAACACATAAAACCAGAGAGACATAGATATACGTGGTTCACCCAGTTTGGGCTATGTCCAGCCCGAATAGCCAGTCCTTCCTTTCTATTATCTAGCAAAATGAAGAGACACAACCTACGACATATCCGTTGTAATATCCTATGTTCTCTCTCACAGTCTCCCTATCTGTTTCTCGCTCTGAGAATACACATACCATACAAAGCCGCAATACAATACCCTCATACAAGCGAGGGGGTTGCCTTCTAGGGAAAAAAACCCTAAACTAAACATAGCTTCTACCGTCATATCATCCACCTAATGAACGGCCTAGATTGACTAGAAATTACTATACTTTTACAAGGCAATTTTACATTTTTTTTTTAGCTTCAGGGGCACTGCCCCTGAAACCCCCCACCAAGGGGGGCTCCATAAAGTCGCAGCTGCCCCCCCTAGACCCCCCAGGCAGCGTTTAATTACGGGCGACGTTGCTGCCCCCATTAATGTACAGGGGTCCAACGCTGTGATACAAAATAAACAAGATAATCAGGCTCCACACCCAACAATCTCCCACTTGGACACTGATTGTAGCAACTCCATCGCTACTTCATTTGCTGGGCAATGACTCCTCTTTGGACCTGGATGTTTCTCATCTTCATCGTCATCCTTGAAGACCAATTGAAACTGAGCATATTCTTAGTTTCTCCCTGGTTACAACTTTTGTTAGCATACCTGCGGGATTTTGGCTAGTGTGTATCTTTTCCAGCTTCAACTGTCCATCTTCCAATACTGACCGTATGAAATGGTACTTGAGCTGTATGTGTTTAGTCCTAGAATGAAATGCTGAGTTCTTTGCAAGATGAATGGCACTTTGGCTATCACTATATAACGTGCCCATATCATGCTTCTTACCCAATTCATCCATAAACCTTTGTAACCAAATCATTTCTTTACTAGCCTCTGTAGTTGCAACATACTCTGCTTCTGTTGTTGAAAGTGCAACAACACTTTGGATTTTTGAAACCCAACTGACAGTTGTTCCACCTACAGTAAATACATATCCTGTAGTGCTCCTCCTGTTATCTTTGTCACTTGCCATATCTGCATCAACATATCCCTGTAGAGAAATGTTTGAACCACCAAAGCATAATGCTTGATTTGTGGTACCTCTCAAATATCTGAGAATCCATTTTACTTCCATCCAATGTTCTTTTCCTGGATTGTTCATGTACCTGCTTACAACTTCCACTGCATGTGCAATATCAGACCTTGTGTAGACCATTGCATACATTAAGCTTCCAATCGCTGATGCATATGGAACTTTAGACATATAGTCCATTTCTTCTTGGGTCTTGGGGCACATATCCTTACTAAGCTTGAAATGGCTAGCAAAAGGTGTACTAACTGGTTTTGCATTCTGCATATTAAATCTTTCCAACACCTTTTGTATGTACTCATTCTAAGATAGTATTAATTTGCGATTTTTCCTGTCTCTAGTTATTCTCATACCAAGGATTTGTTTTGCAGCTCCCAAATCCTTCATTGAAAATTAATTTTCTAATTTACTTTTGATCACATTAATTTCCTCCATGTTAGACCCTACAACAAGCATTTCATCTACATACAATAACAATATAATATAGCTGCCATCATTTTTCCTTTTCAGATAAACACAATGATCAGAGTGACATCTACTATAGCCTTGTTCAGACATAAAACTGTCAAATTTTAGATACCACTACCTTGGAGCCTGTTTTAATCCATACAAGCTCTTCTTTAACCTACATACTAATTTTTCCTTCCCTTTGACCTCATATCCTTTTGGTTGCTCCATATAGATCTCTTCCTCCAAATATCCATGGAGAAATGTTGTCTTTACATCTAACTATTCAAGATGTAAATCTTCCATTGCTATAAGACTTAAAATAGTTCTGATTGAAGTCATCTTAAAAACAGGAGAAAATATTTCATCAAAATCAATACCTTTCTTCTGTGCAAACCCCTTCACCACAAGTCTAGCTTTGTACCTTTGTTTTCCTCCATCTTATTCCTTCAGCCTGTAAACCCATTTATTCTGCAATGTAGTTTTACCTGCAGGCAACCTGACTAACTCCCAAGTATGGTTATGCATTAAGGATTCCATCTCTTCTTCCATGGCTAGCTCCCACTTCTTCCTGCTTTCAACCTACATTGCTTCTTCATAACATTCAGTTTCACCAGAATTAGTCAACAATAAATAATATAATGAAGGAGAGTATCGTTCAGGGGGTCTGCTTATCCTAGTAGATCTTTTGACACCGCTTTCAGGTGTTTGAGGTGCCTGTTGTTGTTGTTGTTGCTATGGCTGTTGATTATTATTATTTTTAGGCACCTTTACCTTTATTGTGATCTCATCAAGAACTATGTATTCTTTGTTTTCTTTTTCCTGTTTCTTTTCTTGCAGATGATTCTTATACAAGACCTTTTCATTGAATATTACATCTCTGCTCCTAATGATTTTGTGATTTTCATAATCATATAAGAGATAACCAAAATCATTAACACCATATCCAATAAATGTACATTTCTTTGATTTTGCCTCAAGCTTTGTTCTATTTTCTTTATTAATATGGACAAAGGCCTCACAACCAAAAGGCTTTAAAAAAGAGTATTTTACCTTTTTACCTGTCCATTCTTCCTCTGGAATACCACCATTCAAGGAACTTGAAGGCCCTCTGTTTATTAGATAAACAACAGTATCTACAGCATATGCCCAAAATTGTAAAGGCAATACTGCATGCAATATCATGCACCTTGCACGCTCCATGATTGTTCTGTTCATCCTTTCTGACACACCATTTTCTTGTGGTGTTCTTGGAACTGTATTCTCTCTATGAATTCCATGCTCTGAATAGTACCTATCAAAATATTTGTTGCAATATTCACCTCCATTGTCTGATCTGAGACACTTCAACTTCTTTCCTGTCTCAATCTCAACCAAATATTTCCATTTCTTGAAAGTATCAAATACATCAGATTTATTCTGAATACAATAAATCCAAGTTTTTCTAGTTGCATCATCAATAAAAGTAACATAATAACAAGAGCCACCAAGAGATGATACTTGAGCAGGTCCCCATACATCTGTATGCACAAGCTCTAATTTTTTGCTCTTCTTTTCTTTCCCAACTCTGAGAAATCTAACTCTCTTATGTTTTCCATAAATTAAATTCTCACAGAAATCCAAATCAACATTCTTCAAACCCAGCAACAAATTTCTTGAGTGAAAAATCTTCATCCCCTTCTCACTCATGTGTCCGAGCCTATGATGCCATAATGCTGCATCTGCTCCTTTGGAAGTTAAAGCATTAACAGAGTTATAAAGACCATTGCATAAATACAATGTACCAAACTTTTCACCCTTTTCTATTACCAGCGCTCCTTTGGTGACCTTCCAAGTTTTATCTGTGAAAGTTGTCACACAACCTTCACTACCTAACTACCCTGTTGAAATCAGATTTTTCTTCAGATCTGGAACATACCTTACCTCCTTTAATAGGAATTGGTTTCCATTCTGTTGTTTTACAAGAACCTTACCCATTCCAAAAATTTTACAGGGTTTATCATCACCAAACGGACTTGTCCAAAATATCCTTGAACATAGTCATGAAAATATTTCTTATCAAGTGTGGCATGGAATGAGGCCCCTGAATCTACAACCCAAGAATCAGTAACATTTTAAAAAGAAATAATCAAAGCATCTTGTAATGCATTACCTGTCACATTTTCTTCATTATTGTTTTCTTGCTATGTGTCTCCTTCTTTTCCCTTCCGACATCTACAGTCTTTCTTTAGGTGTCCTTTCTTTCCACATTTCCAGCACATTATCCCTGATCTGGACTTGGATCTACCTTTCCTTGATTTACTGTGATATCCCAAGCTCTTTCCTCTTTCCATTTTTATTCCCCTATAATCTGCACTCAAAGCATTACCGGATTTCTCACCGAAGCTTTTCTATCGCATTTCCTCGCTAACAATAGCACCGACAACATAATCAAACTTTAAAGTACTAGATCCAGACACAGAGTTACAAATGGCCATAATTAAAGCATTCCAGCTTTCTGGCAATGAGCACAAAAATAACAGAGCTCTAACTTCATCATTAAAGTGTACCCCTACAGAACTTAACTGACTGGTAACTGTATTAAAATCATTTAAATGGTTTGCAACAGATCCAATTTTCGACATCTTCATATTAAATAAACGTTTCATAAGAAATACCTTGTTTGAGGCCAAGATTTTTTCATATAGTTTCACCAACGCCTTAATCAAAACCTCTGTTGTTGTTTCCTTCGAAATATTGAAGGCTATCGATGCCACCAGGCATAATCATACTGTTCTGAGTACCTTTCTATCGAGAATCTCCCATTCCGCGTCTGTCGTAGTTGTCGGCTTCTTTGTTTTTCCGCTCAATGGTAGGTATAGATCTTTCTGATACAGATAATATTCCATCTGCATCTTCCACAACAGGAAGTTTTGGCCGTTAAATTTCTCGACCCTAAATTTACCATCTTCCACCATTTCTCCCACTCGAATCAGGAACCCTTATTTCCTATGATTTTATCAGCCAAATAGACCTTCAGCTCTGATACTAGTTGTTAGAAAATTAAATATTACATAGCAATGCAACACATAAAATATGTGGAAAACACAAGCACACAAAAAACATAAAACTAGAGAGACACTGATATACGTGGTTCACCCAGTTTGGGCTACGTCCACCCCAAACATCCAATCCTTCCTTTCTATTATCTAGCAAAATGAAGAGACACAACCTACAACAGATCCGCTGTAATATCCTCTGTTCTCTCTCACAGTCTCCCTATCTGTTTCTCGCTTTGAGAATACACATACCATACACATCCAAAATAAAATACCCTCATACAAGCGAGGGGGTTGCCTTCTAGGGAAAAAAAACCCTAAAATAAACACAACTTATACCGTCAGATCATCCGCCTAATGAACGACCCAGATTGACTAGAAATTACTATACTTTTACAAGGAAATTTTACATCTGTTTTTTAGCTTCGGGGGTGCTACCCCTGAAGCCCCCTGCCAGGGGGGGGCTCCATAAATTCATAGCCAGCACCCCTATACCTCCCAGGCAGTGTTTAATTACGGGTGGTGTTGTCGCTCCCATTAATGTACAGGGGTCCAACGTTGTGATACAAAATAAACAAGATGATCAGGCTCCACACCCAACAAGTAAAAATTCTGATAAAAGTTTAGTGGATAGGGTAGTGTCTTGACTCCACAATGAAATTGGAATGAAGGGAAATGTATAGGTCTAGGATGGTCAAAACCTAAAAACATAGTCAATTCCCAATTTAGAATGTGGGAAAAACTAGTGTAAAATGTTTTTGAGCGTTTGAGGGTCATGGAGTTAATTAAAAATTCTAAGAAAATTTCAGTGGATAGGATGGCACCTTAACTCCATAGTGAAGGTGGAATGAAGGAAAATAGATGGGTGTAGGTTATTCAAAACCCTAAAACACAGTCAATCACTATTTTAGTTGTTTTCACTATGTTGAAAAGTTATAGTGAGGGTTTTGATGGTGTAAAACATGTTATGGATGGTAGTGTAGGTGATAGGAGTGTATAGATGGAGCATGGGGGATGTAGGTTTAGGGTTTATGTGATGGAGTTAGGGTTTAGGTCAAAGGGATAGGTTAGATTTTGTGAATATGATTTTTTTTTTATATGTGGACATTGAACATCATGGAGAAGATGTAAAGTGACATGAAAATATTTTTAAATAATTCAAAATCTGACCAAAAACCAGCATGATATGGTTACTTACTGTTTAAGGAGGTCACACCAAGGAATGGAGCTTTAAATTTGAAGGTTTGGAGGGTTTCGAGCTTCAAAACACAGGAAATATTCCTCTTGTAGAAGCATAACACTATGTAGAGGAGTGTAACACAATGTTACACAAGCGTAACAATGGGCTAGAAGCATAACAATGGTCATAGGAGCATAAAAATAGAGTTACAGGAGCGTAAAAATGGCTACGTAGTGCTTGCGAAGCACTCCAGAAGGGTAACGCTTGCTGCGTAGCGCTCCCAGAAGCGTAACAAAGTGGCTCGAAAGTGAAATGGAAATCCTAGAAGCATAACACAAATGGATTTTGATGAGTTGCAAGTGCTTTTAATGGGTTTTGAGGGTCATGCTTTGGAGTTTAAGAGCTATGGAGGGAAAATAAATAGAAGAGCTACTCTCTCACTCACATGAAACAGTATAATGAATTAGATAAAATTTTCTTTGGATTTTATAAGCTTTAAAATTCCTCTTACCTTTTTTCCTTTAAGATTTATGAAAACTTTGGAACCTTTTTTGCACATGGAAATGGATTTTGATCTTGACAATGACCTTTTGGTTTTGAAAATGAACTAAGAAGGCAGAATTCTTTGACATTTTAAGTGACTTGATGGAATTTTGAATGAAATAATGAAACAAACTTCTCCTTTCAAATAAGACAGTGAGACTGCTTTTTAAAACTTTGGAATCTTTCACACCTCTGAACTTTCACATGGGATATGACCTTTCAAACAAGATGAGATGTCTTTAAAAACTGAGAATGAATCCTTTTTCATTTGACTGGAACAATAGGTCATATTGACCTACTTTGAAGCTCTCACAGTCAAGATGATTTTTTTTTACTTTAAATGAGACAGTGAGACAAAATTCTTCAACTTTTCATGAAACAATGAGACAGGAATGAGTCACTTTGACATTTTTTGAAACTTGAACCATATGAAACAAGATAGGTGGTATTTATTTCATTTCATAAACAAGAAATCTCCTTCATTGCGGTTTTATGAGTGGAATGGAGGGTTGCTTCTTTGTTTTAAGTGAAAATTTTAATTTTTTCAAAGGAAGAGATGAATCTAGAGAGTGACCTATATGAAATGGAGTGACCTAACTCTAGACCTCTTAAATGATGATGATGGAGTTGTGAAATTGAAACTAATGATGGAGAGGACCTGAAAATGATGGTGGAAATGAATGAAATGAAGGAGAATCAAACATGATTTAGACCTCTTCAGTGACCAAAATTATTTTCTGAGAACTGGTTCGAAAAAGTAAAAAATTTTGACCTATGAATTTATGGAAAAAAACTAAAAGAGTTATTTGATCACTGACATAATTGGGCTAAAAAGATGTATGGATAGGTGTTAGGAACAAAATTAAATTGAAATTTTTCAAAATGAGTGAGAAACAAGGGGAGAAAAGGAAAAAACACATACTTGTTCCAGAAGCACAACAACAAGTTGGGTTTGATAAGGGAAATGGTGAAATGCAGGAATTTTAGTGAGGGGAATGGTGGAGAATGTTTAATTAGGATAATGAAGGATGTATGAACCCAAAAACAAGTATAATCCCTCTCAAATGAAGCTATAGACCATTGGAAAAGAATATGCAACAAAACCCTAGGGATTGAGTTTGATCAACTTTATGAAGAAAAAAACTACATAAGGGTTTTGCAAGGTTGGAATTAATTGTTAAAAGAACCTTTGAAGCACTGAGATGATAAATGAACCATTTATGTCTACGTTTTGCCTCCAAATCAAAAGCGGAGCAAGAACCTCCAAAAATACAACAAATTGATGAAAGAAAATTGGTGGAAAAAATTTGAAGTTTTGGTGGCTATGGCATGTATCATAGTGATAGAGAGGAGCTCTTGAAGCTTGTCGAAGTATGGAATGAAGTTTTAAAATATGTTGGTGCTCATTTATAACTTAAAAAATTGATTTTGGCTTGATACTGGAGTGACATCATGTACTTTGACCAAATGACTTTATGATAAGATTAGTAATGCAACATCATTTCTTCAATAGGAAGGTTACATCTCCAATGTGACATAGATGGACCTAAGATTATTTTTAAAGCACTTTATTACCTACGTGCTAAATCTCATGACAACTTACTATTTTTGGATGATGATGACATGAATTGAAATGGAAATATTATGACACTCTCATGATCAACCTTATGACATCATGACTCTTCCATTTCATATTATAAATAATGACACTTGATGAAGGAAAAATGACCTATGGTGACTAAATAACTTATGAAACTTATTATGAATTGACCTATATGACCATGACATTGACCTCTATGACCATGACATGAGAGTAGCATCACACTTAGAAAATTACATGACCATTTGACAACCAAGAGAGATGTTAAATTTTATTTTGAAAATATAGAAATTTGACCATAAGACTCTAACTATGGTGGAAACAATAAATTTTATCACTGTGACTATTAGGCACTAACATTAGCTCCAATGGGGATTTCAGATCCTTTAGGAGATGTCAAGAACACTGTAGAAAAAATAGCCTTATTCATTGGGAAGTGGAGTCACATACAAAAACTTGACACTCAAATGAGTGACTAACTAAAATGAGACAAACAAAAACTGACTTGACTTGACTTTTCAACTTTAAAAAGAAAACAATAGTTGATCAGAGAATCCATATGGCCTTCTCTTTGGGCTTCAAACTTCTTTGACAACTCCTTCACTTTTTGGAAGAAAATAAGCTGCTATTTACAATGGAAGTGAAACTTTTTCGTCAAGATCAGGTAAAATAGTGTTTGAGGAGCCTACCATTCACCGATCCTCGTGGAAGTGCTTTCCCATCAATATATTCTAATAAGTCAGAATTATTCCCTCTGAATGCTAAAATCTTGTAGGGACCTTTCCATAGGTTGTCGAACTTACCATGTTTTCCCTTCTCCTCATTTCAGGCATCCATCGGAGAACAACATCTCCCAATTTTAAATGATAGGCCTTAATTTTATTATCACAAATCTTCTTAATATTCTCTTGGAGATTTTAGGTGTTATTGAAAACTTCTTCCCTGGACTGCTGCAAGTGGATCATTTGATTAATTATCGATTGAATGTCATTTGGCTCACTATCAGCCTCTTGTACGATTTTCAACATCGAAATTAATAGGGAAGTTAGAAACATTGTATCTACACCATAAACCAACTGAAAGGGTGACATGACAATATATTTCTTTTTGCTAACTTTGTTTTCCCATAGAGCATTAATTAACTTTTTGTGCCAATTCCTTTTGTTCTCTTGCAACAACTTTTTTATTATGTTTACCAATGACTTGTTTGATGATTCTACCAACTCATTACCTTGAGGGTAATATGTTGTTGAATGCCCAATTCTTATGTGATATTTATCACAAAAGACTATCATATTTTTGGATTTTAAGGCTACTTCATTGTCATTAATGATTTTCTATGGCCAGCCAAAACGGGACAAAATATTACTCTCCATAAATTGGATAATTACCATGTCTCTAGCTTGCCGCATGGGAGTGGCCTCAATCCACTTTGTAAAGTAGTCAGTGGCAGTGAGCATCCACTTACGCTGAGATGATGAAAGAGGATGAATCTCATTGATGAAGTCAAGCCCCCACTATTGAAAGGGTTCTTGAACTGCAATTGGTTGCAAGGGAAACAACAACAATTTTTTCTTTCCTTGGAGAATTTGGCACTCACGACAACTCATGACTGTTTTATATACATCTGAAAATAAACTCGGCCAATAGAAGGCAACCCTGAATATATTATTTTTTTTATTTTTCCAAAAAATATGACCACCAAAATCACCTTTATGGAAATCATTCATGAATTTCTCAACTTCACTTTCTACCAAAAAATTTAATAAAACCTCTCCCAGATCTTTCCATTATAAATAATTATTAAGAATACAATACTTAAGAGCCTTCAATTTCAGAGATCTACCTTTACTCTTCGGCAGACCTGGTGGAGGGTTCAAATGTTGCAGCACATGAACTATATCTGAATACCATGGTGATGAAATAAAAAAATTGATATACCCGAGGGAATGAATCAACCTCCTTCTCCTTGGATAGTGAAGAAATAAATATGATTTCTAAGGCATGTAAGTTAGAGTCTGCCACAAGCTTATCTAAGCCTTTTTGTTGTGAAACCAACTCCAAAAATAGAATAAAAGAGATATCAATGCCTTAGAAATAAGCCACTTCGAGGGGGAAACCTCCAATACATTACATGAATGAAAAATTCTTGGATGATTCAAATTACAAAACCTCCTTTCTATATATAGGAGTCCATGGGGCCACAATGTAATCCTAGTCAACCTAACAATAATAATTTAAGGGCACAATAATAACAATATGGGGGTTACAAGGGTACAATAATAACAATAAGGGGGTTACACTAACAACAATAAGGGACTATACTAGTAATATAGGGACCTAACATGGCCCTCTCCTTCAAAAAAGTGTTGTCCTCAACGCTTGAGTAGCTCTGGGTGCTTCTGTATAAAATTCTCATCCTCCCATGTAGAATCTTCAGTGGGTAAGTTCTTCCACTTGATGAGATACTCTGAAATTGATCGATTTCGTAGTTGTCGAGTTCTTGTTTCCGTGATCGCTTCAGGTTCCAATATGATTTTTCCTTCCTCATCAAGTTCTAGAAATATTGTTTGAACTGGAAGATTTTCACCTATAACCTTCTTTAAGCATGAAACATGGAAAATTGGATGCACTCATGAAGAAGCAGGAAGCTCCAATTTTTATGCCATAGTGCCAATCTTTTGCAACGCCTTGTAAGGACCATAGTACTTTGGCGATAATTTATTATCCTTCTTAGCTTGCTTGAGGGACATTTGTTTGTATGGTTATAGCTGTAAAAATACCCAGTCTCCTACATCAAAAATTCTCTCGCTGCGATGTTGATCTGCCTGTTGTTTCATTCGATTTTGTGCCAAATTCAGGTTGTACTTTAAGAGTTGGATAAATTCTTGCTGATGCTCGATGTGATCTTCCACTGCTTGAACCTTCGAATTTTCTCTTAAAGATGATGTGATGGGTGATGGATGATATCCATAAAGTGTCATAAATGGGGTCAGTTTTGCTGCAGTATGGAAGGAAGTGTTATACCACCATTCAGCGAGAGGTAACCACTTGACCCATTGTGTTTGTTTATCAGATATAAAACAACGAAGATATCCTTCCAAACATTTATTTACTATCTCAGTTTGACCATCAGATTGAGGATGATAAGATGAGCTATGAGCTAATTGAGTACCCAAACAAGAAAATAACTCTGTCAAAAAATTTCGAGTAAAAATGGGATCTCTGTCGCTCACAATAACCCTTGGGTTTCCATGTAGCTTTTGAATTGTGTCCATAAATGTAGTAGCAACTGTACTTGCTTTAAATGGATGAGATAATGCACAAAAGTGTGCATACTTGGTAAGTCTATCAAATAGCACCATGATGACACTCTTTCCTTCGGACTTAGGTAAACCTGTGATAAAATCCATTGAAATCTCCTCCCAACGTTGACTTGGAACAGATAAAGGTTGTAGAAGACCCAGGGTCTTAATTGTCTCAACTTTATTATATTGGAAAACCAAACATTCTACCACAAAATTTTGAATATCAGATTTAAGGCCATCCCAAAAAAATTCTTTCTTCACCCTGTGGTAAGTATTTAAAAATCCTAAGTGTCCTCCTAAAGGAGAAGTGTGAAATTCCAAAAGAATCTTTTGTTTTAGTTGGGAATTCTTACAAATATATAAGAGATATTTGTACCATAAGGAATCATTTTTTCAACTAAATGTATAAGATGTACTAGGATATTGCTACAACTTTTGAATGAGTGTCCACACTTCTTCGTCCTTCTTCCATTCATCTCTTGCTTCGGTTATCCAATCTGGTTGGATAATAGAAATGGCACAGAGAAATTCTTCCACCTCTTCATTATTTCTTGAGAGTGCATCTGCAACAACATTTAGCTTCCCTTTTTGTAGATTATTTCAAAGTCATAACCCAACATCTTTGTGACCCATTTTTGCTGCTCTTCTGAAGATAGTCTTTGTTCCAAAAATTGTTTAAGACTATCATGATCAGTTTTTACCTTGAAGTGTCTTCCCATTAGGTAATTTCTCCATTTCTTTAGTGCATGCAGTATTGCTAACATTTCCTTCTCATAAATAGGTTTCTGTAAATACTTTCCTTTGATTGGACGACTTTCAAAAGCAATGGGTCTTCCTTCCTGCATTAAAACTGCACCAATTCCATTTCCTGAGGCATCACATTCCACAATAAAGGTATTTGTGAAGTCTGGCGTAGCTAAGACCGGTGCTAGGCACATTGCCTCTTTAAGATGTTCAAAGGCCTTAGTTGCTTCAGGAGTCCATGAAAATGCATCTTTCTTCAATAATGTTGTTAGAGGTGCTACTATTCTCCCATAATTCTTACCAAACTTGCGATAATACCCTGTTAACCTGAGAAATCCTCGCAATTGCTTTATGGTTGTGGGGACTTTCCATTCTTTAATGGCTTTAATTTTGTTAGGGTCTACTTTAAAACCCTCGTGAGATACAATATGACCCAGATATTCCACCTCTTGTACTCCAAAGAAACATTTGGATGTTTTTGCATATAATTGTTTCTCCTGCAATAGTTTGAGCACCCTGTCAACATGTTGAACATGATCCCTCCAAGACCTGTTGTAGATTAGTATATCATCAAAAAATACTAGCACAAATTTTCTAAGGAAGGGTTTGAAAATGGAATTCATCAACCCTTGAAATGTAGAAGGTGCATTGGTAAGGCCAAAAGGCAAGACCAAAAATTCATAATGACCCTCATGAGTTCGAAATGCTGTTTTTGGAATATCTTCAGTCTTCATTCTAATTTGATGATATCCTTAACGAAGATCCAACTTGGTAAAATAAATTGCTCCATGTAATTCATCCAATAATTCATCAATCACAGGAATGGGAAATTTATCTTTAATGGTGAGCTTATTGAGCTCCCTATAATCCGGACACATTCGCCATGATCCATCATTCTTGTGTACCAATACTACAGGAGTAGAGAAAGAACTTTGACTAGGTTGAATTATACCTGCCTCTAACATTTCTGCAATCATACGTTCAATTTCGCTCTTTTGGACATATGGATATCTATAAGGCCTGATGTTTGGAGGAACACTTCCTGGAATCAAATGAATAGCATGATCATGATCACGAATAGGTGGGAGTCCTTTGGGAGTTTCAAAAACCTTGGAATGATTGTCCAAGACATTTTGGAGATCTGCAGAAATAGATGATTTTGATGTTGGAACTTCTAGTGAGCATAATTGTGCAATTATGCCTCGTTGTTCTTTATTTAGAAGCTTTGTCATGAAATTAGAGCTTATTATCTTTCCCGGCTTCCCTGCAATACCCTGTAATTCGACTTCCTTTCCTTCTGAAAAAAATTTCAAGAAAAGTTCTTGAAAATTAAAAGCTACCGTCCCCAAAGATTGTAACCATTGTACTCCTAGTACAACATCCGCACCTCCCATAGGAATGGCAAGCATTGGACTAGTCAATACATATTCCCCCATGGTTAGCTTGATATTATGGCATTTTCCAGAGCAATTTATAGTTCCTCCATTTGCAACCATCACTTGACATTCTGGTGCTGGGTATAGGAAACAATTCAATTCCTTGGCTACCTTACAATGAATAAAATTATGGGTACTACCCGAATCAATCAACATTATTACCTTTTTCTTCTTGATATGTCCTTCTATCTTGAGAGTTTGAGGAGTGGTAATTCTTGCCAATGCATTACACAATATGGTCGGACTCATTTCTTCCTCTTCTAGGGTTGGTTCCTGGTGTATATCCTCTTCTTGTTCATTTTCTTCTTCCTCTTCACAATCTATGTAAAATAATTTCTTCTCAGCACACTTACGACCTTTAGTGTATTTGCTATCACAACTGTAGCAAAGCCCTTTTGCTCTTTTTTCTTCCAATTGTTGTGGTGTCAACCTTGTAGGTTGTGGAAATCTAGGAGTAGCAACACTTCCCTATTTATAGAAGTGAGTGGTAGGTTTCCTTGTCGCCATAATTTTACATTCAATTTTTCTTGCCAACCTGAATGCCTTCTCCAATGAATCAGGTTCCAAAATGCGAACTTCATGTTGGATGTTATCCTTTAAAGTACCTATGAAGAGATCAATCTTGTGTTCCTCTGGAATATCAGTTACCCTTATATTCAATTTATCGTTATATTCAATTTTTGGAAGTCCTCAATGTGCTCCCCCGCTAAACCCTTTTGTTTGAGATTTATCAATTGGCTAAAGAAGGTGTTTCTCTTTGTATCCTCATAATGTGCTATCATTTCCTCCGTAAAAATTGACCAAGTGACAATTTTTTTACGGGAGCAAAGCCATCGATACCATTCAAATGTATTTTGTTCTAAATGTAAAGTTGCAATGCGTACCTTTTGTGTGTTTTGCACATTATGGAGATCAAAATATTGCTCCATCTGTAGTATCCATGTTACAGGATCCTTTCCATCAAACTTCCTCATATCCATTTTTGGAATATGGTGGTTCTTCCCGCCAACATTAGAGTTTATAAAATCATGATTAACATTTATTTTGTTCTCATCATGAGTTTCCTCTACTATCTTTTCACCATTAGGAAACATTTTTTGTATCAACTTTTTCAAACCTTCCATGTCTGCTTTTAGGTCATTCTTCATGTTTTCCATTTTTTCATCGATCTTAGCTTCCATGTCATCCATCTTAGATTCCATGCCAGCTTCCATGCCATCTATCTTAGCTTCCATTCCATTCTTCAAACCATCCATCTTAGATTCCACGCCTTTATTCAAACCATCCATCTTAGTTTCCATGCCTTTCTTCAAAACTTCCATGTCATTTTTTGTTGCTCTTTGCGAGAGCGAAATTTGTTGTAAATTTGATATGTCATGTTGCCATTCTTCGTCTTCATGAGTCATAGTAGAGCCTTCTAAAGGCTTAATGGGTGTTGAATTATTTTTAGGGGCCATTTTAGAATCTAATAGTGATATATATTCTACAATATGCCCTTGGAATCAATTCAACTTGATTCTTCAAACAAGACTTATGCAATTCGGGAAAAAAAAATACACACCTTTTACTTGCTTTTGAGGAGCTCTATATTGAAATTGAATTATATCTGTAATTTTAGATCCTCAGTATCTGAAATTCCGCCTTGTAATATCCCTCTGAAGCTTCTTTCAAATGTCATAGGTTTGACCTGATTTTGATTCTTCAAGGAAAAGTTATGTCCAATCTCCCACAATGACCCAATTATGGACTGGTTCAGTAGATAGAAATTGTACGAATTTCCACGTATCACTGTTTCCTCCTTTGGCTATGAAATTGATATAAAAGAAACTGCAGTCCGTGTTCTTGTGGCCAATTTTTACAGCATTCCAATCTGATGCTCAGAGAGAGAGTTATGAATATTTTCCCACGATAACCTCTTTGAGATGAAATTCGGGAGCCTAAAAAAGACCTAACTTCCATAGATCATATCTCTGAAAATATTGCGAACCAAGATTTTTAAGTTTTTGATTATGTTCCTCAGGATTTTTTCTTCGCTCTCTAAAACTTTCAGCTTCTGAAACTTCGTAGAAAAAACATTATAGCGCAAATGCCACGATGACCTGTTTGGGTTAAATTCAGGAGCCTGCAAAAAGCCCTAACTTCCATAGATCATATCTCTGAAAATGTTGCGAACCAAGCTCTAAAATGTTGCGACGATGTTCCTCAAGATTTCATCTTTGCACTCTAAAAATTTCATCTTCTTAATCTTCATAGAAAAACAGTTATAGCAAAAATTCCACGATGACTAGTTTGGAGCAGCGAAAACCCTAGAATCCAAAGCTCTTATACCAAATGTTGTGAAACCAGCTCCAAAAATAGAAGAAAAGAGATATCAACGATTTAGAAATAAGCCACTTCGAGGGGGCAACCTCCAATATATTACATGAATGAACAATTCTTGGATGATTCAAATTACAAAACCTCCTTTCTATATATAGGAGTCCATGGGGCCACAATGTAATCCTAGCTGACCTAACAATAATAATTTAAGGGCACAATAATAACAATATGGGGGTTACAGGGGTACAATAATAACAATAAGGGGGTTGCACTAACAACAATAAGGGAATATACTAGTAATATAGGGACCTAACACTTTTCCTTTGATCAGTTTTCTAGGTTTGATTTCCAAATCATATTCCAGCATACAACTATCCACTTACCACACCGTTCTTCAAGATTATTCTGTGTTAACACATCCTTGGCAGCAACATTCATAACATAGGCAAGAACATGAGAATGAAGGATATAAACTTAGGAATACTTTAAAGCTTTAACTAGCACCAGTGCCTACTTTTCAATGATATTGTATTTCAAAGCCCCATCCCTTATTGTCCTACTAAAGAAGGAAATTGGCTGCTTTGGTTTCTGATCTTTCTTCTGCATGAGGACAACAACTAATTTATGTTCAGAGGAAAAGTAAAAGATGATAAAATCAAGTGTATAATTTGGGCTGATAAGGATGGGAGCATGAGACAATGAAAACTTGACTTAATTAAATGATTTTCTTGCCTCATGGGACCATTTCACCTCGTTTTTTTTCTTTAAGATATTAGTGATTTCCCTTAAGTGTTCAACAAGGTCAGGAATAAACCTTCTCAACAAATTTATCTTACCATTGAATGATTGAATTTCCTTTCTACTCCTAGGATAGTCCAGATTCTGAATTTCCTCAGTCCTTGAAGGATCTATTCGGATTCCATCTTTGGATATAATATGGCCGAGAAATTTCCCCTCCTCCATAGTAAGAAAAATTTTCTTTGGATTCAACGATATGCCAATTTTTCTAGATCTTTGGAATATTTTCTTTAAGTGATGTTTTTACTTCATCCGTATTTGAAAAAATTTGTTATGTCATCAAGATAAATGACCAAAAACACATTTTTCTCATTGGAAAATGTGATACCCATCGCTCACTAAAATTTTTATCCTGCATTCTTCAACCCAAAGGGAATCTTAGCATACATAAAATTACCCCAATTTGTTGTGAAGGTTGTCTTTTCTTGCTCATCCGGATGAACCGAGATCTGATTGTACCCAGAATATCCATCTAACAATGAAATCTTGGAAGAACCAACTACCCTTTGTAGGATATGATCCATATTTGGAAGTGGATAGCTTTCCTTCAATGACACTTTATTTAAAATGTGGAAATCAATACACAATCAGGTCTTACCGGTACTAAATTTGACATCCATTTCGAACAACGGAGAGGGACAATAATTCTAGCATTGTTCAAATTTTTTAATTCCTTTTCAATCGAGGGCAACAAATTTGTATTCATTCTTCTGAGTTTCTGATGAAAAGGCTACTGATCAAGTTTTATGGGAATGGTATGCTGAATTATTCTCTTATCATACACCTTTAAATAACTATATTCCCATGCAAAAACATCAACAAATTCAGTCATAAGTGTTGCATATTTACCTTTCATCTTTGGACTCAAATAATTTGATATCTTAACCATTTTTGGTTTCTTAGGAGTGCCAAGACTAAGGTCTTCTACTCATACCTTAGTTGGTGGCATTGATAGTTTCCGTGCAACATCATCATGATAAAAAATATCCTCCAAGGGAACTAGACCTCTTGGAATTGAGTTATCTTTCAGCTGTAGTATCTTCAATTCTTCTACATGCATTTCTTGATCATGTTCATAAAACTGATCAAAAATTTGTGAACTAACAAACTCTTCTTCAATCTGCAAGAAATTTTCAATTTGTTTATGATTCTGGAATACTTTCCAATACCTAACATTTTCCATAACAACAGGGTGATGTTTGACATTGATCTCATACTTCTTTTTGGGATAAACCAGAATTTTGAACATATTGGCTAAAGTGGCAAGAGCATCAGCAATGATATTACTATTCCTTGGAATCATTGATAGAGTGTATTCAATGAAGGTCTTAAGAATTTCTAATACAACATTATGGTATGCTCACATTCTAGGATGCTTTGCCTGGTATTCCCCTTTGACTTTCTTTATTATCAAATCTGATTCACCATATATATAAACATTCTTAGCACCTATTTTATTGAGTATTTTAAGACCAGATACCAAAGCCTCATATTCTGGCTCATTTTTGAAACAATCAAATTCCAATTTATAAGAACACATTCAGACATTAGGAGGAAGATGAGATCATTGATTCATGGGACCATTAATCCAAATTCTAATTCCAACTCCTTCCTTACCTAAGAATCTATCAAATTCCATGGTCCATAGGCCATTTTCTTCATTGGGAAGCTCAATTTTGGATGACTAATCTCGATTCTCAGTTTGAGAATGATCTACTGTCCCAATAGGCATTGTCTCATTTACTATTTCAACTATCTTTTTTTACTTTTGCACTTGGCTGCAAGCTTCTTGGTACTTGTTCTTATTTTTCTACACTTGGAATTTCTTGAACACAATATGAAATATCTAGAATTTTTCCTTTTCTTCTACCAAATATTCTAACGAGTATGAACAGTCATCATTGTACAAAACAAATGACTCTAAATCTATATTTACAACATTAATTGGCCGATTATTGGGTTTTTCCATGCAACTAATCATGTACTTCATTTTTTTCTCCCTGTATAATTTTCCAAGCTATCCAAAAACTGGTATAGTAGCATAGGAAAAGTCTAACTACAAAGCGCCTTTACGTTTGGCTCCCCATTATTAGGAGAGAATAATTCCATATCTCGAAGGAATTTCATCTACCACAACGTCCATAAGATCATTCTTAGTTGGAATTTGATCTAAGGACACCACTAAATCTTTGATGAGACCAAGACACTTAACCCTTCCTGAGTCAAAAGAGTAAAGTTCATGGTATGGCCTGGTAATATCCATTTCTAACTTATCCATGATGGCTTTAGGCATGAGATTATGGGAGGTCCCAGAGTCTAGCATAGCATTATGGAGGATGAAGTCATGAATTTTGAGACTGAGGTAAAAAGGTGGAACTTCGTTGTCTTCTAAGTTACCATCTACACTAGGGCTAAACAAAAGCTCGGGGTGGTCATCACTAACATTTACCATATTAGAAATTTGGTCAACCTTAAGAATTTTTGCTACCTAGTTCTTGTATTGGTCATTCTTAATTAATTCAGTCAATGGAATTAAGACTTTAAGATTTGAAATTTCATTCTCAAGACTAAATAAAGTAGAATGCTTTTCTACCTCTTTAGATGGCATGTTGTTATTTTCAAGCTATTCTCTGATTGGGATCTCCTTTCTTTGTCCTCCAGTTTGAATTTATTTATCTTTATTCTAATTTCTAGTGAAAGATTCATTAATTTTTCCCTGATTAGTAACAACAGGTCCTTTTTTCTTATTTTGATTTCTAGAGGTCATATCTTTGTTATGAACATCTGCTTGAGAATTTTTCTTTTTGTTATTTGAAGTTATGGGCACATTTATATTTCTTAGACCATATTGTCTTTGCAATTGGATAAGGGAATTTTGATAACCTCTTTGGTAATCCTTTGTATGTACTTCCAACATATCATCACTAGAAATAATATACTGCTGATCATTAGGTACATAAGGTTCTTCAGAAAATTCATCCTCCTCGGTCAATAAATTGGGTTGCTGATTTTCATAAAAAAGGTGATTTTCCTCTGATATCTCTTCTTCCTCATCAGGGCCCTCTATATAATTTTGATGAAAAGGAGTAAATATTTGATGTTGGCCTTGTTGATCATGACCCCTCTACTCCCTTTGTTTAAACCTGTATTAGGGTTGCTGCTGTTGACCTCTGAAGTTTGGATTTATGATTGGAGGTTCTGCTTGTCTATTTGTGATGGTCATCTTGTCCTTCATCTTCTCCATTATCTGAATCAAGGTATCAAATTTACCCTCAGATGAAGTGGATGGATCCTCCTTTATGGTAATGCTATTTTGTGATTTCATCTTTGAATTTTTGATAAGTATATTTGCATCAAAAATTACTACATTCATTTGCATGTATTCAAGGGAGGAAGGATTTCTCTCGCTCAATTGGTAGGCCATATCTGGATCAAAAGAATCTAGATAATGAAGAAGTGCCAGCCAGGAGGAAGCTTAATATGTTTCGGTATAGAATCATATATCCTATTAAATATGGTTGTGAAATCTTTCAAATATTCATTAGTATTTCTCTTCAAGGAATTATACTCGGCTATAATTTTGAGAGGGTTCTTTGTCTCTTCCCACTTTTCTAGGAATAGGTATATTAACTTTTGTGGATTAGCTAAAGAAGCAGTTGTTACGGAACGAAACCATTTATTAAATCCCCCCAAAAACTTTGTGCTATTATGTGCATTTTTACATCATCATTATCAATTTCCTCAAGATTAATAAAATAAATCACTTTAACTCTATGTTGTTGAGTCATGACCTTTGTTGTCCCATAAAACAAAGGAAATATCTAACCATAATTTTTAGGCAAAGAAGTAAGTTGGGGTGGTAAAATCAAAGGAGAAAATCTTGCCATGACTGTTGGGAAAAATACTGAGAGGGTGGGGGGTGAATTAGTATTTAGAGCTCATATCTGATTTTAACTTTTTCTTTTTCAAAATTGCATATGTGGCTTTTATGAACTGAACTCACATATACACGCGGATATGCTGAAGGAAAATCGCATATACTGATATAAATTTCTAGTTTATAAAGTATCTCAGAAACAACCTTTAAAATAGATTTACCAGTTATACTTCAGGTTAGATAAACAGGAAATATGTGAGTAATAGCAATATAAAACATCACACAAGTGGAACACACATGAACACTAGTATTTAAGGTGGAAACCCAGTTCGGGAGAAAACCACCGCTGCTGTCGTCTTTGTCTTCAATATTTATTATATGGAAAACTGTTTACAACATTGTACTGATGCAGAATCATATCAGTACGTAGGCTTCTACCTATAGAAGGCTGCAACCTTCACTCGTTTACCAGCTGCTACTGGAGGGGTGCTCCAACCCCCTGATCTCGTTTACCAGCCACTCCTGGAAGGGAGCTTCAACCCCCTGAACATAACACCATCTTCTACTGGCAGGAAGCTTCTACTTCCATACTAAAGGCTTCAACCCTTAGACCCACTGCAGACCATGTTTCATCAATTTTCATACTGGATCAAATAGCATCAACACAACCCTTTATCATCAATTATAAACTTTGCCCAATAATTTAATTAGAACAGTGAAAACATTGTAACCAAAACTTCAGGAGTAACCCAGACTTCAGAATAGATATGCAGATACAAACTCAACCCTGAACAGTCATTAATTCAAATAGCATACGCTACTTTGCTTTACTGAAGCCACATATATACGTGTTTTTCTGCACACCAACATGCGTATACTTCTGTGTATTCTTCAGAAAACCCTAACTGCCATACGCGCTTTTCATGAAGCGAACCCGCGTATATATGCGCTTTTACTGAAACAAACTCGCATATAGATCTCTAAATGTAAATTTGCAGAACAGACCATATCTATAAGGACTTACCCAGATTTCTTCACTTTCTTCAACATACTAGCACCATTTCTTCATCATTTCTGCAGTAGATCATACTAGAGATTCATCATCTTCAGATATAGAGATCTTGAACCATCATTATATCCATGGGTGCATCATAGATTCAAATCTATCAATTAAAAGCAGAGTTCATCCATGAAGATATTCCTTAGAGAATTTATTCAATAATAACCCTTACACCTGCACACTTTGCACTATGATCTTCTTCTCCTTAAATAGATTTAGCTTTTACCAATACCATGAGTCAAAACCACTCAACTGTTGATGGTAATCCTAGAAGGAATCAAATATATAATACAACGCTCAATACTGTGAGCTAATACCATGATAGAGCCCCCGGGTATTATAAATTTGAAGCACAAATGGGCATATGTGACTTGGGACGTACTTATCCGTGTGCATATGCGACTTGGCCTTTACAAACCCGCGTATACGTTGTGACATATTAAAAATAGCATATTTCTGGCACATACTAGAATTATTTTCTCTGTCACATATGAACTAATCTGTAGATACATCAGTCTTACATATAACACATAGGCTGCTTATCATAGGCAACTTATCAAGTAGGGTTCCATTAAGGACAGCTTCATCAAGTAGGTTGCCATCAAGGACAACACATTACATCATCTTTCCAACAATGAATGTTGCATAAGGTTGTATGGAAGTCAGAACAAGAGGTGTTGATGAAGGAAATTATTTGAGAGGAAGTGATGGGTTGATAGTGGTGGATGATGGAGAAACTATATGAGGAAATGTTACAGTAGATGTAGCAGCAAATAAATTCTCTTATTGGTACTGGATATAGGAATTTTCAAAGGTTATTTGGAACTGAACAACCAATATCTGAAGTTTATAAAAATCTAACCATACCTTACTATCACCCTCAAAAGATAAAGACTCAAAAAATGGAAAATATGTTTCAAACTTAATGGGATCAAAAATTTCTTATGAGAAGAAAGATTCTGACTTAGACTTGAATAAAGATGGCTCAAATTTGAGATCAAAAGATAGATCTTCAGAAGCAACCAACCTTGCAGGAAAATATATAGACCTTACTAGTGGAGGTGTACCTTTTTTAACTTCTTGAGACTGTGACCTCTACTTTCTCAATAGCCTCTCAGGGTCATTAACTACTGGTGAAGGATTGGGATCAGGATTAGACCTCGTGTGCCTTTTGGGAGGCAGTGTTCTTCTCAATTTGCACTTTGGCTCGAAATGACTAAATCAACCTTATTTGAGTGCTAGCACTTGTTACCCACAAGTATAGACTTCAAAAAATTGTAAGAAATATCCCCAGGGAATATTTGACACTCGTATCCTCGGCAACGACGACAAAATATTAGAGCTCCTCAGTTTCCCAAGGCTGAGAAAGGAAACTAAAGAGGTAACCACATACCAAATTTTGACTTGGTATCTAGCCCTACCAAATCATATAGGGCTCTCTCAAAATCAACCTCATAGCTAATGGAAGTGACTGGAGAGTATTAGTGTTTTAGGCTAGTTATCAGCTCAATAGGGTTTTGATCAGGGTTTGTTGGGTACAAAGAACTAGGTTTTAAAAACTATGCCAATTATTTCAAAATATTAGTTGCAGTCATAGAATGAGGCAAGATAATTGTAATATGTGACACAAATAAATCTGTCATTCTAGTACAGTGAGGAGGAAATCATATAGAAGGATTTAAGTGAGAATTATTGCATGAATTCACTTGTTAGAGGATAAAACACTTATATGATAATCTCAGACAAAATAGAGCATTACAGGTAATGAAATATGTTTAAAACTTAAGATATAATCATGAGAATAAATGTATATGGCTGCTACAAACATCTAACAATCATATGCTTAAGAAAAAATGAAGAAAACAATGTCACTAACCACAACACATGAATCCCATAAAAATAGCTGCAAATTCCTGTGTTATTTCTCTGCAAAAATCAAGTACACTAGTTCAAAATGATGAGCTTCAAGTATCCAAACTTCTCTTTGACTTGTTTATAAGTACATATAAAGGAAAAACAATATTCCACCTCTAAGGGGTCGAATATTGATACATAGAAACTAATTCATGAACCTAATTACTCATTGCCAAATCCTACGGAAGTTAGAAACAACTTTCCCCTTTTCCAGCTAACGAATTGAGATTATCTATCAAAGCACTGATCACAAGATTCTTTACAATGATAATCATTTATAAGCATATTAATCACCAGATAACTCATGAGTCAATTATTACATCAACCAATTTCGACCTTTGACCTCCACGTGCAGTGAAAAATATCTAAACACGGATATGCAACAACTTTCCCAGAAACGCAACAAATGTCCTTAGTAGAAATGAAAAAAATTTCCGAGAAACACAGAAAATGTCCTTAGAAGAAACAGAACAACTTTGGCTTGATTTTTTGATGACTTAGAAAAGGTTCTGAATGATGCCGAATGCTGATGAAAAAATATTAGGATGTCTACTATACCCTCTTACCACTAAGTCATTCAAAATCATCATTTTAGCCCCCTTGTATGAATTTACAGGGTAGGTTCCTTAGATCAAGAACCAAAGGTCATCGCTCACAAACAGATCACAAATCAGTACACCAGTATAATCACGTGGTTAAACCCTCGAAGAGGGAAACAGTCCATGGCGTGAGCCAACATGGCCACTTTAGGAAATTTATTAATATAAAAAGAAAAGTTACATATTATGTTTCTCTCATAAACGGTTACCGGAAAAATGACCCTCCATGCTCTTTAAATAGAGATCATGGCCCAATTGGGTGTTAAGCCACGAATCAAGTGTCGTTAATACCGAGGAGAGAGATAATCGTCGCATCACTACAAATCGTGACCGTCAGATTATAAGTTACAAATGTACATGGTAAAGAAACACACTTTACCTAACCCTACACTAGACTAAGTTATCATTAACTATTTCCTATGTGTCAGAATATCCTAACATCCCCCCTTAAGAACAAGTTAGGATAGGATTGAAGGATTTACAAAGGTGACACAAAAGGAGCCTATTTCCTATGTGTTGAAATATCCTAGCATCCCACCTTAAGAACAAATTTGGATAGGATTGAAGGATTTACAAAGGTGAAACAATAGGAGAAGGAAGGAGGCATTAGAGCCTATCCCCCCTAAATGACAAATTTTCTGAACTCCAAGAAAGGATCGAAGTTTGGTAAACTTCACTTCTGTGAGAGCCTTTGTAAAGATATCGGCTACTTGATCATTGGTTGGACAGTACTGTACTTCAACAACATGATCATGAATGAGCTTTCTGATGAAGTGTATGTGGATTTAATTATGTTTCATACATTGATGCTGAAATGGATCTTGACATAGTTGAATGGCACTCTGATTATCACACCAAAGTGTAGTTGGATGTTGCTGATAAAGACCAAATTAGAACAGGATCTGACGAAGAAACATGGCTTCCTTGTTGGCTTCAACTGCACCACGATACTCCGTTTCTGCTGAAGAAAGAGAGATGGCACTTTGTTTCTTACAAGACCAAGTAATAGGTCATGAACCAAGAGTGAATACATATCTTGTAGTAGACTTTTGATCATCAGGGTCACCAACCTAATTAGAATCAGTGAAACCAATCAACAATGGAGATGCTCCTGCACTGTAATGAATCCCAAACTAAAATGTACCTCAAATATATCGAAGTATTCTTTTAGCTTCTTTCCAGTGACTTTCATGAGGTTGGTGCATAAACTGAGCGACAAGACCAATGAAAAAGGAAAGGTCAGGATGGGTATGGGTTAGATACAGAAGTTTACCAACAAGTTGATGATATAAGGTAGCATCAACTTCAGGGGTAGTACAAGTGACTAAAATATTGACTCTAGATTGAAAGGGAGAAGGGGTCGTCTTACAATATTCCATGTGAAAGTGGTGTAGAAGATCACAGGCATACTTGGACTGAGAGAGGGTAACGCCTTCCTTGGATTGAAAGACTTGAAGAGCAAGGAAATAATGCAAGTGTCATAAGTATGTCATTTCAAACTTCTTTTTGAGGCTAGACTTCACATGGTTTATATGGTTTGGATCACTACCGGTAAAAATAATATCATCAACATAAAGAACAAGGATGGTGAAGTACTTACCCACTTTCTTGGTGTAGACAGTGTTGTTAGAATTACACCTAGAAAAACCATTATCTAATATAAATGTATCCATTTTGGCATACCAAGACTGAGGAACTTGTTTGAGACCATAGAGAGACTTCCTAAGGTGAAAAACAAGGCTAGAGTCGTTTTGGATAAAGCCAGGGGGTTGTTCCATGTAGATTTCTTCATGTAAATCTCCATGTAAGAAGGCAGATTTAACATCCATCTGATGGACTTCCCATTTAAATGAGGCAACAAGGGAAAGAAAAAGGCAGATAGAATTAATTTTGGCAATAGGGGAGAAGGTTTCAGTATACTCAATGCCTTCAACTGGTGAAAATAATTTAGCGACGAGACGAGCTTTATGTCTATCCACTTTTCCATATGGTCCAAACTTTGTTTTGTAAACCCATCTGCATTTGACAAGTTTTCTTCCTTTTGGAAGAGGAATAAGATCCCAAGTACCATTCGCCAATAAGGAGTGATATTCTTCATTCATAGCTTCAGCCCAATCTGGATGACCGGAGGCTTCTTCAAAGGTTTCTGGATTAGGATTTTCTGGAACTTGAGCCAATAAGGAAGAGGCTCTTTCAAACTAAGAACATGTACGTCGTCGATCGGTAGGGTCACCTGCAAGAGAACTTGCTGCATCCCGAGTAGAGCGGACCCATCTTGGAAGTGGTGGAGTAAAAGGAACAATTTCAAGAGGTGGAGGAGGATTGTCATCCTCACTGTCATCATCTGAACTATAAGGAATGCTATTAAAAATAGAAGAGAGAGAGAGAGAGAGAGAGGTGCCGCATATGCCGAATCAGGCTCGCAGGCCAAAGGTGGCACACCCGCCGAACTAGGCTCGCAGGCCGATATATTTTCATCAAATTTTACATCTATTCTAATGATTATATTTTTGGATTTTGGTTGAAGAAGTCTATATCCTTTGACATCTTCAGAATATCCAACAAAAATGCATTTTTCACTCTTAGGTTCTAAGGCTTTATGTTTTGCATCTGGAATATGGGCCCAAGCATCACTTCCAAAAACATGAAAGTGACTTACATCTAGTTTGATTGAGCTCGAAGCTTCTTCTGGAGTTATATTATTTAAAACCTTAGTAGGAGTGCGATTTACTATGTAATTTGCATAGTTAATGGCTTATGCCCAAAAATTGAGACCAAGTGCTTTAGATTGAAGCATACAATTAGCCATTTCTTTTAAGGTGTGATTCTTCCTTTCAGCTACACCATTTTGTTGTGGAGTATATGGAATGGTATGTTGCAATTGAATTCCATGCTCAGTGCAGAAGTTGATAAATTTGTTGTTAACATATTCTCCACCATTGTCTGATCTTAACTTAATAATTTGATGTCCATATTGTTTCTCAACAAAGGCCTTAAAGGCCAAGAACATGTTAAAAAATTCACTCTTGAGTTTTAAGAATTATACCCAAGTGCGTCTGGAAAAATCATCAATAAAAGTTAAGAAGTACTTGAAACCAGAGAAAGAAACAATAGGAAGTGGACCACATAAATCACTGTGCACAAGCTGCAAAGGGGCTGAAGCGTGCCAAGAGGCATGTTTGTCAAAAATACCCCGATGATTTTTTCCGAGTACACAACCGTAGCAAACACCATCTCGGCAAGATACCATAGGAAGGTCTGTCACCATATTTTCCTTACATAGAGTTTGAAGAGAGTGATAGTTTAAGTGACCAAATCGCTCATGCCAAAGTTTGCTCACATCATCATTATGAGCAACAAAAACAGAGGGAAGAGAGGATGACCCAAATTTGTCAAACTTATACAACCTTGTGGAATCATCAACAATGCCAATAGCTAAAATATGTCGAGGATCTTTGAGGTCCTTGATTACAACATCATGAGGTGATAATTCTACTATTTTTCCCTCACCTAAATGAGTTATCTGATAAACAGAGAGAAGGTTGCATGACAAGGTAGGAACACATAGTACATCATTAAACTGAGCATTATCGAGATGAATGGTTCCAGATCCTACAACACTAAGAGATCTATCATCACCAACATAAATATGTTTGGTGTTATAATCATTTAAATAAGAAAACATGGCTTGATTTTTGGCCATTTGGTAGGAAGCTCCAGAATCAATGAGCCACTCATGAGAATGAGAAGAAGAAGATACATTTAATGCATAACTAGATCTTGATGCTTGACAACCACAAGCAGAAAGTGTCATTCCTGAAGATGAAGGTGAAGAGTGCTCCAAATTGATGTTGTGCTTCTTCATTGCTGATTCTAAGGCTTCCATCTTCTTAAAAATTTGGACTCTATATGGCCATCACGATTGCAAAAGTTGCAATGTCTATCTGTCTTCTTCCATTTGTTTTTATTTGCCTTATCATTTTGGTGAGTTGCTTTTTCAGTTTGTGGATGAAATTTCTTAGGACCCTTGTTTGGTTTCAAACCATACTTTTTAGGATACTGCTTCTTGGGATTCTTTTGATATGATTGATGTTGGGCTGCTAAGGCTTTCTTAGAAGTGTTTCTAGAAGTGATAAGACCAATATGTAAGAGTTTTTCTTGTTCTCTTATCAAATAATTGCAAAAAGGCATCAAAAGATGGGTTCTTGTAGGTGGTTCCTGAAGAAATGATGGCTTCTCTAGTGGAATGGAAGGCAAAAAAAAATACAGAGTATGCAGGGCCAAGCTTAGTAATAATGAAATAGATGAGGCTACCATCTTCCTTTTTGACCTTACAACATTCTAAAAGAACTCTAAGGGTCTTGAATTTGGACAAAAAATCTTCAATAGAGGAGAAATTATTGGGGTCCAAAGTAAGAAAGTCATTTTCAAGCTGATGGGCCTTGATTTGATTTTGAATGCCAAAGACAGTATTTAGCTTGTCTAGGGCTTCATGACGGGTGTCAATGTCAAGGATATGAAATCGAAGATCTTGAGCAATGGACATTCCTATCAACCCTCATACTTGATCTTGTTTATTTTCCAATTGAGTGACTTTATCATCATCAGAAGGTTTTTTTTCTAGCCCTGTGGCTATTCTATTAAGCCCTTTACTGCTAATTATATCTAACACGTGAGGTAGCCATTGGAAATAATTGGTGTTGTTAAGAATAATCGGGCATGCACTTTCCAATTTAAAAAAAAAAACTAAAGCTGAGAAAAACTGAAACTAACTGCTCCAATGGAAAGATCTAAAAAAATTAGGCCATTTAAAAAAAAACGGCTCGAGAAATGGCTTCTGGGTGAAGAAGTTGTGCCTTTTGAAAAACACTGAGTTGTACATGTTGAATAGTTACGAGAACGGTCTGAAATTAGGTGATGAAGTTCAACTTTAAAAAAAAATCCCGTCCCTTCAACAATTTTTTTTTACAAAAAGAAGCTTGAGAAAGATATTTGAACCCAAGACCTATATTCTCATAAACTAACTCCTCACCAAGTGAGATAGTAAAAGGATTTTGTTATTGTTTGAAAGAAGGAAGGGGGTTTTCGGTTCGCCATACCGACAACTATCAATTTTTTCACTATTTCTGATTTCCCGAGATCGCACAAAGATGCGGGGAAAGAGCATACGTGGCAAAAAAAATCCCTTTTCCTGTTTCTGATTTGCCGAGATCGCACGCAGCACAGAGCAAAGAGCATACACAGAGAAGAGGGTATATATCTGGAAAATAAATAAAACCAAAAAACCAAAAATAAATAGAGGGAACCGAAATAAGCAGAACTATTAACAAATATAACTGCAAAACAGATGCTTTATACCTCTAGATCTAAACTATCATAACTTGGGCAGCTGGAAACCTTTTCTCATGAAACAAAAGGTGTTCCTCACTGTAACAGATGCTCCTGACACAACATAACATTTCTCCAAGCCCAAAAATGTTCAGAAATAGTAGATCTACAAAACAACATTCACATGCAGTCAAACAAGCTTCGAATTTTGATCAACAACAGACGTGGCCCTCAAAATAGCTCAGATACCATGTAGGAATTTATAGGGTAAGTTCCTTATATCAAGAACCAAAGGTCGCCGCTCAGAAACAAATCACAAATCAGTACAACAGTATAATCACGTGGTTAAAACACTCGAAGAGTGAAATAGTCCACGACCTGAGCCAATGTGGCCACTTCAGGAAATTTATTAATATAAAAAGAAAATTTACATATGTTTCTCTCATAAATGGTTACCAGAAAAATGACCCTCCATGTTCTTTAAATAGATATCATGGACCAATCGGGTGTTAAGCCACGGATCAAGTGTCATTAATACTGAGGAGAGAGATAACAGTCGGATCACTACAAATCGTGACCTTTGGATTATAAGTTACAAATGTACATGGTAAAGAAACACACTTTACCTAACTCTACACTAGACTAAGTTATTCTTAACTATTTACTATGTGTCAGAATATCCTAACACCCCTCAAAACTGATTTTAAAACCAAGTGTCTAGAAATGCAACGAATTTCTGAAAAGGTGGTTGAAAGGTCTAAAAAAGGCACTATTTGATCATTTTATTCAAAATCGTGACTCTACAAACATCCAAAGTTATTTTCTAATGTCCTTATATCATTATCTATCCAACCATACTTGAAATTTTTGATTTGGACACTCTGAGAAAAAGCGCAGCAGCTAGTTGATGTTTTTCTGTAGGATGCTTTTTTCTTGTGTGCACAAAAACTTCAAAATTTCAAAACTGTGTCTCCTTTACTTTGATTTATAATTTTCCTTCATATCACCAGTGATGCATCAACTAATAGGTCTATGATTTTGTTCATCTTGAGTCTCCTTAGGGTTCTTTTGAGTTTCTTCTTCATATTTTTCACCCTAAACTTGCAAATCATGTTCCTAGCATAATAGTGCCTTGCCAAATCATGTATCCCTATTTTCTTTTTTCGGTAGCTTCTCCAAATTTAAATTCACTCTTTCAAACAAATAGTCCTTGTTTCTCTCAATCTCAACACTTATGGTGTCAAATATAGTATCTTGAGCTTGAGGAGGAGATGGAGCTTCTATATTCCATTCCTTCCAAGCCATTACTCTAGTTTTAGGTCTCCTAGGCTGTGTTTGAATATTCTTCTCCTCTAGCTGCTCAACATCAATGATGTCTTTACCTTTGTCCTTTGTTGTAAAAACAACTATTTTAATTGTTGATGGGGGGTCTTCTTGTGAATTTCTTTGCTGCATTAGAGTCTATCTAAACTGTCTATTCTCCTGCTGTAAGAAAGCCACCATGAAATTGGTTTTGGATAGGTCATCTTTCAGCTCTCTAATTTGTGCCTCTTTCTCCTTGATAATGCCATCTGTTGCATTGTTTATATGTTTTTCTCCTAGGTCAGAAATATCAAATTATGGAGGTACCTCTTCTTTATTGTGAAATGGTGAATCATGTCTTCTCAGAGGTGCCTCCTCTCTCATGGTTTCAGCATGCATATCTTCTTCAACAACAACCTCCTTAGATAGTATTTTTGCCTGAGATCTATTTTTTGGCTTAGATCTAGGCATCTCATCTTTTGTTTGAGGAACAAAGACCAAATTCTTACCTTTCTTGTCTATCCCTGAAATCTCTATTCTAGGCTACGTTTTTGTCACTGATGGCATGCTTGATGTTTCAACTCCCTATGTTCTCGATGATGATGAAGGAGAGATTTGACTCTTTGATTGGTTGGAGAAATGTAAGAGAGCAGTTGCCTCCAAGAAAGATTCCCATGACATGTTGATCCGTGTCAGTTGGTGGAGGAATATTACCTTGAATAGAGCATGATGAAAGAGGCTTGCTTGATGATCTCTTATTTTAGATTGCACCTTCTTTGTCATCTTCACCAAACTTCTAAACAGATAGTTAGGTAGGTGTAGGGGCTTCTTAGAAGTGAAATGCATCAATAATCTGATATGATACTGATATAGCCTATTAAACCCTCCCTCACAAGTTAAATACTTCATAATAATCTTCATCAAAGGGTTGTACTTGTCCAATAATTTCCTGCTAGGAAAAACATGAGAAGGAGACTCCTTGTATTGTGGTTTCAAGAACATTTTGTAGTGTTCCAGGACTAAATCCAATCCCTTGAACCAAAATTCACCTTGATTAGGGAGAGTAGTTGCTAAAGCTATAACCTCTTCTGAAATTAGAAAACTGATCCCTACTATAGTTGTGTGATATTTCTAGAAGTTAATGGAAAAGAGGATTGTTAAATTATGATGATAGCCTACCTCTTGTACCTTTAGACAAAACCCTAGGCAACTTGCCTGCTCAAATGATATTCTAATAAATTCTTATGCATTGACCTCTTGCATATGAGTTGGCTCATATCTAGATATCTCTCCTCCCTTATAGCTCCTCCTTTCACTGGTCTTCACCATTTTTATAGCTTCAATTTTGATCTAAAACCCTAATTTCAAACAAGGAAGGGCAAGGGATTTGAGCTACAAAACAAAGCTTGAAACACAGCAACTTGAGGGAAGGGAATGGAGGGGATGGGGGTTAGGAAAAAATATGAAAAAATTATGGGAGGTAGGGATAGATGTTAGGGACTCAATGAAAGTTAAATTTCTCAAAATGAGTGAGAAACAAGGGTAGAAAAAGGAAAAAAATAGAATTGTGCCAGAAGTGCAACAACAAGTTGGGTTTGATAAGGGAAATGGTGAAATGAAATAATTTTAGTGAGGGGTGTTATCACTCCAATAATTTGCAAAGGGTTGCTTATTTTTTGGTTTAAAGAATATTAAAGGTAACCACAAACCTACTTTTGAGCCTTAGGATCTAGCCTTCCAAATGCTCAGAGAGGGCTCTCTCTATATGATTTATCTTTGTTGATTGTAGTTGATTTTAGGCTAGTTATATAGGATCACATGGGATTTTGATTTTGGATTTGGTTTGGTGGTGAAATCACTTACTCAGATGGATAGATGTAGGTATGTATTCCATTAGGCTAATGAAGTCAAAATGTCAAGCAGCAAAAGCAGGACCAAGGTTCTAAAGGGAAGTATTAACAGGAAAAGATAGTTTAGTCACTTCAGATCCTTAGGCTAATGATGAAAATGGTTTCAATCAGGGTAAGAGAGAAATTAAGGGTTCTCAAATCCGGATAATGAGTGAAAATACAAAGGTCAATCGAAACAAGGGAGCAATTAACAATTCCCTAATCTGGAAGAAAACATATTAATGATAAACAATTCAAGATAGGGTGTAATTAAACATATTCTGTAATAACATTCCAGTTATATCATTAGATTAAGAAAACATATGAGCATGTGAAAAATTCAGAGGAAACAATTAAAAAAATAGAAAGCACTTCATTGTAGTGGCCCAAGGCATGAATCCTATAATATAATCTCTTTATTGCTTTAATCCAGTTTGCTGACTTGAAATTGGTACAATCAACCTCAGGTTCTAGAATAGTACAACTATAGAAATGTTCAGCAATTCATCCACACTCAATAATTCGAAATTTAAAGTATTTATACAAAAACTCTTACAAAATATCCTCAAACAAACTTAGGAATTATCTATGGAAAATAAATATCTTCATGAAAGAAGATAGAGACAACTATCTAACTAATGCAAGCTGTCCCTGCTTTTATTGAGTTTACTGTTGATGTCTACGATATTTTTTCTAATTTCTCTCTTTGTTGTTTGCTCAACGAAGGCTGTTTGTTAGGCAATGGAGTTCCTTTTACGTTGGCAATATTTATCTCTACTTTGTAATTTCTGATTTGACTTTAACTCTGACTTTAAACTGATACTCTTTGACTCTGATATTATTTAACCTTTTGACTGTTGTTTTACTTTTCATCCTTCATTGTTCTATTTTCATTGTTACTGTTGTTTTGTAATTGTAAAATTGTCTGCTCTTTTTATCTATTTTAACCTTTACTGCTTTCACAGTAAATCAATTAATTTCTCCCAAAGTTCTGCTTCTGGTAATTTTATCTTCATCATCCTTCTAAGTATCTCATCAGCCTTGTGTATTTTGAGAATTTAGGCTTGTTGAAAAATAGGTGTTTTACTTCATGTTGCAGATAAAAAAATTTCTTCAAGCTTTTATAAAGTACCTTCTCTGTTGGAATTCCCTGCATGGCTGAATTATTAGCTTGTTCCTTAGCCACTTCTCTCATCTTCTTATCATAATCATCCTGCTTTATTAATCCTTCATGAATGACTAGTGGATTTGGAAGGCCTTTCTATCTGAGAGTGTCAAACTTCATCATGAACCTTGTAATGGCAACTTCCTTATTCTAGCATTTTTCTTCTAGCTGTATCATCAAGTTTGTTTTGGAAATCACTTTCTGGACTTCAAGAATTGTATCTGTCCTGTCAGATATACCAATTTCTTCCAATTCTTGTCTATTATTTGAATTAAGAAACTTGATAATTTCATTAGCCTCTTATAGCTTCTTGCCAAGTTCTTCTTTTATCTTCTGGATGGCTTCTCCTGTTGCTTTGATTAGATCCTTTTGTTCATAAATAACCTGAATTGATGGCCAAATATCATTGACAAATTCAATGATATTGGCCCAAAGCTACTGTTTGGATTGTGCCTTTGGTTCTTTCAGTGTTAGATATTTCTCTAACTTCTTAAATTTCTCATTCAACCTATTTTCTTTCTGTTCTTCATTCTTGTGCATAATCTGAGCAAGTTTATTTTCATCCTGTAGAATTTTGAGTTGTTCTTTAAGTCTATTGATTTCATTTGTCTGAATAGACATGTCCTGCATTGCTTTAATTAATTTGCTTCATCTGTAGGCTGTATTGCTTTTGTTGATGATTATGTTGCTGAAGTTGTTGATGAGGTGACAGGAAGTGCTGTAACCATTGGGACTGTAGAAGCCAATGATTCTTCTAGTGTAGAAGGCACAACTGTTGTGACTATAAGAGTTACAGTGATAGGAATTTCTTCTCTAGCCTTTTTCTCCTAGACCAACTTGTCCATTTCATTCTCCATTTCTTTTATCTGGGCAGTCAACTGAAGAATGAGATTCATCATCTCATCTTTCTAATTTGCATCTTGTAACACTTCCTTTTCCTGAGTATGTTCAGTAGGAGGTAGCTTAAGTTTCTTCTTTAATGCAACAATTTTTGCATTCTTCTTCTTTATCAATTCATCTGCAAATTTTACATTTGTTGGATCATATCCTACTTCAATAACCAAATCTTCCAGTGTTTTGATTATGTTATCCTTAGCTTGTGAGGATGCCTTTTCTAATTTGAGCTGATATTTGATGTTTCCAAGAGTGTTTTGCAGCTTCTGTACACTCATGGATTTATTTTTCATGGTTGAATAAAGCATTTCACGAGCTTGTTTGTGAAATTATATCTGTTCAATTGGATGAATATCTTTTTCTTGAATTTCATATGATGTCTTTTTGCAATCAGCTGATGTTTTGGGATGCTTTACTTTAGGCTACAGGAAGGTCATCTGCATCTTCCTAGTTTTATAGTCAAAAGAAAAAATAATCTTCTTTGGTCACTGGGTGACTGTTTCCAATATTGATTATATGTATCAGTCTTCAAGGCTTCATTTCTCATATTTATCTCTTTGTATTTATGCATAATTTCCATCTCCTTCTCTGCTGGTTTACTGGATAAGGATACTTCAACACTGTGATATTTCTAAATCATTTGAGTGTTTGAATTTGAAGGTTGGTGTGTTCTTTCAGCAACTACAGGTGGAGCATTGTCTTTCACCATTTTTTTTGTATCAATTACTTCTATTGTTTCCACTTCTTCATTGATAAGATTTAATTTTGGCTGCTTCCTGTACATCAATTTAATTTTAGCTTCAGTGGTTGTCTCTGCAGTGTATGATCCTTCTTCTCTAATTCTTTTAGAGTTTCTATCTTCTTGGGCTGGAGTTTGCAAGATTTGACTAGTATCACCTTTCTTCTCTGCCTATATCAAAGTGTTCTCCAACCATTCATATTGGTTGGAGTATTTCTCAATGTCTGGTTTCTTCTCATGTACATAAGGAGTTAATTAACATTTAACTCTCAATTTAATTATTACTCCTAGAGGATCATAATACCACATAAAAAGCTTACTGAATTTAAACTCCTGCAAATATTTTTCAGCCTCTGGACCTGCATCTCTATTGTTACAAATAAAAGTGCCAACCTTATTATTAATCTTAAATTGTGTCTTCTTCTTGGTTGCCAAGAAATTTATTCCATCAGAATTAAGAATCTGTTTGATATACTCAAGGGCAAATAACCTCATTGGGAGGTATTTGGGCAGTTTATATGGAATAATATTTGATCCATATACCCTAATCTCTATATGGTTCTGATAGAGGTACCAATCTCCTGTCCTATTATGCTCTAATAATTGTAGGACCTTCTTAATTTCCTCACTAATTCTTGGTTGTATGCCGTTGTTCAGCATATTGACCATAGGATGAATAAAAGAATCAATGGACTCTGTGTAGGTGGATTGTGTGGAGTATTTTATGATAATTGGAGTCCAAAATATAACTAATTTTGGGTTACCTTCAACATCAAGATTTTGAAGGTTGATGGAAAATTTCTCAGACTGAAAATATAGAAACATGTGGAACAATATTGATGAGTATTTGAAAACACCTTCTTCAGGCATTTTAACAAGTTGTTCATGAATTGAATCAACAAGGTACTGGGAAAAATTAAAAATGGTAGCAGGAGGCTAACCAAGTGTGAAAGTAGACAAGAAACCTAAGACTGCAGCATCAACATGTTCATCTATAAAATATCTCAGAATGGAATACAACATGGAGATGATATGTCTGGTTCTCTCGGAAAATATTGCAGATGGGTAAGGAGGATTTGTCTTGGGAGTTTCTATAGATGAAGGCATGAAAGTTTGGAATATCTGGAACCTCTTGGGGAAGTCCATATTCAGGTATAACTGAGTAATTTTTTCAATGGAAAAAGGGGTTTCATCTGGTCTAGGTTGGATCTACAACATTTGGTTGATTGACTCAGCTATGATGGTGAAAAGAATTTATTTTCCAGGGGTTATTAGGGTTATTTGGTAAGGGAAATAGAAATATGGAAAGATTGTAATCACTTTTGGGCGCTGGAAATTCTGTGGGATAACATACTTTGGCTAATTATACTCTCAAATGAAAACCTCATCTTCTTGATCTATGGATTTGTTATGGCTCTAATAGTGGAGATCAAGAAGATTAAATTTAGTGACTGTGTCATTAATATTAAAGTCTCTATCTACTAAAGGAGTGTGTTCCACATCTACAACTGGAGGTTGCATAGGATTTACACTTACAATACTTTTGGAAGCCATTGTTTGTTTGATTTTACTCAATTGATTAATCTTTGACTTAGAAAAAATTGATTTAGGCCGTTAGGAGCACCTCAAAATTATAATTACAGATTGCAGACAGATTTAGGATGAAACATGGGCTTATCTATGGTCTTTGATGGTTCAATTGATCCAATATTCAATCTCTGTGATTAAAAACAGTCTCAGGCTTTGGGAATTCTTGTGAAAGGATAAGTAGGGTTTGAAAAAAAGGGATTGGAAGGCATAAGAGGTTTCTTTTAGTCTGTAGAGGCTTCTACATAGGTTCAATTAATTGAATTACTTCCTTGTTGTAAGCATTTTTCCTAAGCATCGAAGAATACTTGGAGAAAAATGAAGATTTTTGTTTTGTAGAATATTTTTGAGGCAACCGAGGTTCTCTGAAGCTCTTTTGGTCTTTATAGTGCTTCAGTCTGGTTGTGTAGTGTCTTTAGCAGAGAATGGTTGAATTTGGCTTAAAATGAGGTCAGTAGCAATTATTTTAGGTCGACAATGCTCCTTTTGCACGAATTTGTAGCTGAAATCGTGAAAAAGGCAACAAAGGGTGGCTATATGGATTTTTTAACCAACAATGATTAGCATTAAAGCACGGGGTTAATTCAAATGGCAAGGTGGTTTTCGCAATGGGAAGGAATACAATTAGTGGTTTTCGCATGAGCTAAAGCGGTTAGGCAGTATAATTCTTGAGGATGCGATCAAATAGAACTTGGCCACGTAGCAGGGAGCGAAGCTCTGAAAATTGCACATTTCGTAAGGTTGGGGTGTGGTTAAAGAATTTTCTATCGGGCTTGTGAAAAGGATTACTGGCCATCGGATCTGGTTAGTGTAGATCTAACGGATGGGCCAATGGGAATGATCTTTTGGGGAATACATAGGCGTGGGGCCTAGGATAATATGATGTGATAGGTTATATATGCATATAAACTGTGGTTTATATTGCATGGGGTCAGGATTTTAAGTTATGCAATAGGGTTAAATATATAACCAATGGGGTTAGGGAAAGTGGGACATATGTTTAGATGGAGTAATAAAAAACCATAGGTTATAAATAAAACATGGGTTGGGAAATATATAAATGAGGAATTAATATATACAGGATAAAGGTATAAGGAGAGTTAAAATAAAATAAAGTTAAATGTTGATAATGATATACAATGCGGGAGGTTAAATACACTAATTTTTTAACTTTAAAAACTGATATCGAGAAGGCATTTTTTCAATATGGGACCCGACATATCACCTTTTAAAGAAATACTTAGGATAAAGGTATTTTTTGGGTATTTTTGTGAATGAAATGGAAATTAAATTAAAGGGATTTTACTTTTCCAAAAGAAAATATGCATTTTAACTTAGGAAAAGGGATTTTTTGTAGGGGGAAAAGAGTGAAGTAAGGGGAAAGAGTAAAAATGAAGGGGAGGGGGTATTTTTACAAGGAAAATGGATTTAGAGGGAAATTAGTAAGTATGATATGGTCAATTTCTGCTATCCATGCCTTGTGAAAACTGCTTTTACCTACCCATCATCTATCCTAGCATTTTTTCTTCATTTTTGTGCGTGCATTTGAGCTTACAGATCCTTATTCATTATTATTTTAACAGCAAACTATCTAATTTTAACCTTATTACTTCTAAGGGCTTAGATTAAACTATTGAGATCATTTATTCTCTACCTAATTACTGATCTGCCAAGATTAAACAGTTTGGCTGGATCTTTATTCTCTATCTATCAGCATGAAATATAAGCATGAAAGGTTAAGATTAAGCAGTTTGACCTTCATGGATTGTAGAATTTTTGACAAGCTGCACACAATCTTATTTTGCAGTCAAAAGTAAAAGTAGTGGAATTTAAATTCGCATCACTTTCATGATCTATTTTTATCTTTTTTTTTGTTGGGGTTCATTTTTTATATTCTTTTTTATCTTTTTTCTTTCAGTCCTTTGATTTTTATTTTAGGAATTTTACCCTCTACATTTTTTAATTTTAATATGGGAAAACAATTTTGAAGAAAGAAAAGTATGTACATATTACAAGACTAATCAAAGTCAATTCAAAATTATGAATCCTATTATTATAGGACCCTAACAAGGGGAATGGTGGGGAATTTTTAATGAGGATAATGAAGGATGTATGAACCCAAAAACAAGGAGAATCCATATAAAATGAAGATATAGACCATTGGAAGAGAAAATGCAATAAGAAAATGCAACAAAACCCTAGGGATTGAGTTTGATCAATTTTCTGAAGAAAAAAACCGCATAGAGGGTTTGCAAGGTTGGACATACTTGTTAAAAGAACCTTTGAACAACTGAGATGATAACCGAACACTTTCTTTCTCCCTTTGGCCTCCAAATAAAAAACTCAGCAAGACCCTCCAAAAATGTAGCAAACAGATGAAAGAACAATGGTGGACAAAATTTGAAGTTTTGGTTGCTATGGCAAGTATCACAGTGATAGAGAGGAGCTCTTGAAGCTTGTGGAAGGATGGAATGAAGTTTTAAAATACTTTGGTGCTCCTTTATAACTTAAAAACTTGATTTTGGATTGATAGTGGAGTTAGATCATGTACTTTGACCAAATGACTTTATGATGAGATTAGTAATGCATCATCATTTCTTCAATAGGAAGGTTACATCTCCAATTTGACATAGATGTGCCTATTATTCATTTTAGAAAACTTTATTCCCTAAGTGCTAACTCTCATGAAAAATTACTAGTTTTGGATGATGATGAAATGAATCCAAATGGAAATATGATGACACTCATGACACTCTCATGATCAACCTTATGAGACCATGACTCTTCCTTTTCATATTATAAATAATGACACTTAATGAAGGAAAAATAACCTATGGTGACTAAATAACTCATGAAATTGGTTATTAATTGACCATGATGACCATGACATGAGATTAGCATCAAACTTGGACAATGACTTGACCATTTGACAACCAAGAGATATGTCAAATTTTATTTTGAAAATATAACAATTTTCCCATAAGACTCTAACTACGGTGTAAAGAATGAATTTGATCACTGTGACGATTATACACTAATAGATCCCATGACTGAGAGGAAATACACATGATAAATGATATAGCATGCTTAATGGACCTTAGAAGATGCATTTTGCTAAAGTATGCCAGAGTTGACCTGATGAATATTTAGGAAGATATCTTAAGCTGGATTATCCAACGGTGGGATGAAAAACAAGGCTTGTTCAAGATTGGGGATCGTGAGATCTCAATTGAGAGAGATGATATGTATTTCCTCACTATTTTTTCATGCAGAGGTGCATGAGAAAACTTAACAGGAGGGAGAGAAGATCTGAGAACCACCATGGATTTGATCCGAACACATTGCACTGAAGGTAGCCGGTCAATGAGCAACCGGGTTCCCATAGTGTGCATAGCATCAAGACTGACGAGGTATATTATTTGGATGATAATGCACTTTATTGGGGCTAAGATTCAACATGTGGCTACAAAGGCCCAAGTTCTAGTGGCATTATATTTCTTACAACCACAAGTGTTCAACTGTGGGAGGGAGTCCTATGTTAGGTGAAGGTAGAGTTGACATCGTGTAAGACCTGTGTCTAAAGAGAGTTTTGGTATGTCACTTTTATCATATCATTTATACTAGAGAGATTTCCCATGTCGAGGCCATGAGTAAGTATTTGTATATCCAGTACAAGGGAACCTAGACTGGATTAGTGGGAAGCCCTAGCACCTCACATAGGAGGGGGACCGATTAGACACTACTTTGAGGACAACTTGTTTGAGTGGCTGAGTGGCCAAATCCCCATTATTGAGAACTATGTGTATGTTGGCATGAAATATACAGGGGATATGGAACTGATATTACCACCTGAAACTTAGTGGGCTCCACTAGGTAAGAGGATAGATCAAATGTTTAAAAGTACTTTTTGTCTTTTGAAGTTTATGCAATTTTTTGATTTATGGATGGAAATATTTTGACATGAATATTTTTCTTGACACAAATGTGACATCGGTTCATCCTATGAGTATTCCTCACCATGTTAGGTGAGGTGATCAACAACCTGGGGCTGGAGCAGTAGGTTTTAACATGGGTGTGCCAACTCTTCCCATGAGAGAGATACCTATCCACATGCAACGACACACAGTGGGTGTACTAGAGCGGTTTCTGGTGCCTTTGAGGAGGTTATCTAGAGAAGTGACATGTTACCATGAGTAGCAGGCTCAGAAGGAGTAGAGTATGGCCATCAGGTGTCAGAACAAGGCTCAATAGAGACATTTTTGTATTAAAACACCCAAGGATTGGGAATTTTTGATGTAAACAGACTGGACATAATCTACACACACACACACACACACACACACACACACACACACACACACACATATATATACATATACAAATATTTTTTGGCGATTTTGATGGTGTCTGTGTTATGCTTTTTCTAAATTTTTGTCCTGAAAATTTTACACATGCATGAAACTATACAGAATGTGACACATGCCAATCTAATACATAATTTTCCAATGAATAAACTAATGCATTTTATTATCTAGGAATGTTTTCATAATTAATAAAATTGAATTAACATTCTAAAAGTTGTACCCTTAAAAAATAACGTAACAAGCTTGGATTGAGAATGTGATAATGATTTTTCAAGTGCATAATAAGCAGCTAAGAGTCTAAAATGACGACGATATTAGAGATGTCATGAGATGTAGCTTCAGCAAGGAGTTCAATGATGGACATGTACTCAAAATATTGTTGGTGGCATAACCAAGAAACCCCCCCCCCCCCCCCGGGGAATTAAGTAGATTTGACTCACGTGTATAAAGAACCCAATGGAAACATCCGCATATCCCATGTATGGTAAGGGTGATAAAGACATCTATGCAAAGAGAGACTTGTATGAGACAAATACCGATTAAAAAGCCAAAATATCTAGACACACAAAAATAAACAAAAATTATATACATAAAATTACAAAGTGGATTCTAGTAGGACATTAGGAAAAATATTTTTCAGATAGATCCCATTGCGGGGCTTTGCGAGTGAGATTCCATCGTAGTCCTGAAGTTCATATGCACCTTTATAAATTACCTTAGTAATGATATATGGACTAACCCGTAATGGTTGAAGCATTCATGTCTCGAAGCGATCGTGCTTCTAATCATAAATTCAGACGAGGTCACCTTCTTGGTAAGGTCAAGGATTGACATGCTTTTCATATTTACCTTTGAATCGTCACTTATGTGATTCAAGAGCCATTGCAACATCTCGACAAGTCTCATATAATTGGTTTAGAGACAACAGGTGCTTTTCTTTGGAAGTAGTTTCGGGCAGGAGTTCAACAACTAGTTTGAGGGGGTGAATCTCGCACTTGATAGGAAGAACTTATTCCATGCCATAGGCGAGATGGAATGGCATGAAGCCTATAGCATGTTTCAGTAATGTTTTGTATGCCCATATTATAGAATATAACATTATATTCTAATGGGTTTTACGATTTCCTACTAACCAACAGATCATGGTTTTTAGGACGCATTAACGACTTCCACCTGTCCATTATCCTATGGGTAGTTGGAGGAATAATTTTCTTGCTGAAAACCAAGAAAATATGTTAAGTGTGGCCTCATATGGTTCTGAAAGTGGGAACCATGGTCCGCAATGATTATACGGGTTTCACCGAAATGAGAGATTACCTGATTAAACAAGAATAGAGCAACGATTTCTCCATCAACCCAAAAAGTGGTAATGGATTTAGCCCACTTTGTGAAATAGCCTATAGTGACAACGATGTATCTATGTCCATCAGATGAAGTTGGATTGAAAGTGATGAATTTGATGCCCCATTTAGAAAAGGGGTCGATGGAAATAACTGGGTGAATAGGGGCAAGGGCGCACACGTTTTCTTCATATACATTTGGAAAGGATGACACTATTGGACTGTAATAATATAGTATTTAAAAAATTTTGGTCAGTAGTATCCTGTGCATAAAATCTTCTGGGTAGTAGCCATGCCAGAAATATGACCATCACATGCCCCAACATGGTAGTCATTAAGAACGTGTTTTGCCTGTACATGGGTAGGACAATGTCGAAGAACTGAGTCAGTGCCACGATGATATAGAGTATCGTTCAGCACTAAGTAGTGCGTGACTTGGTGGTGGATGTGTTGATCGTTGTCTCATGATAGATTTTTGAAAAAATGTTTTTTCTGGAGGTAGATGTTGGGCCGAAAATAAGGTACGTTTTCACCCTACCTTTACCAAAAATTGCTATACACCTTTATGAATTTTTTCTCATCTTAATAATAAAGGAAAAGAAGATTAATGTGAAATCAGGACAAATGAACTAACGGTAAAAGGGATGTTTAAAAATGAGAAATTGACTTGTTGTATCTTTATTTATAGGGAAACAAAGCAGCTAAATCGATAATAACCAGAAGACGACTGAGAGATAGAGACTAACGGAATCCTGATGACTCCCATGGGCCAATGGAAGATAGAAAGGCACCTCCACGTCTAAAGAACTCAAACGACATCTACAAGCAGCAAAATCCTGTATGGAAAATACCATTACCACTGTTGTAATAGCCTTTAAAAGGATGAAAATGAACAATATAGATAAATAAGAATAGATACTTTCTTCTGTAATAGACATATCGGAACATGATTGTCTAGTTATATCAATGTATTAACTTTTAGCTTAATAAATGTCTTGGCATTTTTGATAGTCAATTTCTGAGTTTTCCGTAGCGGTAGACTTCTGGTGGTTTGGGTCTAGCCTTGGGAGTTTCCGAGCTAACCTCTGTTCGATATGTTCAATTACAGAATTTATGTTTTAGTCATCAAATGCATTTCATGAGATATCATTTAATTGGTTGTGAAAATAAGATACTACATCTTTCTCTTTCATTAGAATAGTTCATTATTCATGTTTCCTCGTTTACAATTAATTATTTCATAGTTGTTATAGCTTTCATCATTTCCTAATGCTTTTATACTTGTTTCATTGGTTTTATCATGACTGTTGTTCAATTCTGTATATAGCTAGGAGTTGGATCTTTTCATCATTACTGTAAGGTGTCTAGTTGTTAATTGATTCAGAGAGATGTCATCTATTTAATTTGCAAAGAGAGTTCCATTTCAAAATTAGATAAGCAATTACTATTGAATTTATTGAAGTTTCTGTTCAATTCAGTAGGACTGTTGTTCAATTCTTCAGTGTGTTGTTCAATCGTAGGTTTCTCTGCGCTTACTTAGAAAGAATAGTTAAACGACACTTTAAAATTCCATTTCCCTTTGAATTGATTGAACTCCGAGAATTAGATAGTCCTCTTATGGTAATATAGAGTATATTTTCTTTGATATCACTTGAATATACTGTGCTTACACTCTTGAAATAATAACACTTGCCGTGGGTTGACAATTGAATTAGAAGCATCAAAGCTGCCTGTAACAGTCACCTTTATGACCCAAAATTTTTGGTGTCATTGCCGGGGAGAGTGTTTAAAAGTGATGTCCTTTATTTCTTCTTTATTTTTCCGCGAAGAATTGGGTATTGAAAATGAGAGGTAAGAACCTGCATATCAACAAGAAAAATTCTTGCTCTCCAGCCCGCTTCTCAGCAATTGTGGAGAAGCCAGTAGAATAGGTGCTCTTGTTTTATGACCAGCAAGAAAAAGATAGAAACAAATAAAAATCATCCACTTAAGTCTACGAAACCCAAATGACCGGTGATCCTTGGTAGAATAACATATATAGAAGAAATCATTAAGAGGGCTAAATCCCAGAACCATTCCTATTCAAATTCCTACTGAACTCCCTTAGGCAGCAACCTCACCATCTACAGGCCACGCTGAGATTCATAGTGAAATAGAGGGATCTGAACAAAGCCTTCAGACTGTTGATCACATAAGTACTGATCCTTCGAGAGAGGGAGGTTATTGTAATTTTCAAGAAGGGGAAGGAGAAACCAGCAGTGCAATTCACATAAGAACTCCACAGTCTGAATCCCTTGAGTGAGTGGTCAAGACAAATACACCCGATATCTCAGACTAGGGAAGTGTTGTAAGGCTTCCTCCGTATCCACCCCCTAATTCCACTAAGATTATTCCTCCAGAACAATAAATCCTCGAATATTATTGAAATATCTTTGAGAAAATGGAAAACAATCAGAACCAGAATCAGAGGCAGACATCAACATTGGAATATCCCATTGTTGATCATGCTACAAATGCCCCTATAAAATCCATTCCCTTAAAAAACATCCCCACCTTCCATGGGTTGACCTCAGAAGATCCTAATGCGTTTTTATTTGAATTTGATGTCTTATGTAGGGGATATGACTACACCACTGACCCTCAGAAACTGAAATAATTTCCCTCTACCTTGAAAGGGACTGCATTACGTTGGTTTATGGGGCTCGGTGGAGGAAACATCAATAACTGGGACCAAATGAAGAACACTTTCCTTAATAAATATCAAGATTATTTCCGGACTCGAGAATTAAAAGGTGAATTCTTCAATATGTCTGCAAAAGATAATGAGACATTAGAAGAGTACGTCAAAATATTTCAATATAATTTACAAAGGTCTCCATATACTGAACTATCCAAAGACATCTTAAAAGCAACAATGGTTAAGGGAATGAAATAAGAATGGGTTGAAACACTTAACATAGTGGGAAAAGGGGACATCTACCAAGAAAAATATGATGATATTATCTAACTGTGTATCAGGTGCTCTCAAGGAAGTACGCGAAATAGGCCAATCGGACGAGACTCAACTAAACGGGATCCTAAGCAATCTGGTGGCAACGCAACCAGAGCAGAGTTTGGTAATATTTTAGAAGATTAAAAAACTGACATATTGGGCACTTTGACAACACAACTAGATGTCCTACAAGCCAAGCAGAATCAAGCTATGGCAGAACAAAACTTGGCTGTCTTTTTCCCATGCTTTCGGAAGAAGCACAACCAAAGGGAATGCCCATTAGACATGGTTCAGACATGCACTATTTGCACCAAGGACCATGCTACAGACCATTGTCCTTCGCGTCCAGGGCTAAAGGCAGTTTTTAAAGAAGCAGAATAAGAGACAAACCAGTCTTTATCATGAACCAACGTCGCTAGTGGCAAGCACGGCCATGTATTCTGCAAGACCTACCTCAGTTATTTTCTTCCCCACCATTTAACTAGCAAAACCTAGCAACATCTTGGTAGAATCAATCACCTTTCTCTACTTGGACATCTCAATCATTTTCTATTCCGCCTTGGCCAACACAACCCTCGTTAGGGAATAATTGGCCATTTTTTCCTTGTTCTCCCCCTTATTGGAAAAACACTCCCTATCAAACCCAGTGGCCAGCCTCCCCTTCACAAACCACAAACTAGCCTCAAGATTGGCAGCGACCCATGGGAATGACCAATAGGGAAAATTTTAGGGGCTAATATTGGCAAGTGGGCTAATTTTCCATACTTTTTCCAAAAAAAAGACTCGCCAATTTCCATTTAAAAAAAAATTAATTCGCCCAAATTTTATAGTATAAAATTATTTTACCCTAGAAATCACCACAATTTTATATATACTAATATAAAATTATTAGAAAAAAAAATATTTTTACAAAAACAACATAAATTTTTTTACAATTTACGTATTGGGGACTACTAATATTCGCCAAGGTTTCTAAAATTTAAGATAAACATCCATCCTTAAAATTTTCCCTGATGACCAACATGCCGATGGGGACAGGATTCCAAAATCAACCTACATTACCAGCTCTATACCCTGTCCAACACATTTCACAACCTATCATATAGCCTCAATTGTCGGCTCAACCCAATCCTAACCCTAACAAGATGCTGGTTCAACTAATTCAGACTATAGAAAATCCAAACCCCAAAACTGAACAGAATCAATGTAATGAATTAAGGCTGAGATCGAGATGTATTATTTCACCAACAGAAGATATGACCCCACCACAATTTGAACTTGGAACTTCAACAGAGTCTAGACAAAAAATTATGATTGAAATAGAGGTAGAGCAGGGAAAGGAAACGGTTGATCAGGGGAAGCCTGAAAATCTTAGGATTTCTCCCCCTCCATTCCTTGAAAGGTTAATGCTGCCTAGACCGATAGTCTCTCCAGATTTCAATATCCTAGGAGAATTAATAAACCTTTGCATTAAAATTCCTATTTTGCAGGCAATACAAGACATTCCAATCTATGCCAAGATAATTAAAGAACTGTGTGGGAAGAAGCAGGTAAGGAAAGAAAAAACTGCACCCACTATTCATGTGGTAGGAGCACTATCTAAATTATTGTTGGGGAAGGAAACACCCATGAAATATGAGGACCCAGGGAACCCCATAGTAACTATGAAAATCTCTAGCCACTCCTTCCTAAACACATTGGTTGACTTAGGGGCGGCCATTAACATATTAACTATGGGGACCTGCGAAAAGCTAGGCATATCAGCTTTAGAACCCACAACTACTTTGTTGGAACTTGCTGATAGATCTGTTATCAGACCAGAAGGAATATTACAAGACATCCTAGTTTCTATGGACTCATGGGAGTATCCAGCTTAATTTTTAGTGATTAACCCAAAGATTAGGATGGACGGACACCCCTTGATACTTGGGCGACCTCGGTTGGAAACAACCGATGCTTACATAGGTTACCGAACATGCACCATGACCATTGCTAGAGGAGATTCCATAAAAAATATTATCATTTACCCGCTTGCCAAACCAATCCTACCCATGATAAAAATTCACAGACATCCACATACATACTGGGAACAAAATATCTGTTCACCACTGACCGTAGTTGAAGCTCTTCAATTTAAGGATCAAACTGAAGACGATGTAATCAACAACTTCATGAATCAGCCATCTACACCTGAAAACTTAAAATTCCAAATGCTAAAAACAGTTCTTAACAATGAACCATAAGAAGACCCCTTGGCAGACCTTGATGATCAACATATACCCACAACCGCTGTACGTAACAACATACCCATTGAAATTGGGCCAGGAAAATTTTTAAATATCAATGGCAATCTAGATAGTAACCAAAATCAAAGGCTCATAAAGGTTCTATAGAAGTATCAAGGAGCATTTTCTTGGGACAACCCAGACACGAAGGGTATAAACCCTCAACTGTGCACTCATCACATCTATATTGACAAGGAGGCTTGGCCTCTTCAGCAACCTCAACGAAGGCTAAACCTACATCTGAAAGACATTGTAAAAAATGAATTGCAGAAGCTACTGGATGTAAACTTAATTTATCCTATCTCAGATAGAAAATGGGTCTCTCCCCTAGTAGTCATTCCTAAGAAAAATGGGAAATGGAGAATCTCTGTGGATTACAAAGAACTGAATAAGGAAACACAGAGGGACCACTTACCCCTCCCTTTTATTGACCAGGTCCTTGATACATTAGTAGGGAAACAATTCTTTTCCTTTCTTGATGGGTTCAGCGGTTACAATCAAATCTAGATAGCCCCCAAAGACTAGGATAAAACAACCTTTACCTGCCCATGGGGTACATTTACCTACAGGGTATTACCATTTGGACTATGAAATTCCCCAATAACCTTTCAAAGGGCCATACTCAACATTTTTGCTGATTTAATAAATGAGGGACTCGAGATTTACATGGATGACTTTACCCCATATGGAGATGACTTTGATCAAGTGCTAGAAACTCTAGAAAAAGTTTTGGAACAATGTATTGCTACCAGATTATGTTTAAGCAATGAAAAATACCACATGATGATGACCGAAGGAGTAATACTAGGACACTATATCTCTGCAGCTGGAATACAGGTAGAATTGGAAAAAATAGAAGTAATCCTGTTATTGGCCACACCTTGTATGCAGACAGAGGTATGCAACTTTCTTGGATATGCAGGGTACTATCGCAAGTTTATAAAGAATTTTTCACAAATCGCTGCACCCTTGTATGCATTAACTGGGAATGTTGAATTCCATTGGTTTGATAAATGTGACACTGCTTTTAGAAATTTAAGGAAATTGGTCTCGACGGCACCAATCCTACGCGGTCCTAACTAGAAGCTCCCCTTTCACATTTCTTCGGATGCATCCGACATAGCGATAGGAGTATTTCTTGGTCAAGAAGAAGATAAAAGCCCTATGTTATTTATTACATTAGCAAAAATCTCACTCCTGTTGAATTAAACTATATAGTGACTGAAAATGAATTCCTAGCTGTCATTTATGCTATCAATAAATTTAGACATTATACAACTGGCTATCAAGTACTCCTATATATTGATCACTCTGCCATTAGATATCTAGCCAATAAACCAATTACAAATGGGAGAATATCTTGTAAGTTGCTTCTTTTACAGGAATTCGATATAACTATCAAAAAACATCCAGGGAAAGAGAACGTGGTTGCAGACTTCCTATCCAGGGTTCCTAAGACAGATGACACACTAGTGGTGGACGATTAGTTTCCTGATGAACATCTATTCATTGTAGCAGTAAAAACACCATGGTACGCAGATGTAGTAAACTACCTAGTAGTAGGAAAGTGGCCCAGACATTTAACATCAAGGGAATGGAAACTGATTGTACAGTGCAGTGGTAGGTTTTCCTGGATTGGTGGATACCTCTTTCATACAGGGGTCGGCATGCATATATGCAGATGCATCCAGGAAGATGAGATTTATGACATCCTACGAGCTTGTCACAATGAACCTTGTGGTGGCCATTTTGCAGATCACAGAATGAAGCACGAGTCCTTTTCCCTCTTGTTCCTCTAGGTATTTTCATTCTAGGTATTTCGGGTATTGTTTCTTAGGTGCATGCATGGAAGGGTTAGTAAATTCATCCCAAGATGTCTGTTGTTTGCCTAACTCATGCATGATAATTAACTTGATTAACCCATGGTGGTTAACAACTGCTTGGGGGTTTTTAGCCTTTCTCATTTGAACAATAGTGTCGTGTAATACAAAATTTAGAAAAGAAGGCAGGTTAACTGAAATATTTTGTTTAAGAACAGCTAACAATTTGAGTTGACGGGGTTTTACACAATCTTGGCGTCCATCACATGTGATTAATCTTTGGATGAATGTTGCCAATTCCTACCACGGTTGTTGTAGAGAGGCAGGGTTATTCCCCTTTCCTTTCCTTTCCAATGGTTCTCCTAGATCCTAGTATGCTGCGATTGCCTCTCGTAAGAGAGAGTGCTTTTCGGTCCATCTTTCTCCCTCTGCTGGTATTCCAGAGACTTCAGCAATGATATTCTCTGTGAACGGTATAATCCTTCCCTTGAGTTTGGTATTTCCCTACTGTAGGTTCTACAGGAATTAAATTTCTATCTCTGTGTCAAACCGTTGCAATTTGTGTAAGTATGGTAGCCAACCAGCTTGCTGGAGAATGGTGTGAGCTGCGTCTGAGATTGGGAAGTTCATAGGTTCATTCCGGAGAGTGTTCCCTCCCAGGGCTGATGTGTTCTCTTGAGTTAATTTCTCCTTCTGTCTATGTTTCCTTTCAGCCCTGCTGGTTAGAATAAACACTGCATGCAAGATAAAAAGAAATTGCAGCCTTTTGTCAGAAATGTAGGTAACTTCATATCATAATTTCAATGTTATTTTGGTCTTATTAGCATATCCAATGGAATTTTCTCAGGGAATTCACATGCTTAATATTTATGGATATTTACACCCCCTCGCTTGAAATAAGGGCGTCCACGTCCTTAAGTACAAGAGATATTTGATCAATCATGAATGCATACAGGGGAAACTGTCAGGGATCAGTAATCATAGTCTGTACGCAAGAATGGTGTCTGTGGCCTTAGAGTTCAAGGAAAGAGGAGTGACTGTAACCATTATGAATGCATGCGGTGTAAAGGTTGGAATTGGAATTTATCATAAGTGTATCTCATGCGGAAGTGACCAAAGAAGGGAAGAAAGCAATACAACAATTATTATGATAGGATGTCCTTATTTAATGGTATGGTGTGACGGAAGCATGACTGTGATAGATAATGATTGGTGTCGTCATCCCGGAATTTAAACATGAAAGCATAGTTCATTTATAGTTGCTTATGCGGTAAAATAGTATTATCACTAATTCGAGTAGTGGATTTATCTTGGAAATGGATGGAAATAGAGGATAAGGTATATGTAAGAGTAATTGGCTATCGTTATAACATACTCTCATACCATAAGCAGAGCCACTGTTGCCAACAGGCATTCATAGCCTCGATAGGGTTGCTATTTTAACCTAAAAAATGAGCCATAATACTTTATGTAAAAGTAGTTATTTTTCCAATTTTATGGAAAGAACATCATGCTGGTGTGGTGGCCAGATAGTCAAAGTGCCACTCACTAGAGTTGTAACAGAGTGATCAAGTTGGCTCGTTATAAGACCTCCTATCTTTCAAGCAGTTGAGAAGGTCATTACCCTGGTGTGTTGGCCATTGTGGGCATGTCACCTTCTAAACCATTATGATCATGGTAGGATGGCTTGTGATGAGACCCCCTATTCTAGGCTTAAAAATTTGCATATAGACATAGTACTTATTTTTTGAAAAGTAGGCATTTCGTTTTGTTTTATGAAGAGGCCACTATGCTGGTGTGGTAGCTAGATAGTCACAATTCCATTCACTGGTATTGCAACAGAGTGATCAGGCCAGCTTGTGATGAGACCTCCTATCCTTCAAGCAGTTGAAAAGATCATTACCCTGGTGTGTTGTCCATTGTGGGCATGTCACCTGCTAAACCCGTATGATCATGGTAGGCTGGCTTGTGATGAGACCCCTTATTCTCTTTTAAAAAATTTCTTGCCAGCATAATATTTATTCTTTATACATGAAGGGAGGCTCATTAACTCCTTAAGAGTTAGGGATGGTGTGAGAAGTAAAAAAAATGATTCCAATACAATTAATACTCCTTATTCCTAAATCTTTATGTCAAAAGGAAATACTACTCGAGAGTGTAGAAAGATATACCGTTATAAGACTATGTATTGTCTGATAACATGTTTAAATAGTAGATGTCTTAGCCGTTCATTGCATAGATGTACTATGTCAGCTTCCACAGTAGAGATTTCCATTAAAGTTTCAAAGGATCATTATGTTGGTAATATTGTTGCTTTTCCCCTCTTTAGGTGCCAATTCCCACTTAGAAATGTGTTTTACAGCTGGGTTGTGGGATGAGGAGAGGTTTTTGTGAGAAGAGATCATAAAAAAAAAGGCGTCATGCCTAAAGAGGGAAAATCACTCCTCTTTCCTTGAGCTCCAAGGCCACGGACACCGTTCTCACGTACAGACTATGATTACTGATCCCTGACAGTTTTCCTTGTATGCATCCATGATTGATCAAATCTCTCTTGTACTTAAGGAGGTGGATGCCCTTATTTCAAGAGAGGGGGTGTAAATATCCATAAATATTAAGCATTTGAATTCCCTACACAAATTTCGTTGGATACGCTGATAAGACCAAAAGATCATTGTAATTATGATATGAAGTTACCTACATTTACGAAAGAAGGCTGCAATTTCTTTTTCTCTTGCATGCAGTGTTTATTGTAACCAACAAGGCCGAAAGGAAACACAGATAGAAGGAGAAATAAGCTCAAGAGAATGCATCAGCCATGGGAGGGAACTCTCTCCAGAATGAACCTACGACCTTCCCAATATCAGATGTAGCTCGCACCATTCTCCAGCAAGCTCACTGGCTGCCATACTTACAAAAATTGCAAGGGTTTGATAGAGAGATAACAATTGAACTCTTGTAGAACCTATAGGAGGGACATACCAGACTCAAGGGAAGGATTATACTGGTCACAGAGGATATCATTGTTGAAGTCTCCAGAATACCAGCAAAGGGAGAAATATGGACCGAAAATCAGCTTCTCTTATGAGAGGCAATCACAGCATACCAGGATCCAGAAGAACCATTGGGAAGGAAAGGAAAGGCAATTAACCCTGCCTCTCTACAAAAAATGTGGTAGTAATTGGCAGCATTCATCCAGAGATTCATCACATGCGATGGATGCCAAGACGTGGTAAAACCCCATCAACTCAAATTGTTAACTATTCTTAAACAAAATATTTCAGTTAATCTGCCTTCTTTCTTAAATTATATATTACACGACACTGCTGTTCGAATGAGAAAGGATAAAAACCCCCAAGCAGTCGTCAGCCACCATGGTTTAATCAAGTTAATTATCATGCATGAGTTAGGAAAACAACATACATCTTGGGACAAATTTATTAACCCTGTCGTGCATGCACCTGAGGAAAACCTATCGAGACCAAAATTGAGCTCCCTAGAACGAACATACCTAGAGGAACAAGAGGGAAAAATACCCCTGCTGTGATTTTAGAACCAAGCAAGAAAAGATGGTCCGAAAGACTGCAATTACAAAAATAAACCTCAGAATTTCCAGAGGAGGTAGGGACATCCCATTCACCACCTTCAAGCCCTCAAAACATACCCTTACAAGACTATGAGGAAGAGATGGCTCGAGTCCTGGAACAAATGAGGGCATCCTGTGAAACTAGAAGCCCGTCTGAACAAGTTGAGGAGCAAGAGGAAATGTTAAACCAATCTACCTCTGCAAGCAGCTCTGGCTGCACTGAGATATTACCCCACCAAAATGAATCATAGGCTTTTAGGGCCTTGTCTCCTCTCAAGAGTGATGTAGTGAATAGGAAAGAGCAGGTAGAAGGGGTAACCAAATCTAAAACCAGTCAGGAGACACCATCCCCTTAGAAAAAAATGCAAGCATGGAAACAGTCCCTCTAATGCCTGAAGGGAATAATATCTCACCCAACCGGGACATTAATGCAGAAGTAAAATCTAGAGTACAGGTAGAAAATATCATCACAGATAACCTTGAAATTGGCACCACCATTCCAGGAAACGAAGTTGCTGCTCCTCCATCCCCTGCCAAAACTAGACCAGAAGAGAATTTAGCTGAAAAGAAGTTGAAGAAAATGAGCAGAACCTGCAAAAGGTTAAGAAAAATGGTAAAAAATTTGAGGAAAAAGTTGAAATAATTAAGCAAGGCTCGGAAGCCTAAGAAAGAATTGCTCACCACAAAAACCCAAACAGATTTTTCCACCAATTTGATCGACACTGCTGAGGTTGAGGTATATACTGACTTAGCAAACACTGCTGAGGTTGAGGTACAAATAGAACTAGTAGACACTACTGAAGCCTCTATGCAAACTAGGCTAGAATTTACATAAGAAAAGGAAACCCAAACGGAGGAAGCCCCTTCCTACACCCCTCTGGTAGAAAAGGATGCCAATCAAAAATTGCATAATGAATTAATTCGAACATATCATGATTTAGCAGAATGCAGAAAGGAAGTAGTGTCCGAACAAGAGTATCGGGCACTTGTAAAGAAATTCATAGACCTTTCTGCAACAGAGGATGAGACATTGGCTCAACTCAGAGAAGAGTAGGTGAAGGTAAAGAAAGCATAGGATCCGGTGGAACAAGCCAAGAATAAAACGACTATGGTTTTCTCTCTGTAGTCTAATGTGCTAACACGCAGGGCACCAACCACCAATTATTCCCTATTCCTAGTAGAACGATATCTATTACTGAAGATCAAGGCCGTTAGGGCAGGGACACCCACAAATTTTAAAACCATAGAGGAATTTTTCCATTGCTGCAATTATCAAAATGAGCAGGTCCAATACCTTTTGTGTGAACTATACATGTACAACTTCTTCCTAGAGGATGACAGGGACAGTAATCCCAGCCCCTTTATAGGAGATATTTAGTTCCAGGCTTTCCTCTCTTTTGCTAATAACTAGACTCGGTGGGCTAAAGCATACAACACTTTCCAGAGGAGGGGACATGGCCTAGACCTATGGGTTAGAGGGGAGCCTACTATAACCATGCATCTTTTCACCCAACATAAGAATTTTATCCAGAGAAAGGGAGTAAGTACTAAACTGGGGCCTATCCATAAGGAAATTATACAACATGGGCGGGATTATTTCAAAGAAATTCAGGAAGCAGCTCTAGCAGTATCCAAATAGAGGTGGATGGCCTCCACGAATAATGTGAAAAACAAGGAGCCATTTGGCTACAGAAACTTCAAAGCAGCAGCCTCCATATTCCTTTTATACAACAATCTAGTCTTCAAAATGGGCCCTACATGGATAGGATGAAGGTACAGATGCCCTCTCATCTGGTACCCCCCTGAGGGTTATGATCATGATTACGAACTACCAGAATGGCACATAAATGTTGTCTTTGCAAAAATCAGACAGAGACATGGCTTCATAGCCTATAAAGAAGAAGTCTACCCTGCTTATTCTCTAACCCAGTTACACCTCAATCATTTGTTTTCACGAGGACTTGCAAATAGGTAAGTGGGGGAGTATGTTGGGCCGGAAATAAGGTACGTTTTCACCCTACCTTTACCACGAATTGTTATACACCATTATGAGTTTTTTCTCATCTTAATAGTAAAGGAAAGGAAGATTAATGTAAAATCAGGACAAATGGAATAATGGTAAAAGGGATGTTTAACAATGGGAAATTGACTTGTTGTATCTTTATTTACAGGGAAAAAAAGAAACTCAATTGATAATAACCAGAAGATGGATGACAGACAGATACTAACGGAATCATGATGACTCCCATGGGCCAGCAGAAGATGGAAAGGCACCTCCACGTCTGAAGAACTCAAATGACATCTACAAGCAGCAGAATCCTGTATGGAAAAGATCGTTACCACTATTGTAATCGCCTTTAAAAGGCAAAAAAAAAACAAGATAGATAGATTGGAATAGAGACTTTCTTCTGTAATAGATGTATCAGGACAAGATTGTCCAGTTATATCAATGTATTAACTTTCAGCTTAATAAAGGTCTCGATGTTTTTGATAGTTAATTTCTGAGCTTTCCGTAGCAGTAGAATTTTGGTGGTTTGGGCCCAGCCCCGGGAGTTGCTTCGTTAACCTCTATGCTATACGTTCAATTACATAATTTACGTTTGAATCATCGAATGCATTTCGTGAGATATCATTTAATTGGTTGAATTGCGAACATAAGATATTACAGCTTTCTCTTTCATTAGAATAGTTCATTATTCATGTTTCCTTGTTTACAATCAAAGCTTTAATAGTTTTTATGTGCTTTCATCATTTCCTAATTCTTTTATACTTGTTTCATTGGTTTTATCATGACTGATGTTCAATTCTATATATAGCTAGGAGTTGGATCTTTTCATCATTACTGTAAGGTGTCTAGTTGTTAATTGATTTAGAGAGATGTCATCTATTTAATTTACAAAGAGAATTCCATTGCAAAATTAGATAAGAAATTACTGTTCAATTTATTGAAGCTACTATTCAATTCAGTAGGATTATTGTTCAATTCATTAGTGTGTTGTTCAATCGTAGGTTGCTCTATGCTTACTTAGAAAGAATAGTTAAACGACATTTTACAATTCCATTTCCCTTTGAATTGATTGAATTTTGAGAATTATATAGTCCTCTTTAGGGTAATATAGAGTAGCTATTCTTTGATATCACTTGCATATACTGTGCTTACACTCTTGAAATAATAAGGCTTTCCCTGGGTTGACAATTGAATGAGAAGCATCAAAGTTGCCTGTAACAGTCACCTTTATGACCCAACAGTAGACACAAATGTATCTATACTAGGGATCAATAGATTCAACCATATATATATATTTATCAGGCATAGGATCATGGGCTACTTCATCTGGGTCAATGCTAGGAAGGTCCAACAACAATTCGGCAAAGACTAGGGATCTTTTAGCCTTGGCAGTGGAAAAAACAAAATCAAATTGTTGGAGGATCACAATTCATTTGGAACATTTTCCTCCAATAATTTGATGAGATAGAATGTGTCTCATGGTATTTTCCAGGGCAATGACAGTAGTCTGTCACAGCAGGATGTAGTGTCAAAAGCAATTGAAAAAGAAAACAACTTCCAAGAATAATTTCTCCACATGTGAATATGGTAGTTCAGCCCCACAAAGGCCTTTCAAGAGATAGTAATCCACATGCTCACTATGATCATCATGAGTTTGAACCATAACCATTCCAATGGAGGATGGTGAGGTTGTCGGGTATAAAAGAAATTCACGCACATAGTTAGGAGGATTAAGTTGGGGGATGGTATGAGTGCCTATTTCAAGGCATCAAAATATCGTTGAGCTTGATCGTCCACAAGTAAGGTACTCCTTTATTGAGCAGGTGCATAAAACATTTCATCAATTTGGCATAATTAATGATGAAGCGATGTAAGAATTTTTTCTTCCCTTGCAAACTTTGGATTTGTAGGATCGATTTTGGTGTGGGAAATTGAGTAATTTCCTTTACCTTATTAGGATCAACCCATATCCTGTGCTTAAATACAATGAACCCAAGAATACGTCTAGAATTGAAAAAAAACACACACTTGTTTTGATTCAAACGAATGTTATAGAACCTATAGCTAAGAAATATTGCTCGAAGAAGAGCTAGGTGTTGGGCTCATTTCCTGGAATGAGCCAGAAGATCATCCAAGTAAAATTGAACAATGTGTCTCATATCATGAAATGTATAGTCCATGGACCTTTGAAAGTTTTCACCTACATTCTTGAGACCGAATGGGAGCTTCTGATATGAAAATATGCCTCAAGGATAAATGAAGGCAGCTTTTTGTTGGTAATTGGTTTTGATATCAATTTGGTTATACCCTGAGAAGTCATGCATGAAGGAGAAAGATTCACAATCAGCGCAATTGTCGATAATTTGGTCAATGAAAAAATTTGGATAGTTTTCTTTTGGACATGCAATGATCAAATAGCAGTAATCGACACAGAAGCGGATGGTACCTTTTTTTGTCTACGGAAACCAGATTGGAGACTCATTCAGTCAAGGGAACGAGGTAGATGGAACCAACACTTAAAAAAAAATTGAATTTGGTCTTGACAATAACTATTTTGCGAGGGTGGATTGATTGAATTCTTTGCCAGATAGGCTTGGAATTTTTGTGAATCTTGATCTCATGCTCAACAATAGAAGGATCTGTGAGGAATTTCTTCATAAGACCAAGTGAAGACATCACAAAATTCCTTAAAAAGGCAGGTGAAGCTCACAATTTCCTCAGGATTGCAGTATGCTCCCATATGATTTTTTTCCATAATACCTATTCTGGATGAGAGATCGATGAGAATAATATTTGAAATATTTCCCAAGTCTCCTTCTGAATCCATAGGTTGGATAGTAGTATAAGCCGAAGGAAAAATCTCAGATTGGTCAAAAGGAAGGATTTGTATAGATTTGGTATCTGAATGAGATATCAAAGCTCGGTGATGAGAATCATCCCAAGGTCGCTCTTCAAAAGACATTATCTCTGTTACACTGAAAATTGTCATCATGACATTTTGCTATGTGTATGAGCTCATTATTACTCATACTTCTCCCTTTTCAATTCTAACATATCAGTTCCTCATGTCAAGTCTTGAAAATCAGAGAAAGGTTCCTAAAAGTCTCCTAAACTTTGGTATCACACTTTCTCGCTATCTTGCCTGCGGTCCCGCACCCAATGTTCAACTCTCCTACGTACCTGAACGCAATTTATCTGTGTTAACAATGCGGACCCTTGTAAGATCAAAAAGGTGCAAGTAATTTCCAAAAAGTTCAATAAAAGTGAATTCTAGAAGCTTCCAGAAAATATCTTGCGGTGATAGAACCGATCTTATGAGGTGCATGTATCCCTTACCTTATGGAGCTAACCCCTTGATGTGAGGAGCTTATCCCTTTGAAGGAGGATTTTATCCCTTCATATTTGGAACATAAAACCTCCTCTATTCTACTATAAAAAGAGGCATTGGGTAGCCTCAAAGGGAGTTGGAGCTTGAGAATATTTGAGGTTAAGTGTTGTTGAGATTTAGACTCAGTTAACTAAGACTTTTGTGAGGAGAGATTACATACCTATATTTGTCTTATTTGGAGGAGTGTAGAGCTTATAAAAGTAGAGGAGACTCCTGCTTCGGACCCCGGGAAGGCCTGTGCAACATCAAGGCTCAGGTTGTAAGGTTTTCCTTCTTTTGAGATTAATACAAACATACTCATTTTTCTCAATAAGCTGTTTGTTCATGGCTTATTTCATAGATTCCTTGATCACTATGATAAGCATGGTTTATGATGATTTCTATACAGGTGCTATGTAATATTTTGCTTGTTTGTGACTACAGGTTTACGAGGAAAACTCTTTCAAGTGCACGAGGGACAACAATGACTTCAAACAAGTGCTGGACATACGGTAAGTCCTTAACACCTCAATAGAGCTTTTTATGGATCATATATGCTTAGAGAAAGATCAGTTTATTTGGATGTTTGTTTCTAGATACTTTTAGTACTAGGGAGATCGGTCTTGTCCGCAAGAACGATTTATCCAGCCAACAAATTGGCGACTCCACTGGGGAAAGAACTTGTTGTTTTTGGTTCTCTTTTATTTTGATTTGAGGAAAAGTTTTCCTGGTTTTTGATTGATGGATATCTGCCTGGGTAGCTTAGGTTTTCTCTGTTTTTTTTTTAATTTTGAAATCTTTTACGTTTTTCTTGAACTTTTTTGGGGACCACACTTTGTTCTTTTGCACAGTGTGGGCAGTTTTGCACTTTCCTTGAGTAAACAGTGCAGGACCGCACATGTTACCTCTGGGAGACTGCGGACCCTGTTAAAATTTTGGAAAAACTCCAGATTTCTTTTTTCCAGTTTAGTTTAGATTTAATTTAGGATTCTTAGCATCTACCCAGATCTGTATTTTTCTGTCAAAAATCCTTGTTTATGAGTTTCTTTCAGCAATTCTTCATCTCATCAATCTCCATTAAGTTAATTGGGTGTTTTGAGTCTCTTTTTTGAGAAATTCTTAATTTGATTTCCTTTGATCATTACTTGGAGGTTTGTCTTAGTCTTTTCACAATTTTGCATCTTTTTTCTTTTGTTAATCGCCTTTGAGTGTTTTTTATTTTTTGATCTTTGGAACTCTCACCCGATTTTCTTTGCTTGCACTTGATTGATTCTTAGATTACATTAGAATCATCTTGTGTTTGAGAATTCTCTTGCATAGATCACATTTGCATAATTAGAATTCTCATTTTTAGAATATGAATGAAAAATGTGCATAGATTACATTTGCATACTTATTATGTGAATTGTGCATAGATTACAACTGCATAGTTTACATTCTGAAAAATCAATCATAGATTTAGATCAATTTTCTTTGATTTGAATTTAGATGTTTTTATGCTTGTTTTAAAAACACAAAAATATAAAAATTGTTTTGGGATTGATTTGCATTACTTTTTATTGATGAAATTAGTGCATTAGAGAATTTGTTATATTTTCTCTTAGTGATAATTTTTTTGCATTGTTGGAAGTGGATGGAAACTCTTTCCTTACTTTAGTTAGGATTCATCGAATTGAAAATATTACATTATCATATTCGTGTTGGGAAAATATCGAGATTCGGGTGAATCAGTATTTTAAGGCTGAACAATATTTCTTTCCTTTCTCAAAAACATATGTTTCAGTACTGCATTCAACATGTATGTCCAGATATCTTATTATGTCTTTACTTAGAGAATTGCATCAGATAAGCATTAAGAATGAACAGAAATAACAGGACAAACCATTAACCATGAACAACACATATGGACACCAGGATTTAAGGTGGAAACCCAATTCGGGAGAAAACCACCGCTGCTGTAATCTCAGTCTTCAATATTTTATTATAGACAAAACCTTTTACAATATATGATGGTGCATACTCATACCAGCACACAAGCACCCACTTGCAGAAGGCTACAACCTTCTCTCATTTACCAGCCTTTCCTGGAAGGGAGCTTCAAGCCCCTGAACATAACACCAGTTTCTACTGGCAGAAAACTTCTACTTCCAAAATGAAGGCTCCTACCCTCAGACTCACAGGATTCATATGTTTTCTTTAGCAGTCATGCGCTCGCTCTTCATCATTTCTTCATCCGTTATTCAAGACCAGAGGTTCATTCAGATTTTTCAGTTAAGAACAGAGTTTTCCCATCCAAACATTCCTTCAAGAGCCTCATTCATTCATCACCCTTATGCATGCACATGTTCTTCATAATTGCGTTAGTCGATCTGATCATCATATTTACAGGTGCACCATCGATTTAGATATATCAGGGGTTTATTCATACAGATATCTCCCAAGGAGACTTGTTTTTCATCAAACCCGCGCACACACCCTTATTCAGAATTATCATCACTTTATATAGTTTACGCCCTTATTGAAACCATGGGTCAAAACCATTCAATTACTAATGGTATTCATATTAAAATTCGAGCCAATCCAATCTTCGTTCTTCTATACACGAAATGTCCCAAAGGTATTCTTTTCTCTGCCAAGTAATATTTCAATAAAGCTTTGAATCAAATTTCATTCTTTGACCCCGGGCCCACATCGCGGTCGGCGGCTCGGCGGTGTCAAACAAAACCTTCGATTGTGATTGATCAAATGGACACGATGACCACATAAAACATGGCTCATAGCGCAATCGGGTCCGAACTTTGAACAAATGCAATCGGGGCACATAATAGAAAAATTCTGATTGCGATCAGGACACGGATTCGATTTGCACATATTAACTTCGGCATATAACAGGATCGGGTCCGCCACTTCAATCGCAACATATTACAAAAGGCGTGCGATCAATCAAAAAGTTTCGATTGCGATTAAGATCCCGGATGCGATTGAATCTATTAAATCCATCGTATAACGCCATCGGGTCCGCCAATTTCAAGATGCAATCGGGCCCAACACTTAAGATCTTTCGATTGCGATTGGGAACTCGGATGCGATTAGCAATAAACTGTGGCATATAACTCGATCGGGTTTGGCCTTTGATCGGAGCACATAACAAAACTCTGTCGATTTAACCTTGCGATTCAAGACTTGCGATTCCATTAAAACATCGCCACGTGGTCAAGTGGACCCACGTGCCTTCGCTGCTGTGGTGGGGGCGATTTATATAAGGTTTGGTTGTATGTTTTATATACAGCCTTTCCATTGCGGAACTCTACACATCCACAAGACATTTGATTATTGCGATTGGCGATTGCGATTGGATCGCGTCACAAATCTTCATATCAATAAGACACTGCACCAAAATAACTTTGCTATTCTGATTGGCATATAAATGGTGGGGATCACTTGTCCCACCAATTCAGAAATAAAAGGACTTCCACCTGATTAAAAAAATTTCCCATTCTGGTTGTTGAGGGCTTTAAAAGCCCGAGATGACTGTCTTTAATAAATATTCTCCTCCGTAGTTCAGTTCTACGGGAAATCTTCATTCCTTCTACACAACGGCTACGCCCATCACCTGTTAATTCTCTTCTGTCATTTGTGGTTGCGTCCCATCAATATTTAATTATCCTTCATATGAATTTCTCCAAGCTTCTTCAATACAGAGTGTTGTGCACTCAAAAATCTGATTCTGTTGCGTTGTACTTGTTTCTCCTTTTGCCCAAGGCTTTGCCAATTCCTTTTCCATCAATGACAATATTTCCAATAATCTCCCCCTTTTGCATTGATGGCAATATTCTTCCGTTGATTGTCTTATAGAAGCCCTTTGTTGCTTTTCCTCCCCCTTTAGCATCAATGGAAAAGAGTAGACATTTGCATGCTCCCCCTGAGATCATGCTGCATATTTATAATATAGCAAGGCAAATAGTGCATCCTTTTCAGATGACCAATGCTCCCCCTTAGCCTGTGCAATTAGAGATGCCCAACTGCATCTCGAAACCAATTTAGTCTTCTGTAATTAAGTAGACCTGATCCTCTACATGGCAGAGACTACTCCTAGTTTCAGTCTGAGATATTTGAACGCTTCCCTGGGTAGAGGTTTGGTAAATATATCCGCAACTTGTTCTTTGGAGGAAACATATTCTAATTTCACCTTTTGCTCAAGCACTTGTTCTCGTAAGAAGTGATATTTGATGGGAATGTGCTTGGTTCTGGAATGCATAACAGGATTCTTTGAGATACTGATGGCACTTGTATTATCACACATAATGGAGATAGGGGATGAAAATTTGATTTGAAAATATTGTAGGGTTTGCATCATCCAAAGAAGTTGAGTGAAACATGATGCTGACACCACATATTCAGCTTCTGCTGTAGACAAGGTAATGGAGCTTTGCTTCTTGCTGAACCAAGATACTAACCGGGGCCCCATAAATAATGCACCACCACTAGTGCTTTTTTGATCATCAACACTTCCAGCTCAATCTGCATCAGTGTATGCATGAAGAGTAAGATCAGCATTCTTTGGATACCATAGTCCAAAGTCTTGAGTTCCCTGTAGATATTTGAATATTCTTTTCACAGCCTGAAGATGAGACTCTTTTGGATTGGCTTGAAATCGTCCAACAATCCCAACTGCATGCATGATGTCTGGTCTTGTCCCCGTGAGATAAATTAGACTTCCTATCATAGATCTGTATTCTGGTTGATTTACGGTGGGGGAATCATCATTAGAACTGAGATTTCATCCGGTTATCATTGGTGTACTTACAGGTTTTCAATCTTCCATGCCGTACTTCTTCAGGATTTTCTTGAGATACTTTGCTTGTGATAAGAATATACCATCTGTTGCTTGTTGCACTTGCAGGCCAAGAAAAAATGTTAGTTCTCCGAGTAAAGACATTTCAAATTCTTGCTGCATATCAGAAGCAAATTTCTGATTCATAGACTCTTTATTACTTCCAAAAATGATATCATCGACATATACAACCACAATCAACAGTTTGTCATTTTCAGTTTTTGTGTACAAGTTGCTATCAGCAGACCCCTTTGAAAATCCTTGTTGATGAAGATATTTGTCAAGATGATAGTACCATGCTCTTGGAGCTTGTTTGAGACCATATAGAGCCTTTTTAAGTCTACAAACAAGTTTTTTCATCATTTCCCAAAATGAATCCTTCTGGTTGTTCTATATAAACTTCTTCTTCTAGATCACCATTGAGAAAAGTAGATTTAACATCCATTTGATAAAATTTGATTTGTTGGAAGCTTGAAAACGCAAGAAACATTCTTATGGCTTCAATTTTGGCTACAGGAGCAAAGGTTTCTTCAAAGTCTATACCTTCTTGTTGAGCATACCCTTTGCACACAAGTCTAGCTTTATTTCTTATAACATCCCCATTCTCATTTAACTTGTTTTTGAATATCCATTTAGTTCCAATGACATTTCTGTCATGAGGCCTTGGTACTAACTCCCAAGTGTGATTCTTTTCAATTTGATCAAGCTCTTCATTCATGGCTTGAATACAACATTCATATTTTCTAGCTTGACTGACACTGTGAGGTTCAACCATGGACAGAAATGCTAGATTGCTAGAAGATCCCACAAGAGTCCTTCTTGTTTGTACACCTGATTCCTTTTCTCCCAAAATTTGAGATTCTGGATGATTATTTTGAACATATCTAGATGGAGCCTTTTCAGACAACTCTTCTTCAGGTTCTTCACTGGGCGTACTGTTTGTATCATTACTGTTTGATGTAGAAGGATATGTGTCCTCATCATCTTCATCTGTTGTTTTCTTTTCTTCTTTTGGGGCTGCAGTAGACTCATCAATAACAACATAAATACGTTCAACAATATTTCGAAGTCTTTTATTGTAACATTTATATGCCTTACTCCTAGAGGAGTAACCAAGAAATATTCCCTCATCAGCTCTGGGTTCAAACTTGCCAAGTTTTTCATCATTATTTTTTATAAAGCATTTGCTCCCGAAAATTCTAAAATGCTTTATAGTGGGAGGATTACCATACCAGAGTTCATATGGAGTTTTATCACTATTTACACGAACATGTGCTTTGTTAAGAATGTTTGCTGCTGTATGTGCTACTTCTCCCCAAAATGTGTCAGGTGTTCCGGAATCATCAAGCATAGCTCTAGCCATTTGTTGAATTGTTCTATTCATTCTCTCTGCAACACCATTTTGTTGTGGAGTGCCAGCTACAGAGAACTGTCTTTTTATGCCGTGTTGTTCACAGAATTCAAGAAATTCTTTGGATGTATATTTTCCTCCTCGATCAGATCTAAGACACTTGATTTTTAATTCTAATTCATTCTCCACTAGTGCTTTGAAAATCTGAAATTTCTCAAATGCTTCATCTTTGTGTTTAAGCAGCCCAATCCAACACATTCTAGAGAAATCATCAATGAATAAGATATAGTATTCTTCACTACGTGGTGACTTTTTCCTCATAGGTCCACATATGTCAGTATGAATGAGTTCAAGAGGCTTACTTGATGATCCTTCCTTGGCATTAAATTGTACCCTGGTTTGCTTACCGAATTGGCAAGATTTTCATATGATATTTTCAGGTAGAGTAATATTGGGAAGATCACGAACAGCTTTAAGTCTGCTTGATTTGTTGATTTGAGAGAAGCTCAGATGCCCCAACCTTCTATGCCATAGCCAATTTTCTGAAGATTTACTCAAATAACGTTGTTCTTTGGGGTTCTTCAATATATACAGGTTGTTTGGAGTTCTTTTTCCTTTTATAATTGCTTTACCTGTATCACGATCATGTACCACACATTCTTTTGAACTGAAGACAACTTCAGTTCCTTGATCACACATTTGACTTACACTTAGCAAGTTATGCTTTAATCCATCCACATACATGACTTCATTAGCTTTTACCTTATCCTTTAGGAAAATAGACCCTTCACCTTTAATTACCGCAGGAGTATCATTTCCAAATGTAACATTCTTCTCCTTTTCTAGAGCACTATATGCAAGAAGTTTGTCTTTATCACCTGTCATGTGTCTTGAGCATCCACTATCAATGTACCATTGGTTCTCTTCATCTTCTACAAATAACGCTATGCCACAATTTTCAACCTGTAACTCTTTCTTTTTCCATACTTTGGATCTTGAAGGAACATGTTCTTTTGGCTGAACTTTGCTCCTGCATTCAGATTCTTCATGGCCAAAGTTATTGCAATAAGTGCATTCAACTTCATTTTGAAGAGGAGAAAAGTTGTTATAAGTATTCTTCTTTTCTTCAATATCAGTCCTTTTCTTTCTTGCTTGTCTTGTCATAATAGTTTTATATGCTACACACTGAATAGCTTTATGACCAAAATTGTGACATGAGAAACATTGTCCATTGAAGAAGAAATTTCTGCGATCATAAGATCTTCTATATGAATTTATCTGTTGATTTGTGTTTCTTTGAAAGACATTCCTGTTAGTGTTTCTTGAATTGAAATGATCATGCTTTACCTGTAAAGATTCTTTATTCCCTTGTTGAGTGGCAGCATGTGGTAAACCAACTGTAACTGCTTTTAGATAATTTGGTGCTGATGCCTGAGAAGATTCTCCAATATATCCAAGACCTGTATTTATAAGAGGAGAACGTTATACCTTGATAATCTCATCTAAGGTTTCAGACCCTTTAGCAAATCTAAGATTCAGAGTCTTTACTTTCCCAAGTTCTTTTCTTAGATCTACTACTTCACATTCTAATTTCTCATTGTGTTTCTCTTTAACTTCAAGCTGATTTTTTAGAGTTTCTATGATTATTTTGCTCTCTTCTAAGCAAATTTTGAGTTTATTTTTTTCATTAAGAAAATCACTGTCTTCTAGAGAGTCCAAAAAAGTATCCTCTTCTTCTCTAGATTCGTTTTCAATTGCCATGAGAAGTCTCAGATCTTGTTCACATTCTTCCTCACTATCAGATAACCCATCACTATCTTCATGAGTATAGTAACTCCTTTTAGAGCTAATATGATTCTTATTCCTTCTTGATACTTCCTTCCCCTTTTTATGTGTTTCTTTATAAGGACACTTAGCAGCATAATGACCAACTCTTCCACAATAAAAAAATTTGAAAGGAAGCTTACCTCTGAATCGTCTTGTGCCAAGTTGAAGTTTCTTTACGAAGTTTATCTCATCTTCTTCTGAGATATATCCTGATCCTTCTGTTATTTGTACTTCCTTTCCTTTTGTAGAAGTTCTAAAGAATGCTTCTTTGACTTCAGATGGTCCTCCTCTTCTCATTTAATATGCAGTTAGTATGCCATGAAGTTGTACCACAGTAAGATTTTGAAGATCCTGCTTTTCTTCAAGAGCTGAAACTTTTGACTCAAATTTTGCTGTTAGAGATCTTAAAATTTTCTCAACCAAAGTGGATTCGGTAATTGTTTCTCCCAAATTTCTCATGTGATTTACAATATCATCAAGACATAGAAAGAAATTTGCAATGCTTTCTTCATTAAGAATTTTTAGATTCTCATATTGGATTCTGAGAGTTTGAAGTTTAGCACTTTTTACCTTTGCATCACCTTCATAGCTTAGAATGATTTTGTCCCATATTGCCTTCGCTGTATTCAGCTGCATGACTTTGAAAAATTCTGATTCAGTTAGACTTCCCAATAGAGCATTGACTGCCTTTGCATTTGTTTCATAATTATTTCTTTCCGTTGGATCTGTTGGTACTGAGGCTGGATATTGATATCCTCCTTCAACAATAGCCCATAAATCTGCTCCCAGAGACTAAAGATAAGATCTCATCCTTGTTTTCCAAAAGATTAAGTTGTTTTCGTTGAAGAGTGGAGGCCTGATAGATGCTATTCCATCTTGATTGCTCATCTTGAATGATCTTCCTTCTAGCGGCTAAGCTTTTTCAGAAGGACCTACTCTGAAACCAATTGTTGGGAAAAATACTGAGATGGGGGGGGGGGGTGAATCAGTATTTTAAGGCTGAACAATATTTCTTTCCTTTCTCAAAAACATATGTTTCAGTACTGCATTCAACATGTATGTCCAGATATATTATTATGTCTTTACTTAGAGAATTTCATTAGATAAGTATTAAGCATGAACAGAAATAACAGGACAAACCATTAACCATGAACAACACATATGGACACCAAGATTTAAGGTGGAAACCCAATTCGGGAGAAAACCACCGCTGCTGTAATCTTAGTCTTCAATATTTTATTATAGAGAAAACCTTTTACAATATATGCTGGTGCAGACTCATACCAGCACGCAAGCACCCACTTGCAGAAGGCTACAACCTTCTCTCATTTACCAGCCTTTCCTGGAAGGGAGCTTCAAGCCCCTGAACATAACACCAGTTTCTACTGGCAGAAAACTTCTACTTCCAAAATGAAGGCTCCTACCCTCAGACTCACTGGATTCATATGTTTTCTTCAGCAGTCATGCACTCGCTCTTCATCGTTTCTTCATCCGTCGTTCAAGACCAGAGGTTCATTCAGATTTTTCAGTTAAGAACAGATTTTTCCCATCCAGACATTCCTTCAAGAGCCTCATTCATTCATCACCCTTATGCATGCACATGTTCTTCATAATTGCGTTAGTCGATCTGATCATCATATTTATAGGTGCACCATTGATTCAGATATATTAGGGGTTTATTCATACAGATATCTCCCAAGGAGACTTGTTTTTCATCAAACCAGCGCACACACCCTTCTTCATAATTATCATCACTTTATATAGTTTACGCCCTTATTGAAACCATGGGTCAAAACCATTCAATTACTAATGGTATTCATATTAAAATTCGAGCCAATCCAATATTCGTTCTTCTATACACGAAATGTCCCAAAGGTATTCTTTTCTCTGCCAAGTAATATTTCAATAAAGCTTTGAATCAAATTTCATTCTTTGACCCCGGGCCCACATCGCGGTTGGCGGATCGACGGTGTCAAACAAAACTTGCGATTACGATTGATCAAACGGACGCGATGACCACATAAAACATGGCTCATAGCGCAATCATGTCCGAACTTTGAACAAATGCAATCGGGGCACATAATAGAAAAATTCTAATTGCGATCAGGACACGGCTGCGATTTGCACATATTAACTCCGGCATATAACAGGATCGGGTCTGCCACTTCAATCGCAGCATATTACAAAAGGTGTGCGATCAATTGGAATGTTTCGATTGCGATTAAGATCCCGGACGTGATTGAATCTATTAACTCCATCGTATAGCGCCATCGGGTCCGCCAATTTCAAGATGCAATCGGGCCCAACACTTAAGATCTTCCGATTGCGATTGGGAACTCGGATGCGATTAGCAATAAACTGTGGCATATAACTCGATTGGGTCCAGCCTTTGATTGGAGCACATAACAAAACTCCGCCGATTGAACCTTGCGATTCAAGACTTGCGATTCCATTAAAACATCACCACGTGGTCAAGTGGACCCACGGGCCTTCGCTGCTGTGGTGGGGGCGATTTATATAAGGTTTGTTTGTATGTTTTATATACATCCGTTCCATTGCGGAAATATACACATCCACAAGACATTTGATTATTGCGATTGGCAATTGCGATTGGATCGCATCGCAAATCTTCATATCAACAAGACACTGCACCAAAATAAATTTGCTATTCTGATTGGCATATAAATGGTGGGGATCACTTGTCCCGCCAATTCAGAAATAAAAGGACTTCCGCCTGATTAAAAAAATTTCCCATTCTGGTTGTTGAGGGCTTTAAAAGCCCGAGATGACTGTCTTTAATAAATCTTCTCCTCCGTAGTTCACATCTACGGGAAATCTTCATTCCTCCTGCACAACGGCTACGCCCATCACTTGCTAATTCTCTTCTGTCATTTGTGGCTACGGGCCATCAAGATTTAATTCTCCTTCATACGGATTTCTCCAAGCTTCTTCAATACAGAGTGTTGTGCACTCAAAACTCTGATTCTGTTGCCATGTACTTGTTTCTCCTTTTGCCCAAGGCTTTGCCAATTCCTTTGCCATCAATGACAATATTTCCAACAATTCGATTGCATTCAGTTTTGGGTCGGGTCATAACACCACTGGTTTCATATCCATTTACCCTTTTGAGTAATAACAACATAAATAACACAACGCTTAATTAAAATTCATCTAGTAATTTTTACATTTTTAGGGCTCTTTCCACCAATATAGCTCAGGATTAGTGCTTTGGAATAGGTTGTAGTTAACTTTCCAAAGCAACTAAAACAAACTAGTAGATAATTCTTGTGGTAGGAAATAAATCCAATTGTAATTGGTACAATCTGGGAAGCTTCTCTTAAATAAGTCAATCACGAGGTCATATCCAAACCTTTGAGACAATCAATTCTGTTTCATTGGGGAAGATAGAAGATTTTGCGCACATTACAAATGGTAAACCTCGGATTAACCATTGTCGAGGAGCCTGGGGTCACTTATCAGTAAACCTCGAATTAACCATGTCGAGGAACCTTCAAGGGGATTGAGCTTTGTTACTCTACCCTTGCGCGTTGAATTGGATCGTAGACTGTTCCCCCAGTTGTATTTGTTACTGTTGGTAACCTTAGTGTCCATAAGCTTAAGATTATTTCCTAAGGTGACGGTGAAGGAAAGATCTCACTGTACCTAGAGCAGACGTCGACTAGAATCACTTGGACTCTCTGGGGGGTTCTCTTCACTCGAGATGGTTTTGTGAAGAAACTTGTGCCTGTCTGTTTCATTAAGCAGGTTGTCGGGGTAACTGTTCCAACCGCCCTTTCTGTATTAAATTCTACGATGTTGGATTTCATCACCAACTAGTGTTTTTAGTACGGGAAGTTACTGTTTGTGTGTGTTTTGACTCCTAAATTTGATAGCGCGTGTTAATTTGTTTGTTTTTACTTTTAGAGACCATAGGTGTGAATTGTGAATTTTAATTGTTAGGTGTGAATTTTGAATTGTTAATTTTAGTTTTAAATTGTTAATAAAATTCACTGAAGTTGAATATAATGGAAACTGTTCCGGAATTTACCAACCAAGGAACCCCTCTTAACGAGAATCCTAGTACTTTTCCTTGCTTTGGAAATGTTGGTCCTCCTTATATGGCTACTTTTTCATTACCTGGATTTACAATAGGTTTACCGATATGGTTATTTTCAACTTCGTTGGCCCCGAATACTCCAATTTTTCCACCTCAACCGGATGCTTCACTTCAACAGAGTTCACCATCTCAACATCACCAACCTTCTGTTGACCCTTTACCTTCTTTGCCTAACATTTATTCCTCCATTTCTTCCTCTTCTCTTGGTAAAAGCCTTGATGCTAGTAACCAGGCGGCTAAGAAGAAGAAGAAGAAGAAGAAGCAAGATAAGAAAGAAGTCAACCAACCAACCATGGCTGTAATTGTTAGTTGTGTTGAGGAAACCTCCAACATGCATCGTAAACCAAAATACCCTTGCAGGCTTTGTAAGGGTGACCACTTCCTTATCAATTTTCCTAGTATTCCTAAGGTCTTGGAATTATGGTCAAAAAAATCTCATCAACTTTCCGTTGATCCATCAACCAGTGATAGTCAGGTTCCTGGGAAAAAGGGTAAAGTTAGGTTTCCTTGTAAGTTATGAAAAGGGAGTCATCAAACTCACATTTTCCCTCACATGGATGAAGCCTCAAAATTTTTGGAAAACCTTACTGTTCCACAACAAGAATTTCCAACTGGTTACCGTAAAATTTCTCCCAACCTACCGTGAACTGATGGAGTGATGGATCTAGTTTCAAGTACAGTCGATCCCACTCTTCCATTGGAGAGTGAAACTCATATCACTCAGGTTGATGATCCATTAGTTGATCAAGTGGTCGATTCGATTTCACATTTGGTCGATCCCACTCTCCCTTTAGAGAGTGAAGTTCATACTGCTCAGGTTCTTCTTATTACATCAGATTCTTCTATGCCAGGGGGAATTTCACCTGTTTCTACAGAACCCCCTCCAAGTACTGAGGTATTTTCCTTTGATTGGAATAGACTGACAGAACCCCGTCTTCCTTCCTCTATTCCTTTCCAAATCATTGTGAAGTTTGGTGGTAGGGACATACATCGCACACAAGTAGATGAAGGTGCTTCTGTTAGTATTTTATCCTCAACTGCTTGGAAAGCTTTGGGTTCCCCTCAGCTTGTGCCTATTATGCAGAATCTGAAAGACTTTAACAGAACCATTAGTGAAACTTTAGGGATCCTTCCTAAGTTTTCTAACTTTGGAAGATAAAACTGTTTGTATTGATCTTATGGTAGTTCGAGGCCCCTTGGATTTCAATTTACTCCTTGGGCGAGACTATGTCTATGAAATGAAAGCTATAGTATCGACACTCTTTCAAATGATGTCTTTCCCTCACAATGGAAATATTGTGACTGTAGATTAGCTTTCGTTCCCTAGTCTTGATTCGACTACCAATAATCCTACATCCCTGAATGTTCCTCATATGAAAGTGGTATATACCCCGCCACGGGTTAATTATGTGGCAACTAGTCCCATGTTTTCAATTACTGATGTAAGCGAGCCTCTCAGTGTTTGCTCGTCTTCCTTTGACTTAGATCCGGTAATTGACATGGAAAAATCTATGGGATTATTTGAACGCGATTTTCTTATCCCTTTTGAGTCCCTTGACATGTGTTCCTTCCAGAGAACTATTCTTCCTTCTGATGAAGACCTATTGGAAGCCATGATCAAGGTGTTTCCATTGACATGTGTTTCTTCCAGTTGGAAGCCATGATCACGATTCTGAGGAGAGTTCATGTTACTGTGTCAACCTCGTTAAAAAATGAATCAGTGAGTCCGAGGAGAGTTCCTTTTCTTGTGTCAACCTCGTTAAAAAATGAATCAGTGAGTCTGAGGAGAGTTCCTTTTACTGTGTCAACCTCATTAAAATGAATCAGTTAGTTTATGAGGATGGTTCCTGTTACTGATTCAACCTCATTAAAAAATGAATCAGGTGTGAGGAGAGTTCCTTTTATTGTGTCAACCTCATTAAAAAATGAATCAGTCGGCGATGAGGACAGTTCCTTTCCTGTGTCAACCTCATTAAAAAATGAATCAGTAGGTAGATTGTAGAGAGTAAATTGATAGATTAGAAATAAGTAGTTTTTGAGGATAGTTCCTGTTACTGTGTCAACCTCTTTAAAAAAATGAAACATGTCTTTGAGGATAGTTCTTGTTACTGTGTCAACCTCATTAAAAAATGAAACATGTCTTAGCTGAGGACAGTTCTTTTCCTGTGTCAACCTCATTAAAAAATGAATCAGTAGGTAGATTAATAGATTAGAATTTAGTAGATTCTGAGGATAGTTCCTTTTACTATGTCAACCTCGTTAAAAAATGAATTAGTGATTTTGAGGATAGTTCCTTTTACTAATTCAACCTCATTAAAAAATGAATCAGGTATGAGGACAGTTCTTTTCCTGTGTCAACCTCGTTAAAAAATGAATCAGTTGGTCAGAGGATAGTTCCTTTTATTGAGTAAACCTCATTAAAAAATGAATCAGGTATGAGGACAATTCTTTTCTTGTGTCAACCTCATTAAAAAATGAATAAGTAGGTTATATAGGTAGATTGTAGAGGGTAAATACGAGGAAAGTTCCTTTTAATGTGTCAACCTCGTTAAAAAATGAAACACATTGCCATGAGCATAGTTATTTTCCTATTTTAAGCTCGTTAAAAAATGAAACAAATCCTCCCCTAATTGAGTCGAGTCTTTGACTAGATCTCGTAAATGTTAAGTTATATATTTAGGTTAATTATTTCAATTTTTTGCATAATTTTCTTATAGTTTTAGGTCGGGTATTTCATATGATCTCGTAAATGAACCTTCATTCCATCCAGCTATTAATTACCAACAATGTACTTAGTTGAATGAAATGAAGCTGGGGGGGCATGCGCTCTAGCAGTTACGCTTAGGTGGCATCAAGCACAGTTTTCTCTCTGTTTCAAGCTTGTGTAAAAATGAAACCACTTTGAAGCATAGTTTTTCTCTATTTCAAGATTTTGTAAAATGAAACCTATCTCGAGTCGATTTCGATTATTTTCAAGACTCATTAAACTCATGAAAATCTAGAGATTATTTTGCTATCTTTCATTCTCGTAAAACACATGAAAATGACAAGTTATTTCTGTCTTTTCCTTCTCGTAAATTAAATTGAAAGTCAGCTACATGAGTATATTTTTATCCCTTTTTCAAACTCGTTAAAACTTATGAAAAAGTGAAAACCATGAGTATACTTTTATCACTTTTTCGGACTCTTGAAAATTACGAAAAAGCGAAACCTTGGAGTTCTCTTTTAAGCCCTTTTCAAACTCTCTAAACATGAAAAGATTTCCGAGCAATTGATTATTCAAACTCGTTAAAGTAAATGAATGATCGTCCCTTCAGTATAAGTTTACCGCTTTTATGGACTGAAATGGACTATTTACGAAAAAGGTATATGTTGACTAATTACAGTCAATAGAGTTATCTCCCGCATTATTTTATCCTTTTTTGGGCTCGAGAGACTAAATTTACGAAAAAGTACACCCATGGAGTCTTCTTAAGTTTTTTCTTCTGACTCCCTAAAAATGAAAAACACCGAGTTTCTCCTATACTGGACTCATAAAAATTTAACAGTAAAGGACCTGTTCAATTTTTAAACAGGAATGAACCACTCCTTCTTAGGGTTTGAATCTTAAACTAAGTTGGACTCATCCAAAGGATGAGCTTATAAACAAGAAAATTTTATCCTCCTCAAGCTTGTCAAAAATAAAGAGGTACTTGCCATAAATGGTGGGGGAAAAGAGAGAAAAATGGGCATGTTTTTTGTATTTTGATTTTTCGAAAATTCAGTCAACCACTCTTGAACACAACACTTTTATTCACCTGGGTTGGGAAATCCGTTGCCTGACAGTTAATCAAACCATATTGAAAGTCTTCAACCAGTTTCTGGGTATTAGCTTTAGGTCAATTGTCACCAAGCCATCTGTAGTGTCATTATGTGTTCAAGATGACAGTTCAAATAAATCATTCATCTGAAAGATATCTGTCATCCATTTTGACCATCCCTGAGTCAGTCCTTGCCAATATATTTCTTCAAAACTTGATCTATGATTTATTGTTGTGGGCTTGCCTATGACGGATCACTTTCTAGCGACGACAACTCTTTATCTAGGAAGTTGATCCAGAAATCATCAGTACCTTGAAATATGCATGCTTCAATGGCAGGTTTCTCGCCTTCGATGACAGGTTGCATCATTGACCTTCGATCGAATGATTCCGTGACATGTTCGACTTCAACTCATTCATTCACATTTCATGGATTGTACTGAGTACTTTGAGAGCCGTTGACATTACTGGTGGTTACTCTCACACTTGTTAACATTTCACATTATTCACTGGTAATAAATTGGTTTCTACCATGTTCGACTTCGACACATTCATTCACATGGATAGAATTGTACTAGTTCGAGATGTGGAAATCAAGACCCTGGATCTAGTTTTTACCATCCAGGCTGCGAGGAATTTTTTTATTCATTTATGTAGTAGAATATTCATTACAGATGGCTGCGCCCATGCTGTGTCTACACTATTGATGTAATATTAAAATCATTTCTGTATCAGAACAAGTTTAGTTAGTTTTTGATCTGAGTATGGGAATGCCTACCTTAGCGATGATATGATTACATATATATATTTTGCATTGAATGTTTTTACAGGTTCTACCTGGGGTGACCATAGGATGATCCTTGAAATGATAAAGTACTGCAATCTTCATATATGACAGACTTCAACATCATCTATTCTAGACTTTGCACTTTAGGGGGCAATCTGTTACACTGAAAATTGTCATCATGACATTCTGCTATGTGTATGAGCTCATTATTACTCATACTTCTCCCTTTGTAAGTCTAACATATCAGTTCCTCATGTCAAGCCTTGAAAATCAGAGAAAGGTTCCTAAAAGTCTCCTAAACTTTGTTATCGCACTTTCTCGCTATCTTGCATGCGGTCCCGCACCCAATGTTCAGCTCTCCTGCGTACTTGAACACACTTTATCTGTGTTAACAGTGCGGACCCCTGTAAGATAAAAAAGGTGCAAGTAATTTCCAAAAAGCTCAATAAAAGTGAATTCTAGAAGCTTCCAGAAAATATCTTGTGGTGATAGAACCGTTCTTATGAGGTGCATGTATCCCTTACCTTATGGAGCTAACCCCTTGATGTGAGGAGCTTATCCCTTTGAAGGAGGATTTTATACCTTCATAGTTGGAACATAAAACCTCCTCTATTCTACTATAAAAAGAGGCATTAGGTAGCCTCAAATGGAGTTGGAGCTTGAGAATATTTGAGGTTAAGTGCTGTTGAGATTTAGACTCAGTTAACTAAGACTTTTGTGAGGAGAGATTACATACCTCTATTTGTCTTAGTTGGAGGAGTGCAGAGCTTATCAAAGTAGAGGAGACTCCTTCTTCGGACCCAAGGAAGGCCTGTGCAACATCAAGGCTCAGGTTGTAAGGTTTTCCTTCTTTTGAGATTAATACAAACATACTCATTTTTCTCAATAAGCTGTCTATTCATGGTTTATTTCATAGATTCCTTGATCACTATGATAAGCATGTTTTATGATGATTTATATACAGGTGCTATGTAATATTTTGCTTGTTTGTGACTGCAGGTTTACGAGGAAAACTCCTTCAAGTGCACAAGGGACAACAACGACTTCAAACAAGCGCTGGACATACGGTAAGTCCTTAACACCTCAATAGAGCTTTTTATGGATCATATATGCTTAGAGAAAGATTAGTTTATTTGGTTGTTTTTTTCTAGATACTTTTAGTACTAGGGAGATCGGTCTTGTCTGCAAGAACGATTTATTTGGCCAACAAGAAACCAGATTGGAGACCCATTCAGTCAAGGGAACGAGGTAGATGGAACCAACACTTCAAAAAAATTTGACTTTGGTCTTGACAATAACTGTTTTGCGAGGGTGGATTGATTGAATTCTTTGCCAGACAGGCTTGGAATTGTTGTGAATATTGATCTCATGCTCGACAATAGAAGGATCTATGTGAGGAATTTCTTCATAAGACCAAGTGAAGACATCACAAAATTCCTTAAAAAGGCAGGTGAAGCTCACAATTTCCTCGGGATTGTAGTCTGCTCCCATATGAATGTTTTCCATAATACCTATTCTGGATGAGAGATCGATGAGAATAATATTTGAAATATTTCCCAAGTATCCTTCTGAATCCATAGGTTGGATAGTAGTATAAGCCGAAGGAAAAATCTCAGATTGGTCAAAAGGAAGGATTTGTATAGATTTGGTATTTGAATGAGATATCAAAGCTCAGTGATGAGAATCATCCCAAGGTCGCTCTTCAAAAGACATTATATCTAGAATAGCATTGTCTGAAGGTAGGAATTCATTGAGGAGACTGTTAGAAGGAGTAGTGATGGGAGAGGAAATGGTATCATCGGTCGTAACCAAAGTAGTGGAAGAATTAGACACAGATTGAATGGCTTGATAAGCCAATCTAGTTGGTGAAAGAGACATTTATTCTCCATAGGAATCAATGTTTGAAGGGGCCAACAGGATCCAGGGATTGGTAGGGCCATTAGGAATAGTAGATACCATTGAAAAAATTTGCAGAACCTTAGGAGATGAGAGATGAAAATTACCTAAATGGGAGGATCCCTTCAGAATACTGGTACCAACACTAACATAAGATTCAGGTATTCCACCCACTAAGGGCATGTTGTCACTGGGTAACGGGGAGTAATATGAGGTACATAAGAATAGATGATCCACTATGACTATTTTCCCATCCAAAGGAAAGAGGATGAGTAAGAAGACTGAAGAGACAATGGTAGTCATGGCATAAATCCAATTATGGCCCAAAAGTAGATTATATTCAAGATGATGATCCACGAATTCAATATCCATCGTTACTTTTTTCCCACTTAGAATGAGGGGGTAGATGGAAAGGTATACTTTCGGTAAGAAAGTGTGGCCATCAAATTATTTAAGGGAATTTGATGTCAGATATAGAGTGGGAGAACCTAGGGCAAGCCAACATGAATTGGACATTATGCAGGTCGAAGCACCTTTGTCAATTATGGTTCGATGGATAGCTTTGTCTTTCAACATAACTTTCACTTGAAATTAAAGCTGATGGGAAAGACGAGCCTTAATTTTTTCCATATCAAAAATTGCTAACATGGAATCTTGAGGGTGAATTCCACCAATTGCCAAAAGCAAAGCTTTCCTTTGTGCTGGACAAGTTTGTAACACTTCGAGGGCAGACATGGCTGATGGTGCTTGCACCAAATATTCTACAATATTGTAGTTTTTGGTAACACGTGTAGAGGTATTGTGTGTCGTGTGAAGAAGTGTCCCTTCAGGGGGCGAATCATAAGGTCAGAAACAAGCCTTTCAATATGAATATCGTTAAGCAATGGTGGATTTGAACTCAAGGAAATATCTTGAGCGTTAGTGACTGGAGTTCCATAAATTTTGGCTCCTGTTCATAGATCAACAGTTTCAAAGGTGTAAAAAATTGAAAATCCTTCACCACGAGGAAGGAGGATGTGAACTACCATTTCCCCCTTGCGAGGGTTGGGGTGGGTTTGATATGAGATGATCCTATTGTTGAGCAGGAAAAGGTTGTTGAGGACTGTAAGGGTCCAGCCAGTGTCCTTTTGTGCAAGAAGTTTTTAACACTCCTAAAGGCAAGGAAATTTATAAGTCGCGTGGTCCTCCGCACAGATTTTGCAAGGGAACTGACAGTTTTTTACTTCCCATTATCAGGTTTGGAATCATCTTTCTATTTGGGATTGTTATGCGTAGCCTTCTCCTCAGAAGGAGAGGTATTTTTCTTATTCTTCTTATTTTTTCTGCTTGGTTTTTGTGTATACTACAAAGAGTTTATCGTAGCGGTTGAAAGAGTAGCCGATTGGGAATTAGGAGTGGTATTGAAAGATAATTGGGAAAATTTACCACTGATTTATTTTAAAACATCCCCAGAGGTAGCGATGATGAAACCATCAGCATGCACAATAGGTTGCTGAGTAGCTGGAGAATTGGAATTTCGAGGGTCATGGGGGATTATTTCATAGAATGTGCCAGACTGAGATAAAATAAAGTATAAATGTTGGGCACAATGAATGGATTGATCCTCTGTGACTGTACCAACTATGGAAATGTCCTTGGCAATGGGGGGTAGAAGTGACTTGTTGACCTAATCTACTAACAAGTGATCTAGAATGGGGGCTTTGACAAGCCTTTTCCTATATCTCCATTCATGTATATGATCAGAGATGTGGGTGGAGGTGTCTTGGCATAGAGTAGTGAGGATTTCCGTTCCAGATTCATAGAAGATAAGAAGCTGGAAGTGCTTTAAGAATTCCATTGCTAGGGCACCAAAGGTATTGACTCATGCATAGGGTAACTCAATGTACCACTTGGAATCATTTCCAGTAAGGGTGTGGTGGAAGAGTCTGAGCCGATTGTTGTCATCAACCATGGAGTTCGATAAAAACCACAAATGGTAGGTGGTGACATGCATAGCGAACCTCTGTGGGTAAGGAGAAATTTCCTCGTATTCCTCCATGCCTTTTTCCACTGCTTCTGCTGTGCAGGGGAGCCCTGTTTCGAGGCTATGTCCACAATATTCTTCTTTCCTTGTGGGAAAATGGTAATATAAATAATTTTCCTAGTTTGGGAAATAATCCTACTGCATTTTTTTGCAGTAGTCAAAGATATGGCAGGAGGCAGTACTACCTCCGGTATCCTATACAAGTTATTTCCAAAAGTAATAATAAAATCACGAGGTTTAGACTCATACACAACATGTCTCCTCCAAAAGTATGGTTGGCCCAATAATACATTATAAACATCAAGAGGAGAACAATCACAGAGTACCTCATTAGTGAATGGCTTGATGTTGTACAGAAGGTGGCACTGCTGGTGGACGCAGAGATTTCTTCCTTCGTGAAGCCATAGAATGGTATATGGATGTGGGTGTGCTATGGTCAGTAGGCTGAGCCACTTCATGACCTCTGCTGAAATGAGGTTCTTTTGGCTTCCGCTATCGACAAGGAATTGCAGTGGAGAACCCTTCACCCACATCTGTGAATGGAAGAGGCACCCCCCTCCTCTGGATCCTCAGGATAAACCCCCTGGACCTTGGTGGTGGCAACAATGGCACTAGGATATGCATCAATGATCTTCTTCCCTTTGTAATTTCCCTTCTCTGATTCTGATTCAAGAGCAAAACATGCATCTGAATCGGGTGCCTTTAGTTTGGCCACCAACGATTGTTTGGCCCGACACTCGTTTGTGTTGTGAGTGGGGCTGTTTGTGTTGTGAGTTGCCCTACTTTGGCCTTGCCCCTTTTTTATATGGTTGAGGGGTACCTTTCCCTGGCTTCAGATTCACGGATCCAAAGTCTCGCTTCTTCTGATTAAATTTTTTCTCGATCTTGGCGACATAGTGATATGCCGTGCCAAGTGATGCAATGTCGAGGAACTCCATTTCCTCCTCAATTTATCTGTGGAGATAGCTGTGGTACTTGAGAACCAAATGTCTCTCTGAATCTTTAATACCTAGCTTTGTGCGTAGGGTATGGAACATATTCGTCAATTCGTGTACATCTTGATCCCTTTGTTGCCACAACGTGGTCCATTGGATGTACTTGTCCTCATAGCTCCCCACAGGGAAATATTATTCCTTGATGCCATCTCAGAATGAATTCCAAGTGGGTGCATCCGAGAAAAGAGAGGGTTCCCTCTCGTCCTTTTTCTCGCAGTAGGTTTCCCACTAGTATTTAACATGGGGGGCGACTTTGAGGAGTGCAAAAATAATCTTTTCTCGGTTAGAGAAATGATGGAATGAGAAATAACCTTCCACCAAATTCAACCATCTATCTACATCGTCTGCATCTATCTAGCCTTCAAATATAGGAATTTCAAAGTTGACTTGTATCTTGAAAGGAGAGGCGCCTCCAGAGTGGCTGTTGGATGTAGATGTGTCGTTGCTAGGTAGTCGTTGAAGGATCTGGGCAAAGTTATCCATCATCGCGTTCCTATGTTTCTCGAGGGCCTCCTCGAGAAATATTTTGATAGGATCTACTACTCTCTCGTATCTCTTTTCTTCCAACATGGGAGGTCATCAGGGTTTGCAAGGCTGATCTTGCAAGGGTTAAACCAGATCAAGCCCTAACTCCTTATACCCTGACCTTGTTGGGGACATGCAAAGAAAAACAGAGAAAGAGAAAACCGCTCTGATACCATTGATCCAAATTTATGTAGGAATGCAATAATACATAGAAATAAACATAAACACAGAGATGCAACAAAAATAATATTTCATTTCATTAATATCAAATAACATATATATGCTTACAGACATAATGGAAATAAACTAGCTAGGGTGTTGGTAGCGTATATCTGAGAAGAGATGTGGCGGATACAGGCCTCTAAAATGTGTTAAAATGAGGCTCGAAGGCCTATTTATTGTTGAGAAATAATGAAAAACCATAAAAATCCCAAAACCTAACCCTAGGAGATGAAGGACCAAAACTGTGAGCCCCATTTGGGTAAATTGGTACATCAATCTTCCCAGTGACGTAACTTTGGCATACGATCTCTGTTTGATGCGCTCGATACCTCTTTAGAAATAAATATCCAAGGACTACAAATTTTTAGTGAGAAACATTGATCTCTATACCCATTGTACTCTCGGTTTTCCAAAAAAAACGTCGTTTGGGGCCTCAAAACGACTCCGGAAGTTCAAGAACCGAAAAACTGCTAAAAATAGTAAGTTGCGCTGAAACTGAAAAACTGAAAGAATTGATGGTGGAGGTTCAAATGGAATAGGTGGGTGGCCACCAATATCCACCTGGATCATTAGGGCCTCAAAACGGCTCCGAAATTTCAGGACCCGAAAACCTGCTAAAAATAGTAAGTTGTGTTGAAAGTGAAAACTGAAAGAACTGATGGTGGGGGTCCAAATAGAATAGGTGGGTGGCCATCAATATCCATCTGGAGGATGTAGTAGGACCAGCTTGAAGGGTTTCACTAGCCACATAGTTTTGTAGTAGGCATATGATTGACACTAGAATAGTGTCCACTTGGAGGATGTAGATTGATAAGTATGAAGAACAAGGTTGTCCTATAGGTAGAAGGGGGGGAAAAACACCCTTGACTGGTATGTGCATATTGGGAATAGTGCCCCAAAACATCTAGACCTAGGGTTGGAACTTAGCAATGGGTTCCAACTGAAAGGGTTAGTAAAGGTGGATGTACTAACAACACTACTATGAGCGATAGTCGGTGGTCTAGGAGCTGACATTAAAGGGGTGGAAACCAAAATGTACTGGAATCCACTCATAACTAGTGTAACAAGGTTGCTCAGACTAGGTATAGTATGAATAGTAGGGTGACCAATCAGTTGTGTAGTACTTACCATAGGTGTGGGAAGTGATGGTGGTGCAAAATTTTCCACAAAGGACCACAACCCATTAGTCATCACGAGAATATTGGATGTGGGTACTAAAAAATACATGACAGGTTCAAGTGCTACTTGATTCAACACTGGACCAAGAGGATCAGTGAGGGGAGGATTGTAAGCAGGTACAATTGCTTCATGAAAAACATCCTTAGGGAGTATGGTTTCTTGGGAAGTGTTATCTGATTCGTTGTTGGACATCGAAGAATGATTTATTGAAGAGGGAGAATACAACTCACCAAGGCTTAACAGATCCTCCAAGGTCAATGGAGGAAGACCTTTTTCCCATCTAGATAGATGACAAGGGTTGAATGTAGCCATGGTGACAGATATACTTTATCAAAACATTTTAAAGTGATATTCGTTATAATCTCAGCGTCAACAATCAAACACTTAAAAATAAAAAGGGCTCTAAATGTAATCAATAAGAAGCGAGGGGATATAACTCTATCTGATAACCACCATTAGCTGGAGATGAAACCCAGTATCACAGTGGCTAAAGGAGAGAGCCTTCCAAATACACAGTTACGATTACTCTTGAGATTCACTTGAACCTCAGGCTAAGGGCCAAGTACTCTCGTGAAGACGAGAAGCCTCCCAAAAACCAAAGACATAGTATATTTTTCTGTTTAGGTACTAGGGAAGCCTGCCCCAGTCACCTTGTGTTCGTCCCTAAAAATTATGGAAACTAAGGTTACCTCAAATCGTAGACACCACCAGGCGGGGGTGGGGGGGGGTGTCACTGTCATGGATAGTATGTTGTAGGGACAGGACACCTGAGTCCCTGACTCATCTCTGATATCCTCGAGGAGATCCCCAATATACATAATACCCACTATAATTTTAATCGAAGACAAGCTACCTTCTCTCATACTCCAATGTTATCTCGCACTTAACTCCTTTTTTAGGGGATCCATCCCGGATGATATGATTGCAGTAGAATTTTTCTCTCTTTAATGACACTAATTTTTAGTTTCATGATCTTGGGAAATTTATGCACCACTACCTAGCCCAATATTCTAGCCTAAACTAATTTGTGTGTAAGCTCAAAAAATATTAGTTGATTACTTTTTTAAGTGTTTGTTTTTATGTGAACTTGTATTAATGTCTTCAAAGGGGGTGTTGACGTATAGAGTTTAATGTGACTCTTAAACAATCCATGCAAGAAAAATTCTTTAAATTTTTCATTCGATGAAAGAGCTTCTTACAAGGAGAGGTATATACACCATTTCAAAAATGTACATCCTAATGCAATAAAACACATGAACTAACTACAGATATACAATGCTCCTAATAACCTACCCAATAAAATCAGAAACTAACCAGCTAAATCAGAAAGCTAAAATATTTTTTTCATTTTTTTTTGAAAATTAAATGCAATGAAGCTATTTTATAAAAAAAACAAAAAAACAAAAAAATAGGCATGCAAGCAGCCAACCAAACTAACGTCACAATTTTAGATCTCAAGGCTAGACCATAGGAAAACTAGCAAACCATGAATCCATAGAATAGGGTGGATATCGAGATAATGCAATAGTAATGCATCTCAGGGAGACATGAATAGCATTAGAAGTAGGACTAACGCACTATGCTAGAGGTTGGGAAGTGTAATAATGCATTTTATTGCACACCAGGATGTTTTATAGAGAATTATTATGCAAACAGGGTCCAGTGAGGGTCTAATCATAGGCTTTGAGTAGAAGAAGAGCTCGGGAAGTAGAATAAGTGATCAAAATATGAATCTAGAAGGGAACGAAGGCTTGGAGAGAGAGAGTTCTAGGAACAAGAAGAGAAACATCGGGAACTAAGAGAGTTCCGCAGTGGAGTCGCTATTTTTGTTGTAGGGATTAATACACGGGTGGTTGTAGAAAAAAAACCCTCTTAGGTCTCTAGGGACCTAAGGTAGACAGATTGGATGACCTGCAAATGTTCAAAAGCACATGCACACATTCATGTTATTCTAAAATTTAAAAAGTAGAAGAGAGGAGTTACCTCACTGCCTCTAGTGTAGTTCCACCAGATATCTCACTGTGACAAAGGCAAGACTGATTTGCCCGCTCCTAGAATAGTACATGTACATAAAAAAGACAAGAAGTAACGTTCACAATATATGAACCTTGACAATTAAAATCATTAACATATCAAAGAATGTAAAGCTAACATGCATCTAAGAATAATATCAATATTGAATTCACATCAACATATACAAAAAATAAGTCTCAACATCATCAAGTAGATATAACAGGAGTAGATCTATATTTTTGATGACAGAATGATGATTACAACCATAGTTTATGAATCCCTCTCTCTCTCTTTCAATTCTTCGACAACATAAGAATACTAATCTCAAAATTATGATCCTTGTTATAATGGCCAAGCCTCTGATTTATAAATGAGGAGAGGCTCTCTTTGCCAATTTCTCCATGAGTTCCAATGAGGAAAAATCTTGGAAGTTTCTTTTCTTTATTGTTATTTCCCTTCCCATGAAGCTCTATTAGGATTAACAATTTCCTTAGATAGGATTGAGGCATATGGTTCATTCTTTTCGAGCTGACATTTGATTGAAAAGTAGAGTTTCAATTAGTCAACTCGCACTTTGACCTCTAGAATCCCAAAAATATCCAATGACGCTTCCCTTTATGAAGAAAAGGACATTAACCTAGGGACTAGCACCTTTTTTTGAGGAATGTGAAACATTATAATACCCCTTGTCTATTGTTGGGGTGCATTACCTGGAAAAAAGGCCTGCAACTTTAGTATTTTCTTCAAGTCAAAGTATCCTTCTCCTCTAAGCTGAAGAGGAGGTCATTTTTTGTATAACACTCCTACCTGGAAGAGACAACACCGAAAATGATCCATGAGTTTGGCCACAATCAGCTGGTGAAGTTCGGGGGGGGGGAATCACTTAGATCTCACTCACCAAGAGGTAAAATGCAAATGGTAAAAATAAAATTACTTCTCACCTATTTATCGTCATTTTTATCATTATTTTATTATATTTTAATATTTTGACCTAATTTTACCATGTATCAGGTTTTTTTTAATATTTTTGTGATGTTCTAAGAAGGATTGAAAACTGTTTAAAGGATTTAGTGAAATTTTTGAGTCGAAACATGTCATTTTTACAATGAAGCATAATTTTTTCTCCTTTTTAGGCTCTGTAAAATCATGAAAAATGAATCCCATGGAGTCCTCTTTCATCTCTTTTCAGACTCCTTAAACATGAAAATATTGCTGAGTACTTGTCTTTTAAAACTCATTAAAGTAAATGAAAATAAATCTAGTTAGTATAAGTTTAACCCTTTTCTGGACTAACATAGACCATTTATGAAAAAGGAATACCTTATTCGAGCATGGCTAAGAGGTTCTCCCGAGTATCGTTTTATGCCTTTTCAAACTCAAGAGATAATTTTAAGAAAACGAGCCTTTTCATTTTTCGTTTTTGCCTCTTTTTAAAAATATATAAACATGAAAAATGAGTCGATTTACACCGTCAGTGGACTCGTAAAATCATCGAACCACGATGGGCTCATTGAACATAGCAAGACCGAACCACTCCTTATCAAGGTTCATTAAATTTTTTTAAAGGGATTCATTCGAAGGATGAAATTTTTTATCAAGAATATGTTATCCTTCTCAACGTTGTCAAAAATAAAGAGATATTGACCAGAAATGGTTGGGGAAATTGGGAAAATAGGGTACTTTACCTATTAATGGTAGTTAATTTCTCTTTGACATGACACTCTTTCATTTCATATTTGTGACTATTGGGTTGGGAAATCTGCTTTTCTTTTTGGTTCATCACACCATATCAAATCCTGCACATTTAGTTTTGGGTCAATGTTGCTAACTCCATACATTTTCCTCAATACGATCAAGAGAAGTCCTTTAGTTGAAACTTGCTACAATACTCTTAAGCCTTCATTCATGTCTGTTGTTCTTGAAATAGTTCCACATCAACATCATTATGTCTTAAATATTGATACCCATTTCATGTCGTTGATGGTGGATACATCAAGGCCTTCCTGCGAGGGGTAACTTCATGTCGACATCAACTCATTATCTAGGAAGTTGACTTAAAAATTCCCTTTGGCACATTAGGGCTTGCATACATCAATGACAAGTCTCCCCACTCTTGGTGATAGGTCTTCATCATTGGCCTTTGACTAGAAGATTCTTTGTGATGTTTGACTTCAAATTCTTTATTCACACCATACATATTGTACCATGGTATCTTTAGAGTGATTAACATCATCGATGGTTTCTCTCACATCTGTTAATGACTTACATCATTGGTCGGTAATAAGATGGTGTCTACCATGTTCAACTTCAACTCATTTATTCACATGGCTAGACTCGTACATTGAACAATCGAGTGAACAAGATAAAAGACCCCAGATTTAGTTTTATCCATCTGAGTTGCGATTTTGGGATTAATACAAGATTACAAAGTATGATGGCTATGATCATATAGACAATCAACCAAGCATTGGTCCACTCTTTTTCATTAGTGGACGTAACTTCTTTATCATTGTACATGTAACATTATCTTATGAGTTGAACATGGGTATGCCTCCCTCAGCAAATATTTCATTATGAACATGTATCATAATAGATGATTATCTCAACCATTTTCTCTTGATCGAGACTTGTCACAGGGCAAAGCACTTCAGTCATTAGTTTTTTTTTTCTGACTTTTTACTTTAGGGGGAAATCTATTATAGGATATTTTTTCAAATTTGGTCAATAGGCCTAAAAACCAGATCAATTAATATCCATGAACATTTTTCATCATCCCTTCATAAATCCCTAAGAATTTCCTCTCCAAAAATTCTGAGCTTCTGGGAAACATTGCTCAAAAACAACTTTTTTAGCCCCAATGCAGCTTGCCTCCTTATCCACCCATGTTCAATGCATTTTTCACCCTTTTCCACCTACGTTGGCTAGCACAAGTTTTTCCCTTATGCAAGTGCATTGATTTTAGAAATTTGGGAAAAAAAAATAAAAAATTGGATCTTCCTCTTCCAGAAGCTTCCAAGGTTTTTTTAACTATTTACCATAGATAGAGAGCTCAAATTCTATATAATCCTATCTTGGAGACTTTATATTTTATCCCTTGAGCGCATCCTCCCACCATATGTGGATCTCAAGCACATAATGGTAAATCCTAAACCACCACACTCATCTTATATATTTATTTCCATCCATAACATTAGGGTTGGCTTTTGTATATTGATAGTTCCCTTATGTTGTTGCCTTGAACTTAAAGGAGTCATTATACTTAAGCATTATGGTTCATGTTGAGGTGTTCTTTGTGGCAAGGAAGTACAAGTCAAATTTGGGATACATACATAAAGTCAACTACTATTTATGGTTGTAAAATCTCTCCTATACTTGATTAATAAAAAGAGTATATTGTTTTCCTATAATTTTTTGTGTTATTCTTGCACTCATGTATTTAATGCCAAGTTATTAATTGAATAGAGATTTTATATTATGCTACATGGATGTTGTGGATCATTTTCTTGATTTAGTCTTGTGTCTAGGTTCTAATTATAGAACTTGGAGCTATAATTGGAGCTTACAAGCGAGGAGGAAAGAAAGGCTTGCTTCTGATTCCAGGTAGGATTATTTCCCATACTCTAATTTCTCCAAGGGAAAATTCATACTTTTTGTCTTTTGTTGTTCCATACCATACGAGTAGGTTAAGGTAATTCAACTTTCTCCAGAATTGTGAAAATTCTACATAAAAGTATGGGGAAACTGTAACTATTACAAAGGGTATCAAAATTTGGGTTCTAAAACTCTACATATTTGTTCCATACAAAGTACCAACTAAATACAATTTTACTTTCATTGCTTCATATTGGTGAACCTAAATGTAAAATATTTAAGCATCAAACCATGCATCATGAAAAATGTACCATATTTTATAATGTTTATTGTTGATTAAAATCAAAAACTATAACTTGAATCCTTACATTAAACAAATATTTGGAAGTTAACTAAAACAACCAATCAAATTATGATCAATGAGAACTTTGGTGGGTAATAATGGCATCCAAAATGTGACTTATATGTGACTACAGTTATTTTGATGCATTCTACTTATCATTTAACTTGAAACATATATCACTTGAAAATTTGGTATGGGGAAACTATGACTATTACAAAGGGTATCAAAAGTTGGGCTCTAAAACTCTCCATACATGAGCAATACAAAGTACCAACTAAATGTAAATTTACTTTCATTGCTTCATATTCATGATCTTAAATATAAAACCTTTAAGCGTGAAACTATGCATCATGCAAAATTTACCATGTTTTATAATGAACAACTTTATATTAAAAGTTAAGTATCAACCCACATCCATAGTAGCTATTCTATACAAGGTGATGATCTATTCTTGAATGAAAAATGTACCATGTACATGTATATATTAAAATTTTAAAATTGTGCCCTCATGGATGCCCTGTACAACACATGTACATGTATATATTAAAAATATAAAATTTCACATGAAAATGCATAAAATCACAATATTAAGAAAATTGTAACAATATTTTCAAATTTTCTATACAATCTTATCCTCATAGTTGAATCCATTGCTAATGTCCCTGGAGAAGGGAAACTGTCTCCACAAACTTAAAATTCAAAAATTATAAAATTGTAATATAGAGATCTTGTTTTTTAAGGAAACTTTCTTCAATTTATAACAAAAAAAAAAATTATTAAATACTCGTGACAAGCCAATATTTGACACACCTCCTAATAAGGAGGAAGAGAGTCTCACTATGTTGAAAATGACGGATGCAATGTAAATCTGTTAATATTTAATTTTTTTAATTATTTATTTTACAAATATGTCTTCACAATACTGATATAATAAAAGTAAATTAACAATATCAACATGTTCTTTAAAAAAAACTATCATCTGTCAATGCATCTTCAGTTGAACCCAAACTTGACAATGTGATATTATCAAAATTTTCATTCAATAAACAAATTAACTACAAATGGTGAACGTATGATACATTTGTGTTAGATTATATCTAAATTTTTTTATAAAATGTATGTGAATAAAAATCAACACATACATTACATTAAATTAAAATATCAACCCTAAAAATTAACACATACTGATCCCATGCCCTCTTCTTCATGACCAATTAGGTCTTGCCAACCATCACAACAATCCTTTTAATATGCTTTAACCTCTTCAATATTCATATTATCTATCTCCACATATAATTTAAACACAAAATTAACATGTGCATCAGCTTGTTCTCTTTGTCGATTTAGACCGACATCAATTCCATTCAATGCAGTCTGTATGTTGTCTATAATGGCATTCCTTACTTCTCAACCAAAATGAGAAGTAGCATCCATCTCTGACTGCAAAGTTACTAGGCATGGAGGTTGAGATACCAAAGGAGGTGGAGTATGAGGCAATTTAGTATGCCTAAATGCACCCTTATTTTCATCTATATGACCTTTCCCAATACCATAAAAATTAGAAGGAGGGTCAGTATAATAAGGTTTCATAACCAAAAATAATTTTGCATACTATAATTGAAAAAATAGTGTGGAACCTCATCATTCCATGGCATATTTCCATACAATACAAGGAACCTATCATAAAAATGGTGGGTTGTTTCGGGGTGCTTGAAATATTTCATGTTCAACATCTTTCTTTTTTACCTTTATTTGAAATTAAACATAGATTTGACATGTTCTTTTGTAAACCTCCTACTTACCTTGACCCATTTATTGGGACCCATCACTATTTCATTTCTACGCCTCATCATATCTATAAATCCATCAGTTTTTGGCCCAAGGTTATAGTAAATATCAAGAAATGTACTTAGAGAGTGGAAAACTATTTGTAAGCTTTGTCGACTCTCTGCAGGGAGCTCCAACCTCACAATATCATTATTTAATTTTCAATAATGAATTTTGCACCTCTGTAACGTACACTATTTAATGTTTGTTTTCCATGGAAGATCATCATGAATATTAGACAGGTAGGTGGTGATTAGCGTATGGTCTTCTTCTTCAATCATCCTCCTTCGCCTATGTTGACTTTGGTCTATGTTTTCACCCCCTAATTCAATATAATTACATAAATATTAAAACATGTCAAATTATTTATACACATGCAAAATAGGCATACATGTATATGTAAATAAAATTTATTTATGTACAAATTTGTTTTAACACACACACACACACACACACACACACACACACACATATATATAATTTACCAAAATGAGGATCATGATGATCCGATTTAGATTCACAACCACTTAAACATGGTTGAGAGGCATCACAGCCAAGTACATCAATTGTTTGAGCTTGTTAACCACAGGGAGAATGTTGAGAACCCTTACGCGACAACCTAGTGAGAGATACTTCTAAAAATATATATAAATTATAAATTAATTAAGTTAAATTGATAAAATTCTATTCAATATGTATGTACATATGATTCTACCTATTTATTATTTAAGTAAATTAATACACACACACACACACACACACACACACACACACCATACCATGATGATGTGAACCGTTGGTCCTCCATTGATTGATCTGATATTGTCATCAGCCTAGTGAGAGATGCTCCTTAAAAATATGGATTTCATTATAAATTGATAAAGCTAAATTGGAAAAAATCAATTCAATATTTATGTACATATGATTATATGAATATGATTTAAGTTTGCACACACACACACACACACACACACACACACACACACACACACACATATCATAATGATGATGTAACAAAATATGGCCCTCCCCCGATTCATTTGATACTCTCCTCGATCCATGACCAATATCATCAACATGCATAGAAAGTCACCCTCTAGTCAATGCTCGAGACTCAATTTTTTCTCTATCCCGTTTATGCCTCGACCAAATAGGTGGTGATTGCTCATGTGATGATCCATACCCTTGATCCACACACACACACACACACACACACACACACACATATATATATGTCGATCAAGGGTATGGATCATCACATGAGAAATCACCACCTAATTGTTTGAGGTGTAAACGGGATAGAGAAAAAATTGAGTCTCGAGCATTGACTAGAGGGTGACTATATATATATATATATATATATATATATATATATATATATATATATATATATATATATATATATATATATATATATATATATATATATATATATAGATATAGAACACACACACACACACACACACACACACACACACACATATATATATCACAATGATACTATAACAAAATATGGCCCTCCCCTGATTCATTTGATACTTCTCCCTCGATCCATGACCAATATCGCGTCAACATGCATAGAAAGTCACCTCTAGTCAATTCTTCGAGACTTAATTTTTTCTCTATCTCGTTATTTTTATGTTTTAACAATTAGTGGTGATTAAAATTATGTGATGATCCATATATATATATATATATATATGGATCATCACATGAGCAATCACCACCTAATTGTTCGAGGCGTAAATGGGATAGAGAAAAAATTGAGTCTTGAGCATTGACTAGAGGGTGACTATATATATATATATATATATATATATATATAATCTTTAAAAAAACCCAGTTCACCTCATGATTTAACAATCTTTAAAATTACTATTTAATAAGATCAAGAATTCAAAAAATTAATAAGACAAATAAATGTCACTATCTAAGGGTTTCTTCAAAATTATTTGGTGTAAATTATTCATTTCAAATATATTTGAGTAAAAGAAAAAACACTAAAGTGCACATCTTGAGAATTAAATAAAAAAATTTCTCAAACATTCCATGTCCCGATAATTCACCAGTTGTGATTACATAGTGGAGGCACACTTAGTATGGTATTGAAAGAAACACATGGTCATTAAAGACACTAGATTTATAATTTAAAAACACACACGTATCATAGATATATTGAAATTTACATCAATAAATTTTTATGGAGTGCTTCCTGACACAAATTCATCTTTCACACACAAATCTTGAATTGGAATTTCCCCATGTAATAGATCACTAGACATCCTATTAACATTTTCACTATGACTTATGCTAAATTATTTAAATTAACTAGCAATAATTTTTTCTTCTCTATGCAGTTGTTTTAATTTCTACTTTTTGACTTGGTACGCACCTTTCATTTGGATGCCCACAATTTCAGAATTGGTGACAACTACAACTCCATTGGATCCATACTCCCTAGTTGTTCCTAAGCCTTCTATCAGTGCAATATAATATTCTTCATTGTTTTTTGTCCTTGTAAGTACATTATTTTTCCTTTGGAGGAATTTATTCGTCGCAATATTGTATAACACATAAGTAATCACTACTTGTCCTAGATTGGGATAACAAGAAACTTCAATGAAAAATGTCCATTTTTAAACAATGTTTAAAGGGTTTTCTGATCCCTATATAAAAAAAATTCAATAAAATTAATAATACATTTATTTTTTTTGCAAATTCATTACTTTATGGGAAAATGATGAAAAATAAATATCTATTGTGATGGAATTATGGAATATTACAAGATCTATTGTGATGAATTGTCCCAATGGAATAGTCACGGCAGTTTATAAATCAATGCCCTTGAGAAAACATCTTAACAAATGGTCTCATGTTGGAATCCTTAAGAATATAATCCAAAATTTTAACAAATGGTCACATGTTGGAATCCTTAGGAATATAATCCAAAACTCTTAATTAGGTTGGTTAATTTCATCAAGAATAAATCTCAACCTCTAATAGTGAAAAAATTTCAAACATCATTTTATATTCTAAGATTCATATTGCAACACAGATCGAGCATCATTCAAATTCAATAGCAAGTATGAGTAACTAGATCCCAAACACGAATAAGAATTTATTGAGATGCCATTAACATCCTAGTTTAGAATCCACTATTCATTAAATTATTCATCATCCAACATCAATTTAAAAAGATGTCTCCTCTTTATTTGAGATATTTTCTCCCTTCAACGAAATATTTATTTATGTCCACATGGAAGTTAAATATCCTTCACAAGAAGGATTTTGTTGTGAACGCAACTCCAAAAAGAGAAGAAACGAGACATCAACGCCCTAGAAATAAGCCACTTCAAGGGGGAAACCTCCAATACATTACATGAATGAAAAAATCTTGGATGATTCAAATTATAAAACCTCCTTTCTATATATAGGAGTCGATGGGGCCACAATGTAATCCTCGTGGGGTCACAATGTAATCCTAGCCGACCTAACAATAATAATTTAAGGGCACAATAATAACAATATGGGGGTTACAAGGGTACAATAATAACAATCAGGGGGTTACACTAACAACAATAAGGGACTATACTAGTAATAAAGGGACCTTACATGCCCCTCTCCTTCAAAAAAGTGTTGTCCTCAACGCTTGAGTAGCTCTAGGTGCTTCTGTATAAAATTCTCATCCTCCCATGTAGAATCTTCAGCGGGTAAGTTCTTCCACTTGATGAGATACTCTGAAATTGATCGATTCCGTAGCTGTCGAGTTCTTGTTTCCGTGACCGCTTCAAGTTCCAATATGATTTTTCCTTCCTCATCAAGTTCTGGAAATATTGTTTGAACTGGAAGATTTTCACCTATAACCTTCTTTAAGCATGAAAAATGGAAAATTGGATGCACTCGTGAAGAAGCAGGAAGCTCCAATTTGTATGCCATAGTACCAATCTTTTGCAACACCTTGTAAGGACCATAGTACTTTGGCGATAATTTATTATCCTTCTTAGCTTGCTTGAGGGACATTTGTTTGTATGGTTGTAGCCGTAAAAATGCCCAATCTCCTACATCAAAACTTCTCTCGCTGCGATGTTGATCTGCCTGTTGTTTCATTCGATTTTGTGCCAAATTCAGGTTATCCTTTAAGAGTTGGAGAACTTCTTGCTGATGCTCAATGTGATCTTCCACTGCTTTAACCTTCAAATTTTCTCTTAAATATGATGTGATGGATGGTGGATGATATCCATAAAGTGCCATAAATGGGGTCATTTTTGCTGCAGTATGGAAGGAAGTGTTATACCACCATTCAGCAAGAGATAACCACTTGACCCATTGTGTTTGTTTATCAGATACAAAACAACGAAGATATCCTTCCAAAAATTTATTTACTATCTCAGTTTGACCATCAGATTGAGGATGATAAGATGAGCTATGAGCTAACTGAGTACCCAAACAAGAAAATAACTCCGTCCAAAAATTTCAGTAAAAATGGGATCTCTGTCGCTCACAATAACCCTTGGGCTTCCATGTAGCTTTTGAATTCTGTCCATAAATGTAGTAGCAACTGTACTTGCTTTAAATGGATGAGATAATGCACAAAAGTGTGCATACTTAGTAATTCTATCAACTACCACCATGATGACACTCTTTCCTTCGGACTTAGGTAAACCTGTGATAAAATCCATTGAAATCTCCTCCCAACGTTGACTTGGAATGGATAAAGGTTTTAGAAGTCCCGGGGTCTTAATTGTCTCCACTTTATTCTGCTGGCAAACCAAACATTCCGCCAAAAAATTTTGAATATCAGATTTAAGGCCATCCCAAAAAAATTCTTTCTTCACCCTGTGGTAAGTTTTTAAAAATCCTGAGTGTCCTCCTAAAGGAGAAGTGTGCAATTCCAAAATAATCTTTTGTTTTAGTTGGGAATTCTTACAAATATATAAGCGATCTTTGTACCATAACGAATCATTTTTCCAACTAAATGTATCAGATGTACTAGGATCTTGTCGCAACTTTTGAATGAGTGTCCACACTTCTTCGTCCTTCTTCCATTCATCTCTTGCTTCGGTTATCCAATCTGGTTGGATAATAGAAATGGCACAAAGCAATGCTTCCACCTCTTCATTCTTTCTTGAGAGTGCATCTGCAACAACATTAAGCTTTCCTTTTTTGTAGATTATTTCAAACTCATAACCCAACATCTTTGTGACCCATTTTTGCTGCTCTTCTGAAGATAGTCTTTGTTCCAAAAAGTGTTTCAGACTATCATGATCAGTTTTTACCTTGAAGTGTCTTCCCATTAGGTAAGTTCTCCATTTCTTTATTGCATGCAGTATTGCTAACATTTCCTTCTCATAAATAGGTTTCTGTAAATACTTTCCTTTGATTGGACGACTTTCAAAAGAAATGGGTCTTCCTTCTTGCATGAAAACAACACCAATTCCATTTCCTAAGGCATCACATTCCACAATAAAGGTTTTTGTGAAGTATGGCGTAGCTAAGAATGGTGCTAGGCACATTGCCTCTTTAAGATGTTCAAAGCCCTTAGTTGCTTCAGGAGTCCATGAAAATGCATCTTTCTTCAATAATGTTGTTAGAGGTGTTGCTATTCTCCCATAATTCTTAAAAAACTCTCGATAATACCATGTTAACCCGAGAAATCCTTGCAAGCTATTTATGGTTGTGGGTACATTCCATTCCTTAATGGCTTTCATTTTGTTAGGGTCTACCTTAACACCCTTGTGAGATACAATATGACCCAGATATTCCACCTCTTGTACTCCAAAGAAACATTTGGATGTTTTTGCATATAATTGTTTCTCCTGCAATAGTTTGAGCACCCTGTCAACATGTTCAACATGATCCTTCCAAGACCTACTGTAGACTAGTATATCATCAAAAAATACTAGCACAAATTTTCTAAGGAAGGGTTTGAAAATGGAATTCATCAACCCTTGAAATGTAGAAGGTGCATTGGTAAGGCCAAAAGGCATGACCAAAAATTCATAATGACCCTCATGAGTTTGAAATTTTGTTTTCGGAATATCTTCAGTCTTCATTCTAATTTGATGATATCCTGAACGAAGATCCAACTTGGTAAAATAAATTGCTCCATGTAATTCATCCAATAATTCATCAATCACAGGAATGGGAAAGTTATATTTAATGGTGAGCTTATTGAGATCCCTATAATCCGGACACATTCGCCATGATCCATCCTTCTTGTGTACCAATACTACGGGAGCAGAGAAAGAACTTTGACTAGGTTGAATTATACCCGCCTCTAACATTTCTGCAATCATACGTTCAATTTCGCTCTTTTGGACATAAGGATATCTATAAGGCTTGATGTTTGGAGGAACACTTCCTGGAATCAAATGAATAGCATGATCATGATAAAAAATAGGTGGGATTCCTTTGGGAGTTTCAAACACCTTGGAATGATTGTCCAAGAATTTTTGGAGATCTGCAGAAATAGATGATTTTGATGTTGGAACTTCTAGTGAGAATAATTGTGCAATTACGCCTCGTTGTTCTTTCTTTAGAAGCTTTGTCATGACATTAGAGCTTATTATCTTTCCTGGCTTCCCTACAATACCCCATAATTCGACTTCCTTTCCTTCTGAAAAAAATTTCAAGAAAAGTTCTTGAAAATTAAAAGCTACCATCCCCAAAGATTGTAACCATTGTACTCCTAGTACAACATCAGCACCTCCCATAGGAATGGAAAGCATTGGAATAGTCAATACATATTCCCCCATGGTTAGCTTGATATTATGGCATTTTCCAGAGCAATTTATAGTTCCTCCATTTGCAACCATCACTTGACATTTTGGTGCTGGGTATAGGAAACAATTCAATTCCTTGGTTACCTTACAATGAATAAAATTATGGGTACTACCTGAATCAATCAACACTATTACCTTTTTCTTCTTGATATGTCCTTCTATCTTGAGAGTTTGAGGAGTGGTAATTCCTGCCAATTCATTACACGATATGGTTAGACTCATTTCTTCCTCTTCTTGGGTTGGTTCCTGGTGTATATCCTCTTCTTGTTCATTTTCTTCTTCCTCTTCACAATCTATGTAAAATAATTTCTTTTCAGCACACTTATGACCTTTAGTGTATTTTCTATCACAACTGTAGAAAATCCCCTTTGCTCTTTTTTCTTCCAATTGTTGTGGTGTCAACCTTGTAGGCTATGGAAATCTAGGAGTAGCAACACTTCCCTCTTTATAGAAGTGAGTGGTAGGCTTCCTTTTCGCCATAATTTTACATTCAATTTTTCTTGCCAACCTGAATGCCTTCTCCAATGAATCAGGTTCCAAAACACGAACTTCATGTTGGATGTTATCCTTTAAAGTACCTATGAAGATATCAATCATGTGTTCCTCTGGAATATCAGTTATCCTTATATTCAATTTTTGGAAGTCCTCAATGTGCTCCCCCACTAAACGGTTTTGTTTGAGATTTATCAATTGGCTAAAGAAGGTGTTGCTCTTTGTATCCTCATAATGTGCTATCATTTTCTCTGTAAAAATTGAGCAAGTGGAAATTTTTTTACGGGAGCAAAGCCATCGATACCATACAAATGTATTTTGTTCTAAATGTAAAGTTGCAATGCATATCTTTTGTGTGTTTTTCACATTATGGAGATCAAAATATTGCTCCATCTGTAGTATCCATATTACAGGATCCTTTCCATCAAAATTCCTCATATCCGTTTTTGGAATATGGTGGTTCTTCCCACCAACATTAGATTTTACGAAATCACGATTAACATTTATTTTTTTCTCATCATGAGTTTCCTCTACTATCTTTTCACCATTAGGAAACATTTCTTGTATTAAATTTGTCAAACCTTCCATGTCTGCTTTTAGATCATTCTTCATGTTTTCCATTTTCTCATCAATCTTAGCTTCCATGTCATCCATCTTAGATTCCATGCCAGCTTCCATGCCATCTATCTTAGATTCCATGCCATTCTTCAAACCATCCATCTTAGATTCCATGCCTTTCTTCAAACCATCCATATTAGTTTCCACGCCTTTCTTCAAAACTTCCATGTCATTTTTTGTTGCTCTTTTTGAGAGAAAAATTTGTTGCACTTGCTCTTGTAATTTTGATATGTCATGTTGCCATTCTTCGTCTTCATGAGAGCCTTCTAAAGGCTTAATGGGTGTTGAATTATTTTTAGGGGCCATTTTAGAATCCAATACTGATGTCTATTCTACAATATGCCCTTGGAATCAATTCAACTTGATTCTTCAAAAAAGACTTATGCAATTCGGGAAAAAAATACACACCTTTTACTTGCTTTTGGGGAGCTCTATATTGAAATTGAATTATTGATATAATTGCAGATCCTTAATATCTGAAATTCCTCCTTGTAGTAGCCCTCTGAAGTTTCTTTCAAATGTCACAGGTCTAACCTGATTTTGATTCTTCAAGACAAAGATATGTCCAATCTCCCACAATGACCTAATTATGGACTAGTTCAGTAGAGCGAACTTGTATGACTTGCCACGTTTTCCTATTTCCTCCTTTGGCTTTGAAATTGATAGATAGGAAACCAAAATCTGTTTACTTGTAGCCACTTTTTACAGCACTCCAATCCGATGCTCAGAGGGAGAGTTATGAATATTTTCCCATGATAACCTCTTTGAGATGAAATTCAGGAGCCTGAAGAATACCTACCTTCCACAGATCATATCTATGAAAATATTGGGAACCAAGCTCTGAAATTTTGTGACGATGTTCGTCAAGATTTTAGCTTCACTCTCCAAAAATTTCAGCTTCTGAATCTTCGTATAAAAAAAGTTATAGCGAAAATTCCGCGATGAACTGTTTAGGTTAAATTCAGGAGCCTGCAAAAATCCCTAACTTCCACAGATCATATCTCGAAAAATATTGCGAACCAAGCTCTGAAATTTTGCGACGATGTTCCTCAGGAATTCAGCTTCGCACTCTAACAATTTCAGCTTTTGAACCTTCGTATAAAAAAAGTTATAGCAAAAATTCCACGATGACTAGTTTGCAGCAGCGAAAACCCTATAATCCAAAGCTCTGATACCAAATGCTGTGAACCCAGCTCCAAAAAGAGAAGAAAAGAGATATCAACGCCTTATAAATAAGCCACTTCAAGGGGGAAACCTCCAATACGTTACATGAATGAACAATTCTTGGGTGATTCAAATTACAAAACCTCCTTTCCATATATAGGAGTCCATGGGGCCACAATGTAATCCTAGTGGGGTCACAATGTAATCCTAGCCGACCTAACAATAATAATTTAAGGGCACAATAATAACAATATGGGGGTTACAAGGGTACAATAATAACAATAAGGGGGTTACACTAACAACAACAAGGGACTATACTAGTAATATAGGGACCTAATAGATTTAGCCTAGAATTTTATAGATGACACTTGTATATGATGATTAACACCAAAAAAGGGATATGATGAGGTCAAAACAACAAGTTCAATGCCATTTGAAGCATCCTTTATCTCATCACTAGTTTTAGAAGCCTTACTCTAACCATACAAGACAATATTAGGGCCCACACATTTTAAGAAAAATCGAAGGCTACATTGATCACATCCCTTGTAAAACCAGCCACATTCATCCACCCTAACATGATCAAGGATTGATAAACAATGATAATAATCAAAGATAAATTCTTCTCATTAAGAAATAATTTGTGTAACACAATCACATGGTGAAAAATATTTTGAACACAAGCAGTAGTAGGCTCATCCACTAGATACATGCCAATGGGCACAAAAGGAAACGACTCAACCTTAAGTCGCATACCAACATTCTTCTCCTTGAATTTCATATTCACAATCACTAGAGATATTGATGCAAACATATCCTCACCCTAACATTTTTTGTGATCCCTATTTAAAGATTTTAAATAGGATTAATTACATATCAACTTGGGTGACCACTCATGGATCCAAAGCCTAAAAAAAAGGACTTTGTGGAAAACAATAACAAATTATTTTTCACAATAATAACATTCAAACACATGCTACACTACATTGATTTTTGATGATGAGAAAAATATTTGTCATCATCAAATAAATAAATTTGTATTGTTCCACCTCTATGATACAAAAATTAATTTGATTTTCAACCTCAGATAGGGCCTATAATCCTCTAATAGTTACTCCCATGACTCTCCATACCCCTAAGACTAGAATAATTATTAGTACTTCCATGCATAATGAGATTCCTTGACTATTCAATGAAGCTTATACTTATCATTAGAATACGAATCCTTGAAATTAGATATATTTTCATCTTTTTCAATTTTGGATTATACAAAAGGTTATCCTATCAATGAATATTTTTCATCATGCCATGTATGATTTTGTTGCAAAAATTTCCACGTTTAAAATTTTTATACCCACATTAAAATCAATAAAAAACTAATTTGTAAAGGCTTTCATCTTCTACATAAGTTATTCAATTCTTTTCTATGAGGCAATAAGGGTTGGTTGTCGGTCATGCCACTAAGTACACTGACATAAATCCTATATTTATATTCAATATTAAGAAAAAAAAAACATTTCATTTTTCATATGCATAAGATCATTAGATTTCCTTCCTAAATCCGTGGATTAGATCATCAACCAAGATTTCTACATATTGTATGTTATTCATGGATAGGACAAGTGAATAAGGAAAGAGTGCGAATTAGAGAGTTATTATAGATGATCACTTAAATATCCAATTGTTTAAATTCATGTAGTGATCCTACCACGTTCTATATTTACTCTTATCTAGTCCTACAATGAAGTCCAATCACCTTCTATTATCCTAAAGTATGTGATAATGGGATAAACATCACTTATGTCTGGCTGAAAATGAAACTGCTAAGATTCAAGCGTAACAAAAAGTCAAGGTCCCATTTTTTTATTTCACTTAATCTTGAAAAATATATTCAATGAATTTGGGTTTTTGGTTCAAATATCCTATTTTTTCTTATATCGATATATATTTCTTTTTGGTTAATCTCACTTAAATTCCCTCTAAGAAGGAATGGTAGTACAAAATAAAATTGTAGGAAAATAAACAAATATAATGTTAAATAATCAACAAAAACTGAAAAGGCTTCATTTCATATTAGTTGTCATGTGGTCAATACTTCAAAAACTCCAATATTGAAGACAAATAAAAAAATTTAATATTAAGTGGTCAGCAAAAACCCAAAAAGATTAATTTCATGGTAGTTTTCCTATGGAAAATAATTTAACATTCCCAACCTTGAATCCTATGTTAAACAAGAATTATTACCATTAATTTCAATTCTATAATTGAAATATATGAACAATTAGGTTTCACTACCATCCTCTCAAGGGTGTAATAACCAACATATAACATATGTTGGAGAATGTGGAATCAAGATGGGGCACAAAGAGATAGACCAAAATTACATTATTTAATTTTTATATCATCTTATCTACCTTTTGTTTTTATATTCTCTCTCTAATTATGTATAACCATGTAATATATATACCATGTATTTAAACCATTAACTAATAAGTCACTAAAAACATGTACGTACATATGAAACAATGTACCAACTAATATGAAACTCTTTGTGCTAAACTTACTTTTACACGTTGGTATGTAGCTCAATATCATCCACTAAATTATCTTCATACAGGAGGAAGAACAGTGTTAGAGGAAAGGTACTCCCTATACCAATGCAAAGTATCACTTTCTCAAAAATGTACTTTCTCTCCCTTGTGTCCATTTATCCTTTGGGAATCTTACAGGTGAACTTGTTTTTAATTGACATTTCAATATAGTTATGAGTTTATTCCAAATGGTTTGAAATAACAAATTCATATTAATGCATCTCATTTTAATAAGCAAAGGAGAGATATTTTTCAATGTGGTTTTTATGTGTGAGGAGGTTAATGAGAGTTGTACAAATATTTTTATGACAAGAGGCACATGTCAGGATTACGATGTGTCCAAATTATATAACTATGGTTGAGTTGAAATTCTTCTATTATGATAAATGTATAATGATGACCTCTCATTCCCTATCATATGTCTTATAATATGATGGTGATAAATATCCATGCTATTATGTGAGGTATTTTATAATTATTAGATGTTTTCAAGTTTAATATCCATGCTATTATGTGAGGAATTTCCTAACTATTAGATGTTTTTATGTTTTTGGCTGGAATCTGGCATATTGTTTTTGGTAAAATATCATCTATGTTGTTTAAAATGGGGTTTTGACTGCTTATATTAATTCAAAAGCTTAAAAAACACTTGAGGGACTCTGATTGTGGAGATTTCACAACTCAAACATGTGATTCCAACAAATCTCTGCCAAATTCTAGAAAAATATGACCAAAAAATATGTCAGAAGGCGATCCAAAACGTCTAACGGATAGACTACAATGTTATGTGAGCATGGATATCTAACATTACATAACATTCAATGTTGCTAATGTTCATCGTAATATGACTGCCAACATTTCTACAAATCACTTCAGCATAAAAACTACATGAAATATGGCTTGTGGGTAGTTGTGTTAGACTCAAAAGTATAGTGGCAGACTCATTGACTTTATCTCAATTCCCCTCAGTGAAAAACAATAGGTCTACCAATTCCCCTGATTATATATATATATATATATATATATATACATAAAATGATATTTATTCTAAAACCACTTCAATATAACAGCTACATAAAATGATATTTAGCTCATTATTTTAATAAATCATGAACCTTTTTAATTAGACATTTAACTCAAGATACCATACTGAGATTTCTTGAAATCACATAAAATTAGGGAAAATAACGATGAATGATGGTTAAGGTATACGTGTTTGAAGACCATTCTTAAATCTTGGAATAAGGGCATTCTTTTAGGTACTTAATTTAATTCTTAAATCTTGCAAGTAATGGTAAATATGAGTTGTATTCTAACAAAAACAATTTTAAATCTCGAGAAAAATACAATTTAATATGGACAACAGTGTTTCAAAGAAGGATGGAATTACTAAACCTTATAATCACAGTCCCTCGATAATAATTTGTTTAATAATAATTCTAAACACTCATGAATCTTGACCCTTGCAAAAAGCATTCTTACAATATTATAATGGAGAAATGTTTAAAAATATTATGAATTCTTATAGTTCTTGTTGATCATGGCCTCCCAATCTCCCCAAAAATTAAAAATTTGTCTAAAGCATATCTTTTCATATCGCATCCTTAAAACATGTTTCGTGTATGAGATGGCATTAGCCAAGAAACAATGCCATTTTTTTCATTGGTGGATCCTGGAGGGAAATGAATAGCTTGGAGTTAAAACTTTCCTGTGCAAATTCATTCAAATTATGAGCTCTAGGTCTGTGGCATTTTTGGGTTGATATTAATTCCACATATATATCACACACAATCTTTGCGATTCATATTATAAATTATGGAGAATAGAAATGAACATACTAGGATTGTAATTTTAGTGGAATTTGTAGATGTTGGTTTGTGTCAGGTTAGTTTAAATTCAAAACAATCATATGGGGATGGAGGTCCAAAGGATAGAAGTTTTTGAACATAATTCCTTTAAGAGTCTAGTTTATTTTCAATTTTTTTGCATAGGATATGCTACTGATTACCTAATAGAGGGATGTAATCCATGATATTTTTCTACAAATAGTCGAATTCAATCTATGGCCTGCTAAGGTAGAAATAAAACAAAACCATTATGCTAACTTTTCCAATTACTCTTGAATGTATTTTAGTTTTATAGTGACATAGACATGAATTTCTCGAGATTGGAGACAAATTATGTCTCCCTAATAATAAGTCCCTTCTAAAAGATCATTTTGATAAGAAACATATGAAAGAGAACCTGAGGTGAAGAAACAAACTGGAATTTTAGTTCTGATGTTTATACTTAAACAAGAATTGTATGAAGGTATACGTGGTATCCTATACTATTTTGGATTGATTCTCAATGTATGCAAATCATATTCTTCTGTGCAGCAGGGGCAACAAATCTAACGAGGTAGAACTGATGGATAATCATCAGTTGATTTTCAAATGGGATTCTATCTCTTTCATGTGGGTTTCTAATTCGAAATAACTGAGGGTTAACTATCATACGTAAAAATATGGGTTTCCCAACCAAGGAAGGATAAAATCATTGTGCTTTCTTCTATCACTACCATTGGTCTGTGCAACAGTGTCCTTTCTAAGGGACTGCTATAAGTGGTTATGGTTTGAAAGGCATGAAGAAAATAATTAAACCATCTTTTACCAAGGGATAATTTATTTTGATGAATTAGAAGACTAGGATGGAGGTATCCATGCAGTAATTTCCAATGTTCCATAGGGTTGTGTATCACCTGGTAATTATAATTAGAACTTTAATATGTAATCACTATGTACATTAAGTAGTTCACTTAATATGTTTTTCATTGTGTAGTAATAAGGGTTTTTAGAATATATGTGGGCATTTGACTTGATCAATGTAGGCTTAAGTGGTAATATATTTCAAAATTAGTAGAATAAATTTAAGAATATTTGAAATTCCGAGATTGGGCCTCATGGTTAGTTATAATTTATAGTCGTATTATAAGATGATTCTAAACAACTTCTAATGTACATTAAATGTAAAATGGTGATAGAACTAGTTCTTATACATTGGTAGGACTTAGGTTGGAATTTTAACCTCCCGATTTCAAGATTTTATATTGGGCTAATATTGGTAGCCTTTGAGACTAAACCAAACTCTCATTGTAAAATTAAAAGAAAAATGTTGGAGATAAATATGATTTGAGTTATTTTTATAATTGAAAAGCTTAAAATACATGAAATTTAATAGCAATTATTTTTATAAACAAAATTTTGTAACATCAATAACCTTTTAGTTGTTTCCTTCTCCATGTATTCTTAGCAAATATACTCTTGTATTTAAAATTATTGTACCGTGATTTGTTTAATATATGTCCAAAAAATTGCAACCCATAAATTAGACCTATTATTAGAGTCTATACTTGTGTATATTAACATGGCATGTTAATTTAATATATTCAAATGATACAAGAGGCAATGTGTCAAGTTGATCCACGTTGAGGGGAGTGAGTATAATCAGAACCTTATGTGGGGAAGCAAAAAATGGGCTAATTCAAACCATTAGTAAGGAACTGAGTGAAATCTCCCTCAAGAATATAATAGAATTGAATTAATTTTTTAAAAAAGAGGAGAGAATACCATAATAAAAAGAATAAATTAATTTGGATGAATAATAAGGATATTTTTTTTACTTTTAGAGAAAGGAGTTTTCTCGGGAGGAGCGAGGATTTATGAGTAGGTACACCCAGGGTTTGACGTTGATGGTGTTTAGAGGGGGGGGGGGGAGTGGAGATCCCTCCTATAGGAATTTGGTAACGAAAAAGGCGAAGGAGATCAAGGAAATATTCAGTGGTCCTACTTATGATGTGTCAGGGAATTCCCAAGGTACGACTAGACTGGGTGGGAATGGTCATAGAAGAGATGAGGATAGGAGTATGCTAGGGAATCATGCAGATCGGTAGCAAAAACAAAAGTGAAAATGATATACAGGGACATGTACAGCCAAAACAATGGTGATCCTCATGACACTCATCATTGATCCCAAGAAGCATTCATTTCGAGAGCGCACAAGGTCATATGCTATCATATGCAAGTTTATTATCCTTTGGCCCACAGAAAAAGCCTTGTGTGATTGGATTAAACATAATTGGAAACCAAGAGGTGATATATATCTAGATCTAGGGTCCAATGGTTTTTTTACGGTGGTATTTTCAAATATGGAATATAGAGACTGAATCTTTGAAGGTGGTCCCTACCTCTTTGCATTAGCCATGGATGGATAATTTTACCCTGGAGAAGGACACCTTTAATAGTGTCGCAGTTTGGGTTAGGTTGTACTCCCTATATTTGGATTATTGGCTACCTTAAACCCTAAATCTGATAGGAGATACACTAGGAAATTTTATTAAAATATAAGAGGAAACACTACAAGGAAGGTATATATCGTATGCAAAAATATTTGGGGAAATGAATGTTTCTAGAGCACTACCTGAAGTAGTCAAACTAGAGTTCCAAGATGAATTTTCGTTACAACTTATGGAATATGAGCATATTTTGTTGAGATGCAGATGATGCCATGAAAATTGCCACCTGATTCGGGAATGGCTTTTGAATAAAGAATAAGAACAAGGAAAAGAATCAGAATGAACAAATGCAGATGGGTTTGTAAGACCTAACCCAAGGGCAAGATAAAATCGCAGGCAACAATAGAGAAATTAGGTAGGGAGAAAAGAAAATAGAAATAACTTTGAAATATTATCATAAGAAAAGATAAAGAGTCATGGGGTTGTTGAAGTGGAAAATGAGGAGAAAGAAGAAGGTAAAGAAGAAGAAATTTTGCAGCCGACAGAAGATATTGGACAACAAGATGATATCCCAAATCTATCAAAGGATTTTGAAGGTGATGCGGAAATTACCCCAAGTAAGGTAGGAACAAAGGACCCAAAGTTATAGGAAATAATAGAACAGGAGGGTATAAACCTCCAGAATATGGGGGAACAATTGATAAAGCAAGGACTAGAGGATATCCCATCTGATCAAATGGATAGCATCCAATATCTATTCCTGATGAGAGAAGAGACGAAAATAAGAGGTCATAAAATGTCACATCTATAAATAGTCGAGATGGGAGTAAAATTAATGGGATCTCAAATGGTTTTTGTGCCATGAAACAACCATTGGAAAATAGGGAGGAAGTCGAATAGTGTTTCCCTCCAGGAGCTGGGAGCCATGCTAATAAATTCAGGTAAGATGAAAGCATTAAGCTTGCAACCCATTAATCATAGTTAAATCATGAAAATTTTAACATGGAATATAAGAGGCATAATTATCCTTAGAAAACAAATATTTCTTAAGAAGAATATTAAAATAGAACAAGAAGGCCTTATTTTCTTGAAAGAAACAAAGTGCTCTGCAGATAAAATCAAGGAATTAAGTAGGAAATTGGGAGGAGGTTTGAGATAATATAGGTTGCATTGAATGGTTCTATAGGGGGATTGGATATTGGTTGGAACCCCCAACCTTTGATATTACTTGATGTAGAAGAAACAAGGTCATATTTATTGTTGTAAATTTAGGTTATAGGGACTCCAATATATCTAGTGTTTATAAATGTTTATGGGCCTCAAAAAATAGAGGAGAGTATCGAACTCCTTCAATATTTGAGAGAGATAAGAGCTAGGACAAGTCATCTTCATTGGGTGCTGGAGCGGGGGGCAGGAGGGGACTTCAATATGATAACCTCTATATCATAGAAAAATGGGGGCAAAATACACATAGAATTCATTGAGGATTCCAACCTTATTGACATGGAAACTTCCAATGGTTGTTTCACATGGAGTAATAAGCGTGGAGGGCAGCATCAAGTTGCATCCAGACTTGACAGGACTTTAATTTAAGAGGATTTGCTAATGCAAGGGATAAACATTCTTAGGGTTCTATATTTTATAGGATAGATTGATAAATATTTGTTGATTTGTATAAAGATTTTGTAAATATAATTTCATCTTTCAAATTATTTCCAAGAAAAATAAAAAAAAACAAAAAAAGAGAAAAAAAAATAGAAAAAGAAAAGAAAAATAGAAAGAAAAAGGGGATAAAAAATATACAGTTGTGAAAGAAAAAAATAAAATAAAATATGAAAAAATGAAGAAAAAACCCCAAATAAGTGAGCTAGTCTAAATGCCACTCAAGAAAATAAAAAATGTTGTATAAATTTTGAAAAATAAAAAAATAAGGCTTGCCAGTCTAAGTGCAGCATTAGAGATAAATTAAAAATTTTAATTAGACTAATCACACCATTTAAGAGCGATTAATTTATCTAATAAAGTGATTTTTTATTTTTTTTATTAAATTTGATTAATTAGCTTAATCGTTGCCTTAATCATGATTAATTTGATGTAATAAAGTAATTTGAAAAGACGTTTTTGTCATTATGTGATAAGTTGTGCACTAGATCTGATGGTGGAAATCTAACCCGCCTGATCCAATGGCGGGCCAACAGTTTCAGAGCCCCCCATCCCATCCGATGATTAACCAGGGGGGGAGGGGGTTCTGAAAAGGTGGTTTACCTTTTCTCACTCCCCTATACGTGGCTCCCATTCATTCTTTCACACCCCCTCCCCCCCGAAATCCAATCCGTCCCACTCCTGCCAAAAGAGTTAGCCATTGAACATTCACCCCTACTCCATCTCTTTACCTGCCATGTATCTCCTCACCACCACTTCCCTATTGCCACGTATGCGCCCTTCTCAGCCCCTCTCCCTCTAACGTTACCTTCCCATCCAACCAACTCCCACCACGTGGCCTACCCGTTACCCTAACCAACGAATCCACCCAATAAGGACTAAAAACCCTAAGAATAGCCCATTTTCATATATAAATTGGCATTATCTTTTTCTGGTGGCCCCTTCTATTCATTGTTCTGATTGTTGAGAAGACTAATTCACCACAGTTGTTAAGTCCATATATTACTAGTGTAGTCCCTTATTGTTGTTAGTGTAGCCCCCTTATTGTTATTGTTGTACCCCTATAGTCCCCATATTGTTATTATTGTGCCCCATAAAATCCCACTATTTTTATTGTTGTGCCCTTACATTATTATTGTTAGGTCGGCTAGGATTATATTGTGACCCCATGGAATCCTATATATAGAAAGGATGTTTTTCATTGGTATCATCCAAGAATTTTTCATTTATGTAATGTAAAGGAGGTTTCCCCCTTGAAGAGGCTAATTTATAAGGCGTTTATCTATCTTTTCTTCTATTTTTTGGGTTGGTTTCATAACATTTAGTATCAGAGCTTTGGATTCTAGGGTTTCGCTGCTTCAAACAGGTCATCGTGGAATTTTATCTATAATTTTTTTTCTACAATGGGTCAAAAGATATAAAAAAAACCCATTTGCAAAGAAATCCTAAGGAATGTCATGTAAATATTTCAGACCTTGGTTCACAACATTTTTTGAGATATGATCTGTGGAAGTTAGGGTTTTTGCAAGCTCCCAAATTTCATATCAAAGAGGTGACCTTGGGGAAATCGTCATAACGCTCTCTCTGAGCATTGGATTGGAACTCTGTAAAAAGTGGCCGAAATTTCACGGAATGTAGTTTCCTATGTATTTATTTTAGATCCGAAGGAGGAAAAAATGACATGTGGAATGTCGTACACATTCTCTCTACTGAACCAATCCATTATTAGGTCATTGGGGGAGATTGAGCATAAATTTGCCTTGAAAAATCCCAATCAGGTCGTACATATGGCATTGGAAAGAAGACTTAGAGGGCTACCATAGAGCTGAATTTCAGATATTGAAGATCCAAAATCATAGAGATAATTTAGGTTCACTATCGAGCTCCTAAAAATCAAGAAAAATGTGTGTACTTGTTTTAAAAATTGCATAAATTTTGTTTTAAAAAACAGTTTGAAGTGATTCCAAGGGCATATTGAAGCTTATATATTAGTATTGCGTTCTAAAATTCCCCCCAAAAATAATTCCACACCCATTAAGCCCCATGAAAACTCTACTATGAGACATGAAGAGGAAGGAGTGCAACATGATATATCAAAATTACAAGACCAAGTGCAAAAAATTTCGCTCTCACAAAGAGTAACAAAAAATGAAATGGAAGCTAAGATGGATGGTTTGAATAAAGGTGGGGAATCTGAGATGGATTGTTTGAAGAAATATGTGGAAGCTAAGATGGATGGTTTGAAGGATGGCATGGAAGCTAAGATCTATGAAAAAATTAAAGGAAACAATGAAGACATGAAGAATGATCTAAAAGAAGACATGGAAGGTTTGAAGGAAGGTTTGACAAATTTGATATAAGAAATGATTCATAGTGGAGCAAAGGAAGTAGATGAAACTCATGATGAGAAAAAAATAAATGTTAATCATGATTTTATAAAATCTAATGTTCGATTGAAGACCCACCATATTCCAAAGATCAATATGAGGAAGTTTGATGGCAAGGATCCCATAGCATGGATGCTACAGATGGAGCAATATTTTGATCTCCATAATGTGCAAAATGCACAAACGGTATGCATTGCAACTTTATATTTAGAGAAAAATTCATTTGTATAGTATCGATGGCTTTGCTCTCGTAAAAAAATTGGTACTTGGTCAATTTTTACGGAGGAAATGATAGCACATTACGAGGATACAAATTGCAACACCTTCGTTATCCAATTGATAAATCTCAAAAAAAAGGGTTCAATGGTGGAGCACATTGAGGACTTCCAAAAATTGAATATAAGGGTAATTTATATTCCAGAGGAACACATGATTGATTTCTTCATATGGAATTTAAAGGATAATTTTGAGATTCAACAAGATGATGAGCTTAGTGAAAAGAGTCACCTTCACTAAGTGGGCCTGCATGCTATTTTTGGCGCAAGTCTATTTTTAGACTATGTTTATTTTTAGACATGGTGATCATATTTTAGAAGTTGCAGGATGCTATTTGTGGATGGTTGGTCAAGTTGGAAAAATAGATGAAATTCTATTTTTATAATATTGGGTGAAGTCTATTTATAGATCGTTGATCTAAAAATAGAAGTGTAAATTATTATTAGCTCTTAATAATAATCCGACAATAAACAACAACTTATTCTCTTGGAGCACTTAGTTTCAGTGCACAGATTTGGAAAATCAGTGGGCTGAAGGAATTACGCAATTACTAGGGTTTACTAGTGGTTCATGCATGGAGGACTCAGTTAGAACTGAAGTGGCAAAGTTATGACATAGTTGGAAGAGTAGTTCATGGAGTTGTATTCAGTTTAACTCAGTTAAAGTGAGTTAGACTCAGTTGAGCTAGTTGTATCTAGTCTAACTGAATGATACACTAGTGAGAGTGGAGTGAATTAATTAGTTAATTAATTCACAAATAATAACTCATTAATCAAATGAACAATACAACAGTTAACTACAGTGCATGTCAGTTCCGGTGGAGACCAAGTGGAGAGATAGGTGAAAGGGCAAGATGGACTATCTATTGTGACTATAGTGATGCATTGATTGCACCACACACACATTGGAGTTTCCAATGAGGATTGCGTAGTCAAGGCAAGGGTAATTCAAATTCATTCAGAGCTATTCTTCAGCAGGGATTGCGCAGTGGAGGCAAGCTATCAGGTGGCAAGAAATCAGTGCATAGATTTGTATATTTCTTCTGATTAGTGTGTGACGATTGATTGTACTGAGAGCTTGATGTACTAAGATTTTTATGAAATTGTTACATGATCACCATGATACATAATATATGATATTTGGGGTTTTCAGCTTCAATATTTCCCGTTAAACAACTGTGTTATGTGTGATTGTTTTTATTTATGCTTCACATGTGTTTGCAATTAATTTTTCGCAAAATATTAACAGCGAAATGATTTTGTATTTTGCAAGAAGTTAAATATTGTGAGATCAGGGGAATCTAGATGTATGCATGCTTAGTGTATATAGCTTCTACATGGTATCGGAGTAGTTTTAATTCTTGAAGATTGCAATTGTGAAGAATTGCTGAGTTTGTGCTGGTGGACAATTCAAATTTGTTGCAAAAATTTCTTGGTGCGACAGTTGAGTATACATTGAAATGTCTTTCAATGGGTTGCGATTGGAGTATGCCCTTGATGGCAGCTCAAATTACATAGCCTAGAAGGATAGGATGGAGGTGGTGCTGGAGGATTATGGACTGAAGGAGTTCATCGATAGCGATGTTGCATTACTTGATGCATGGCAAAAGAAGATAGCAAAGACAAGAAGAATTCTGTTAGAAGGTGTGAAGGACCATATTGTGTCCAGCCTTCATGGGAAATCCACTCCATTTGCAATGTGGAAGGCTTTGACAGATTTTTTCCAAAGCAGCAGTGACCAAAGGAAGTTGGCACTGAAAGATAAGCTCAGAAAAATAAAAATGGAGAAGGGCGACAATATTGCAAAATATCTCACGAAGTTTGTCCACTGTAGGGATGAAATGGGAAGTGTGGGGATTATTGTTGATGATGAAGACTTGGTGAGCTTGGCTCTCCTTGGGCTTCTTAAGAGTTGGCATAGCTACGAAGACTCTGTCAATGGACGGGAGAAAGTGCCGAGATGGGAGCAACTTTGGTTGGATCTTGTGTAGGAGGAGATAAGACGAAGTACCAGGGATGGCTCTTCATCGAAGAATGAAGATGAAGAAAATTTTTTTTTGGCTGCCAAAGAAAGGAAAGGGAAGGGGAAGGAATTTCCTTCAAAATCCAAAGCTAAAGGCAAGAAGCAAGATTTGTCCAAGGTGAAGTGTTTTCACTGTCATGAACATGGGCATTTCGCCACTAACTGCCCACAGAATAAGAAGAACAAGAAGGCTGCTGGAGCTACAGTTGGAGAGGCCTTAGCCTCACAATTTGAACTTGATTTCTCTTTGATCGCATGCTTGGTTTCAAGCTCAATGGGATCGGTGTGGTATCTTGAAAGTGGTCCGTCTTTCCATATGACAGGAGACAAGGAGTTGTTTAGTGACTTGGAGGAGAAGGACCTTCAAATGCATATAGAGATGGGCAATGATGGTCGATACAGTGCGACCGAAATTGGGACCATTACCTTTGAAAGGGAGTCAGGTAATCCATTTCTGTTGAAAGATGTTATGCATGTTCCAGGTCTGAAGAAGAACTTGGTCTCGGTCGCAATGTTGGAAGACAAAGGTTATGACATTGTTTTTAGCGATGGAAAATATTTCCTGTGACACAAAAAAACGAGTCAAACCAAGAGGATAGGGATTCGAGTTAAGAATCTCTACAAGCTAGAGGTATATGGCTGCGCTGCAATGGTGGGCAAAGCAGAAGAAGTGGTGAGCCGGGATGAGGGCGAATTATGGCATAGGAGATTGGACCATCTTCACCATGGCGCTTTGAAGATTTTGCAGGAGATTTCTACTGGAATTCCCAAGGGTAATATTGCGCAGTCAGATTAATGCAAGGGATGTACTATCGGTAAGTTTTTGAAGAGCACCTTTCATGAGAAGGAGAACCGTTCTTTGGTGATCCTAGAGAGAATTCACACAGACGTGTGTGGAACTTTCTCAGTTGCTTCAATAGAAAAACACATGTATTATGTTATATTTTTTGATGACTATTATCGTAGATTCTGGATATTATTCATGCAGAAGAAGAGCGAAACATTCTCAAAGTTCTGTGAGTTTAAAGCATTGGTGGAGAATGAGTCGAGGAAGCAAGTGAAAGCTCTACAGAGCGATAATGGTGGTGAATACATATCGAGTGAATTCAAAGACTTCTGTAGCAAAGAAGGAATTTGAAGAGAACTCATAGCGCCTCATAACCCACAACAGAATGAGGTCACGGAGAGGAATAACAGAATGATCATGGGTGTTGTACGAGCGATGCTGCATGACCAGGGCCTACCAATGCACTTGTGGGTGGAAGCATGCAACACTGCAGTTTATGTGAAAAACTGTTGTCCTCATAGAGTACTTGGCATGAGTAAACCTGAAGAAGCTTTTACTGGTAAGAAGCCTGATATTTATCATTTGAAGATTTTTGGCTCATCTTTTTACATTCATGTGACAAAGGACGCTAGGAAGAAGCTGGAGCTGACTACAGAAGTTGGGATATTTGTGGGGTACACAAAAAAACCCCATAATTATCGTGTGTATTTTCCAGACAGTCAGATGACTGTAGTGCGATGGGATATAAAATTAAATGAGTGAAATCCATGAAGTTGTCGCTTGAGAGGGAGCTACACTTGCATGCAGAGGAGGAAATTCTTGTTCCCAAAGATGAGCCTCTAGATGTGGATCAACCACAGGAGGAGATTCATGGAGTGGAGGAGTCCACTCATGCAGAACCAAACATCAGACAAGGCAAAAAGTGGACCACAGAAGTTGAGAGACCGAAGCTTGATGCGGCACAGAATGTAGGAGTCCCTACATCATAGCGCAGACAGAGACAGTCACCTGAACGATTTACTGGATACATGGCTCTTATGAGCAAGTGTATCGTGACAGAGCCATATTCTTTTGAAGAAGAAGTGCAAAATCCCACATGGGTAGATGCCATGGTGGAGGAGTATGACTGTATTGTCAGAAACAGTGCTTGGGAGATTGTTCCAAGGCCGGTGGGAAAATTAGTTGTAGGATCAAGATGGATCTACAAGGTAAAGCAAGCTGCTGATGAGAGCATCGAGAACTATAAGGCAAGATTTGTTTCTCGGGGCTTCTCATAGATCAAGGGGATTGATTATGAAGAAACCTTTGCACCTGTCGCACGGTATTCTTCCATAAGGACCATCCTCGATCTCTCAGTGCAGATGGGTTGGAACATTCATCAGATGGATGTGAAGACTGTGTTCCTAATGGGATCATTAAGGAAGAGGTGTACATTGAGCAGCCTGAAGGATTTGAGATCTTCAGCAGCGAGTAGCATGTGTGCAGGCTCAAAAGAGCATTGTATGGGCTGAAGCAAGCACCATGTGCTTGGTACACACGGATCGACATCTATTTCACTAGACTTGGCTTCACAAAGAGTGAGGCGGATGCAAACCTGTACCAAATTGTGGTGGAGGGTAAGATTTTAATCATTGTTCTTTATGTTGATGATTTAATACTAACGGGTGATGAGTAGTTGATACACTCATGCAAGGCAGATCTTGCAAAGGAGTTTGAGATGAAGGATTTGGGCCTCCTTCATTATTTCCTTGGATTGGAAATATGGCAGCGGGAAGGTGAATTGTTTGTGTCTTAAGGAAATTATGCTCAGGAGATACTGGAGAAGTTTCACATGCAAGGCTGCAAGCCTATCGACACTCCTCTTCTAGGAAATTGGAAGAAATAGGATGCTACATCGGCAGAGGTAGTGGATGCCACTGTTTATTGACAATTGGTGGGTTCTCTCATGTATTTAGTTAATACAAGACCGGACATATGCTATGCAGTGAACCAACTTTCACAAGCGATGGTTAAGCCTACCAAGCTATTTTGGAAGGCAGACAAGCATGTCCTGAGGTATCTCAGGGCAACATTTGAGTATGGCTTATGGTACAGACAAATGGATGAGGTGAAGGTGCATGGCTTCATGGATGCAGATTGGGTAGGCAGCCCAACAGATAGAAAGAGCACATCATGAGGGATTTTCAGTATTGAATCTACAATAGTTTCTTGGTACAACAGGAAACAAAGATCCGTGGCACTCAGTTCAGCGGAAGTAGAATACATGGCAGCAAGTCAAGCTGCATGTGAGGCTATCTGGATGAGGAAGATCCTGGTTGGTTTGTTCGGTTCACATTTAGATCCTACATCGATACATTGTGATAATCAAAGTTGCATTAACCTCTTGATTAATCTTGTGTTTCATGATAGATCTAAACATATTGATATCCGGTATCATCATATATCAGAGATTGTGTGCAACAGAAGATCATGTTGCTTCAGTAGATTCCTACAGAAGATCAAGATGCATATATTCTGATGAAGGCGCTCACCAGGAGAAAATTCAAATACCATTGAGGCAAGATCGGGGTGAAGGATGATCCCTATCTTGTTGAGAAGGAGTGTTTCGATTCAACAAGATGATGAGCTTAGTTAAAAGAGTCACCTTCACTAAGTGGGCCTGCAAGATATTTTTGGCGCAAGTCTATTTTTAGGCTATGTCTATTTTTAGACATGGTGATCATATCTCAGAAGTTGCAGGATGCTATTTGTGGACGGTTGGTCAAGTTGGAAAAATAGATGAAATTCTATTTTTATAATATTGGGCGAAGTCTATTTATATATTTTCGATCTAAAAATAGAAGTGTCAATTATTATTAGCTCTTAATAATAATCTGACAATAAACATCAAATTATTCTCTTGGAGCACTTAGTTTCAATGCACAGATTTGGAAAATCAGTGGGCTGAAGGAATTATGCAATTTCTAGGGTTTACTGGTGGTTCATGCATGGAGGACACAGTTAGAACTGAAGTGGAAAAGTTATGACAGAGTTGGAAGAGCAGTTCATGGATTTGTATTAAGTTTAATTCAGTTAAAGTGAGTTAGACTCAGTTGAGCTAGTTGTGTCTAGTCTAACTGAATGATACACTAGTGAGAGTGGAGTGAATTAATTAGTTAATTAATTCACAAATTATAACTCATTAATCAACTGAACAATACAGCAGTTGACTACAGTGCATGTCAGTTCAAGTGGAGAGATAGGTGAAAGGGCAAGATGGACTATCTGTTGTGACTATAGTGATGCATTGATTGCACCACATGCACATTGGAGTTGCCAATGAGGATTGCGCAGTCAAGGCAAGGGTAATTCGAATTCATTCAGAGCTATTCTTCAGTAGGTATTGTGCAGTGGAGGCATGCTATCAGGTGTCAAGAAATCATTGCATGGATCTGCAGATTTCTTCTGATTAGCGTGTGACGCTTGATTGTACTAAGAGATTGATATACTAAGCTTTGTATGATATTGTTACATGATCTCCATGATACATAATATATGATAGTTGGGGTTTTCAACTTCAGGATTTACCGTTAAACAACTGCGTTATGTGTGATTGTTTTTATTTATGGTTCACATGTGTTTGCAATTAATTTTCCACAAAATATTCATAGTGGAATGATTCTGTATTTTGCAAGAAGTTTAATATTGTGAGATCATGGGAATCTGGATATATGCATGCTTAGTGTATATAATTTCTACCGATAACATCCAACAAGAGGTTCACCTTTGGGAACCTGATTCATTGAAGAAGGCATTCAGGTTGGCAAGAAAAATTGAAAGTAAAATTATGGCGACAAGGAAGCCTACCACTCACATCTATAAAAATATAAGTGTTTCTACTCCTATACTTCCACAACCTACAAGGTTGGAAACACAACAATTGGAAGGAAAAAAAGAAAAATGGATTTGCTACAGTTGTGATAGAAAATAAACTAAAGGTCATAAGTGTGTTGAGAAGAAATTATTTTACATAGATTGTGAAGAGGAGGAAGAAAAGGAACAAGAAACTTCAAAAGAAGAGGATATACACTAGGAGCCAACCCTAGGGAAAGAAGAAATGAGCCCGACCATTTCCTATAATGCATTGGTAGGAATGACCACACAGGAATGACCACTCCTCAAAATCTCAATATAGAAGGACATATCAAGAATAAAAATGTAATTTTGTTGATTGATTCGGGTAGTACCCATAATTTTATTCATTGTAAGGTAGCCAAGGAATTGAATTTCTTCCTCTACCCAACATGAGAGTGTCAAGCGATGGTTGAAATTTTAGGAACTATAAATTTCTCTGGAAAGTTCCATAATATCAAGCTAACCATGAGGAAATATGTATTGAATATTCCAATGATTTCCATTCCAATGGGAGGAGCTGATGTTGTACTAGGAGTACAATGGTTACAATATTTGGGGACTGTAACTTTTAATTTTCAAGAAATTTTCTTGAAATTTTTTTCGGAAGGAAATAAAGTTGAATTACAGGGTATCACAGGGAATCCAGGAGAGATAATAAGATCTAATGTCATGAAAAATCCTCTGAAGAAAGAACACTGAGGAAAAATTGCACAATTATTTTCACTAGAAGTTCCAACATAAAAATCATCTATTTCTCTAGATCTCCAAAAAGACTTGGACAATCATTCCAAGGTGCTTGAAACTCCCACCTATTTGTGATCATGATCATGCTATTCATTTTATTCCAGGAAGTGTTCCTCCAAACATTGGGCCTTATAGATATCCTTATGTCCAAAAGAGCTAAATAGAACGTATGATTGCAGAAATGTTAGAGGCTAGTATAATTCAACCTAGTCAAATTTCTTTCTCTGTTGTAGTAGTATTGGTGCACAAGAAGGATGGATCATGGCACATGTGTCCGGATTATAGGAAGCTAAATAAGCTCACTATTAAAGATAAATTTCCAATTCATGTGATTGATGAATTATTGGATGAATGACATGGAGAAATTTATTTTGCCAAGTTGGATATCCGTTCAGGATATCAAAAAATTAGAATGAAGACTAAAGATAATCCGAAAAAAAAATTTCAAACTCATGAGGGTCATTATGAATTTTTGGCCATGCCTTTTGGCCTTACCAATGCACCTTGAACATTTCAAGGGTTGATGAATTTCATTTTCAAAACCTTCCTCAGAAATTTTGTGTTCATATTTTTTGACGATATACTAATCTACAACAAGTCTTGGAAGGATAATGTTCAACATGTTGATAGGGTGCTCAAACTATTGGAGGAGAAACAATATATGAAAAAACCTCCAAATTTTTCTTTGGAATACAAGATGTGGAATATATAGGTCATATTGTATCTCTGGAGGGTGTTCAGGTAGACCCTAAACAAATTAAAGGAATTAAGGAATCGAAAGTCCCCACAACCATAAATCAGTTGTGAGGATTTCTCATGTTAAAAGGGTATTATCGCAAGTTTTTAAAAAATTATGATAGAATCGCAGCACCTCTAACAAAATAATTGAAGAAATGTGCACTTTCATGGACTCCTGAAGCAACTAAGGCCTTTGAACATCTTAAAGAGGCAACGTTCCAAGCATCGGCCTTAGCTACGCCAAACTTCACAAAAACCTTTATTGTGGAATGTGATGCCTCAAGAAATGGAATTGGTGTTGTTTTAATGCAAGAATGAAGACCCATTGCTTTTTAAAGTCGTCTAATCAAAGGAAAATATTTACAGAAAGATATTTATAAGAAGGAAATGTTGGCAATACTGCATGCACTAAAGAAATGGCGACCTTACCTAATGGGAAGACACTTAAAGGTAAAAAATGATCATGATAGTCTTAAATAATTTTTGGAACAAATAATATCTTCAGAAGAGTAGCAAACATGGGTCACAAATATGTTGGGTTATGACTTTGAAATCATCTACAGAAAATGGAAGCTAAATGTTGTTGTAGATGCACTCTCAAGAAAGGATGAGGAGGTGGAAGAATTTCTTTGTGCCATTTCTATTATTCAACTAGATTGGATAATCAAAGCAAGGGAGGAATGTAAGAATGATGAAGAAGTGTGGACACTCATTCAAAAGTTTCAGCAAGCTCCTAGTACATCTGATACATTTAGTTGGAAAAATGATTCCTTATGGTACAAATATTGCTTATGTCTTTGTAAGAATTCCCAACTAAAAAAAAAGATTCTTTTGGAATTGCACACCTCTCCCTTAGGAGGACACTAGGGATTTTTAAAAAATTACCACAAGGTGAAGAAATAAATTTTTTGGGATGACCTTAAATCTGATATTCAAAATTTTGTGGTGGAATGTTTGCTTTGCCAGCAAAATAAAGTTGAGGCAATTAAGACCCCGCATCTGCTACAAAATTTATCCATTCCAATTCAACATTGGGAGGAGGTTTTAATGGATTTTATCACAGTTTTACCTAAGTCCAAAGGAAAGAGTGTCATCATGGTGGTAGTTGATAGAATTAACAAGTATGCACACTTTTTTCCATTATCTCATCCATTAAAGAAAGTACAGTTGCTACTGCATTTATGGAAACAATTAAAAAGCTACATGTAAAACCAAAGATTATTGTAAGTGACAGAAATCCCATTTTCACTAGAAATTTTTGGATGAAACTATTTTATTGTTTGGGTACTAAAATAGCTCATATCTCATCTTATCATCCTCAATCTGATAGGCAAACTGAGACAGTGAAATTTTTTTTGGAAGGATATCTTCGTTTTTTTTTATTTGATAAACAAACACAATGGGTCAAGTGATTACCTCTAGCTGAATGGTAGTATAAAACTTACTTCCATACTTAGCAAAAATGAACCCAGTTATGGAGCTTTATGGATATCATCCACCGTCCATCACATCATCTTTAAGAGAAAATTCTAAGTTTCAAGCAGTGGAAGATCACATTGAGCATCAACAAAAAGTTCTCCAACTCTTAAAGGATAACCTAAATTTGGCACAAAATCGAATGAAACAACAGGCAGATCAACATCGCATCGAGAGAATTTTTGATGTAGGATACTGGGTATTTTTATGGCTACAACCATACAAAAAAATGTCCCTCAAGCAAGCTAATAAGGATAATAAATTATCGCCAAAGTACTATGATCCTTACAAGGTGTTGTAAGAGATTGGTACTATGCCATACAAATTGGAGCTTCTTGCTTCTTCCCGAGTTCACCCATTTTTCCATGTTTCATGCTTAAAGAAGGTTATAGGTGACAGACTTCCAGTTCCAACAATATTTCCAGAACTTGATGACGAAGGAAAAATAATATTGGAACCTGAAGAAGTCACGGAAAGAAGAACTCTACAACTACAAAATCGATCAATTTCAGATTATCTCATCAAGTGGAAGAACTTACCCACTAAAGATTCCACATGGGAGGGTGAGAATTTTATACAGAAGCATCTAGATATACTCAAGCATTGAGGATAACACTTTTTTTTAAGGATGGGGGCATGTTAGGTCCCTATATTATTAGTGTAGTCCCTTATTGTTGTTAGTGTAGCCCCCTTATTTTTATTGTTGTACCCATGTAGTCCCCATATTTTTATTATTGTGCCCCATAAAACTCCACTATTGTTGTTGTTGTGCCCTTACATTATTATTATTAGGTAGGCTAGGATTATATTGTGACCCCATGGACTCCTATATATAGAAAGGAGGTTTCTTCATTTGAATAATCCAAGAATTGTTCATTTATGTAATGTAAAGGATGTGGCCCCCTCGAAGTGGTTGATTTCTAAGGTGTTGATTTCTCTTTTCTTCTATTTTTTGGAGCTAGTTTCATAACAAATTGGAGCTTCCTGCTTCTTCCCGAGTTCACCGAGTTTTTCATGTTTCATGTTTAAAGAAGGTTATAGGTGAAAAACTTCCAGTTCAAACAATATTTCCAGAACTTGATGAGGAAGGAAAGATCATATTGGAACTTGAAGTAGTCATGGAAACAAGAACTCGATAGCTACGAAATATATCAAGTTCATAGTATCTCATCAAGTGGAAATAACTTACCCCCTGAATATTCCACATGGGAGGATTATAATTTTATATAGAAGCATCCAGAACTACTCAAGCGTTGAGTACAACATTTTTTTGAAGGAGAGGGGCATTTTAGGTCCTTATATTAATAGCGTAGTCCCTTATTGTTCTTAGTGTAGCCCCCTTATTGTTATTTTTCTACCCTTGTAGTCCCCATATTTTTATTATTGTGCCCCATAAAAGCCCACTATTGTTATTTTTGTGCCCTTACATTATTATTATTAGTTCGGCTAGGATTATATTGTGACCCCATGGACTCCTATATATAGAAAGGACGTTTTGTCATTTGTATCATCCAAGAATTTCTCATTTATGTAATGTAAAGGAGGCTTCCCCCTCAAAGAGGTTGATTTATAAGGCGTTGATCTATATTTTCTTATATTTTGTGAGTTGGTTTCATAACAACAGTGAACCAAACAATTATTGAACCTGCCACCATGATCCATATCAACAAAACCAAAACCCGCACCAGTGTCCAGTCACTAAGATCACAAGTCACCAGTTGCAAATTAACGAACCCAACCTACATGCAACTAAATTCATGGGTAGTTGTGTAAAACCTCATCTTTTCATTTTCATCATGGCCCCTAAAGGAAAATCCCCAAAAGGAAAAGCTAAGAAAATGGATGAAAACCCTATGCTACATCTTGCTATTGATTTATACCACCTACCCCTGGTAGATTGGGAGTGTAAAATCTTTGAAACCAGTTGTGAATTTGACCTTTACGAACTTCACAATTGGTTAAAGAAAAATTTCATTGACTAGAGTGATGAATTGGGTTTGTGGGACTCCTTCCTGCCCCAGTTCATTTTTCCCCAAACCCATCACTTTCCTGAATTTGTGGCATGGTGAAATTCGAGGTATATTTCTAGCTAAAGATCCATTTAAGCCTAGAATGGTGACATTCTTTTCACCATAACCCCTCAGTCAATTAATCAAATGCTGCAATTTCCTGAGTCAATTAATTTAATGTTTGAAAACCCAAAAATTGACTCCCTAAAACCATTCTCTGAAGACTCCCTCATGGATATTTATAAGAACCTTACATTTCCTAATAAAACCAATATTTTTGAGATTTTCCTACCCGAGGATGGCCAATTACTTAAGAAATGTCCTCCATATCCATCCTCCATGCTCCCTGAAATGACAAAATAGATCATCTCTATATTTTCTTTCTTACTGGGCTATCAATCTGATTAGTGGGTTGATGAAGCCATCATGGGTTTTCTTCCAGTTTTCTCAAAGGATGAAAAACCCTCAATCGTTTTCAATTATAGTGACTTCTTAGCCAATGCCATTCATGAACAATTCTTGAAAATTTCCACAGAACGTATTTTTAAGTGTGCTTCAGTTTTAGCATATTTATTTATATTTCACCGGGTAGACCGTTTTCAGTGTGCATTACAAAATGGATTACCAAGGAAATTCTCAATCTGTTATTCATTGGACTTCCTTGCTAATGGAACATACCAATGAATTTACCTACAGTGACTATGTTGACTAGTTTTTGTATGTGTCCTCGTACATATTGAACAATGATTTTGAACCATGAATAGGGCTAGAGATAAGGATATTTAAGCATCTGAGTGGGAAAACTGAAACATGTGATTGGTACTTGTACCAAAACTACACAAAAATTAGAATGTATGGGTGTGAATTGAGTCCATACAGGTTACCTTAGTATGTTCCTATCAAGTTTTTATGATTAATATATCATACAAATGATCAATATGGATGATCTTCATTTTTTTGCAACAAATAAGAAATCCCAGTTTAAAATTAAAACACAGGTTAGTCCTTTTATTTGTAACACCAGAGCATCAGGAAAGGAGGATGATTCAATTTTAAACAAATGAATTTCAAGCTCACCTTCACCTGGTCATACGACCCCTTTGGCATCATCTCAAAGCTCAAATTATAGTAGAAGACTACTCCTTATACTCACACTACTAGGCATGAAATAGATAAATTTATGAATCAAGAGAAATGGGAGGAAAATACCCCATAGGAGGTAGAATAGCAGGTTATATCTACAACAATTGCATAGATTCCAGAACCAAAAGAAAGACAGGATAAAAGGGCCAGGAAATATATTTCTCCTTCAGTCACAGATATTGGAGCAAAATATTTCTTAATCTACAAAAAATAAGAAAAATACCAATTCAACAACAAATTTCCTGCATGAAGATGATACACATTCCACTATAGTTTTGACAGGTTCTTGTACTTATATTTTTCCATGAATCGAAGATATTTTTAAAGAATATCAATCCTCCTTGCCCTCTCAAGAGCCTTTAGACACGTCAAACAATAGAGTTGGTTCATGACCAGGATGAGCCAAACATATTTGCTAAATAAAAATAAAATAAGAATAAAAATGAGATGCTCGAGGCTACCACTTATACACAGTTTTGGAAACAAACAACACCTTCACAGAATAGACTTATTTCTTCCTTTGACACAGAGAAAGGACAAATAAGGAAGTATAAGGAAGTATGTATTTTCCTTCAATGTTGATCAAATTCATTATATTGATCAAATGTACCTACACAAACAAACATGTGAAATATTGTATTCAACGTTGACCAACAAAGTAATGATAACTTCAAGATTCCAAGCTTCAGTCAATAACATTGAGTCTCAATAAAAACGTGAGAAGATATCCTATTTGGCTAAAGATACAAAGGTCAAATCATTAGAGGATTTAGTGATAAAATTAGGATATGATCCTAAATATGTAAAGGCTACAAAAGAAATTGTTAAGAGAAAGAATGCAAAAATTACAACATTGAGGAAGAAGCTCAAGTTTCCATCCACTAAATAACTGCAGGAAAAATAATTTGGTCACTTAGAGAAATATAAAGAATACATGTTGAAGATCATCATTGAACAAAATTTCCAAATTAAACAAATGGAAGTTGAGATGGAGAAATTGTTAAAGGAAAAAGTACAATCCTCTCAGTTGGTAGTTACTCCATTTATAGTAGTTTCTATTGCAGGTATAGTTCCCATTGTAGGTACATCAAAACTAGAAGCATCCACTTCAGCAACCATCACAACAAGGGTATAACACAAAGATGCATCAACATAATTGATCAAGGCCATGAAAGACATGTCCATCAAAGGGAAGGAAATTGAAAAATGGAAGGCTTAGCTTAAAGCCCTTTAGGAACAGAAGTTAAAATTCAACAATAAGTATCTAGCAGAGCTTCAAAAGTGTCACAGACAAATCCAGAGAATTGAACTACTATAAAATGAGTCTGTTATGGCTCAAAAAATTGTAAAATCTAAGGAGAATATATGGATTAAAATAAATGAACAAATCACTGAAATATGGCCCTCTATTGAGATAATTTTTTAGCAGGAGGAACTAGCACATATAACAAAAGAGATAATTGCAAAGGTAAAGGAAAATTTAGGAAAAATTCCAGGTGAAGCAAATACGTTGATCAAGGTCCTAAATTCAAAAATTAAGGATGAATTAGATGAATTTTAGATCACATACAGGACTGAAACCATCCTTGATGTTACAAGGGTCCTTACCAAAAAGAATCTAGTGTTCCATTTAGAAAATAAATGCCATAACTTGGTGGCCAACATCCAAAAATTTCACAGAAATTTTAATGTGCTAAATCAAAAAGGGTTGCCAGGGCTAAAAGGAATTGGAGATAAGTTAGTTTTACTAGAGGATTATCAGCAGAAATTATACACCATAGCCAAGGACAAATCAAAAATTTCCAATATCAAAGGAAAAATTACAGGAAAATCCTTCATGAAAGGTTTGGAATTTGACCTGCTCATTAAAAATGAACTAAAACATTTGTTCCTAGTCAAACCGACTTTTGAGAAATATACCGAGGTGGATGAAACTTACAAAAAGTTGGCTAAAGTTTCCATCCCAGATGAGGATAAGTGGGATAAGTTGTGTAGAATTCTGGAGTAAAAGATAGTTTCACATCTTCAGCAACAAAGCAAAAAAAATTTAGGCCGAGTCATCACCAACAATCCTCGAAGAAAGTGCCAGCAACTTCAACACATTTTTTTATCCTATATTTCTATATTATTTTTGTATAAACAGTTTCAAGATATTTTCTAATAAATATGGATATTTTGTAAAATATTGTATAAATACATCAAAATTCGAAGTATTACAGGTTGGGACTTGTATGAAGAAATAAGTTTTTAGATGTAAAATTTTTTACTGAGTTAAAGGTGATCATTTTGAGTAATACAAAAATTTGTTCTAGGATTCATGTGTCAGATGATTTGGTGATGTTTTTCATCTTCTGAAATTGTTATTTCCCTACTTTTCCATATGTTATTCTTATATGTGTTGTTTAAAGAAAATTATGGGCTGGATTTGTTTAATTACACTATGCTCTAGCTTATAAACAATATATGTGTTTTCAACCTGAAATTAAAAATAGAATTCATTTATAAATGCTCTATGTTTAATTGAATCTAAATATTATCCTCCAATTCACCCCATAGATATCCAAAGATCCAATAATCTGCATACCTTTCTCTGCTACACTTCATTTGTTATTTATGCACTTCATTTACTTAAGGTTTATGACTCCATTTCCCAATGGCTTATTCTTGAAGTTTCAAAAAATATTTCAAAAATAAACCTATGAACTAAATAACTAGCCTAATACCCTTAATCAAAAAATCTGAATCATAAAGAGAGATCCCTCTAGGAAGCTGTAAGGGCTAGATTCCAACTTCCAAAGTCGTTTTGTGGTTACCTCTGGGTTTCTCTCACAACCTTGGGAAATTACGGACTTCTAACAGATGCATAAGAAAATATTCTTCCCTTTAGAGTATCATATGACTGGACTATGATATTAATGATCACAATATTAGGTAATCCCAAAAATAGAACATTTATATATGAGGCCTTCTGGTTGGATCACCCTTCCTTATGGAGAATATTAAAATATGGTTTGTGGGGGGGGGGGAATAGATCCCAGTTAGGGTCTCGAAAATGTACATCTTACAGGAAAGGTTAAAATATATCAAATTGAAATTAAATCAGTGGAACAAGTTAGAATTTGATAACATATTCCAAGAAAAAAATCAATTGGAACAAAATATGGAAACATTACAACAAAATTTGATCACATAAGGCTACTCAGATGAAACCAGAGGAGAGGAGATGGAGCTACTGAAGTAGTGGTATGATAGATGTAGACAAGAGGAAATTATATGGAGACAAAAGTGCTGAGTGTTATGGCTCAGGGATGGTGAGAATAACATTAAGTTATTTCACCTCTCAACGATAGAACTTATATTTTCCAACCGAATCCTCATAATCAAGGATGAGAAGGGGCACACCTACAAAGTGCATCAAGATATTGATAAATTATTGGTTCAACACTTCTAAAAAATAGCATAAGAGCCTCAAGTTGATAGACGGGAGAATATCCAAAGGATTGTTAGTAATATCCCTAAGTTAATTATAGAGGAACAAAATAATAATTTAAAAAACCTAGTCTCCATGGAAGAAGTGGCCCTGGCCATGAATTAAATGCCCAAAGGAAAATCCACTGAACCAGATGGATTTACTATTGATTTATTAAAATAATGTTGGGATGTAGTTAAATAAGATATATATGACGTAGTAGTTGATTCATAGGATTGGACAACTATTCTCAAAGCCTTAAATTTGATTTTTATCGCCCTCATTCCAAAGGAAGAAAGGACCAACACTGTAGGGAAATTCAGGCTAATAGCCTTATGTAATGTGCTATACAAGATCATATTCAAGTAGTAGAAAAAAATATGAAAAATATTATTCCATGTCTGATCTCAACAGAACAATATGGTTTTTTTCGAGGGGAGAAATTTTTTGGATAATGTTATTCTTGCACATGAGATAACTTACTCATTGAAGACCCATAAAAAGTTAGGTATGATTATTCAACTATATTTTTCAAAGGCATACGATAATATTAGTTTGGATTATATGAAATCAGTTCTAGGGGCATTTGGGTTTGATGAGCATTGGATCAAGTGGATTATGGCCTCAGTTTCATCCCCCCGTTTTTCAATCCTGGTTAATGGAGCCCCAAAAAAATATTCTTCCCATATAGAGGTATACGAAAAGGGGATCCCATGTCTCCCTTTCTATTTATCATAATGATGGAAGGCTTGGGGAGGGCGATTGGTTCAGCCAATATAGAAGGAGATATTAAGGGCCTTAATTTACATGAGGAAGGCTAGGAAACAATACAACAACAGTTCATTGATGACACCATGTTGCATGGTATTCCCACGGTTAAGGAGGATCACTCATTTAAAGTCATCTTGGACACATTTATGTGTGCTTCACTTATGGATATCAATCAGTCTAATTCTATTATTTTTTTCCTTAACACCCATATTGCTATTGAGATGAATTTAATGGCTATCTTATGGTTCCAAATAAAATGCCTCCCATAAAAGTAACTAGCGGTCCCCTTAACAGTGCAAGGCTAGAAGAAGTCCAACTGGGAGAAATTTATATCCAACCTTGAAGAGAGGGTTGAACTGTGGATGGTGAGAACCTTAAAATTTGTTGGAAGATGGTCCTAAAAAAGGAGGTCCTTCAATCTATCCCAGATTACATGTTATCTATCCTAGCTACACCTAAGGGGGTTCTCTAAAATATTAAGGATGTCCAAAGGAACTTCTTATAATGAGGGGCAGAGGAAAAATGAAAGTGGGTGCTTATGGCTTGGAATACTATGTGTAAAATAAAAAACGCAGGAGGCCTCGGTCTTCAATATCAAGAGATAACCAAAAGAGGAAATTGAGAAAAATAGTGATGGAGATAGTTAAAAGGGAGGGTGACACCATGGGAAACAATGTGGAAATCAAAATATTCCCCTAATTTCCAATCAAAATACCTAGTTAGGATCTCGTGGTCAATCCAGGGGTTGGCTATTTGGAATTTGGCATGGAATAATAGAGACATCATACAACAACATTGTTTCTTGGAAATAAGAAATGGTAAATAAGACTTTTTCTGGGAGGATTATTGGCATCAACAATCGAAGTTAAACAAAGAGAAATGGTGACCCTTCCAATTATGAATGGAAAATCAGGGGTACCAGGAAGTCCACCAATTTTGGGCTCAGGGACTAGATACCAAAAAATGGAGACATTGGAATATGAACATATTTCAATAGACATCCTTGAATAACTCATCCAAATAGAGGAATTGTTTTTAATAATGACTAGGAACAACCTAGGTGGGGGAAAAAAAAGAAGGGTATTTCAACCTTTAGGAATCCAAAGAGTATCTCAATGCGAGACATAGTGCTTCCAATGCCACATCATGGAGAAAAGTATGGTTGGCTCCACATTAGCCAAAAAACAAAAATTTTATGTGGCTGATTTTACATAAGAAGATTCTAACTTGAGAAAATATAATAACCTGAGGATTTCTAGGTGCATCTTGGTATTTTCTTTGCAAGAAATAAGAATAAAAACTTAACCACCTTCTAAATACTTGCATCTACACAGAGACCCTTTTCAAAAGATGAAGGTAAAAGCATATAAATTCTTATATTCTTTTCCCTTCATCTTTTGAAAAAATAACTGAAATAGGGAAAGCATATAAGAAATTATAAATAAATTATGAGTGAATTATACTAAAAATGAGGTGGTGAATATCACTTAGAATTTAATTCCAAGATTCATCCTCTAGGTAGTCTGGAAGGAGCACAAAAGAGACATATTCCGTGATAAGAAGCTTCCTATTTAAAAACTGGTGGAGGAAATAAGATGCCAGCTTAAGGATATAGTTATTAGCAGTGGAATTCAAGCCTCAGAGGAACAAACTTCCCCTAAGAATCAAGAATTTTGATTTTTTTTATAAGGAATACATGAGTGGTCTGAACCACCAACCCACGGAGCGCCATATCTAGCTAGGATCCATGGTGTGGCTGGCGCCCCCTGAGGGTTTCCTGAAACTGAAATTTGATGGTCCGTCGAAAAGAAATCTAAGCAAGGAAGGGACTAGAGGGGTAATTCGAGACTAGATAGGAAAATTTCACAGACTATACTTCATAAAGATAGGATATGCCTCAAACAATGTAGAAACATTCTAGGCCCTGGAGCGTGGGCTAGAAACGATGATTTGGGAAGGAATGATGAATGTGATAGCCAATGAAGACTCTGAAATATCCATCCAAGTGACACAATGGTTGCAATGTTGTGTACAGTTGAGGAAAGTATCGAAGAATTGGCACCTGGATTAGTTAATCCAATGCATTTAGAAACATCTGGAGGTGTTTAAAACCACGGAGTTCACTTTAGTTCATCACTTGGATAACACATTGGTGAAAAGGGTAGAAAGTATAGCGGTAGAGAGTGCCCAATCGATTACTAAGGTGGCATGGGAGGATATTTTTTAGGGTTAGTTGAAGGAAGAATTATGAAGGCTGGCGGAGCAAGACTACTCCATGTCAGGAAGGTAGGTTGATAGGGAAGGGGTCAGCTCGAATTGGGCCAACGTTCCACCTGTCGATGCAAACAAATAACCTTAATTATGGAAATACAAGTAGTAGTTAGTGGGGAAACAAGAAGGGGTACATGTTTACAATATACAGAAGAGGTGAAAGTTGATGATGGGAGAGAGGGGAATTTTGACGTAAGTGATAGTCTATCAGATCACCTCATTAATTAGAGAGGGTGGAAAGAGGAGTGGAGAAGTAACACATCCATGGGGGGGGAATACTCGAGCAGGGCCATGGAGATTATGATTATGTATAGAACGATTGAAGGGTAAAATGAGAGGTAAGCTACCCAAATTCTCGCACGATTGTACTGTAACACTGCTGGCATGGTGAACTTACTGAAAATAGAGAAGGAATGCACTCAAAACCCGGTAAGGCATGCCATGTCTTGGATGTTTCCTTTAAATTGTAAGTTAGTTCGGGGAGTAGGAATTGTAGAGATAAGGCCAAAAGCTGGAAGGTGGTGTGACTATGAGTGTGATTTAGAAATTCTAGCAAAGGAAATTAAGGTTTCAAGAAGTGCAATGGCCAAGGGTCACAGTGTTGGGGGGAGGCTGAGGGGTATACGTCGCATGGATGCTCAAGATTTAGAGGCAAGTAAAAGGACATGGATGGAATATGTAGTGAGGGTGGCTGTGATAAATTATCAATCAATTGTCATGCAAAAGGGAAGGAGATAGTGGAAATATCAGAGAATGAGGTCAGAATATAGTGCAGGGCTATCCCAGATGACAAAATTGAGGAGGAAGTAGATTAGATAATAAACACTAGGAAACCCAAAACTTGGATGACAGTGTTCCATAATATTTTGGAGATGGTGATGCATGTAAAAACTATAGTTGGGAAGTTTCAAGAAGAGGAAGAAAAGGAGAAAAATAGGAGGATGATCGAGAGTCAACTCCAGTTGAAGGCGATTGACGAGACACTGAGAGCTATTGAGGAGGTTCTCAAGTGGGTGGTGAATATAGAATGATTGCAGGATGATAGGATTGGAGACAGAAACATGATGTTTTCCATATACCTTAAATACATCCATAATTTGGATATCTCGATGGGGGAAGAGAAAGGGGATTTGGCTCGTCTGAGAAAATATTGTGTTAGGGAGGTTAGTGTTCAGGTGGCCATCAACATGTGACTTAAGGAGTGGGGGCGGCAACGATAGAAACTAAAGGTGTGGGAGAAAACCCTGTGGCTGATATATATGTGGGGGAAGTAATGGAAGCAATTTTTGTTAAATAAATATGGCATTGGCCTCTATTTTGTTTTGTTTTTTTGCATGGTTTCATAGGTAGGATAGTAGTTATTTTATTAAATTTGGGTATGTAGATCCAAAATGTGTAGACATAATGGTATAAATGTTGATAATTATCAGTAGACCAATAATTAACACTATTATGAAATTTCATTTTGTTGAGCTATACAAGGGATTCCAAATATAGAAAAACCTTATGGCATGCCTAGTCAAATGTGTGGTTAAGACAATCTTCTTCTACAATTGATCTGGTTTCCATTCTGGTAGGACAACTACCTTTTTTATACTCTATGTTTATTTCGTAATATAAGGATTCTATATTGACTTACAAAAAATAATAATAATAACAAAGCATAGTTATTAATGATTATTTTCCATTAGATATTAATATTTACATATGATAATAAAATACATGCAGTGCAAATGGTAGGATGAGCGGGTGGATTCACCATTGAGAATGTGATAAGAAAAGAAATGGAAGTGAGACAAAATTTGTGGAAATATATATGTGGAATGCCTCAACATATTTCGGCTGCAACCATCATGGAAAATTCCATAAGTGTAATGGTACATGCAAGACAATCTCTGCGAGAAGATATAAATAATTTTGCAAAAAATCTAATTTAACATAAATTCTAAGAACATGAAATGCCCCATGAATTTTAATCTGGTTTCATTCCTATCTATCTCTACTCTAACATGATGCATGAAAAATTAAATAATATCCAACTAATGAAATGTTGTTCATACAAAAGAGATATAATCTTTTTTGCATTTCGACACTAACACAATCCTACAATTCAATTAGAATCAAGAAGGATATAATATTAATAGTTCTATACGATAATAATATGGTTAGACACATTATTTTTGGAATCTTATGGCTTGATTTTTGGTTTGGAATAACATTGAAAAAGACAATCAAATTCCAAAATAAGCCCAAGACAAAAATTCCTACGACACAACAACATAAAAAAATTTCTACAATAATGAAACATAAAGTATCTAGTTTTTTGTTATTGTGTGGTCAGGTTGACAAGAGGATGAGGTGGCCGACATAATTCATCTAGAATCGACAAGGTGAAATAATTCCTCCAATGCCTAATGAACCTACAAAAACAACAAAAAATTAATAGTAGCAAGAAAACAATACAAAAACAATTTTTTTTATCTACAAACGAGGAATATAAATTACTTGGTTTTTTGTTGTTGTGCGGTCATGTTGACAAGAGGAAGAGGAGCCTGACATAAATCCTCCAACATCGACAAGGTGCAAGAATTCCTATGGCATCCAAAAATCCTTCAAAAACCAAAATAAAATCAATAGTTGCAAGGAAACAATCCGAAAAACATCAAATAACTACCAAAAGTTTTGAAGTTGAACCATAAAAAATTCCTCCATCACAAAAACAGAAATGTAGACCTACCGCAATAGTTCCAAAACACAATGCGGACTAACAACAATGCTGAAACGACAGTGTCGAAAAAAATATCAAATAAAAAAAGTGTGAAAAATATGAAATGGGCTCATGGCCCACACACACACACACACACACACACACACACACACACACATATATATAAAGTTTTTAGACTGAAAAACTTGTTTGGCCAAAAAAACTAGTCGTTGGATTTCCTCCCACTAGCCAAAAATCGTTGCACGATTATCATTAATTTAAATGGAATTTTTTTTGGTCGAAAGTTAAATTTAAATGTCAGTTTGAAAAAATACTAGTTCGACAAAAATATATTAAATATTTTGGCTGAAAAATAGTTTATTTCAGCTGAAAAATTACAATGATGATTTTTTCATGAGAAATTATCACAAAAAGTGTAACCCAACGTCACATTTCGACCCTCTTAGTTTCCCAACATGCACGAAGTGAATTCAAAAAATCTAACCATAATTGCATGTTTTCTCTCCCTTTATAAATATCCTAGCCTATATCTCATCTCACATTCATATTTATCTTTTGCACTCTGCACATTTTTGAAGCACAAAGAGAATTGTTTCACCCTTGATTGTAAATGTGCCATTTCTGAGGGGAATTTCTCAACTGCCACTTTTTCTCTTGCAAGTGTTGCTTTTTATTTTTATTTCTCTTACACTTGTCATTTTTTCTTACTTTATCCTTTGTAGGGATCACTTTCCCTTATTTTCATTCATGCATGTGTTGCTTGTGTTTTCTTTTGTTTCCGCATGTGTCGCTTTAACTATTGCATGTGTCACTTTCACTTGTTTTCACATACGCTAAGAACACCTTGGCACACCATTTAGAGTCAGCTCTAGCACACTTTCTTGCACTAGTTGATGTTATTTATCATTAGAACATGTGTTGGACACATTTTTATGGCATAACACACCTTTTGATTGTAGTGCGACACTTGTGTCCTAAAGGTGCATTTTAAGTATCACACTTGGAGATAAGTGTTGTTTTACTATCGCTTCATTGTATGCATAATGTTTTTGGGTACTATGTATCTTATTATAATGTGCTTGGTCGTATATGTGTGTATGATTATCTTCAAGGTATGTTATATTATCTTACTCTCTTGTCTCATTGATCTCACACTTTGTAAATTTTGGAGTTCTTCGCCATCCTCACATTTTGCACAACTCATGAACACGCTCAACTTTTACCCAAGTGATGAGCGCATTGTGAATTTCTAAGCCTTAGTGATGAGACACTTACCTCCTAGACCTGCACATTTTTCCCATCTAGAGGACATCCTCCTTCAACAATGCATTGATAAACCTTATAACATAGTCACTCAAACTTGTTTCATACACCTCCTCACTCTGTAGTCCTTGATCAAACTTGCCTAATATCGCACATTATGAAGTAGGATCATATTTGGATCTATGCAATTCTCAATTACATAAGCCCTTAATCATCCTCTTCAATAATTTTTCATTACATAGTGAGAGTGCTCAAGTATGTCACTCATGTCTCTTACACTTTATCTTTGTGCAATGTCTTGGCTAACCTTTCTCTCACTGTGCATTATGTAGTCTCATTGGATAATAGGGATATCCTACATCCCTTGTAGTGCTCAACTATGCAATACATGGATCCTCTTCCTCAAGCACTACACATTGCACCTTCATAATGCCTAAGCTTGCTATCCTTGCCTCCTCAACTTTACCAATGTGAAATCCATGACTTACAAATCCCTTGCCACTACACATTGTGTAATCACGGTGTCTATACCCTCACTCCCTACCTCTTGAATTTGTGCTCTTCACCCAAGAATTCCTTTGTCTCTCTCCATTGTTCAATGTCCCATCACAGACATCACCTAGCATAATAAAACAAAGATAACATAGGTGATTTTGGGACTAATATTGTCTTGTCATGAGTGAACTTCATTTTTAGGTGCTATCACCCTATCATGGCAAGATTATTCTCAAGGACGTTAGCAAGAATAGGTTAAAAGAAGGAAAATTTTGGAGACAAGACACAAAGATGCTATCATGCAGGAGTAAAGAAATATTGGACTATGATAGAGAGATGGAAACTCATTAAAGGATCCAATACTTATCCATACAATTTTTAGGGTGAATATGAAGTACAAGTCAAATATATCATGAAGAACTGAAGACATAGAATCAAAGAGAAGAAATTGGCATTGATACATTACAATTGATCTGAAAATGGAAGGTACTTGAAAAGGGTGCAAGGTATCCATTTTCATTTATGTAAATGAGTGCAAAAATACTCTAAGTTTAAATCTGAAAATGTGAGAACTTCATATTTCTAATACAGAGATAGACTGTAGGGGCATTTACCGGATATTTCACCTTTCAAAGAAAGGATGAATCCAGAGGCTACCTGGCCCTCTTACAGACTCTGCCTAAAGAAATAATAGAAGTAAACACTCAGATTTAGTTAAAATGATCTTGCTTTAAACTTGACGTTATGCGGAAATTTAGCTTGCAAATGGTGTATGTCTTTTCACAGTTTATGTAACTTAAGTGTAATTGTTTTTTTTGCTGAAACTTAATCATGGATATCAGCAACAATATTCAGCAATATAATATCAAAACACAACAGAAATATGATATAGGAGTTCACCCCAACTCTTGGGCTACATCTCCTGGATCAAGCCTCCCAAAATGGGCTTGTCCTCTTGTATTAGAAGCTCTCAAATGCAATAAAAGATTATAAGTGTCTCAATAGACAAATATGAATATATAAAATGATTCAGAAGGCAGGAAAAAGCTAATAATGCCTTTTCAAATTCACTAAACAGTGAAAGATTACCATAAACAGTGATTTCTTCATCAATGTCCTGCTGGTGCTTTGAACTTCTCTGCAACTTTTTGGGCTGTAGAAGTCCTTAAATTCCTCTGAAACCTCTTCCAATGGCTTCATAAGGTCTAAATTATCTGAAATAGAGATTTTTTTCACCTCCAACTGATAACCACAACTCCAAATAGCTCCAAACCCAAAATGGCCCTAGTGGCCCTGAAAACTCTCCTAAGGGTTTTCGGCCTCTAAAAATATTCAAACAGAGCTAATACCTGTTCCAATGGCTCTGGAATGAAGGAAATAGTCTAAAATGACTTTTGGTTCACCAAAAAAGGTTACCCACAGCTCAACCAAACTCAAAACCCAAAATGGCCCTAGTGGCTCAAAAAGCTTCTCCGAAGCTAAACAGGTCGAAAATGAGCTCCAATGGCTCTGAAACCTGTGCCATTGAGTCCAAAAGTATGATAAAATATGAAATAAAAAAAAAATTCGTTCAAAAAGGTTGAGTAATGAGAAATTTATGACCAAAACAACTTTGCCCCAATTTCCTCCACTAAATGTGGGGCAACTGCCAGTTAACTCCACTAAAAGTGGAAGTCCACCTAAATTTGGGAGCGCCTCCAGAATCTCCGCCATATTAAACTCCACTTAAATGAAGATTAATTAAATATTAAACTTGAGATTAGGCTCCTTAAGCGCTCTTAATCATTAAGCTCCCACACTGGTCATATGATGAGGTTCCATGGGAGGAGGGTTGGCCCCTCCGTGCTTCGTCGGACCCACTCCACTAAAAGTGAAATAACTTCTTCATACGGTGTCCATTTTTCGAACCATTTGCGGCACCGAAATCAAGAAGATGAGACCTATGCAACCATCTTGGTTTCAATCAATTTTGAGAAATTTCATTTTTGAGCTTTTTCCCAAGCTCAGATTTGAGCTCCTGATCAACAATGAAGTCTTATGTCACAACTTCCAAATTATGGCTTCTCAAAGTGTCATAAAAAAAGTCTTATGTTTTCATGATATTCTCCACAATTTTTGGAATGTAATTTTGTATTTCCAAAAATGAGAAAATTTAAAATGTGTGGAAGCCCAAGGGTCACACATGGAATGTGGAAAGTCACTAGGAATTCATAGAGTCATGAGGGAATTCAAGAGTCACATGGGATGTTTAGAGCCACCCCATTTGTTATAAATAAACCCTCATAGCTCAAGAAAATTACTTTTTACCTTGTATTCTCTATCTTGGCATAGGAGAGAAGACCATTCTTTGGAGGAGAAAGTAGTGACTTAAATTTCCACTATTGGAGCTAGTGTTGAATCATTGTAATTATGTATCTTGTAACTTTCACTTAATATATGAAGCTCTCAAAGTTGGCGCACTTTCATGCATATATCGTGGATTTTGTAAGACTATTATTTTAATGTTTGTGGTATATGTTTATATTCACACATACTGAAGAAAATGAACTATTTCGTTGGCTTTGGTATATATCTTGTTGAATGTGCAATGTTACTTGATTTTATAATCATTGTTACCTTATGAACTATTTGGCAAGTTAATTAATGATTCTTCCTATGCTCATGTGTGTATTTGTTAGTATAGTACTATTAATTTTCTTCCAAAGGCTCACTCTCTTTTTTATCTTCCATTAAAGTACCTTATATACATTGCAATTGTATGCTTCACAATGTCAACCTAGTTGCTTGTTTCAAAGTTTATGTGCATACTCTCTTATGTTTTTTGTTTCAGCCAAAGAAAAACTTTAAGTTATAGCGGCAGGGCCTATTATCCAGATGGGGATCCTATCCCAAATAGTGTGAGGCCTAATTGGGACTTCATACCGTGGAGACCCTCTACTGTCAAAAGCATCCAACATCGTCAATATATTTAGAACTAGAAGGAGGGCCATATGACAAGCTAAGCCGATTGAGTTTGTTTTGAATCTTCACCTTGAAATGGATCAGTCCCAAATCTTAATCATGTGATGTTTTTCTAAAAGAATGAACCTTAACATCCCCACATAAATTAGTCATAACTTTTTGCAATTTAAGTTTGAAGGAAAGAGTGAACTAACTTTCCTTGGACATATGATTTAGTTTCTTCATTTTTGTCTTTCTAATGGAATTCATTGTAAGGATGTTCAAAGTAGGTTTTTCATCCTCCCACTTGAAGGTCATGTCAAACAATGGTGTCATACATTAACAGTCGCTTCTGTTCATTCATTTGAACAACTTGTTTAGGAGATTCATGAAGCTTTTGATAGGTACAATTATCAAGATGTATATAAAATGATCAATCGACATATAATGAAACTTGATGAACCAAATATTTTTTTGATATACTTCTTCATCTTTGCTATGAATTTTCTATGGAAAATGTGGATTGGGATTTCATGGCTGAAAGTCTTAGAATTTTGATAAAGTATCTTTGAAAAAATTTGAATATGAATTCTTTGTTGATAATGGGACATCTTAGAATGATAGTAATATTCAAATCACACATCAAAATAGTCTCATCCCAAATCTTGTTTTTCTAACTTTTCTTAGTCACACGACACCTCAAATTTTAGAGGAGGAATTTTCTACCCCTTTTGTCCCTTATCCTCCTCCCTTTTAATTTCCCAACAAGGTAGTCTCTAGTGCTACTGTTGAAGTTGGGAAATCTAAAAATAAATTTTTTGATCCAATTACCCACCTTCATTTTCTTCCCGAGGTCAATACCTTATCCAGGAAAACTTTAAATGTTCTAACAAATCCATGCAGCTTGAGGTGAAGTTTGATCCCTTGATCCCTGTTACACATCCTTTTGTCACCATGACACTTGATGGTTAAAATGGATCTCTCTCCATCTGTAAACATGTTTCAGTGCACTCCATTGCATGTCAAACATCTATATTCCTTGAACAAATCATGGATTTTTGGTAAAATGGCCTTTTGACCTATTTAGAATGACTTGTGCACTTTTCCTAGTCATTTTTTGTGCATGCGTAGTTTCTGCCATTGAAACCTATGCAAACTATGCTTTGTCTTCCATTACAGACTGTGCACATGACTTAATGAAAAGAAAAAATAAAAAGTAAGTTCTAGAAGCCTTGTTGGGCGAATATATCCCAACTAGAAGCTTATTGTTCATATCTATTTGAGATAAACCCCTATGAACATGGAGATAACTCCCTTGGTTCAAAGAACCCTAATCCCATTATTAATGAATCTAATCCCTCTTTTGTGGATCTGAAACCTCATTTATTTGTCTTATAAATTGAGTAGTGGCTAGAGGGTTAGGGTATTTCACAAAATTCAGTCTTATGTTGGTTATTTTGGATTGGGAAACTTATCATCCAAGGAGAGTATTTGAGGCATTTGGGAGGAACCTCATGACATCAAGGCATGGTTGTAAGGATCTTCTTTTATCTTTGAAGTAATACATTTGAATCCTTTTTCTCATTGTGTCATCTCATTGAAATAATGAATGGTTTATGCTATTTATGTATTCATTAAGGTAATTTCAATTTCTAATATCCTTGATCATTAGATTAAGCTTGTTTTGAATCATTATATTTCATATTCATTTAATCCCTTTTGTGTTTGTGTTTGTAGGTCTCATCAAAGCATTGAGGAGCTACATCAGGAACAAATAGTGATCTTCATCAAGAATTTCACAAATAGGTAAGAGTACCACTCTCCTTCTCATATTTTAAAGATTTAAATGAAGTTATCTTAGGGAAAGAATTATTCTTTTGTTTGTTTGTTTCTAGTTTTCCTTTAGGAATCTAGCCATATTTCTTCTATCTGCAGAAGGGATTTTTCCGCATAAAAAATTGGCAACTCTATTGGGGAACATCTTAGTTCTCTTATTTTTCCTTGGTTTTTCTTTCCAATCTTTCTTGTTTGATTGCATCTGAATATTTGAAAATTTATGACCTTTTAGATCTTTGGGTTGATAAGCCTTGATTTTACCTTATTTTTAAATTTTCCTTGACCTGCGTGGTTTTTTTTGAACAACAGAGTGCATATTTTTGCAGTTTTATCTCAGCAACAGTGCACATGCATACTGGACTTAGTTATCCACCTGCGCAACCCTTTGAATTTTTTGAAAAAATAATCTTTCTTCTTATCGGAGTCTAGTTTTTAATTTCTGAATGGTCATTTTGCTTGTTTTAATATTCATAAACTTTTTGTGAATTTGTTTGAGAGCCATAGTGAATCCTTTTTGGGAATTCATCATGTTCACATTTTTAGTAGGGTTTTATCTGATATGTTTGTTGATTCATCAAAAAAGGATAGGTTGTTTTTTGAAATCACTATTTCCTTGTCTTTTTTCTATCAAATACACGAGAATTTTTATTAATATTACTTGTTTGAGAAAAATAATTTTCTTATTTGTGAAGGATCTTCTAGATTAGTGAAGTTAGTGTTTTCTCAAAGAAATATTGTTTTTATGAAAATTTATTATGTTTTTTGAATATCAAAAGAGAATTATTCCTTTTTTCAATTTGAATTGTTCATAATTACATTCGTAGGCATCATTAATTAGAAGCATTCATTACAAAATTTTATTTCTAAGAGTTTTATTGGTTTTTCCATAAAATTTGAAGAATTTTAAGTGATTGTTTGTTAAAGAGATTTTGTATCTTTTTTTGACTTAAGAGAATTGAAATTTTCATTTAGTTTTTGCAACTGAATAGTTTTCAAAGTGAAGTTGGAATTTCATGAAAAATAACATTTTGATATTTTGAGTTTTTCATTCCTTTTTGAAGATTAAAGAACCTCTCACTTTCCCTTAACTAGGAATTCATCGAAAGAAAAAGAATGCAATTTAATTTTTGAATGAATTAGAGTATTTGGAGTTGGTAAAAATATCATCAGTTTCACCTCCATATCTCTCTGAGTAAGTAACATCCAAACAAAAAAACGTTAATTAAAATAAATCTAGAAATTTTTACATTTTTAGGGCTCATTCCACCAACATAGATCAGATTAGTTCTTCGGAGTAGGGAAGTGAGTAAACTTTCCAAAGCTATAAACAAACAATAGAATATTGCGGTAGGGATTAAATCTAGTTATTACAGTTTTTCTATGGGAAGGTCTTCTTACACAAGAGTTAAGCACGAGGTCATATCGGACCCGATGAAGAAATCGTACCTGCTTCATTGATTATGGTAAAATATTTGCATGCATTACAAATGGTGTCGAAAGGTAATTGGGGTCACTTGTTAGTAAACATCAGATTTACCATGTCGAGGAGATTTCAAGGGGATTGAGCTTAGTTACTCTGCCCTTGTGTGTACATCGGACCTATGACTGTCCCCCCAGGTTAAATTGTGATAGTTGGTAACCTTAGTGACCATAATCGTAGGGATTTTTCCCGAAGTGACTGTAGAGGGAAGTTCTCTACTGTACCTAGAACAGACATTGACTAGACTCACTTGGAATTTTTGGAGGGTAATATTAACTCAAGATGGCATAAGTGGAGTTACTTACACCCAAATAATTCATTAAGAAAGTTGTATGGGTAACTAGTTCCATCCACTATATTTTCGCATTGATTTTTGCAAGGTTGGATTTCATCACCAACTAGTGATTTTGCTGTGAAAAAAATATTTCAGTGGTTTGACTCCTAGATTTGCTAGCACGTGTTAATTTTTTTGTTTTTACTTTTTAGAGGCTTTAGGTGTTATTTCTTGACATTTTGTGATTTATTAATTAAAATTAATCCTAGTTGAAATACCAAGACACCCACGGAGAATGCAGGGTAAACGCCCTGAGCATACACCGAGTCAATTAGAGAAAAATAAGGGTAAAAGGAAAAAATCAATAGGATCTGGGTCTTCAGATCAACCTGAAATGTCTATTGTGGTACAATCTAAATATGAAGTAAATCAACCTCATGTATTTGAAACAGACTTAGAACAAACTTAAGCAGTAATTAATAAAACCATTATAATAGAATCTGTCACTAGTGAAGCCTCAGATACACAGTAAACTGAGCCATAAATTTCTTAACCTAAGTTTGATGTTTCAGAACCTGAGTCTCTTTCAAATGTCATAGCCCCTACTCCTACTCCACATTCACTCAAAGTAAAAATTACTATTACCGAGAATATTCCTCCTGCTCTCATTAGTCTCAAAGATATTACTGAAGACGACGAAGAAGAAACTCCCAGTAGTCCATTTTTTATGGTGAGTAGACCTTTCCTCTATACCTTCCAATTTCTCCTTTTTGGCCGTAGGATTGGTACCTTACACCTTTTGAATTTTCATATTCATATATTTATGGTCATCCACGTCACCACATTCCTTTTTACTCTTTTCCCATAAATAATATGTTAGAAGTGGATTCTAGAAGTATGTCCACTGATACATCCATGTTTTAGAGTTCTCCAGAAACATTTTTATATGGCAGTCCTTCAGTTCCTCATATATATTAGTCACTTACTTGGAAATTTTCAAGAGCCCCTCCTCCTCCTCAAATTTCTACTATGTCAAATATTTTATCAAATTCTACTGCCCAAGACTTGACCTCGGACCAATACATTCATATGATTTATGGCGGTGTAGGTAATCCTCAACTTAACCAAACAAGTGGTTATAATACTCCTGGGGGAAAACAACCTCCACATGGAGGGAAAACAATTTTTGGTTCATATCCTACAGTTGCAGACCTATAATGCAGTCTATACTTCAAATTCCTTTGGGAAATCTTGACATAGGAACTTTGCAAAAAAAATTTCAAAGCCAACCTTTTAAGGGCCCATTCTTTCAAGGTCAACCTTTTCAAGGCTAGCCTTATCAGAGTCGGTTCTTTCAAGGCCAGCCTTTGCAAGGAAAACCCTTTTAGGGGAAATATCAACTGGGACAGATGGGACCAAATCTGAATTTCCAGAGTTAGCCATACCCTAGTCATACGTTTCAGATACCGTCTCAACCTCAATTTGGTATAGCTAACTCTGGTTATCTTGGAGGCATGCAAATCCAAACTTCTCAGGTCATTCTAGGATATCCTCGATATCCTCCTCCAGGTACCAGAATTATCTCGTTGGGTTAGTAATTTCCACAACAATATTCGAACCAACAGTTACTATTTATTGCAACCTTGGATTTACCATATTTGTCTCAACTTACAAATGATCCGATTTACTATTTTAATTTTTTGCCGACAATTCCCACCAAGTTGCCCAGTGATATTCTAAAATTTGAAGGTAAACAAGGACAAGACCCTTTAAACCATGTCATGAAGCCTTATCTTTGGTGCACATCCAATTCATTAATCGATTATTCCATTCGATTACAACTTTTTCAATGAACCTTAACTGGTTTAGCCGCGAAATGGTACATTGAATTACCATGAGCTTCTTTTCACAATTTCAATGCCTTAGACACTACTTTCTTGACCCATTTTTAGCTACCCATCCATTACGATATTGTACAAAATTTTAACCTCATTATAACATAATTCATCTACCTATATTTCTGATCATACCCGTGCATGGAGACATAGACGTTGTTTGGTTAAAGTTTTCATTCCAGATTAGATTTTGGCTTAATGGGTTACCAAGTCTTTACTTCCAGTAATTACTGAAGATGTGGCCAAGGGAGGTGTTGTAACAGAAGAACAATTTATCACTTGTGCCCAATATTTGGGCCTAGTTTACATGGAATCTCTCAATTTGTATGACAAAATTCCAGATTTGCCTTGCCCTGGTCAAATAACAACAACTCCTTTCGTCTCTCGTGCTGTAAAAACTGTAGTCGGTTTTTTTAGTGCATCTAAGAGTAAAAAGAAACATTCCAAAGATAATACTCTGATTATAACTTTACTGGATTCACCTAAAGGAAATTATTCTCCAAAAAATACTTCTGAGATTAACGCTATAGATTCAACTACCAGTAAAATAAATAGACCAGAGGTAAAAAGAAGGGGAAGGGTAAATAGAAACTGAATAATTCCTTGAAAGAGAAAGCTGATAAAACCAAACCATCTAATGAGAAGAAGAAACATCGTTATCCTTGTTTAATATTTGATGAAGATCATTACACCAAGGAATGCCCTCATCGTGTTTAGGTAGCTAAATTTGTCAAAGGTTCACCCACCCTTGTTGTTTTGAATGATCCATTTCCTTATCAAGACAGTAAGATGCTCTCTCAAAATGCTTCTTCTTCCATCTCATCAAAAAATATTATGACAATGGATTCTCAAGTTATGGTTTCTATGGGATCTCAAGATTACAGATCTAAGGGTACTGCAAATGGAAATGACGATGGTTCACCTGGTCAAGCTTCCACATCAATTCCTCCTCCTTTTGAACCATTACAGATCGAGAAACCTAGTTCTAAAATGGTTAGTCGACCACCTCCTAAAGGTGTTCTTCGAAAGTTAGATTTCAATCCACATGTGTGAGTTGCCCAGAATTACAACATTGTTGAAGATTTGGCTACGTCACCTTCAACAATGTCAGCCTTTGAAGTGTTGCAGAATTTTCCAGCACAAAGGAAATTAATTTTGTCGGTTATAGGAGCTATTGTCCCTTAGGATTCTAATCTAAATATCTTTGATATAGATAATTTTGTACCTTGACTTCTGCATAATTTGGGATTCCAAATACCATTTTTCATTAAAACCAAATGGGTTTTTCACACAGTAATTGATGAAGGAGTGGCTACGTGTATTATGTATATTTCTTGTTGGAAATCCCTTGGCTCTCCAATGATCAATCAATCCCCAGTGACTTTGAAAGCCTTCGATGGAAGAGGTTTTCACCCATATGGGATTCTTAATGATCTACTTATACAGATATAAGGTAAAAGAATTGTGGTTGAAGTTGAGGTTGTTGATGCTCACCCTAACTATAGCCTTTTATAGGGAAAAAGTTGGACTTATTTTATGTCAGTTGTAGTCTCGTCATATTTTTGAATGACAATGTTTCCCCACAAAGGGAGTGTTGGCCGGATAAATCGTTCTTGCGGACAAGACCGATCTCCCTAGTGTCAGAAGACAATCTAGCAACAAACAAACAACTAAGTTTGTCTTTCTCTAAATATATTTGTTTTAAAAATAAATGTTATAAAGGTGTCAATCCTACCTTAGATCCAAATGCTTATTTGCGGTCGTAGTGCTTCTGTCGTATCAATAATCCTTCGTCGCAACAAGAGATCTTTTTGCGACGAAGGATTATTGATACGACGGAAGCACTACGACCGCAAACAAGCATTTGGATCTAAGGTAGGATCGACACCTTTATAACATTTATTTGTAAAACAAATATATTTAGAGAAAGACAAACTTAGTTGTTCGTTTGTTGCTAGATTGTCTTCTAACACTAGGGAGATCGGTCTTGTCCGCAAGAACGATTTATCCGGCCAACAAATTGGCGACTCCACTGGGGAAACAACTTGTTGTTTTTTGGTTCTCTTTTATTTTGATTTGAGGAAAAGTTTTTCCTGGTTTTTGATTGATGGATATCTGCCTGGGTAGCTTATTTTTTCTCTGTTTTTGAAAATTTTGAAATATTTTACGTTTTTCTTGAACTTTTTTGGGGACCGCACTTTTTTCTTTTGAACAGTGCGGGCAGTTTCACACTTTCGTTAAGTAAACAGTGCGGGACCGCACCTGTTACTTCTGGGAGCCTGCGGACCTTGTTAAATTTTTTGAAAAACTTCAGATTTATTTTTTCTAGTTTAGTTTAGATTTAATTCAGGATTCTTAGCATCTACCCAGATCTGTATTTTTCTGTCAAAAATCTCTTGTTTATGAGTTTCTTTCAACAAATTCTTCATCTCATCAATCTCCGTTAATTGGGTGTTTTGAGTCTCTTTTTTGAGAAATACTTAATTTGATTTCCTTTGGTCATTACTTGGAGGTTTGTCTCAGTCTTTTCACAATTTTCCATCTTTTTGATTTTTTTTTTGGCTAAATTGTGTATGAGTGTTAATCGCCTTTGAGTGTTTTTTGATCTTTGGAACTCTCCCCCAATTTTCTTGACTTGCACTTGATTGGTTCTTAGATCACATTAGAATCATCTTATGTTTGAGAATTCTCTTGCATAGATCACATTTGCATAATTAGAATTCTCATTTTCGCATTATGAATGAAAATGTGCATAGATTACATTTACATACTTTTCAAGTGAATTATGCATAGATTACAACTGCATAGTTTACATTCTGGAAAAATTTATCGTAGATTTAGATCAATTTCTTTGATTTGAGTTTACATGTTTTTATGCTTGTTTTAAAAACATAAAAATGAAAATTGGAATTGATTAGCATTATTTTTTCTTGATGAAATTATTGCATTAGAGAATTGGTTATATTTTCTCTTATTTATCAATTTTTTGCATTGTTTGGAAGTGAATGGAAACTCTCTCCTTACTTTAGTTAGGATTCATCGAATTGAAAGATTACATTATCATATTCGATTGCATTCAGTTTTGGTTCGGGTCATAACACCATTGGTTTCATATCCATTTACCATTTTGAGTAATAACAGCCTAAATAACACAGCGCTTAATAAAATTCATCTAGTAATTTTTACATTTCTAGGGCTCTTATCACCAATATAGCTTAGGCTAGTGTCTTGGAATAGGTTTTAGTTAACTCTCCAAGACAGTAAAACAAATAGTAGATAAATCTTGCGGTAGGAAATAAATCCAATTGTAATTGGTACAATCTGGGAAGCTTCTTTTAAAGAAGTCAATCATGAGATCATGTCCGAACCTTTGAAACAATCAATTCTGTTTCATTGGGGATGATAGAAGATTTTGCACGCATTACAAACAGTAAACCTCGGATTAACCATTGTCGAGGAGCCTGGGGTCACTTGTCGGTAAACCTCAGATTAACCATGTCGAGGAACCTTCAAGGGGATTGAGCTTTGTTACTCTGCCCTTGCGCGTGGGATCGGATCGTAGACTGCTCTGGTTGTATTTGTTATCGTTGGTAACCTTAGTGTCCATAAGCTTAAGATTATTTCCTAAGGTGACGGTGAAAGAAAGATCTCACTGCATCTTTTCGTACGGCCGACTAGACTCACTTGGACTCGGGGCTCCCGTTCCACACGAGATGGTTTTGTGAAGAAACTTGTGCCGGTCTGTTTCATTAAGCAGGTTGTCGGGGTAACTGTTCCAACCGCCCTTTCTGTATTAAATTCTACGATGTTGGATTTCATCACCAACTAGTGTTTTTAGTACGGGAAGTTACTATTTGTGTGTGGTTTGACTCCTAGATTTGATAGCGCGTGTTAATTTTTTTGTTTTTACTTTTAGAGACCATAGGTGTGAATTGTGAATTTTTAGGTGTAAATTGTGAATTGTTAATTTTAGTTTTAAATTGTTAATAAAATTCACTGAAGTTGAATATAATGGCAACTGTTCCGGAATTTGCCAACCAAGGAAACCCTCTTAACGAGAATCCTAGTACTTTTCCTTACTTTGGAAAAGTTGGTCCTCCTTATATGGCTACATTGTCATTACCTGGATTTACAATAGGTTTACCGATATGGTTATTTTCAACTTCGTTGGCCCCGATATGGTTATTCCAAAGCTTTGGGTTCGCCTCAGCTTGTGCCTATTACGCAGAATCTAAAAGATTTTAACAGAACCATTAGTGAACCTTTAGGGATCCTTCCTAATTTTTCTATAACTTTGGAAGTTAAAACTGTCTGTATTTATCTTATGGTAGTTCGAGGTCCCTTGGAATTCATTTACTCCTTGGGCGAGACTATGTTTATGCAATGAAAGCTGTCGTATCGACACTCTTTCGCGTGATGTCTTTCCCTCACAATGGGAATATTGTGGCTGTAGACCAGCTTTCATTCCCTAGTCTTGTTTCTACTACCAATAATATGACACCCCTAAATGTTTCTGATTCTAAAGTAGTATCTACCCCGCCACAGGTTAATTATGTGGCAACTAGTCCCATGTTTTCAATTATCGATGTAAGTGAGCCTCTCACTGTAAGCTCATCTTCTTTTGATTTAGATCCGGTAATTGACATGGAAAACTCTATGGGATTATTTGAACGTGATGTTCTTATCCCTTTTGAGTCCCTTGACATGTGTTCCTTCCAGAGAACTATTCTTCCTTCTGATGAATACTTCTTGGAAGCCATGATCAAGGTGTGTCCATTGACATGTGTTTCTTCCAGTTGGAAGCCATGATCAAGCTGTTGAAGATAGTTCCTTTTACTGTGTCAACCTTGTTAAAAAATGAATCAGTGGTTCGAGGATAGTTCCTTGTACTGTGTCAACCTCGTTAAAAAATGAATCAGTGGTCCGAGGATAGTTCCTTGCACTGTGTCAACCTCGTTAAAAAATGAATCAGTGAGTCCGAGGATAGTTCCTTTTACTGTGTCAACCTCGTTAAAAAATGAATCAGTGAGTTTGAGGATAGTTCCTGTTACTGTGTCAACCTCTTTAAAAAAAATGAAACATGTCTTTGAGGATAGTTCCTTTTACTGTGTGAACCTCGTTAAAAAATGAATCAGTCGGCGATGAGGACAGTTCTTTTCCTGTGTCAACCTCATTAAAAAATGAATCAGTAGATAGATTGTAGAGAGTAGATTAATAGATTAGAAATAAGTAGTTTATGAGGATGGTTCCTGTTACTGAGTCAACCTCATTAAAAAATAAATTAGGTATGAGGACAGTTCTTTTCCTGTGTCAACCTCGTTAAAAAATGAATCAGTTGGTTAGAGGATAGTTCTTGTTACTGAGTCAACCTCATTAAAAAATGAATTAGGTATGAGGACAGTTCTTTTCCTGTGTCAACCTCATTAAAAAATGAATCAGTAGGTTATATAGGTAGATTGTAGAAAGTAGATATGAGGATAGTTTCTTTTATTGTGTCAACCCCGTTAAAAAATGAAACATTCAGGTGAGGAAAGTTCCTTTTACTGTGTCAACCTCGTTAAAAAATGAAACATGTTGCCTTGAGCATAGTTCTTTTCCTGCGTCAAGCTCGTTAAAATTTAACAGTAATGCACTCTAGTAGTTACGCTTAGGGGGCATCAAGCATAGTTTTCTCTCTGTTTCAAGCTTGTGTAAAAATGAAACCACTCTGAAGCATAGTTTCTCTCTGTTTCAAGCTTCTGTAAAAATGAAACCTATCTCGAGTCGATTTCAGTTATTTTCAAGACTCGTGAAACTCATGAAAATCCCTAGATTATTTTGCTATCCTTCATTCTCGTAAAAAACATGAAAATGCTGAGTTCTTTCCGTCTTTTCCTGCTCGTAAATTAAATTGAAAGTCGGCCACAGGAGTACATTTTTATCCCTTTTTCGAACTCGTTAAAACTTACGAAAAAGTGAAAACCATGAGTACATTTTTATCTCTTTTTCGAACTCGTTAAAACTTACAGAAAAAGCGAAACTTGGAGTCCTCTTTTAAGCCCTTTTCAGACTCTCTAAACATGAAAAGATTTCCGAGCACTTGATTATTCGAACTCGTTAAAGTAAATGAATGATCGTCCTTTCAGTATAAGTTTACCCCTTTTCCAGACTGAAATGGACTATTTACGAAAAAGGTATACGTTGACTAATTACGGTCAATATAGTTCTCTCCCGCATTATTTTATCCTTTTTCGGGCTCGAGAGACTAAATTTACGAAAAAGTACACCCACGGAGTTTTCTTCTGACTCCCTAAAATTGAAAAACATCGAGTTTCTCCTATACTGGACTCGTTAAAATTTAACAGTAAAGGACTTGTTCAATTTTAAAAACAGGAACGGACCACTCCTTCTTAGGGTTAGAATTTTAAACTAAGTTTGACTCATCCGAAGGATGAGCTTATAAACAAGCAAATGTTATCCTCCTCAAGCTTGTCAAAAATAAAGAGGTACTTGCCAGAAATGGTGGGGGAAAAGAGAGAAAAAAAAACATATTTGTTACATCTTGATTATTCAGAAAACCGTTAACCACTCTTGAACACGACACTTTTTGTCCACCTGGGTTGGGAAATCCTTTGCCTAACAGTTAATCAAACCACATTGAAAGTCTTCAGCCGGTTTCTGGGTATTAGCTTTGGGTCAATTGTCACCAAGCCATCTGCAGTGTCGTTATGTGTTCAAGAGGACAATTCAAATAAACCATTCATCTGCAAAATATCTGTCATCCATTTTGACCATCCCTGAGTCAGTCCTTGCCAATATATTTTCAAAACTTGATCTATGATTTCGTGTTGTGGGCTTGCCTACGACGGATCACTTTCTATCGACGATAGCTCATTATCTAGGAAGTTGATCCAGAAATCATCAGTACCTTGAAATCTGCATGCCTCAATGGCAGGTTTCTCGCCTTCGACGATAGGTTGCATCATTGACCTTCGATCGAATGATTTCGTGACATGTTCGACTTCAGTTCATTCATTCACATTTCATGGATTGTACTGAGTACTTTGAAAACCATTGACATTACTGGTGGTTTCTCTCACACTTGTTAACAATTTACATTATTGACTGGTAATCAAGTGGTTTCTACCATGTTCGACTTCAACACATTTATTCACATGGATAGAATCGTACTAGTTCGAGATGCGGAAATCAAGACCCTAGATCTAGTTTCTAACATCCAGGCTGTGAGGAATTTTGTTATCATTCATACAGTAGACTATTTATAAACAGATGGCTGCGTCCATACTATGTCTACACATGTCTATACTGTGATGTATTCAAAATCATTCCTGTATCAGAACAATTTAAGTTAGTTCTAGTTAGTTTTGATCTGAGTATGGGAATGCCTACCTCAGCGATGATATGATTACATATATATATATTTTGCATTGAATGTTTTTACAGGTTCCGACTGGGGTGTCCACAGGATGATCCTTGAAATGATAAAGTACTTCACTCTTCATATATGACAGACTTCATCTTCATCTATTCCAGACTTTGCACTTTTGGGGGCAATCTGTTACACTAAAAAATGTCACCTTGAAATTCTGCTGACTGTATGAGCTCATTAAACACTCATACATGCCTCCTTTGCAAGTCTTACAACCTTAGTTCCTCATTCCAAGCCCTAAAAATGGAGGAAAAACCCTTAAAACTCAAAAAAACCTTGGGTACGCAGGTAACATTAAGCCTGCCTGCGTTCCTAGCTAGGGTACGCAGTTAATGTGAAGAGGAACTACGTTCTAGAATGCAATTTTCCAGTGTTATGCCTGCGGACTTCCTGTAAAGTCAAAAAAGCGTGAAATCAAAGTGAAAAAGTTGATTTTTGGTCAATTCTGGAAGGTTCTAGATGAGATTTTTTGGGGATGAGTACGCTTTAGTAAGGTGCATGTATCCCACACCTTAAGGAACTAATCCATTGATGTGAGGAGCCTATCCCTTTGAAAGAGGATTCTATCCATTTAAAGGTGGAATCCTCTATAAAAGGAGGCATTGGGTAGCCTCAAAGGGTTAAGTAAGAAAAAGATAAGAAAACTAATGGAGGATTGAAGAAGTTAAGTTAAGATTTTTGAGTTGAAGTGCTATTGAGATTTAGACTTCTTTCTGCTGATCTTTTGAGAGGAAAGATCACATACCTCTTTGTGCTCCTGGAGGAAGAGTGCAAAACTTATCAAAGTAGAGGAGACTCCTGCTTCGGACCCTGGGAAGGCCTTTCGAACATCAAGGCTAAGGTTGTAAGGTTCATACCGTATATTTTAAAAGATTAATACAATCAAGTTGTTTTCTCAATAAATTGTCGTTCGATTGTTTATTTCAATAAGCTGTCGTTTGATTGGTTATTTCATAGATTCCTTGATCACTATGATAGGTATGTTTTATAATTATTTGTTATACAGTTGCTATTGATATTTTCTTGTTTGTGATTGCAGATCAACGAAAGATGATACTTTCTTGCGACAAAAGAGCTCTTGTTGCGACGAAGGATTATTGATACAACGGAAGCACTACGACCGCAAGTAAGCATTTTGATCTAAGGTAGGATTGACACCTTTATAACATTTATTTGTAAAACGAATATATCTAGAGAAAGACAAACTTAGTTGTTCGTTTGTTGCTAGATTGTCTTCTGACACTAGGGATATCGGTCTTGTCCGCAAGAACGATTTATCAAACCAACGAATTAACCACTCTTGAACACGACACTTTTTGTCCACCTGGGTTGGGAAATCCTTTACCTAAGAGTTAATCAAACCATTGAAAGTATTCAACCGATTTCTGGGTATTAGCTTTGGGTTAATTGTCACCAAACCATCTGCAGTGTCGTTATGTGTTCAAGAGGATAGTTCAAACAAACCATTCATCTGCAAAATATTTGTCATCCATTTTGACCATCCCTGAGTCAGTCCTTGCCGATATATTTCTTCAAAACTTCATCTATTATTTCGTGTTGTGGGCTTGCCTACAATGGATCACTTTCTATCGACGACAGCTCATTATCTAGGAAGTTGATCCAAAAATCGTCAGTACCTTGAAATCTGCATGCCTCAATGGCAGGTTTCTCGCCTTCGACGATAGGTTGCATCATTGACCTTCGATCGAATTTGTCGAAGTGAGATGTTCGACACCTTCAGCTCATTCATTCACATTTCATGGATTGTACTGAGTACTTTGAGAGCCATTGAAATTACTGGTGGTTACTCTCACACTTGTTAACAGTTTACATCATTGACTGGTAATCAAGTGGTTTCTACCATGTTCGACTTCGACACATTTATTCACATGGATAGAATGGTACTAGTTCGAGATACGGAAATCAAGACCCTGGATCTAGTTTCTACCATCCATGCTGCGAGGAATTTTGTTATCATTTATACAGTAAACTATTTATAAACAGATGGCTGCATCCATACTGTGTCTACCCATGTCTATGTTGTGATGTATTCAAAATCATTCCTGTATCAGAACGATTTAAGTTAGTTCTAGGTAGTTTTGATCTGAGTATGGGAATGCCTACCTCAGTGATGATATGTATCCATATATATATTCTGCATTGAATGTTTTTACAGGTTCCGATCGGGGTGTCCATAGGATGATCCTTGAAATGATAAAGTACTTCACTCTTCATATATGACAGACTTCATCTTCATCTATTCCAGACTTCGCACTTTAGGGGGCAATCTGTTACACTAAAAAATGTCACCCTGACATTCTGCTGACTGTATGAGCTCATTAACACTCATACTTACCTCCTCTGCAAGTCTTACAACCTTTGTTCCTCATTCCAAACCTTGAAAATCAGAGAAAAGTTCCTAAAAATGGAGGAAAAACCCTTAAAACTCAAAAAGCCTTGGGTACGCAGGTAACATGAAGCCTGCATGCGTTTTTGGCTAGGGTACGCAGGTAATGAGAAGAGAAACTGCGTTCTAGAACGCATTTTTCCAGTGTAATGCCTGGGGTACCCCTGTAAAGTCAAAAAAGCGCGAAATTAAACTGAAAACGTTGAATTTTGGTCAATTCTGGAAGGTTCTAGATGAGATTTTTTGGGGATGAGTACGCTTTAGTAAGGTGCATGTATCCCACACCTTAAGGAACTAATCCCTTGATGTGAGGAGCCTATCCCTTTGAAAGAGGATTCTATCCATTTAAAGGTGGAATCCTAACCTCCTCATCTTCTCTATAAAAGGAGGCATTGGGTAGCCTCAAAGGGTTAAGTAAGAAAAAGATAAGAAAACTAATGGAGGATTGAAGAAGTTAACTTAATATTTTTGAGTTGAAGTGCTGTTGAGATTTAGACTTCTTTCTGCTGAGCTTTTGAGAGGAAAGATCACATACCTCTTTGTGCTCCTGGAGGAAGAGTGCAAAACTTATCAAAGTAGAGAAGACTCCTGCTTCGGACCCCGGGAAGGCCTTTCGAACATCAAGGCTAAGGTTGTAAGGTTCTTATGTATATTTTAAGATTAATACAATCAAGTTCTGTTTTTCTCAATAAATTTTAGTTCGATTGTTTATTTCAATAAGCTGTCGTTTGATCGTTTATTTCATAGATTCCTTGATCACTATGATAGGTATGTTTTATGATTATTTGTTATACAGGTGATATTTGATATTTTCTTGTTTGTGATTGCAGATCAACGAAATATGATACTTTATTGCAACAAAAGAGCTCTTGTTGCGACGAAGGATTATTGATACGACGGAAGCACTACGACTGCAAATAAGCATTTGGATCTAAGGTAGGATCGACACCTTTATAACATTTATTTGTAAAAAAAATATATTTATAGAAAGACAAAATTAGTTGTTCGTTTGTTGCTAGATTGTCTTCTGACACTAGGGAGATCGGTCTTGTCCACAAGAACGATTTATCCGGCCAACAAATTAACCACTCTTGAACACGACACTTTTTGTCCACCTGGGTTGGGAAATCCTTTGCCTAACAGTTAATCAAACCACATTGAAAGTCTTCAGCGGGTTTCTGGGTATTAGCTTTGGGTCAATTGTCACCAAACCATCTGCAGTGTCGTTATGTGTTCAAGAGGACAGTTCAAATAAACCATTCATCTGCAAAATATTTGTCATCCATTTTGACCATCCCTGAGTCAGTCCTTGCCAATATATTTTCAAAACTTGATCTATGATTTCGTGTTGTGGGCTTGCCTACGACAGATCACTTTCTATCGACATCAGCACATTATCTAGGAAGTTGATCCAAAAATTGTCAGTACCTTGAAATCTGCATGCCTCAATGGCAGGTTTCTCGCCTTCAACGATAGGTTGCATCATTGACCTTCGATCGAATGATTCCGTGAGATGTTCAACTTCAGCTCATTCATTCACATTTCATGGATTGTACTAGGTACTTTGAGAACCATTGACATTACTGGTGGTTTCTCTCACACTTGTTAACAGTTCACATCATTGACTGGTAATCAAGTGGTTTCTACCATGTTCGACTTCAACACATTTATTCACATGGATAGAATCATACTAGTTCGAGATGCGGAAATCAAGACCCTGGATCTAGTTTCTACCATCCAGGCTGCGAGGAATTTTGTTATCATTCATACAGTAGACTATTTATAAATAGATGGCTACGTCCATACTGTGTCTACACATGTCTATACTGTGATGTATTCAAAATCATTCCTGTATCAGAACAATTTAAGTTAGTTCTAGTTAGTTTTGATCTGAGTATGGGAATGCCTACCTCAACGATGATATGATTACATATATATATTTTGCATTGAATGTTTTTACAGGTTCCGACTGGGGTGTCCACAGGATGATCCTTGAAATGATAAAGTACTTCACTCTTCATATATGACAGACTTCATCTTCATCTATTCCAGACTTCGCACTTTAGGGGGCAATCTGTTATACTAAAAAATTTCACCCTCACATTCTACTGACTGTATGAGCTCATTGACACTCATAATTACCTCCTCTGCAAGTCTTACAACCTTTGTTCCTCATTCCAAGCCCTGAAACTGGAGGAAAAACCCTTAAAACTCAAAAAATCCTTGGGTACGTAGTTAATATGAGACTTACCTGCGTTCCTGGCTAGGGTACGCAGGTAATGTGAAGAGGAACTGCGTTCTAGAATGCAATTTTCCAGTGTTATGCCTGCGGACTTCCTATAAAGTCAAAAAAGCGTGAAATCAAAGTGAAAAAGTTGATTTTTGGTCAATTCTGGAAGGTTCTAGATGAGATTTTTTGGGGATGAGTACGCTTTAGTAAGGTGCATCTATCCCACACCTTAAGGAACTAATCCCTTGATGTGAGAAGCCTATCCCTTTGAAGGAGGATTCTATCCCTTTAAAGGTGGAATCCTAACCTCCTCATCTGCTCTATAAAAGGAGGCATTGGGTAGCCTCAAAGGGTGAATTGTTAAGAAAACTAATGGAGGATTGAAGAAGTTAAGTTAAGATTTTTGAGTTGAAGTGCTGTTGAGATTTATACTTCTTTCTGCCGAGCTTTTGAGAGGAAAGATCACATACCTCTTTGTGCTCCTGGAGGAAGAGTGAAAAACTTATCAAAGTAGAGGAGACTCCTGCTTCGGACCCCGGGAAGGCCTTTCGAACATCAAGGCTAAGGTTGTAAGGTTCTTCTGTATATTTTAAGATTAATACAATCAAGTTCTATTTTTCTCAATAAATTGTCTTCGATTGTTTATTTCAATAAGCTGTCGTTTGATCGTTTATTTCATAGATTCCTTGATCACTATGATAGGTATGTTTTATGATTATTTGTTATACAGGTGCTATTTGATATTTTCTTGTTTGTGATTGCATATCAACGAAAGATGATACTTTCTTGCGACAAAAGAGCTCTTGTTGCGACGAAGGATTATTGATACGACGGAAGCACTACGACCGTAAATAAGCATTTGGATCTAAGGTAGGATCGACACCTTTATAACATTTATTTGTAAAACAAATATATTTAGAGAAAGACAAACTTAGTTGTTCGTTTGTTGCTAGATTTTCTTCTGACACTAGGGAGATCGGTCTTGTCCGCAAGAATGATTTTTCCCCAGTGGAGTTGCCAATTTGTTGGCCGGATAAATCGTTCTTGTGGACAAGACCGATCTCCCTAGTGTCAGAAGACAATCTAGCAACAAACGAACAACTAAGTTTGTCTTTCTCTAAATATATCTGTTTTGCAAATAAATGTTATAAAGGTGTCGATCCTACCTTAGATCCAAATGCTTATTTGCGGTCGTAGTGCTTCCGTCGTATCAATAATCATTCGTTGCAACAAGAGCTCTTTTGTCGTAAGAAAGTATCATCTTTCGTTGATCTGAAATCACAAATAAGAAAATATCAAATAGCACCTTTATAACAAATAATCATAAAACATACCTATCATAGTGATCAAGGAATCTATGAAATAAATGATCAAACGACAGCGTATTGAAATAAACAATCGAACGAAAATTTATTGAGAAAAACAGAACTTGATTGTATTAATCTTAAAATATACAGAAGAACCTTACAACCTTAGCCTTGATGTTCGAAAGGCCTTCCCGGTGTCCGAAGCAGGAGTCTCCTCTACTTTGATAAGTTTTGCACTCTTCCTGCAGGAGCACAAAGAGGTATGTGATATTTCCTCTCAAAAGCTCAGTAGAAAGAATTCTAAATCTCAACAGCACTTCAACTCAAAAATCTTAACTTAACTTCTTCAATCCTCCATTAATTTTCTTATCTTTTTCTTACTTAACCCTTTGAGGCTACCCAATGCCTCCTTTTATAGAGCAGATGAGGAGGTTAGATTCCACCTTTAAATGGATAGAATCCTCTTTCAAATGGATAAGCTCCTCACATCAAGGTATTAGTTCCTTAAGGTGTGGGATACATGCACCTTACTAAAGCGTACTCATCCCCAAAAAATCTCATCTAGAACCTTCCAGAATTGACCAAAAATCAACTTTTTCACTTTGATTTCGCGCTTTTTTGACTTTACAGGAAGTCCGCACGCATAACACGGGAAAATTTTGTTCTAGAACGTAGTTCCTTGCACATTGCCTGTGCCAATCTCATATTGCGTACTTAAATTTTTTGAGTTTTAAGGGTTTTTCCTCTATTTTTAGGGCTTGGAATGAGGAACAAAGGTTGTAAGACTTGCAGAGGAGGTAAGTATGAGTGTCAATGAGCTCATACATTCAGCAGAATTTCAGGGTGACATTTTTTAGTGTAATAGGGAGAATTGTAAAAACAGACCAGTTGTCTTACTATACTTCGGACGCTGCCTCTACAAGTAGTATACCTTTTATTGGAAAGTTGATTACTCCATATGAAGATGTTGGCGTAGGTTTTCTTAAGGATTCATCTCTGATGGGAAATTTCGCCATATCTCCTATTAGTGTCCAATATTCAGTGATCAAATGTACTCTTTCAGGTTTACTTAATAGTGGTCCTAGGTCAAAATTTTATATTTTGAAGTCAGTTTTCAAATAAAATTATCTTCGCTTCATATTGTTTAGGTTTTAAAAGCTACTCCCTCCACTTAATTCATGTTCATTTTCATTTCATGGGTCATGTGCTCCATTATCATCTAGAGGCTTAGGTCAGTCATCATGCTTTCACCTAGGTCAGTGTCTAGGTGTCTTTTATTTCGCCACCATAAATGTCCAAATTCTGTCATAAGAAGGTGAAAAAAGAGTCATTTTCACCATATAAGTGATCTTCAGAGTTAGCATAGGTAGGAAAATAAAGTAAGACAATTTTTATTCTTTCAAAAGCTTTTTACATTGTCAAATTGTTCAAAAAGGAAAAAAATTTCTCAAAAGATCATGATTTCACTAAAGGACAAAAAGGGTGTTTTATAATGTTATAAAGGGAAAAAGTGACTTCCTCAACTCATTTTATCCTCTCTTTTTTGATAGAGATTCTCTCTCACCTCCATAACACTCTAAAATTTACAAAGGTGGAATTAAACCAACGAAATTTTCAAGAAAACTCACTCTGCTACGTTTCTGGGAGGCAACAAAATGTTTCTGAGTGTTGACGCGACATTTCTAGGTGTTGGTGCTATGCTTCTGTCACTGCACTATGTTTTTGCCAAAGGAGCTATGCTTTTGCAGTCTCCAATTCAACCATTCAAGTGAAAAAACAAGTGCGTAAATATTTTGTGGCATATTTATCAGTAACTGGACACTCTCAATACATTTTTCAAGTCAATTCATCAGTGTATGAGTGATTTCTCTCCTTAGGGTTTTTCTCCACTACGTTTTTAGGGCCTAGCATTCTTGATTAGTTTTAGTCATTAAAAAACCTTATCCCACCATCTAAAACCTTCATATATCCCCCACATACCCTACCCTAACACTCCCCATCATTCACATCCCTCTCTACCAATGTTTCCGTCAAAACCCTAATTTCCCACTACATTTCCAAAGGAAAACTAGAAAATCCTTGTGTTTTAACATTTTGGTCCATCTCCTCATACCTATTTCAAGGAATTTCACTTGCAGCCTAAAGCTATCACATCACACTACCTCCTCAATTTTTCGGGGAATTTTCCTTAGCCTCCTTATACTTCATCACAACCCCTAAAGTCACCCTATCCCTATCCCCTCTTTTACCAAAAATCATTATCCCTACCCACTTCATCTAGCTAGGGTTTCATCCTATTCACAAGCACTAAAGAGGGTGAAAATAAGGTTCACAAGGGATGCTACCATTCTAGGTTTGAGCCATCCACTTTGAAAGAACTAAATGCTTCCCCTTATGCCAAGAGATGGTTTGAAAACAATGGATGTTTGAGATTTTGTGAGAGAATCATGGAGGTAGGTTTTCATGCTCAATTGACTAGACTTTTTTCCACTAACTTCAGCAGAGACAAGACCATCATATTAGGCATTGAATTCACTCTATCAACATATGCCATCACTTCAACAAAATGTATTTCAAATGAAGGAGAAGTCTGGTTCGAAGGCATGGAATTGGACCTTGAGAACTACCCAATGTTTCTAAAACCTCATTCTAGAGATGAACCTGAACATGTTTTCCCTTTCAGACATTTACTTGATAAGTAAGCCCCATTAATGAAGCTAATCATGGAATATTTTACATGCAAAGGGAAATTTTCAAGATTGTACCAATACCATGTCAGGTTACTAATGCACTTCACAGCCACCAAATCACTCAATTTGTCAAAATATTTATTTAGGAGTTTGGTCAAGATGGCGAAAAAGGTACAGAGTAAAGTTAAAAATAATCATCCTAGTTTATTCCACCATGGTTTGGTCAAGTTGGTTGTTTTACACCAACTCTCAGCAAATAATATGACCTAGGAAACTTTCATGGAGAAAGTAGCATCAACACATGCTACTAATCCACCTATTGTTCATAGAACATCATCAACATTAGCACATATAAAGGAGGTTGGCTCCTCAAACAGGAAAGAAGAGGTTTCAAAAGCACCTAGGGTTGAGATTACTCAAACCTATGAGAAGGGTATGATGATGGTTTTTTCTCCTAAGACCAACAAAGGTGTACTTGCACCTGAAGCTACACTTGAGCAAGGAAAAATAGTAGAGAAGCCACCTAGTCATGACATGAGTCACCCACTACAAGGAAAATACCCTCTAGTAGAGGTTATAACAGAGGTTTTTAGTGTTATAAAATTGGCCAAAATTTTCAAAAAAACATTTGCTACAACATCTATTTTTGGTAACAAAGGTTTTGGCAGAGCTTCTAATAGAATTTCAACAAAACTAAAAAAAATCAGCAGTTGGAAGTTGTTACAGATGTTTTTCTCATCTATACGTTAATCATGTGTCAACGCACCGATGCGTTGTACCATGAATGCACAAGTAATGTAAACCTACCAAGAATTGGGATAGAAAACAAATTTCGAATGCCCTGGGCATTTAGCATCGACCCAGTGCATGTCAACCAGATAGTTGCACCGGGCCGATCAAAGGTGTATGCCCCAGGTTGTTAAGGTGTAAAACCACATCGGGTGCCCTGTAGGTGATACAATGCACCGACGCGTTAAAGGAAAATGGCACGAGTGCAAGCAAATCCTATCGGACTGCCCGAGTGGTAATCGTCAATAAAGCGCACCAGACGTTCTAATCGTTATTGGTATTTGTGTGGTGCCCATAGGTCGTAGAAACACACTGGTGCACAATATCACACAAACGTACCAGTGTGCAGTATCACACAAATGAAATGAGTGTTCTAATTGGTATTGGTATTTGTGCAGTGACCATAGGTCGTAGAAATGCACCGGTGCGCATTAGTATACAAACGCATCGATGCACAGTAATTAACACACACTGGTGTTCATTTTGTATTTTTTAGAAACATCGACTTGTGACAGTGAAATTATTGTGATTTTTTAAAATTCATTATTCATCAAAAGTCAACATATATCTTATAACAGTATTCATATCAATTAAATTTTTATTAGTGCATTTAAATGTGGTGTTTGGATTAATTTGTTATATCATATCATCAGATTTTTCATCTCTTCATTATAATATTTAATCATCCATATATTCAATCAGTGGTGTAACATTTCACAGCGACAATGGAGAACACAATAGAATAAATTAAAACATATTTTATTATATATATATGAATAAGACACTCTTTGTCATAGAAAATGGGATAGTTATTGGTATCCCTCTATCTTTCAATTGGGACACTATGTCCATTACATTAAACAAAATGTCTGATTTCACAGACAAATATTTCAAAAAATACAATGCCTTGATTTGAGATCCAAACATATTGATCATCATTCTTCGCTTCAAATGTTGTCACTGCTCGAGCTACTTCCATGACTTGGGTTATTTTGAGGAATGTTTCTTTCACGATGTTGATTGTTTTCTTCTTCTTAAACTTCCATCTTCTCAGCTTCTCTGTATATTATGATGTTGTCTCTAGATTTATTGTTTACTTAGTTGCAGTTCTTATATTGTGTTTAAGTATTACTGCATTTGCCCCTTTTGGGACATTACACCTTCCATCTACAAACATAAAAATAAATTGTAATGAGTGTATATACATTGGTGAGAATAATGAAAATTGAAATATTAAATAATATACATCAATGTAAATTGAAAAGAAACATACCATAGCAATAATTGACTCATGAACTATACACATTCTTTCAAAACCAAATTTCATGCCACCTTTCAACAATTCATTTGTTGGCGCAATTCCATACTTGGTTTCCTGCAAGTTTTATATCCCATAAAAAATCATATATTTAATATAAAACATTTTTTTGTTCTATTAATTTTAGATGGAGCTAAGTAAAACAAGATCGATAGATGCTTACAAATTCCATAATTAATTTTTGGTATGCCAACATATACTCACAACCCATATTTAACCCAATGTCTATCAATTCATCTGATGGTTCTTTTTTGTATGTTAGCACTTGTTTGAAGACATTCAATGATGATTGTTGTAAAACAACTTAAAGTATACAAAAATGAAATCTATTTAAGTTATAAGGAAGTAACAAATACTCACAAACTTAGATATCAACCATTTTCTTCCTTGTCGCCCTGTTTTATGAATGGGTTCCATTTTCTTTTCTTTTTTTTCTGCAAGAAAATACTGGAAAATTAATATATAATGCTAAATTGTTTATTTATTGTACCTAATCGAAAAATTCAATGATTAAATATTACATTTGAAGCATTTTGTTATTGATATGGCTCCTCATGTGATGCAATTATGTCCATTTCTTTGACCATCTCCTTGTACACCTTTTTGGACATTCCTACTAGCATATTTATGATATCAGCTCATTCATCCTTTGAGATTTTCATAATCTTCCTGAAAATGTAACATGACAATAAAATATTTAATTTTTATATTGATATATGAAAATTAAATATAAAAAAATTGATATTTATAAATGATTGCTTTCTAGTAATATATACATATAATTCTAGAAAAACATTTAAAGAAATATTACTTTTTCATTCCTTCTTTTTTGTTGTTGTACGTTTTTTCTATTAAAAGTTTGACATGTCTCATTGACCAATTCTCTGAAAAATCATCATGTAGTTTAGATAAAATTTGGTTCTTGGAATCATTGGATTGATTTTTGTATTGTAAGTGGAAAGGAAATATATACATTCGTTCCACTAGATCCCTCAAAGTTTTGTAAAAGTTTTTCCCCTTTCGTTAACCTCCAACACCACTCAAGATTAGCTAAGGAGCAATTCATTTTGATTTGCATGTTCTATTTTTTTACTTTTCTTAGAACACCATTCCTTTTCTTCATTTTTGGTCCCTGTAAAACATTAAACATATGTGAATTAATAGATTGTTTGAAACAAGTTATCTAATATTTTTAAGTATATTATTAATGAAAATTAAAAAAGAAACTCATATTGGATCGATAGTATTTTTTCATTCACCTGATTCATTCTTCTGCAATTTTTCCATCAAGATTTTATCCTCTTCTGGTCTTATATCAGAAATAATCTTATCGATCTTCATCATTTTGTGGCTCTGCATGATACACAATAAAAAATACATATTATTTAAACTTACATATAGTTCAAAAATAATAATTTTTGTAAATAATTTACAAAGAACTTGTCTTTTTTTATTTTCTCGATGTGATATCAGTATTTTTGTTACTTGATCTCTTGTCAGCCATTTATTTATCAATATGAAACCTATACCATACCATTCATTAATATATTCTATAAATAAATCTCAAAATTTTCAGGTAAAAAAAAAAGTTCAAGAAAATGATACGCCTTTCAAGAAGTACTCACTGATGTTGGTGCAACATGTTCTTATAAACGCACCGCCAAAATAGTAGAAACACCATATGAATATCTCTATCAACAAGGAGACCTAGTGCATTATATTTTAACCAGTGCAATGATTAAAACATAAAAATTAATAAAAATCCTCTAGTGTTAGTTTTTGTAGCATAAGATGTCGTGGAGGAGGCGGTGCGGCATGTTCTTATAAACACACCGAGAAAACAGGGGACCATCGTATGGTGCTCTCTATCAACAAGGAGACCCGATGCATTATATGTTAACCAGTGCACCGATTAACACAGACATAAAATAAAATAAAATAAATTTATCAAACAATACGTGCACAGTGTAATAAAATAACGCACCGATGCGCTATTTTACACGGAGCGCATGATCCAAATTTATGCAGGAACGCAATAAAATACAAAAATAAATAGAGAGATGTAGTGAAAATAATGCTTCATTTCATTAATATCAAATAACAGAAATATGCTTACAAACATAATGGAAATAAAATAGTTAGGGCACTGGTAGCTTATCTCTAAGAAGAGATGTGGTGGCTACATGCCTCTGAACTGTGTTACAATGAGGCTCGAAGTGCTATTTATTGTTGAGAAACAATGAAAAACCCTAAACATCCAAAAACCTAACCGTAGGAGATGAAGTGCCAAAACTATGGGCCCCGTTTGGGTAAATTAGTGTTTCAACTTCCCGGGGACGTAACTTTGGCATACGATCTTCGTTTTATGTACATCATACCTCGTTAGAAATATCTATATGAGGAGTATAACTCTTGATCGTGAATATCAATTCTATAATGGAATCATATTCGCTAGACAAAATATGCCTGAAAAACGTCGTTTAGGGCGTCAAAATGACTCTGGAAGTTCAGGACCCGAAAAAATCCTAAAAATAGTAAGTTGTGCCAAAACTGAAAAACTAAAAGAAATGATGGTGCGGGTCCAAATGGAATAGGTGGGTGGCCACCAATATCCACGTGGCTCATTAGGGCCTCCAAATGGCTCTGAAAGTTCAGGAACCGACAGCCTGCTAAAAATAGTAAGTTGTACTGAAATTGAAAAGCTACAAGAATTGATGGTGTGGGTCCAAATGGAATAGGTGGGTGGCCACCGATATCCACCAGGATCAGCGTACGGATTAAAAAAATCTATTTTTATTTTTTTTTATCAAATATTACGTGTGTGGTGCGCTATAATAAAATAACGCACCAGTGCGCTATTTTACATAGGGCGCACTGATTAAAAAAAATATGTTTCTAAATTGTTTTTATCAAACAATACATGCGTGGTGCAGTATAATAAAATAGCGCACTGGTGTGCTATTTTACAGAGGGCGCACCGATTAAAAAAAATATGTTTTTTAAAAATTCATGCAAGGGCTGACGTGGATTGGGATCCGACTCTGTAAGCCGTACTGCAGGTTATATGTCATAGGCCTATATATATATAACAATACAAACCATATTTCTCGGATGTGGGTGATATATGCTGAGAGATGGTGCCACTTGGGCGCTAGGTGGTAGGGCACCTGTCCACCCCATGCGCCTGAACATGGCTACCCAAAGTGTTTTAAATATCGGAGCGTGGTGCATTTACATGCCACCCCCGCCAGCCTCCCATCAACGTCCTCTGAATTAAATTTCGAGTGTTGCACATTTACTATGTTCATCCTACCTTGCCCGCATCCCATGGCCCTTAAATCTGCCACCCCTTCTCCTTCTTCCACAATTTTCCTCTCCCTTCAGCACAACGTAAATGCACCTGGTGTCTCTGCCGCACCTTGGCTCCTCTGCTTTGTTCCCTATCCCTTTGGTAGCCTTTCCTTGGATCTTGGCACCCCAGTTGCTCCAGAGGATGCTCCTTCTCCTCATCTTTCCTCTCAATCCCTCTCCTCCACCATGCCTAGAAGACATCAGATGAGATGCCACAGAGCAGGGGGCGAGGTCATCCCTTCAGGCCTCCCACCTCGGTCTTTGTGGGTAGGATGGTGAATTTATTTGTGGATTGGGAAGAGCCAGAAATCCTCGACCCCATCAACCTTTCTGCCCATCTGTCTCTCCACCTTCTGAATTCTCTTTTTGAACCTTCTGGATGTGGCCTCCACCCTAGGAAAAGACACTGCAAATCCACTATTTCGTCTGCTCTTGCCTTCTCTCCCTGCAAAATGAAGGCCTTTCCAGTGTAGAGCACTTCAAGTAGCGATGAAGTTTCAAGCTCGGACAAGGAAGGAACTACTGTGGACGCTGACACTCTTGTAGCCTCCTCCATTTTTCCAGACACCCAAGTGTTTCTTCTCCCTCTGTCAATGGCCCACGTGTCCCACACATCCAAGAAGGAGGAGAATGAGTCATATTATGCATGCAAGATTGTGGAAGAGCCTCCCCTCCCTCCATAAAAGAATGATAGCTCTCCATCAGCTTAATTTTTGGGTGCTCGTCTCTTTTTCCAGTCATATTTTTGTTATTTCAAGACTTCTAGTGTTCTGTTTCTATCAAATGTTATGGTTCTATCCTAAGCTTATAACTTGTCAAGCTGGTTTCCCGCAATGGGCAGCTCATTATCAACTCTCTTTTCTCTACTCTCGGGTTGGTTTCCTCGTCTGGGGCAACCCATTTTTTGAGTTTTTGGTTCTGAAACTTCCCTCCGAAATTGGCCTGCCAACTCTGGAGGATGAGAAATGTAACTTTTGGATCTGTATGATATAATAGAAGTAGCCTAATTTAGAAAAAAAAATTACAAACCCTATAAATCTAAAATGAAAATCCCTAATTCTAAAGTCACAGAAACAAGAAGAAGAAAGGGAAGAAACAAAAAAAATCAAGGGTTTAGCATAAGAATGGATTTTTTTTGTTTTTTTTTGTTTTTTTTTGTTTTTTCTTGTTTTCTTGTTTTTTTTTTAATTTTTTGTTTTTTTGTGTTTTTTGAAAATGAACAGTAAAATTTAAAATTTTTACTTATCATATATTAAATCAAATATAAAATATCGAAAAAACAATTATTACTGTAAAATTTAATCACCAGATGGTTTGAAATTCTATACTACAGGGTTGGAATCACTAGATGTTTGAAATTATGTTTCTCTGAATAGTTTTGTTCGAAAGTATTTCATTGTTCCATAGTGCTCTCATGCTCTCTTGCTCTAGGTATGTCTCTCATGCAAAATCTCTCCCTAAACCTTTTTGCAAAAATAATGAAATAATGAATATTTTTTACTATTTAAAGATTTTTTTTTATGAAATTAGATTTCCGAAAACAATTTTCCACCCATTTTTCAATTTACCTTTTATTTTCCCTTTAAAAAAATAAAGTTGCTCTTTTTTTATTTGCGGCTATTCGGTGCATTTGTTATCTAACCGCACAGGTGCATCAATTAGTAACACAACACCGGTGCGCAGTAACTAAAACGCACCAATGCAGTTAACTGTACATTAGCACCAATAATAATAAGTCCATTTTTAAGGCACTAAAATTAAGTTTAGGTACGTCCACCAAAATTTATTGTTGATTTTTCTCAAATGCAGGGAGAAAATATCATAATTATATCAAATGGAAAATTCTTCAAAATCCATATCGTTCCATAATATTTCTCAAAGTCCATCGCGGAGTTCTCCCTATCCATCTCAAGACGTAATATTTACTTCAGATTTTTTATATATTTTCGTTATCTAATTGAATTTATTTATTTTATCCATGTCAATTAGTTGAATAAAAATAATGTATACAAATTTTCAAGTTCATGCAAATTCAGAATCGAGTTCAGATGCGCAAAACATTCAAACAACTCTAAAACATGGGAAGCTCTTATCAGGAGTAGCATACCGCAAGGTGCATTTGGTAGATGAAAATGGATAGTTGCTTCACCCTGCCAATTGTAACATTGCATCTTCTAGCCACAATCCTGGGACAATGATGGTAATAAAAATTGTTTGGCATATTAATGTAATTATTTCAATGTCAAACCAATTAATCATGCATTGTCGATGTGATTACTAATTGATATCATATATTTTTTACTAATCATGTTCAAATATATTTTTGAAATTATTAGGATTATAGTGATGATGAGTGACCTACCTACCATCTTCTGTTGCATCCCATGACAATGTCAAATCAAGAGAAGGCTGAATTAAGAAAAAAACTCGGAGAGGAAGGATACCAAGAATGGTTGAATCAACCACGTATTCAATTACCACTATGTCTAGATTCACCAATTAGGAATGACTATAGCAATAGTAGTTCTTCACAAGTTGGAAATGGAGCAATAAAATAAAGGTTGGTATGGATGATTACTTAAGGGATACAACTGGCATGGAGACAATGTTGTTAGATGCATTCTAGAACGATGATCAACTAGGGGATGATGCTCATATCATTGATACCTTTTTCGAAAGCCTTAAATTTGCTTCCACCACCCCTCTTTGGACCTGGTGGTCAGTCAAATTCTACCTAGTTGGGGACAACGATGTTATTGTACAAGTTGAAAGAAAAGTTTGTCTTGTCGAATGCATGTTTCTCAAAATTTTTGAGGTAATTGACCATCAAGTCCTCCCTTATATTTTGATAAATATAATCACACAATGAACATTACAAATGGTGAATTTTATGAACATTAATAATTATATCTACATTAATGGACATTAAATATTTTCCATGATCACCAACTATAGGTTATTGAAAGATAAGGTTCTTCCGAGTGATAATGTCTTGCCCAGTAGCTGTGAAGAGGCAAAGAACTTGTTGAAAATGTTGGGTGTTGAGTACATATGATATCATGCATGTCCAAATGATTGTATTATATATTGAGGAGAATATGCAAACAAAAATATATGTCCAAAATGTGGGCATGACAAGTATGATAAATAAAAAAAGAAGGTTAAATCACGTGGTCCTCCTTTTAAGATATTGAGGCACATGCCTATAATCCAAAGGATTCAAAGGCTCTTTCGTTGCAAATAATTAGCTATATTTTAGGGATGGAATGCCTCACATAGAAGCGAGTTGAGATTTATGCGAATCCCAACAGATTCAATAGCCATGAAGCATATAAAGGATACATGGCCTGAAAAATTCAAGGATGAAGTATGAAGTCTACGACTCAGCGTAGCCATGGCTGGTGTCAACCCATATTACCTCCAGAACACAAACTATTTTGTTTGGCATATAGTAGTGATCAATAATAATATCCCCCCATGCCATGTCCGTGAAGAATGAACATCTTATGTTTGCTCTCATAGTCCCTAGTAGAAGACAAGTGAAGAATATGGATGTCTACTTACAACCACCGGTAGATGAATTGAAGGAATTATGGGATGGGATAAATGTATATGATGTCTCAAGACCCATCGCAACAGAGAGGAGTTTTACATTGTAAGGAATATGTTCTTACATGACACATGATTATCCAGGATTAGGAGTTTGCTCTGGTAAATTACATGTTTATTGATTTGTTTATATACGTAAAAATATTCTTTTGCATATTAGTTATTTAATTCGTTGTAATTGTTCTGATCTTCATGATATTCTTTAACGTGTCATTCATATATATTGTATACAATAATTTCGCAGGTCTTGTAAAAAAATGGTATATTGGATGTAAATTTTGTGGACCTTCTCTGAAAGCTAGATGGTCCAACGACCTACGAAATCTAGTGTATGACTTCTCCAGGGTATTCCTCCCAGAATAACACCCTTACAGAAGAGCACAATCTGCTTTCAATGGTAAACGAGAGAGAACCCAAAGGCCTCGACTAACGACACCAGCTGAATGGCTTAGATCATATGAGAGAGATAAGGAAAAGGACTTCATAGAAATTTTCGATTCAAATGGAGAGCCTATGTTCGATGATCCAGAATTCTTCAACACCTATGTTGAGAAATTTCCCATTGAGATGAAAAGGAAATCTATCTTTTATAACCTCCCATATTGGGAGCATCTTAAGATTACCCACTTATTAGATCCCATGCATATATTTAAAAATGTTTCATCTTCTTTATGGAGGAACATATCATCGAAACAAAGTGACACATTGGCTGTAAGGAAAGATCTTATTACTTCAAAAACTAAAAAGAAATATTGGCCAAGATGATTATAAAGTACATGATAAGAGGCAGGCGCTGGTCCCTCTAATTCATGGTATTTCAAAGAAGGTGATGTCCCATGGATTTTAAATAAAGATGATCTTTCTTTGGCAAAGGAATTTATAATGGGTGTGAGGGTGCCATATTCATACGGGTCTTCACTACAGCGTTGCTTCACCATGGATGACCATTTTAATCTTCTAAGAGTACATATAGTTTCAAAAGCATAATTTTATTATTTTTTATATTAATAAATTTTATCCCATGCAGGGATCATAAAACATAACTAGTTTTGTATATTATTTCATGTGTTTATAACTTTGCAGTGTCATTATCCATTGTTCGTGTGTGGGTGTGTGAAACATGAATTCTCCCAAGAACTAGGACGTGCCATATCTAAATTATTTGCAGTTTTACGTTGGATCATTTACAAGGATATCCATGTGGCTATCATTCCACGGTGGCGTCAAGAGACAATTGAGATTATTTGTATGTTTGAGAAGGAACTTCCAACGAATTTCATGACTTGTAGGTTCATATTCTAATCCAAATAGTAGATGATTTTGAATTAGTTGGGGTGGTTTCTTGTCGTTGGATGTTCTTCTTAGAGAGGTACACGAAGAAATTGAAAGGTTTTGTTTGATAAAGGGAAAAACCTGAGGGGTATATGGAAGAGGGGTACATATCATATGAGTCTTTCTATTATGTCAGTGAGTACATAAAGAGGATCAACAATAGACCAGGTGTGGTGATTTGGGACAATGAAAGGGATGAAGACAAAAGAGAAGGGGAGTTGCTCCAAACGAATGGAAAAAGGTGCTTGATAAAGAGTAAGCGACTTATATTTTTTCAAATTTACACAAAGTAAATATTCATGTTGAACTTTGATACAATGTATATTTTGATCTCATATGTACTATATGTTGGTTTGATTTCATCAGTGAATGCAGAAATTGAAGCACTTAATAAATTCATTCTTTACAATTCCAAAGAGACACAACTGTTGGTCACATTGTATGAACAAAAGAGGATGAAATTGGATAGTGACAGGAAAGAATTCAGATGGTTGAATGGTATAAGTGTGCCTTATCCCGATCATTTAAAATAAAATATGCCAAAAATATGCCCCAAAAATTGGGTTGCTAACCAAGTCAGAGAGAAATACGGTGCAACCGATCATTACCCGCGTGCTGAAGAGGATGCACTAAACGTAGGGATTGGGTGCACCCACTTGGTAATAATCTATTTATGTACATTTTAAAATTAATAATGCACCTTTGAAATGTAATTATATCTATATTTCATATTTTAACAGTTGGGTTATTATAAGAAACATGACACTATGATTTTTAACTTTTTTATAGGTCAATTTGTTCCCATCTATGTGGGCATATGGACACCATTTTTGCATAGAAAATGACGATGATGGACACATGACACAAGACTGTGGAGTGGAAGTTGAGTTCGATCAATCTAGTTGAGCTAGCCACTGTGATCAATACCTAGTATGAGGTATTGAGAATTTTGGAGGGGTTACGGTTAATACAAATTCTCTTCTTGATAATTACATGTGAGCTAGCTTGTGTAGCTTATGTATTATCTTAGTTAATATTTCATCAAGTCAATTATCAAAATGCATAGGACACAAATATTTATGCAGAAGTAATACTTTTATTGTAGGAAGGTAAATCACAAATTTACCTTCCTTACATTACACTTCAGATCTGCACTTCAGCACTTCACTTGCCTTCAGCATTTAGCATTTACTTTCAGCACTTCGAATTTTCCTTCAGCACTTCGAGGTTACCTACAACACTTCAAATTTATACTTCAGATTTACCTTCAGACTTTCGGACCTTCACACTTCACTTTTACCTTCAAACCTTCAGACCTTCAGACTTCACTTTTTCCTTTATATCTGCACTGTTCCTTCCGCAATTTATACTCTTGAGTCCACACCAAATTCTGTCCTTTAGATCTGCGCTTAAACTCTAAAAAGGATCAAAATGATCCGTAAATTCTTCTCTATAACCTTAGACAGATTTTCATTTTTTGTTCCGTCTTCAACGCTGTCCAGACCTCATACTAATCTGCAATTCTTATGACTGAGATCTTGATCGAAAATCTCAGACATGTCTCAATTTCTGGCCTATTTATAGTTATTCGACCCTATAATTAGCCAACCTATTTAGTGAATTGTTGGGACATAATTTGAGCCGACCTTTCCAGCATTTTTCAAGCTGACTTTACAAGTTTTATCTCTAGCATCTTTTCCACCGTTTATAGGCTATTTTGTGAGATTCTTTACAAGGTCTTGCATCATATCTATCTTGAACTGGATCCTTTCATGATTTTGACATTTTATACTTTTGACTCCTTTCCATAATTACATATTCAACATGAAGACCGACCTAGTTACATTTTACAACACTCCCTCTTAAATAGGGAGGTATTCATATAGTTACATGCTCATTTTCAAACTAAAAAATCTCATAAGAAAAATCAGATTGGTAATCGCATCTGTATAGCATCATATCAACCAGCATTGTCCTAGTGCAAGGCCTTGACTAACAGCCCCATCTCTTCAGCGAGACAATGGGCTTCTATGATGGTGAGACACATGACTTATATACACCTTCGTCATTGTCTCTCCAAGGTACATACTCCACCCGGGTGTTCCCAAAGTATGACCTTCCTGGACTATTCTTCTCTTGGGTATCTAGCCCTCAAAGAATATTGGTCCTCAACTACTCTTATCTTGAATTCCCTATCAAATTCTCAAAGAGTATCGAATGACAGATTATTACCCAATCCTCCATTATGTCTTCCCAAGACCAGAATGATGTGTCTATCTCTCCCTCTCAACCAGGGAGGACCTTATTCCACAAGGGAATGTACTCATTCTTATGCAAAGAATGTACCTGTTGGGGTTCCCATGTTTTTGCCAGATTGGCAAGACCAAAAGATGAGACAACATCAAACCACTTTCAGACGTCAGGATCTAGCCCTATTGGATCTAGAGAGGGATCTCTCTATATAAGAAAAGGTTTTACGTCTTTGAAGCTCAAAGTTTAAGATGTTAGGCTAGTTATAGGCACAAGGTTTGTTTGTTTGGTTGTTGGTTATCAGGAAAGAAGGGTTCAATGTAAGACAAGGATGAGAAAAGAGGGATAAGGCAGAGGTGACGTATTCCAGGAAGCATTCGAGACCATAGGGAAATGGAGTCCGGAAAGGATTTTCTTGCTAATCAATAGGCAGGCTTTTAATTGGGCTAGTCATATAAAACGTTGGATCTTAAAGATGGTAGTGTGGTATGGAATGGTAAGAGAGGAGGAGACAACACAGATTTAGGGCACAAAGTTAAAGACCAGCTGGTCGCACAAGGATCCTAGTGGATAGGGCTAACTCTAATCCCCAGTGTTCCCAAATCTTCCAGCTAAATCCTTAACAAGAAACATCTAAAACAGATTCATTTAATTCATACATCAGAGAGCAGGCAAAAACATCCACTACACTGGTTAAATTAACTGAAATCAATTCTTAGATAACACATTTAGAAGAAAAACATCAAAGGCAAGGAGAGCAGAAACATAGGGTACCTAACAAGGGTAAATCCTATGCCAATATTCTGATGCAAGCCAGTAGAAACGAAATGAAATGAATTAAAACACAGAGATAGGAAAACATCACCGCTGCTTTAGATCAGGATCCAAAGAAATGTGCTTGTCATATTAAATAGCAATATCAGTCAAGTACAACATGCCAATAGCTGAATACTCGGTCTGAAAACATCTTCCTCAGCCTATCTTACAACTTTACACAGAGACTATGTCTCAAAAGAAACTACTTGCAATTCTCTGATAACTGATCAACAACCTTTACAATGAGTTTCTTCTTGAATTTATAGCTCCAGTGGAGCAGAGAAGGTAGGTGAAAAACTAAATGCAACATTAAAAACTCAGAAGAGGAAGAAGGCTGAAGCCCACTCTGTATAAATTCTGTGCATTAATCTCTGGTGTTATTTGGATGAAGATGTGGGTTTCGTCCAAGCTTCCATTTACTCCAGGTATGTCTCTGATGTACTCTGCTGCAGCATTCTGTAGTACTTCTGGTGAATAAAACAAAAATGTAGAATCAGGACGCTAAGATCTTCCATACTGTGCAACAAATACTTCTGATAGCATAGGACTGCTGTAGAGGGGTGGGGGGGGGGGGGGACTTCTCTTGGACACAATGTATACTGAAACCATAATGTGTACTGGGTCCATGCTCAGGAAGCAACATTCTGCTGATTTGAAACCCTGATCACATTGTTTTCTGCGCGTTGGACCTCCTGTGTGATCCTCAGGATTTTCGATCTGGTACTCTGCCTTTAGGACTCTGGATTAAGGCTTAAAATCCTCAATATTGCACGTTGAAATCCTTGGTCATTATCTAGTATTTCCCTGCTGCTTCATAAATGTCTCGATCTGCAAAATCTGGGTTTTAATGGCGCCGGATAGGTTTTTTGTGGAGATTGAATTGTCCTGGGATAATATTTATGTCGTCGCTACCTTTTCGCGTATTTCCATTGTAGTGCCAGCTTCCAAATTCAACTTTCCCTACACAACACGCCATTAAAATAGTACATATGAACCATGGCGGTTTTTTGCCTCTTTGAAACCCTGCAAAAACACAAAAACTGTTAAGAAAACAATGCATGGGGTCGGGTGATGTGGACGACTGCGAGGATGATAGTGGGACTATGGAGAAATGGCAAAAAATGCAGAGGAATGGTGGAGAAGTGCTATGGTGGGAAGGTTGGAAGAATGTAGAGAAATTTAACGTGAAAACCTTAATTTTGACCCTTTGAATGAATACATATGGAAGGACGGGTGAATATACGATGGAACACGTGGAACGGTGACATGGTGGTATGGGGTCAAAGGCGGGCATGTGGTCATATCTGGACTGTCTGATCTCAATGGAGATCGACGGTGGAAAACACGTCAGAGGGCGATGGACAGTGGGCTAGGGGTACAGTGGCCATGGATTAACCTGCGCGCAGCTTCATGGAGCGACAACCGTCGGATGGGTAGCTCTGGATCGGACGACGATTGTGCATATCGCTCCGCATCCACGGACGAACTTTAACGTGCGATGGGAGGGTGGTTTTCTTGCCGTACCGATGCCACGCGTCGAAAGATGTATGAAATCGCTCCGAAAATGAAAATACCGCCAGCCCTTAGAAGGTGGTGTGATGGATACCGCTGGTTTTCAAGCGGGCGCGGAGACCACAGGCAGACGGGAATATAGACCGTCAGATCATTAGGCAAACGAATGGTGGATCTTCGATCGGGCAGTGAACAGGTTGAACGATGGATGCTGCAGGGGCGGTGATCGCCATTCATTCTATTTAGATCAATGGTTGTAAACGCACCCAATGAACATATGAAATAAGCGCTCTCCGCCTTGGCGCCTGGTCATGGCGCTGGGTCATGTGGAGGGAAATGTAGAGGGGGCTAGGCCAAAAAGCATGTCTTCTATGTAAATGGCCCATTTAAAATGAAATTAAAAGCCAAAATGGGTAACGATAGAGAGATAAAGGGGTCTCTTGGCTAAACCAAGGGCAGATGCATGGTTTAAAGGGGATTTTGGGAGGATTTAGGGGGGAATTTGAGGGTAAGGAAGGGGGACTTTGAAAAAGGTAAAAAGGGATGAAATGAAGGATTCTGCAGGGGTGCAAAGGGGTAAATGAAGGCTTTTAGGAACACAATTTGTCAAAATCAGAGAGGCTTCTTGAATGGATACAGCAGTGGGGATCTCATCACATGGTAAAGGCACAGGAGACTTCGAGGATGATGTGTCTCCAAGGGAGATGCATTCATTGAAGGCTCAGAAACAATTTAGCCCCTACTTTTCCTGTCAAAAATTTACAGGGGGCTAACAGTGGCTCCACATGGGGATGGCTTCTTCTTGAAGGAGTCAAGAATTCAGGAAATGATCTTTGGTGTAGTCCAGATGCCTGCTGCTTGGCACATCCCTTTCTTTCTTCATATCAGCTGCCACAATCATGATAGATACATCAGTAGAGAAAATCTCCTCAACAATCTACCTACCCTTCCTACAATCCTAACATTTTTCTTTTCGGGTGCATTTGGACTGGCAGACCCTTTACATCATTTATTTTTATAACAGAAAATAAACCTACTGTATATCTACCCTTATTACTCCATGAGACCATATTAGACTTTTGGTCTCATATGTTTCTCTACCTAATCTAATATCTACTGGGATTAAGCTGTCCAGCAGATTGCTTCTCTACATTCTACAACAGAAATTTAAAAACAGTCAAACTAGGATTAGACAGTCTAGTTTGCTATTGATCCAAGGCATAAAGACAATTTCACATGGACAAAAATTTGCAAAAAACTAAAACAAAATTTTTAAGGCTTCAAATCTCTAATCTTGAAGCATCCTTCTTTCTTTTTGTGACTCAAGTTTTGGGCTTGTTAGAGTCACTTTCTTTTCTTCATTTTAGCTCTGTTTTTTAGCTTGTTAGAGCTGATTCTTCTTCTTCTTTGCTGGTCCAGGTTTTGGGCATGTTTGGACCAGCTATCTTGACTTTCCCTGGCTCAGATTTTGATCGTGTTAGAGCCAATATTTGCACTTCAGAGGCCCATGTTTTGAGCATGTCTGAACCTCTATTTTCTCTTTGTTTTTTGAAGCATTTTCTCTTTTCTTGAAACAAAACACTGCAATGGTATGTACAATGGAAATGGAAACTGGAAATTGGAAATCAACAGAAGTAGTTCTTGAGCATCCTGCCATTGACAGGACCCCCAAACAGCTCTGTACCATCTATTTCTTGTAGGAAGAAGAAATTTGGACCCACAGTGGCCTGGATGTTGTATGGACCTTGCCACAGACTATCAAAATTACCGTGCTTTCCTTTATCCTCTCTCCTTGAATCCCACTTCAGAACCTTATCTCCAATTTTAAAATCAGCAGCTTTGGTTATTTTGTCAAACAACTTCTTAATGTTTTCCTGAACCTTGATAGCTCTGTTATAGACCTCTTCCCTTGTTTGTTGGAGATGGATTGTCTGGTTTATTCTCCTCATCATGCTATCTTCTTCCGTTTGTATCTCTTGAACAAGTTTGATCACTGGTATCCCAAGGCTGGTAGGAAACACTGCTTCTGTTCCATAGACAAGCTGGTAAGGTGACATGCCAATGGATTTTTTTGTTGTAAGCCTGTCAGCCCACAAAGCATGTACTAACTTGTTATGCCATGAATTTTTGTTCTCTTCCAGCAGCTTTTTGATGATGATCACCAGGCTCTTGTTTGATGATTCAGCTAATCCATTACCTTGGGGGTAATAGGCAGTTGAATGACCAAGTGCTATATGATACCTGTGACAAAAATCCACCATTTTCTTGGATCCGAAAGCAACAGCATTATCAGTGATTATTTTCCTTGGGAAGCGAAACTGAGAGAGGATATGACCTTCTAGGAAACTAATGATGACTGAGTCTGTGGAATTCCTAGTAGGTATGGCCTCTATCCACTTAGTGAAGTAGTCTGTGGCTGTTAGGATCCATTTGTGCTGTGCATAAGAAGCAGGGTGAATCTCTCCTATGAAATCTAGGCCCCATTGCAGAAAGGGACCTTCAACAGTGATGGGTTGTAAAGGTAAGGGGAGGAGTTTTTTTTTGCCTTCAAAAATCTGGTATTTGTGGCAGGCAATTATCATCTTATGGATATCATTGAAGAGTGTAGGCAAATAGTAGCCAGCTCTGAGTATTTTGTTTGCAGTAGCCTTCCAGCTCAGGTGGCCTCCACACTCTCCTGCATGGAATTATTGTCTAATATTTTTTGCTTCAGACTTAGGAAAACATTTAAGCAATAGGCCATTAGGATTCTTCCAGTACAAACAATTATTCATTATGTAGTAGCTCCTATATTTTAGCTTTAAGAATCTGGCCTTGGTCTTTGATAGTTCAGGAGGGGCATTGAGGTGTGTAAGTGCATACAGAATGTCAGAATACCAAGGGGAGATCTGAAGCTTTTCCTCAATAGTGTAATCAGGAAATTCCTGTTGCTCGTCCAAGGCATCTACCATGTTAATGTCAAGGGCTTGTAAATTTGATTCAGCCATCAGTCGTGCTAAGCCCTGACCTTTGATCAGTTTGGTGGGTTTAATCTCAAGGTCGTATTCTAAAATCACAACAATCCATTTTCCCCTCTTCCCATCTGGGTCTTGGGACAATATGTCTTTGACCACTATATTTGGCACATAGGCTATGGTGTGGGAATGCAGTATTTACACCCTAAAGTCTTTCAAGGCCTTAATCAGAGCATAGGCCTATTTTTCCATAATGTTGTATTTCAAGGGTGCATCTCTGAGTGCTTTGCTGAAGAAAGAAATGGGTTGTTCCATTCCCTCTGAATTTTTCTACAGTAGAACTGCAGTTATTGTATGCTTGGAGGCAAATGAAAAAATCAGGAAATATTTTGAGAAATCTGGGCTGATTAGGACAGGAGCCTGGGTGAGTGGAAGTTTTACTGATTCAAAAGATTTCTTGGCTTCAACAGTCCACTTAACTCCTACACCCTTCTTCATCATGTTAGTCATATTTCCAAGGTGTTCAACTAAGTTGGGAATAAATCTCCTTAGGAAGTTGATTTTCCCAATGAAGGACTGTAACTCCTTGATGTTTCTAGGGTGTGTGATTTGTAGTATTCCCTCAACTCTTTGTGGGTCTATCCTGATCCCTTTCTCAGATATGATGTGGCCAAGAATTTTTCCTTATTGCAGCCCAAATACAGTCTTTTTAGGATTCAGTGACAGACCAAACCTTCTACTTTTTTCAAACACTCTTCTCAGGTGTTCTAGGTGTTCTTCCTCAGTCTTGGAGTAGAATTTTATGTCATCCAGGTAGATGAAAATGAAGTGTCCTACTTCATCTAAAAAGGCTATGTCCATTGCTCTTTAGAAGGTTGCACCAGCATTCATCAATCCAAAAGGCATCTTTACATACATAAAAGTGCCCCATGGGGTGGTAAAAGCTGTTTTGAGTTGGTCCTCTGGGATTACTAGGACTTGGTTGTAACCTGAAAAACCATCTAGTAGGGAGATACTTTTAGAACCCACTACCCTCTGAAGAATATGTTCCATTTTTGGCAAAGGGTAATTGTCTTTGAGTGAGGCTCTATTAAGATTCCTGAAATATATGCACAATCTGATTTCCCCTATTTTCTTTCTCACAGCCACTGGGTTCGATACCCAGTCAGAGAACCTCAGAGGAACAATTATACCTGCTTCATACATCTTCTTAATATCTTTTTCCACTGCAGGTAATTGTTTTGGGTTTATTCTGCGAAGTTTTTGTCTGAAGGGCTTCTGATTTTCTTTCAAGGGTATCTTATGCTGAATGATGTTTGTGGTGTAGGCCCTTAAGTCCTCATAACTCCAAGAAAATACATCAATGAATTCCTTGAATAGGTCAATGTATTTCCTCTTCATGTTTGCAGGCAGGGACTCGGCCAGTTTGATCATATTGGGTTTATCTTTAGTGCCTATGTTTCATTCCTCAACATCAGAGTCTGCATGCTCTATAGTGGGCTTTTTTTCTACATCATCGAAGTCAAAGAGGTCTTCTAAAGGGGCCAGACCTCGAGGTATGTTCTTATCTTTGCTCTGCAGCACTTCCACTTCCTCACTATCTTTGTTTTCGTTTGGATTTCCAATCTGTTCGTTTAAAGAGTTTATTTCTATGTTACAGGGTATCTCTTCCTCATCTGAGGATTCTTCACTTAGGCAGTTGCTGTCAGATTTGGAGTCTGAATCAGAAAATTCAAACTCGTTTCTACCTACCAGGAAATCTTCAATCTGTTTATCTCCTTCAAAAACCTGCCAATAGTTTTCATTGTCCAGCACTACAGGTCTGAATTTGGTCTGAATGATGATCTGTTGGTCACTTGGAGTCTTAGGGTATGAACTAGCTAAGCAAGCTAATCTGTTTGCAATGACATTTTGACTCCTAGGAACAAACACTAATTTGTATTCAACAAATGTTTTCAATAAATCCATAGTGTCATTCCTGTAAGCTCTCAATCTAGGATGTTTCGCTGTGTATTCACCATTCACCTATTTAATGATCAGCTTAGAGTCTCCACGCACAGTTATCTTATGGGCTCCTAAAGTTTTCAACTGAGTTAGGCCTAGGATCAGAGCCTCATATTCTGCAATATTGTTCATACACGTGAAGTGCAGGTTGCAGGCATGGCTCTCTACGTGATCACTCTCTGTGTTATGTATCCACACTCCTGCGCCAGCAGTTCTCTTGGTGCATGACCCATCGAAATTCATTTCCCACAAGGGTTCATTTTTCATTTCATCATCACTTCCTTTCTTACAGTTGGGTTCACTGTTATGTTGCATTATAGGTGCTGCACTAGGCTGTGGGTTGTTTTGTTTTTCGTTATGGATGTGGAAATCAGAGAGGTGGCTCATTGGCTGATTGCATTCTGTTTCTGGTTCACTTTGTGTTGTTGTTTCAGTGTACTGTTCAAATTTTTTCACGTCTTCCTCCTTTGAGTCTAGGGTAGCCATTATGTTAAAGTCCATCAGCTCTGTTTCATCATGTGTACCTTTACTTGTATCTACGTTTTCAGATTCTGGTCCCCCCAAATATTCATCATTTCAGAAGATAAAGGAATCTAGGTTTGTATGAACAGAGTACAGAGGAGAATTTTCAGGCTTTTCAGGGCTGCTAACTATGAATTTCATTTGTGCTTCCTTGTACAGTCTTCTAAGTTGGCCAAAGATTGGGATTGTGTCATAAGCCCCATCCATCTGCATTGTTCCTTGCAACTTGGCTCCCCATGATCTTGATAATAAAATTCCATACTTGGGTGGCACATCTGGCACCACTACATCCATTACCATACATTTTGCTAGAATCTGGGTGAGACTCACACATAAATCTTTGATCAGGCCAAGACACTTTACTATGCTAGAGTCAAACGGGACCAGTCCTTTATAGGACGACATTCTCCAGCTCTGGAAGATTTATCGCTACCTGAAAATTTAAGTATGCCCTAATCATACTGTATCATGGGAGGATCTTACCGCACATTGAGGACCCATATAAGGGTCGTGGCATCATCCTTCCCAAATTTTCCTTCTCATCTCGGGACCAAATGGTATGGGCGGTATTTGATCATCATCGTACTTGGATTGGCACCGTTCGGCAATTTGCCGTAATGCTTTCAATTTGGCCTTTATACATCCCAGGCAAATGTACCAGACAGGACAGAGATTTTAATTTTTGCAATCTCACTCTCAAAATTGAAAGTGGACTGGCTCTTTGGCATGTTCAACTCTGTTTTGTTAGCCACTGCCTTAGTGGTTGAATCAGTTTGCTGATTCTCGTTAAGTACAATGTTTGTGACAGTTTTATTAGGAGCACTAACTGCAGTGCTAGTGCTGCTAGTTGGTTTACCTTGTGTATCAGTGTTTTGGTTGTCCTTTTCTTCATTCTTTCCAGAACTCTCAGCTGCTGATTTTTTGATTTCAGCATTTGCTTTAGAAGTTTTCTCAGATCTCTTCTTGATGGTGACCTCAGAAGCTTTTGGTTTGGGAGTTTCTTGGCTCTTTTTTCTTCTAAGTTTATATTTTTCTCTGACCTGCATCATGGCATTTTCAAATCCTAACCTGTAATCTTCAGATTCAGACCATTCCTCATCCCAACCAGAGGGTGGGGAGTGATCTTCTTCTGTGTAACAGTTATGGATCGAATCTTATGTTTCAAACATGTTTATTGTGTTCCCCTCAGACTCTTCTATGATTCCCTCATCTTCATCAAGAAAGTTGTCTTGGAATGGGGGAATGACTTGCTGATCTGATTCTCTTTGTCTATTGGGAGTAGCATTGTTTCTTCTAAAGTTTTGGTTCTGATTTCTGTTTTGGTTACTGACTGAGACAACCATTTTTTCCATCATTTGCTGTAGCCTTTCCACATTTTTGGATAAACGGTCATAATTTGGATCAGATGTGGAAGCTACACTATCATCTCTATATGTTACCCTTTTCTCAGCTCTCAATATTGCTCTCTTCTCAATCAGATTAGCCTCTACACTCACTGCTCCCTTTTGCATGTCTTCCAACGTGTTATAATCTCTCTCCATAAGCTGTTAGGCCATGTCTGCATCAAAGCCTTCGGGGTATTTCGCTAGAGCCATACCTTGGGGAGGTTGCATGTGTGGAGGGAGAGCATTGTAAATGTTGTTAAATCTCGTTGTGTAATCATGGAAACTCTCTCCTACGTTTCTTTTAAGGCTCATATATCCTGCTAGGAGTTGGCGAGGGTTGGCCTTGACCTCCCATTTGTTTATGAAAGTCTGATATAAAGATGGAAGATCATTAATGCTACCCGGAGGTAGGCCTTTAAACCATTTCTTCACATCACCTCCTAAGCTCTGGGCAAAGATTCTCATTTTGACTGTATCATCATCTATTTCCATGTAGTCAAAAGAATCTTCCATCCCATCTATATGGTATTGGGTTGTGGTAGACTCTTTTGCAGTGAAGTGTGGGATCTTCGATTGATAATCATTGGGTAAAGGTACTAGAGGCTTGGGTAAAACCAGAGGTGCATACCAGGCTGCCATGATGATGTTTTGAGGAGGTATAGGGTTGACTTGGGCAGCTGGTATATGGATGACATGGATATTATGACCAGCGGAAGACTGATGAGAAGATTTAGGGTGACTCAGCCCCAAGTTTTGGATGAATTGAATATCAGGAGGTGTAGATGGAGGGATCTGTCTATTCCCGAGGTGCTTGCCACTTTGAGGTGGTGAAATAGGGAACTCAAGGTCTGGCTGGTCTATAACACTGAGTGACCTAGCTCTTGGTAGACTGTTGTAAGTGCCTAGGTCAAAAGATGGGTTTGGTAGAGCTGTAAAGTTTTCTGGTGTAGAGTTAGCTCTATGGATGAGGCTCGAAATAGTTTATTGTTTGAGTGTATGAGATCCTTTGAGGATGCTCTCAGGGTTGTCAACTATTTCAGGTGGGTCTGGGTTAGGGTAAGATCTTGTGTGAATGGTTCTTGAAGCCATAATGTTGTTTTCTGACCAAGGAGCTTAACCCTACCTGTTACTTCTATTGTGGTTGATGTTGTAATGGAGGCTGGTCTCCCAGTGGAGTCTTATGTGAAACCAAGATAATCAACAGGCCTACTGATCACCAGTGGAGTCTTTAAATCATTTAGGAAGCTTGGAGTCACCAAGTGGAGGGTTTAAGATGCTTCTGGAGGGTACACTGTCCACCACAGTGCTTATGAGATATCCTCTTTCAAGGATATCTTCCAAACACAGCAAACTCTAACTAGACATTGACTAGGAGGGCGTTTACCAGACATGTCACCTCTGAAAGAGTGTGACATATGGAGGCTACTTGGCCCTTTCCAGACCCTGTCTAAGAGAGTGGGAGAACACAACAAATGGTGTAGAGGTTGATCTGTGAATAGGAATGCTTAACTGCCAACCTAACCAGAGATTCTGGGTTTCTGAGGCTCTTATGATGTAGTAAGATGGAAGGTACTCAAATTTTCCCCAACGGAGTCGCCATTATGTTGGGGTTCCCATGTTTTGGCAAGATTGGCAAGACCAAAAGATGAGACAACATCAAACCACTTTCAGACCTCAGGATCTAGCCCTCCTGGGTCCAGAGAGGGATCTCTCTATATAAGCAAAGGTTTTACGTCTTTAAAGCTCAAAGTTTAAAATGTTAGGCTAGTTATAGGCACAAGGTTTGTTTGTTTGATTGTTTGTTTGGTTGTTGGTTATCAAGAAATAAGGGTTCAATGTAATACAAGGATGAGCAAAGAGGGATAAGGAAAAGGTGACGTATTCCAGGAAGCATTCGAGACCATTGGGCAATGGAGTCAGGAAAGGATTTGCTTGCTAATGAATAGGCAGGCTTTCAATTGGGCTAGTCATTTAAAACGTTGGATCTTAAAGATGGTAGTGTGGTATGGAATGGTAAGAGAGGAGGAGACAACACAGATTCAGGGCACAAAGTTAAAGACCAGCTAGTCACACAAGGATCCTAGTGGACAGGGCTAACTCTAATCCCCAGTGTTTCCAAATCTTCCAGCTAAATCCTTAACAAGAAACATCTAAAACAGATTCATTTAATTCATACATCAGAGAGCAGGCAACAACATCCACTACACTAGTTAAATTAAATGAAATCAATTCTTAGATAACACATTCAGAAGAAAAACATCAAAGGCAAGGAGAGCAGAAACATAGGGTACCTAACAAGGGTAAATCCTATGCCAATATTCTGATGCAAGCCAGTAGAAACGAAATGAAATGAATTAGAACACAGAGATAGGAAAACATCACTGCTGCTTTAGATCAGGATCCAAAGAAATGTGCTTGTCATATTAAATAGCAATACCAGTCAAGTACAACATTCCAATAGCTGAATACTCGGTCTGAAAACATGTTCCTCAACCTATCTTACAACTTTACACAGAGACTGTGTCTCAAAAGAAACTACTTGCAATTCTCTGATAACTGATCAACAACCTTTACAATGAGTTTCTTCATGAATTTATAGCTCCAGTGGAGCAGAGAAGGTAGGTGAAAAAATAAATGAAACATTAAAAACTCAGGAGAGGAAGAAGGCCGAAGCCCACTCTGTATAAATTCTTTGCATTAATATCTGGTGTTCTTTGGATGAAGATGTGGGTTTCGTCCAAGCTTCCATTTACTCCAGGTATGTCTCTGATGTACTCTGCTGCAGCATTCTGTAGTACTTCTGGTGAATAAAACAAAAATGTAGAATCAGGAGATCTGCCATACTGTGCAACAAATACTTCTGATAGCATAGGACTGTTGTAGGGGGGGGGAACTTCTCTTGGACACAATGTATACTGAAACCATAATGTGTACTGGGTCCGTGCTCAGGAAGCAATGTTCCACTGATTTGAAACCCTGATCACATTGTTTTCTGCGCGCTGGACCTCCTGTGTGATCCTCGGGATTTTCGATCTGGTACTCTGCCTTTAGGACTCTGGATTAAGGCTTAAAATCCTCAATACTGCACGTTGAAATCCTTGATCATTAGCTGGTATTTCCCTGCCGCTTCATAAATGTCTCGATCTACAAAATCTGGGTTTTAATGGTGCCAGATAGGTTTTTTGTAGAGATTGAACTATCCTGGGATAATATTTATGCCGCCGCTACCTTTCCGAGTATTTCCATTATAGTACCAACTTCCAAATTCAACTTTCCCTGCACAACACACCATTAAAATAGTACATATGAACCATGGCGGTTTTCCGCCTCTTTGAAACCCTGCAAAAACATGAAAACTGTTAAGAAAACAATGCATGGGGTCAGGTGATGTGGACGACTGCGAGGATGATAGTGGGACTGTGGAGAAATGGAAAAAAATGCAGAGGAATGGTGGAGAAGTGCTATGGTGGGAAGGTTGGAAGAATGCAGAGAAATTTAACGTGAAAACCTTAATTTTGACCCTTTGAATGAATACATATGGAAGGATGGGTGAATATACGATGGAACACGTGGAACAGTGACGTGGTGGTACGGGGTCAATGGCAGGCGTGTGGTTAGATCTGGACCGTCCGATCTCAATGGAGATCGATGGTGGAAAACACGTCGGAGGGTGATGGACAGTGGGCCAGGGGTATGGTGGCCATGGATTAACCTGCGCACAGCTTCATGGAGCGACAACCTTCGGATGGGCAACTCTGGATCGGACGACGATTGTGCATATCGCTCTGCATCCACGGACAAACTTTAACACGCGATGGGAGGGTGGTTTTCCTGTCGTACCGATGCCACGTGTCGAAAGATGTATGGAATAGCTCCAAAAATGAAAATACCGCCAGCCCTCAGAAGGTGGTGCGACGGATACCGCCAGTTTTCGAGAGGGTGCGGGGACCATAGGCGGACGGAAATATAGACTGTTGGATCATTAGGCAAACAAACGGTGTATCTTTGATTGGGTGGTGAACAAGTTGAATGATGGATGTTACGAGGGCAACGATCGTCATCCATTCTGTTTAGATCAATGGCTGTAAACGCGCCCAATGAACATATGAAATAAGTTCTCTTCGCCTTGGCGCCTGGTCATGGCGCTGGGTCATGTGGAGGGAAATGTACAGGGGGCTAGGCCGAAAGGGGCTAAGGCCCATTTACATAGAAGACACGGTTTTTGGCCCATTTCAAATGAAATTAAAAGCCAAAATGGGTAATGATAGAGAGATAAAGGGGTCTCTTGGCTAAACCAAGGGCAGATGCATGGTTTAAAGGGGATTTTGGGAGGATTTAGGGGGGGAATTTGAGTGTAAGGAAGGGGGACTTTGACAAAGGTAAAAAGGGATGAAATGAAGGATTCTGCAGGGGTGCAAAGGGGTAAATGAATGCTTTGAGTAACACAATTTGTCACAATCAGAGAGGCTTCTTGTATGGATACAGCAGTGGGGATCTCATCACATGGCAAAGGCACAGGAGACTTCAAGGATGATGTGTCTCCAAGGGAGATGCATTCATTGAAGGCTCAGAAACAATTTAGCCCCTACTTTTCCTATCAAAAATTTACAGGGGGCTAACAGTACCTAAGCTCATCCTTAGGAATTACCAAGTTTCTTCCAAGTAAGAAACTTACCATCAGTCTCCCTCTTAACGAGGGATCTCCAATAGAAATGGTGAGACACCCAGCTGCTCATGAAGAATTCCTGTTCTCGATGTCATGGATTTTGATATAGAGGAATCTCCAACTTTTAGCTTCATAGGGCACATATCATCCATCACTTCCATCCTGAGTCATATCAGCTATCAGAGTGATTCATCATACTTCCTTTATCTGGTCCATTGTCATGCTGCTTTCCTTCGAATCATTTCCAAGGATCATACATCCTTTCTCATTATTAGTAGCCCTGCACAGATTCATCCAGATAAATATATCCATATTAACCTTTAGAACGAAATTTACCTTAATGATGATCTTTCATCATGACATCTTCTAGTAGGCATCAGTATCCTTTATATAGATTGACACGTCTCCTAATGATATTTTTTTGCTAAGGGTTTCCAAACTTTTGTCAGAGTCTACATATCTTCCCAGGAGATCTTCTAGTCACATATACTTGGCCTCTGAATGATACCTGCCTCAAGACATGGTTGTATTTCATGATCTCTTCCTTTCTGCACATTTTCCATTACCAAGAACTTTCAACAACCACCTCATATACCGTGAGGACATATTATGTTGATTTTATCTGTCTGTGAACTGAGAGATACTCTTTTATATTTCATACTTCTAAGTACATAAGTTCATTACCTGAAACCATATAACATGACATCAAAGCATCCAATGTCAGCATATAAATATATACCTCATACCTTTTTCCCTTGAGTCATCCTGTAGAAATTTTTAGGAATGAATAGCTTCATTCCCTTGGCTTGTTTCATCCATATGTCATCACATCCCAGAAGTATTTTTATATGATGATCCTTACTCTTGATGACTACTTTCCATTAGTAATGTTATCAGAGACATTTTCCTGGAGCTGATTCACCAAGAGCTCCTACCATTCTTTTATCAGGATGCTACACTGCTTCTTATCATATAACCAACAAAAATCACTTAAAGAAGAAGATGAACTTAATCGTAGTGTAGATCCCTTGCTTCTTCTTTCTTAGATTTTCTTTGAATGAGGTTCTTCCTTTTTCTTCAAATTTTTTGAGTTCTGCAAAACTATTTCCTTCAACTTGTCTTCTTCCATAGAAACCCTAGGTTGATGAGTGAGGTAACTTACTTATCCCATGATTTTGCTGCCCTCATGATCATATAAGTTCTTGTTTCTTATACTTCCATGATGTCACATTGCATCAAATCTTAAGCAGGATCTAGGAGCCATAAAGAGACTTATTATGAGAGGGACTATTCTTAATGATCTCTTAATCCCTCTTTCCATCCACTCCTTCCATCCTTTTTGGTGACTTGAAATTTCTTGTACTGTTCATAATTATTCTTCCAGCTTCTTTTATGTCTCCAATATTGTTCATGTGAGAGAGCCTTAAGAGTTCCTATCCATGAATTCAAAGGAGACCCTTATCTATGAATTTAGTTATCTATGAGGACCATGACTATCCTCCTTGTTTCATGCAAGGATATTGGTAGCCCAACCAGCTTATAGATCTCCCTGCAAAAACAAATCCATTTAACCAAATTTTATTATAGAATGAAAGATACTTACTTGATAAGTGAAGATAAAGTCTCCAGCTTGATTTCTTCGATGGTGGTTGATAAAATATGTGTTAGTGCTTTCTCTTTGGATGATCTTCTTCAAGGGTAAGGATTAGATCTTTGTTTTAATGATGATAAAGCCTTCTTTTGTTTTTTTATGTCTTTTTTTCTATTTCTGTCATGAAACTGGGGTCTCATTTTTGGTGCTGAAATCATTCTTTTAAGATAGCACTGTGAGTTCTCCAAGATTGCAGTGTCAATATATACGTATCTTTTTTCCTTTAGTCATGAGGTGGCAGTATAGATATGACTTGATCCTTTATTACTTTGATGGAAATATAGAAAAGGTTTTACACTACGATTTTGTGACAACTTGAATATCTCAATTTGTAGTTATATAATACTTCTATCCAAGATAGTATTATGAACTCCCTCTGTAAGATATCTAACTTGATTTCTGAGATATCAAACTTGATCTCTGAGATATATCAAACTCTTTTCTATTCTACAATTGCACCGAACTTGTTTTATGAAGTTTCACTGAACTTGTATCACTGAATTTGCATCGAACATGTATCTTTGCAATTGCATCGACCTTGTATCAATACCACCGAGCTTGTATCTCTGCAATAGCTCACAACTTCTTCTTTGTAATAGCACCAAAATTATTTTCTCTGAATTTTATCTCAGATAGTAACTTTTATCAAAATTTTATTGATAATAAGGTGATCTTCTTTTACCATAGCTCTGATACCATATTGAGAATTTTGGAGGGGTTACGGTTAATACAAATTCTCTTCTTGATAATTACATGTGAGCTAGCTTGTGTAGCTTATGTATTCTCTTAGTTAATATTTCATCAAGTCAATTATCAAAATGCATAGGACACAAATATTTACACAGAAGTAATACTTTTATTGTAGGAAGGTAAATCACAGTTTTACCTTACTTACATTACACTTCAGATCTGCACTTTAGCACTTTACTTGCCTTCAGCATTTAGCATTTACTTTCAGCACTTCGAATTTTCCTTCAGCACTTCGGGGTTACCTATAGCACTTCAAATTTATACTTAGGATTTACCTTTAGACTTTCAGACCTTCAAACTTCGCTTTTACCTTCATACCTTTAGACCTTCAGACCTTCATACTTCACTTTTTCCTTCAGATCTACACTGTTCCTTCCGTAATTTATACTCTTGAGTCCGCACCAAATTCTGTCCTTTAGATCTATACTTAAACTATGAAAAGGCTCAGACTGATCTGAAAATTCTTCTCTATAACCTTAGACAGATCTGCATTTTCTATTCCATCTTCAATGCTATCGAACCTCATACTAATTAGCAATTCTTATGACTGAGATCTTGACCCAAAATCTCAGACATATCTCAATTATATTCACTATTATTTATGCGAAGTGTTTTTGGCCTATTTATAGTTATTCGACCCTATAATTGGCCGACCTATTTAGTGAACTGTTGGGACATAATTTGAGCCGAACTTTCCAGCATTTTTCAAGCCGACTTTACAAGGTTTATCTCCAACATCTTTTCCACTGTTTATAGGCTGTTTTGTGAGCTTATTTACAAGGTCTTGCAGCATATCTATCTTGAACTAGATACTTTCATGATTTTGATATTTTATACTTTTGACTCCTTATTTTGATAATTACATAGTCAACATGAAGATCGACCTAGTTACATTTTACAACACGAGGGACATTAAGTTACGTAAAAAATATACAAGAGATCATTGAAGTGGATTTCTCTTCTTTCCAATGTGTTATTTTTAGGTGCAAGTGGTGGGACACCTTTGATCAGAATAATGTAAAGGAAGATCACGATAGTAGGTTGATATGTATCAACTCTAGAAATATGTGGGAAGAAGCTAAGGAGCCCTATGTTTTCCCCAAACACTGCAACAAAGTGTTTTTTTACCGAGATGTGTTGGATAGGGATTGGTGGTTCGTATTGTGACATGACCCTAGGTGAAAACATATTTTTGAGAATAGTAGTGTTATCATGCCAAGAAAGTTGGAAGATAATGAGGGTGATCATGAGAACCGAGAGTGATATGGTACATGTGGTATTTTATCTTTTATACTTTTTAAGATGGGTTTTATAAAGAAGAGGAATTAATTACCTTATAACTAAGACTCTTTTTTTCGAAAAATTATAATATGTATTTTGAATTAATTCTTAATTTGCATTGTGTTAATGTTAAAATAATTTCACTTGATAATTTTCAATGTTGATCTCGAAAACAATGGCATATTTTATATTTTTTTATAATGTCAATTCCTAAAATAATAAAACTACTTGATTGCTTTAAATGTGTGTGAATGATATCTTCAAAACGTATACTGTTATTTTTTGTATGTAAGATCATAATAAAATAATGATAATTCTAAAGTACATGAATTTATTTGCATTATTTTCTAAACTTTATTATGTTACAAAATTCATATTATTCTAGATTTATTATTTTACAATTATTTATATTCATACAAATTTACAAATTTAAAAATTTTAATAAAATTGAATGATGACAATACATACAATTACAATTACAATTTTTAAATTTCACAATACAATTACAATTACAAGTACAATTTTACAATTTTACATACAATTACAATTAAAATTACAATTACAATTAGAATTACAATTTTAAAATTTCACATATAATTACAATTAAAATTAAAATTACAATTACAATTACAATTTCACATACAATTACAATTAAATTGCAATTACAATTGTACATACAATTATAATTGAAATTAGAATTACAATCATTTCACATACATTAAATATTACAATTACAATCACAACATAATATTTAATAAATATCATGATTTAATATTAAAAATAAACATCACGATCATGATAACCATCGTACAAACATCATATTCAACTAAAAATCACATTCAAAATCCCTAACATCATCTAATCACCGTGATCATGATCATCTAACAAAACACAAGCATTGTATAACATCATCACAACACAAACATCAAATATACATCTCATGTCAAATAACTGCTATCACATACACATCTATCAGCAAGTTGCACATTAAATGAACATATCTAACATGACTTAACAATATACACATCATGAAGAACACCAACATGTAAATTAAGTACATCTTCAACATGAACATGATATATATATATATATATATATATATATATATAATGTCAAAAATATACAATTGTAATAAAACTTCATATAAATGTCAAAAATCTAGTGGTACATCAATAGTAGTACTAGTCGAGGTCAGCTCAGTTGATGTTGCAACCTCGATATGCTCAGATAGATGATGATCACGTGCCTGTTGATCTGGAGGTGCCTGCTGATAAGGAACTGCCTGTTGATGACTCGTGGATGGTCCAGCCTACTCATGGATGGTACGGTAGCTTGCTCAGTCGATGGACCTGCCTCCTCAAATGGACCTATGCCCTCCTCAGGATTAGGTGCCTACTCAGGACTAGGACGTGTCTGTTGATATGTGTAGCCTGCCTAGACGATGCCTGCTCATGATCATGACTGGATGGTGTAGGCTTCTCATCATGATCATCTCTGGCGCGAGGTGGAGGAGGAGGGGGATTACTAGAATGATGATCACTCCCCTTATGATAATGATCATCATATGATGCACTGATTTGTCATACTGCATCTCCACCATGCCTACCCCTCCTTGCCTATGCTAGTAATATGGTAGCTCCAACAATATGTTACATGAGGTTCAACATATCAAGGGGCACGCCTTTCTCGACCTGTGTCATCCTATGATCAACCTGTATCTCTCTGATCGTAAGTAGCCTAACTCCCTCCTTGACTAGGATTCGACAGAGTTCATCGCCCAACTCCATCCTAAATCGAGTGTCCAGCCTATGCCTCACACCCGTCGGTATCTACTCCTGATCAGGACCAGGTCTGTCACCTTGATCCTCTACCTCTACCATCTCCTCGTCAACATGATCTACACCTAGATCATTCAGTGGCGGTGGAATCTCATCGCTAATGAATGACCCAATATATACAAAATATATATAAGTACACAACAATAATTAGACAATTTCATTACAAAATTTAATAAAACAAGTTAAAGAACGTGTTAGAATAAATTTTATAATTCTAATTAATAAATTAAGACAATAAAATGAAACTATATTAATATAAAGAAAACACTATCATTATCTCTCGCATCCGGCGTCTCATCCTTTGTGAAGAGGATGTTGGTACACCCTCGCCAATCCAAACCAACGTACGGACATGGCACTAGAATGGAGGAGTGATCATCAACACTGGATACAAACTCCAATGCATCAGGAAATATCCTGGCAGAAAAGTCAGACTCGCCCCTCTTGGGTATCATCTGGCCACACATCTCCATCCATACGTGCAGAATCGGCCTACGAACAAAAGTATGCCTCGTCTCTGGAAACCTCTCAAAAAATAAACAAAATAAATCTAAATAAAAAGGGAAGTTCAACCTCCCACGTGCCTGAGAATGACATCTATCTAATGTTGTACAAAAATACCGCAAACAAATCACAGACCATCTCACAAGTCGTGGCACCTATAATAAAGAATCAACATAAAATAAAAGCGGGAAAATAATGCGTTGCTTGTCACTGGTATGGTGTGCAATGGTTTTCATCAGTAGTGATAGGCACCTCACCTCCTTTGCACCAAATGAAGCAATGCAAAACTGACCACCGGACACCTGAAAATCTGCAGGACAAAGTATAATGTCACTAATATATCTCTAGGAGCACGCCAACTAACTCCATGTTGCATAGCTGACGGGGACATATGGGAACTAGGGAAAATCCTGCCTTCTCCTACACAGGCTAGTAATAAAATATATGTCCTCCTCAGTGGGTGCGTACCATTGGACATGACCGACCCGAAAATCCTGTCGGTGGGTATCCCACCTGAAGATGAGTTGTCCCAATAACCCATTATGGCCCTTCAGGGATGTAGCCTCCTCATAGAAATTTTTGAGGCCTACCTCCCTTAGGAGAAACTAGGTGGCTACCGTAATATGGCAAGGGTACATAAGTCTCTCCCTCTCTCGTGCCTCCCATAGGCAAACCAGGTTATACTGGTCCTCCATATGTTCTTATAGTTCCATTTCTTTTCTCCTTTGATGTCGCTCAATGATTCACATATTAAATACATTTTTTTATTAAATGAGACATATATATATATATACATATATATATATATATATATATATATATATATATATATATATATATATATATATAAATTGAAAAAATAAATGCACCTAAAAATACGACATTGGAAGATTAGTGCATCCATTTTTATCACACACCGCCAAACATAAAATGTACTTTCTTCTGCGGTGCATTGAAAAAAATATCCACCCCGGGGCAGATAGTTAGGTCAACACACTGCCCAACAATAATTCATGGTTAACAGTGCGGTCATTTAAACAATCGTACCTTTGAATATGTATCAGTGTTGGGAGGGCGATGCGTTGACCACACTATGCACCCCAGGGTGGATAGTTCGGTTAGCACACCACCCTGCTGACATCAATACATGGTCAATAGTGCAGTCCTGTAAAAGCTCACACCGTTGAATATGTACTGATGTCAAGAGGGCAATGCGCTGACTGAACTATCTGCCACGGGGTGCATAGTTTGGCCAATGCACCACCCTCTTGACACTAGTACATAGTCAACGATGCATTTAAACAACCGCACCGCCATGTCAGGTTTAAAAAAAAACTCACGATGCACTTTTTTTGGTGCCACACCAGAACCCAGTGAAATTTCTGTTAGCACTGTTCGCAGTGAGGCTTGTAAATTTACAGGCAACACCGCGAACGGTGCAAATCGAATGGCTCGAGTGCACCACGCATGATTTTTTTTTTTTAATGGTAAATATTAATTTTTTTACAAATATAATCTCCTAAAACATTTATATATTTAGAAACAAGTAAAATGCATGTACATTTAGGCGTCGAAGAGGCATATTTGTTGAGGAATTTGAAAAACCAAATTTTCCCAACATTTTCCAAAATTTGAACTCCACAAAGTGGGCAATGGACAACAACAGTGCATGCAATGGGAGAACCGGTGGCAAGGCATCTCACACAATAGAAATTTGGACTAGTGCTTGAGAGCTCTAGAGCACTGAAGAAGTGAAAATGCCATTTTTTAGGCTTGTAATTTTTTTTTATTTAACCCTATTTTTTTGCGCGGGTTTTTGAGATGCATCGGGTGGTGTGTGGGTTTTTAAGATGCATTGGTCTTGTTTTTGTGTAGCGCACTAGTGCACTATAGTAATTAAACGCATCAGGCAGGTTTGTACGAAGAGCATGGTGTCTCGATGTGTCAATTTTTAGTACGCATTGGTGCGTTTTGGGTTAAACGCACCAGTGTGGTTTATGATGAGAAATGAAATGGACAGAAAACATCCCCAAAATCCTCTAGCCACCAGCCTCTTCTAGATACCTTCGCTAAAAATAGATATATGGGCTATTTTTATAAGGGGTTCCTCAAAAACATCTGCTAGAGGGTCTTTTCTTTGTAGTGACCTTTGCAGCAGCATGATGAACAAGCACCCCTAGAATTTGACATGGCAGAGCTTGTGAAGGATAATTCAGCTAAGGAAATCATAAAGGAAAAAGATAAATAGATAAAAGAGTTGAGAGAGATTTTCACAATAGAAAATTCTTAGATCACCTTCCTACAACAAGAGAATATCTAGCTAAAAGTGAAACTACTCCTCCAAGACAAGCCAAAGGCGCATATTGAGGCACACAAAGGTAAAGGTAAAGAAATCATAGATGATGATCAGTTGGAGGATACAAAATTTGAAACAAAAGTAATTAGGCCAGGGACAAGAGGTCTCAAGAGGGTGCTTCAGAAAGAAGAAGAGTCAGGTTGGAAAATTTTTGATGAATTAATTATTGTTGAAATAAATCAAGACAGAGAGTATTGGATTGACAAGGTGAATGGGGATCTTGGGAATCTTCTGAAGAAATATAAAAAGAACAATGACCTTGAGAGGCATATGGAAAATCATTATTGCACCAGAAACAAAATCTCCCAAATCAGGCTGAAGCAAATGAATAAAAATCTCAAGGAAGCTCAAATGAAGCTCAAGGATAAGGATAAATTAGACCTAACTGCTAAGGCATCCTTGGTTGTTTATCCTATCATCCACAGGTGTCATAAAACAAATTTTGACAAATTTTTAGAATTTTTGGCTTTTTTGCTGATTTTTGGAAAATTTCGGAAAATTGGCTTTCACAAAAGCGTCGTGACACTTTCACTCAGAGCACTCAAATGAAGAAAAGTTTATTTTTTTGGATGCCTTTTGACTTCTACATTCTATATTAGGTCCTATTTTTTCATGAAACCCCTTCATTCTAGAGGAAAATCCAAAAAATTTCCTCTTTTTCATGTTTATGCCAGTGATTTTGACCAAGCGTGGTGCTTCTGGAGTGAGGTTGGGAGAATCAAGTTTTGGAGGTCTTACCATGGGTTTTTTCTCAATTTGTAAGGTTCATTGGAAAGTATAAACGTAGGGATACCTAGCCCAACCTTAATACTTGTAAATTGATGATTTAAAGTGGGTCAAATTTACCTCTAAACAGGCACTAGGCTTCTGCTCGACAAGCACGACACTTCCGCTAATGACGCTATGTTTTTTCATTGGATTCCCTTCAGACAGTTATCAAGCTAGGAAAAATTCAAAATTTGATGCTAATCTATCCCATGAGGTTTAATTTGAGTATTTGAGTTTTTTTTTTCCTCTGATGATGAGGAAACATGTAATTTAAAAAAGGAGACACACACTCCTAGTCTTTAGCTGAAGTTTAGAGAATAGTTTATAACTTGCCTAGATTCTAGGAAGTGACTCATCTGATGTAATTGCATTTTGGATAGTTTTTCAACCATATGAGGTGTTATGAACTCTATTTTCTATAAGTAGTCCACCTCAAATCATTTGAGAGGTTTGATAGTTGTTATTTGCAGTGGAGCTATTCTACAAGTTTTTTTTTTTTTGAAAGAAATCAAAGACAGTGTTGCAAACATAGTGTTGTGACTCCAATGGCATGCCTTTGAGTATTTGTTTTTCTTTGTAAAATTATAATTTTGAATGTTATGTTATCCATATTTCAACTATATTCTTCTTTATGTTAATCTTATCAGTTTATAGATAGAAATCTTGCTTTCCATGCTCTGTTTTTATAAGATTTACATGAACATGTCTATGCTCTTTAGATGAATGAATTCATTTTAATGCTAATTCTGACTCTCTCTCTCTATTCACCCTATACACAATGACAAATTAATCATGATTCTAAGCTTACCTACTTGGAATCATCCTTGCCTCTGCAATCAAACCTTTGAAATCTAATCTAAACCCTAGACCTAGTTCCCTAACTGTCATTCTTATCCAAAAAAACTTCAAACAAACAAAAACCCTAATCTATTGAGCATCATAACTAGCCTTGATCAATATATTCAGTCATCTGATTAGCTGAAAAGTGACATTGAGAGAGTGATCCAGGTGGATATTGGTGGTCACCCGCCTATTCCACTTAGGGCTCCACCATTGTCTCTTTTAGTTTTTCAGTTTCGGCACAATTTACTATTTTTAGCAGCTTTTCGGGTCCTGAACTTCCGGAGCCGTTTTGAGGCCCTAAATGACGTTTTTTGGGAAAATGGAGAGTAAAATTGGTCCATGGATTGATTTTTCTCATTCCAAATTTTTATTCCTCGGATAGATCTTTCTAACGAGGTATGGTACGCATCAAACGGAGATCGTATGCCAAAGTTACGCCCCTGGGAAGTTGAAACACCAATTTACCCAAACGAGGCCAATAGTTTTGGCGCTTCATCTCCTAGGGTTAGGGTTTTGGTTGTTTAGGATTTCCAATTGTTTCTAAATAATAAATAGGCCCTCGAGCCTCATTGTAACTGAGTTTAGAGGCATGTAGCCGCCACATCTCTTCTCAGAGATAACTACCAGCGCCCTAGCTAGTTTCATTTCCATTCTGTCTGTAAGCAAATTTCAGTTCCTTGATATTAATGAAATGAAGTGTTATTTCCACTGCATCTCTGTATTTATGGTTATATGTTTATTCTTTTGCGTTCCTGCATAAATCCAGATCAGGGAGCCCTCTCTAGTTTTGGTAGGGCTATCTACCTCACCTAAAGGTTGGTTTGTGGTTACCTTCCTTTAGCTCCATTCTTAGCCTTGGAAAGCAGGGGGGGGAAGTGATAACACCTCCACAAAATTTTCCTCATAATTTTTCCCATGTCAACATGATTACATCAATCACAGTTCCATCATGTGATCCTTGGATTATGCCTTAAGTGTCTGAGTTGGCCATGTACAACAACCATTAGGGGAATTTTGAGGTCTAAAATGGGCCTCTTAAGAAAAATGTACCACAAAAATAAAATTTATAAGAGCCAATAGGATTCAAGATGATGATGTCAATCATGGGGGATGATTCACCATTTTTTAAGTAAAAGGGTAAAAAGATTAAAAAATAATAAAATAATAAAACTACTTTTTCAACTCGTATTTTCAACATATCTCCCATATTTTTTACTCAAATTTCGAGTGGGAGTAATCGTTGGATGCAAAATTTATTTCCTCATCCAAGGAGTACCCATGTTGCATACTTTTGTTGGACCCTACTACACGAAAAATGAGAAATACATTAAAAAACGTGATTGCAATCACGTTTTTCATGTATTTATCATTTTTCGTGTAGTAGGGTCCATCGAAAATATGAAACATGGGTACTCCTTTGATGAGGAATTAAATTTTTCATCCAACGAGTACTTCCACATGAAATTTGAGTAAAATCTTTGGGAGATAAGTTGAAAATATGAGTTTAAAAAGTAGTTTTTCATTTTTTCCCTCTAAAATTTGATGATGTAATCAAATATTATTTTATTATTTCCACTATTATTTTATAATTTCCTTAGGAGGCCCATTTTATACCTCAAAATTCCCCTAATGGAGATTCCTTTAAGCCCATTTGAATTGGCTTACCATGTAGTTCAATCACTTTCCAAGTCATCATCAACTAAAACTAATCAAGTGAATGTGATGATTGATATCTATTCTCATTTATCACGTTTAGAAACAATATCATTCCTTGATTATTTTGATAAAACGTTTCCAAATGACAAGAGTATTATGGAGGTCATGACTTTGGATGAATTTCCATGGAATGATCATCATCATTGCTCATCCTTTCTACCTAAACTTGATAAAATCGAGAATGATTTTTCATCCATTTTTTTCGGTTGAGATTGTCGATAGTCCTCAATGTCCTATGTCAATCCTTCATTTGGATTCATATATTAATTTATGAAAAATTATATTCAACGGTATCAATTGAAATTTTAGCTAAACCTAGAATTACTGAGAAGATTCATATATGTGCTCCGTGCTCCCTTGATGAAATCAACGCGTAAAAGGCCCTATTTCAGGAATTTCGTGACATTTTTGCCTGGTCCTATGAGGAAATTCTAGGAATTGATCCCAGTATTGTGATTCATGAAATTAAGACATAACCGAATGATAAAATTTTAAGACAAATATTACGCCAAGTTCATCCACGAAAAGTTGTTGTTATTAAAGTTGAAGTTGAAAAATTACTCAAAGTGGGTTTCATTTACCCTATTCTCTTAACTGATTTGGTATCCAATATTTTTCTAGTGAAAAAAAAGAAGGTTACTATTCGAGTATGTGTCGATTATAAGGAAATTAATAAATATTGTCCAAAGGACAATTACCTGACCCCTTACATTGACCAAATTGTCTATGATTGTGCTGAAAATGAAATATTTTCATTTACGGATGAATTTTCTGGATATAATAATATAAACATATGTCCTACTGATCATCCCAAAACTGCATTCATTTTTCCACGAGGGAAGTTTTCCTATCGCAAACTACCTTTTGGATTGAAGAATGCTAGTGAAAATTTTAAATGGCCATGTCTTACACATTTCACGATATCAAACATGTTGTGCAACCCCACCTGGATGACTTACCAACTCATTCATTGAGACAAAGATATCACCCTATTCTTTTGAAAGCTATTTTTATTCAATGTATACATTACGATATTCATTTGAATCCACATAAATGTGTAATTTGTGTAGAATCAGTAGGATTATTGGGATTTTTCATTTCAAAGGAAGGAATTATTTTCGATCCACTTAAGGTCAAGGCCATTGCCAAACTGCCTCCTCCTTCCAATATTTTCCAACTCCAAAGTTTGCAAGGGAAAGAAAACTTTTTACGTAGATTTATTCCTAACTACACTGAGCTAACTAAAGGTTTTGGGCATTCCATTCATTTGGGACGAGCTTGCTCAAAAATATTTTGATGCACTGAAAAATACGCTGACCCATCCACCGTTACTGCATCCGCATTATTATCAAAGAGATTACATTATGTATTTAGTTGCATTTGATGCCACCATATGCATGGTGTTAGTTTAGGAATATGAATCTAACATTGAACGTGTGATCTACTATTTGAGTAGGAATATCACAAAAATCGAAATCAAATATGCACATGTGGAGAAAGTAGCCTTGGCAACAGTTCAAGTTGTCCAACATTTTCGTCACTACATACTTTTATGCAAAACAATGGTGATCTCTGATTTCAACCCTATGATGTACATTATGACTAAACAGTTGCGAAGAGGAAAATACTCTAAATGGATTGTTATCCTGCAAGAGTTTGATTTGGAAATCAAAATATATAAATCTAAGAAATCATTGGTATTTGTTAAATTATTATGTGACTTTCCCTATACTGAATCTGAAATCGTGGCAGAGGATCATCTTCCCAATGAATCCCTATTTCTTATCATTACTCTAGATCCTTTGTATGGATATATCATTATATATCTTCAAACTCAAACTTTTCGGCCCGATTTGTCATGAACTGATCTTCATAGTATCTGGTACCAATCCTAGCAATACACTATTGTTGGGGATACTCTATATCGTTGTGGTGTTGATTTTGTCTTTTGACGTTGTTTAATGAACAAGGAATTCATGAAGGAATTAAATGATTTCCATTCTAGAGCGTGTAGTGGTCAGATGTCATGGTTTTCCACTAGCTAAAATATATTGTGTGTTTCCTATTTATGGTTGTAACTCTTTAAATATTGTAGAACAACGGTTAGAAAGTGCCATAATTGCCAAATATTTGATTGTAGTACGTGTGCTCTTCTAGCTCCTCTTCACCCAATCATAGTTTTCAGTCCATTTTCTAAATGGGGTATTTACTTTGTTACATGTAACCCTCACTCAGCCGGTGGGCATGGGTATATTATTCTCACAGTAGATTATTTTATGAAATGGTTTAAGTTGATGCCCACATTCAAGAACAACATTGAAACAACAACTATTTTCATATTCAATCATTTGATTTATAGGCCTGGCATACCACAAGCCATCGTTACATACCATGGTAGCCACTTTCAAAATTTTATGATGACCGAGATTTCTGCACAGTTTGGCTTGCACCATGACAACTCTACTCATTATCCGCAAGTGAATGGCCAACTTGAAGTTGTAAAAAACGTTTTGACCAAGATGATCAAACGGACCATAGACATTCATAAACATAATTGGAATACCATGATTTTCTCAGCCTTGTGGGCATACTGTAGCTCTACAAAAACATCGACTGGTTTTACTCCCTTCCAACTCGTTTATGGTTTGGAGGTAGTTTTTTCATTTGAGTGTGAAATTTCGTCATCAAAACAAGCCATTGAGTTGTTACCAACTACCTCTATAGAGGAATAATGTTTTTTTTACGTAGCACAACTAGATGAAACTTGCCATAATGCTGCAATAGCTAGCGAGGCTCATAAGAAACATGTTAAGGCTCAATATGATCGAAACGCCAAACCTCGTGTTTATTTAGAATGTGACCTAGTCTTGGTCTATGATCAAGCAGATGATAGACTAGGTGCTGGTATATTCAAACACATGTGGAATGGTCCTTACATTGTCAAAATTTTACTAGCTAAAGGGGTCTATGAATTAGTTGATTATGACGGTGTCTCTTTAGGAGAGCCCATAAATGTTCTCTACCTGAAGAGATATTATGTGTGATTTATCTTGTGGATATTTTTTGTACATTAATGATAGCTTTATGAGTGTGTGTTGTAGATTTTCATTTTTTACGATTCCCACTACGTTTCCTGATTATCTTGAATTACTCTTTATTTTCATATGTTGGCATTCCCTCATACTTACATTGGTGTTGCTGATGGCGCTAGTTGTAGTACTCAGAATTTATCTTCCCCAACTTGGGTCATCTACTCACCCATTGATGATTTATTTTCCATTCATGGTGTATTCCTTGGTCGAACAAGGAACAACATAGTATAATATTGTGAAGTCATTGAACTATTCTCTGATGCCATTCTATTTTCCATTCGATTTTTTATCGTTAGGTTAGATTCACAACTCATTGTAGTACATTTAAACGATGTCTATACTGTTAGAAGTTCATCAATGTTAAGAATGTTTTTACGAGTCTATCTCTTGGAAAGGAAGTTTGATTATATTGAATATCAAAAAAATTTAGGAAATTTAAACACATTATCTGATGCATGTTAGGACCCCATAATGCACCTTTTTGACCTTACATTTTCTATCATTCCACTCTTTTCCCAGTCCATATTCAAATCTTATATTATCACTCTCATCCATTCTTCCAAAGGTATATAACATTCTTCTCTTTACTATATGTTTAATTTGTTTTACATGTAATTCTACATTACTTTCATATTTAATCATTAATCAAAAATATATAGTTGCTGAGACAATTTGAAGACTACAGTTAATTCATCATGGCTTTCTGAAGACTGCATTGCTGAAAAAGTCAACATAGTATGCAAATCCCATTGCTGAAACAACCATGATTTGCGATTCTAAAGCAGAATTTCAGGCACGAAAGAAACAAGAAAAGACAAGTAAGGAAGTTGTTACACTAGCCGTAACAAATGCACCTTGGAGCCAGCACCATCGTAACCATTGTAACAACATTTTGCTATGGAAGAACAGAATATTCTATTTTATTATAGAAGATCAAATCGGGTTAAGAATAGGATAGTCTATGATGTAACCAATTGTGTAATAGATGTCTCCTCTTTAAAAAGAGGAGACATCAGCATTAGTTGGGGGAGACAGACTACGGGAGATTTATTTTGAAACAGACTTACAGAGAAGGGGCATGAATCCTTTGTAATATGTTATTTTGGATAGATGAATAAAATCTTGTTCTGAGCATTTCATTTTAGTTCCTTCTCTTGGGGAATCTTGTGAGAAGGAAAGGGCCCACCTTTTTCACAAGATTCACCCATTTATTTCCGTAGTGTGTTAACTGCTCTTTTCATTTATGCCTTGTTAACTCTATTTTCTGAAATCGTTTATGTAGTATTGGAACTCTGTTATTCATTGCTGAACTCTGTTTCCATTAATTATTGCATTGTTTTCATACAATTCATTCCTAGGCAATTGTGGATTATTTTAATTGTTAATCTTGTTTACATAATGATTTTGTGAAAGCGTGGTAATCAAAAATAGGTGCTGAATATTCCTACTTGGGGAATAGGGTCTTGTTCTCTGTTATAGCATAATTGATCTTTTCTTCTGCAGATTAATTTCTTTTCCTAGATTGTTATCTTTTTAATGTAATCCAGGGTTCTTTTGGTGATTGTTTGCAATAGAAGGATTGTCTTTGCTGTAACTCAATTAGAACTTCAGATTGTTTGAAGCAAGGTGTGATTGGTGTACTTTTTACTACAACTTTTCATTTCTTTTGATATTGAGCATATACAGTGTGTGATTGCCTTTGAAATAAATAGACTTCCCTAGGTTGACAATTTATGTAGCACTTGATTGTTTAAATTAGTAAGAAATTAAAGTGACCAACATTTTTGCGCCATTGCTGGGGAAGGAAATTATAAGTTTCAAAAGCATTGATGTTTTTCTTTTAGATGTGCAGATTGCATGAGAGGACGCAGAACCCATAAGAAAACTAACCCTACAGGTGGCAAGGGCAAAGGAAAGGGAGGAAGAAAGACTTTTATTGACGAGATCGTATCAAAAGCCGAATCTTCTCAGAGGCTAAGCTCTCGAAGGCCAAAGCCTCAACATTCCCCTCAATCGAACTACGAAACAGAAGAAATTGTGAGCCCTGAAAATGTTGAGGAGCCAGCAGAAAGCATTGAAGAGCCAGTAGAAAGCGTTGAAGAGCCAGCAGAAAACGTTGAAAATCCAGTAGAAAACGTTGAAGAACCAGCAGAAAACATTGAGGATCGAGCAAGTGGAGTAGGATACCAAGCAATGGAAGGGAACAATGACGAATTCTTCGGAGGAGGACCAGCAGATCCTGAAGGAGAGGGGAAAGATGAGAATTCTCTCTCTACCTTGGGGTTTCCTATTGGTGATCTCCCTAGAGGAGCAACCCCCATGAAGAATATCCCACTTTTAGCCTTACCTAATTTTCATGGTTTATCTTTTGAAGATCCTGACGAATTTCTTTTCGAGTTTGATATATTATGCAGAAGTTACAATTATATTACCAATGCCCAAAAATTGAAGCTATTTCTAGCAACACTAAATGGTAATGCAATAAGGTGGTTCGTGAGTCTTGGAGGCCATGTAATCACAACTTGGGATCAGATGAAACATAAATTTATGCTTAAATATCAAGACTACTTCTGGACAAGAGAAAAAAGAGAGGAACTATTTAAGATGGTACAAAAGGAGGATGAGAATCTAGAGGACTTTGTGGAAATACTACAATATAATTTGCAGAGATCCAATCATCCCGATGTAAGTAAAGATATTCTTAAAACAATATTATTAAAAGGAGTAAGGGATGACTATCTAGATATGCTAAATATGGTTGGTAAAGGGGACATATCTAAAGAATAATATGATGAAATTGTTAACCTCTACAAAAGACGTTCAAGAGGAGTTGCAAGGAACAGGTCAAACCGTAGGGATACCACATATTCAAGAGTTCAAAAATCAGCCAGTGGAGGAGCAACAAGAGTTGAAATAGGTAATTTACTTGAGGAATTCAAAACTGAAATGTTAAGTTCTTTTGCTTCACATATTGACACCTTGCAGGTTAAGAAGAAACAAGCCGAAGCAGAAGCATCCTTGGCTGTCTTTTGTTCCAAATGTAGAGATAAACACCCAATAAGGGAATGCCCGTTGGACAAGGTGCCAATTTGCACCCTTTGTCAGAAGGACCATGAAACGCAACAATTCCCTTCTTTACCAGGAATAAAAGCAGCATTGCAACCAACCGAAGAAGAAGCTAAAGCAGTCTATCTGTTGACACAGAGAAGGCAATGGAAACCACGAGGACAAGGTATGAACTCTAGTATGCCATTTACATCTTCTAATCGTTGGAACAATTATCCTTCTTTTATTCAAGCAAATTACCCTCCCTTTAATCAAATGCAATACCTGCCCTTCAATCAAATGAATTACCCACCCATGCAACAAACAAACCCTCCCTTTGTAGATCCTGCAATGTGAACTCCTTGGCCTCCACAAAAACAATCTTACTTTAACCAATGGAATCTGAATTGGAGGGGTAAACAACTCCCGTTTCCAAATCAATTTCCTCAACTTTAGCAACCACTTCCTCTACCATCAAGTGCTCTGCCAAATAATCAAATGATAAGACCCTAGCTACCTGTACAACCAAATCCTAACCCCAATAATAAATTTGTGCAAGTTATTGATATTTAGAACCAGCCTATACTTTTTGTTTTCCCTGCACAATGTAATGACATTCATTTACGATCTGAGAAAATAGTTGAACCCATTATTGATGATGTTACCTCTTCTAATTCTGATAAAGAAGAAACTGAAAAACGTGACTCACATGAAGAGGTACCACCACCCTCTAATAAGGGTGCTGAAATAGCAGAACCACCATTCCCTGAGCGTTTAGTTTTAACTATAATGCTTGAGCCACCTGCTTTTAATCTTCTCGGGGAATTACAGAATCTGTATGTTAAAATTCCACTTTTACAAGCACTAAGAGATGTACCAATTTATGCCAGAACGATGAGAGATATTTGTATCAAGAAACCCAGTAGGAAAGATAAATATACCCTTACAGTCCATGTTATGGGTGATCTATCTGCATTAATGTCCGATAAAGCTCCTTAAGTTAGATATGGTGACCCTAGCCATCCTACTGTGACAGTCCAAATCGGTAAAACAATAATCCCTCAAGTTTTGGTAGATTTAGGTGCTGCTATAAACATTATGACTCTTGAAACTTCACAACTGTTATAGCTGAAAAACACAATCAGAGATACACCAACCATTCTAGAGTTAGCTGACTATTCTACAATCAAATCGGAAGGAGTTATTGAAGACCTAGTTATCTTAGTTGAATCCTAGAATTACCCAGCTGACTTTGTGGTGTTACAGACTAAAACAAAGTTGGGGGGACACCCTCTAATTCTGGGAAGGCCTTGGTTAGCTACAGCCAATTCCTTTATCAGTTGCAGATCTGGTTCAATGATAATTTCCAATGGATATGAAACTAAGCAGCTTACTCTCTACCCTCATGCTACACCCATGATTAATAATGATAATTCTATATGGATGGACTATGATGATCATGCTATTCAACCTATTTTGACTATCGGACAAGCTTTAAGTCTTAAAGATACCACTGAAGATGAGGTAATTAATAATTTTATTTGTGAACCCTCCTCTGTGATTCCAAAAACACATAATCAGTTGGCTGCACTTTTGAAACCAGATACCCAGGAAAAGCTTAAACCTGAAGATCTTCCTCAAACATCAACCACCATCTCTTCTAAAAGCATAACAGTAGAAATTGAACCTGACAAAACACTGAACATAAACCCCAACTTGACAGTTGCTGGAACACAGAAATTAATGAAGTTACTTCTTTAAAATAAGGAAGCATTCGCATGGGACTATACAGATATGAATGGAATCTCCCCTGAATTATGTACTCACCGCATCTATATCAAGGAAGGTTGTTGACCTGTCTGTCAACCCCAATGACGAATGAACCCTAATTTAAGAGAAATTGTCAAAGAGGAGCTTCAAAAATTGCTTAATGCAGGGTTTATATATCCTATATCTGAGAGTGAATGGGTTTCCCCATTGGTAATAGTTCCTAAGAAAAACGGGAAATGGAGAGTGTGTGTAGATTATAGAGCCTTAAATAAAGCCACTCAAAAGGATCACTTTCATTTTTTATTCATTGATCAGGTGTTGGATAGTTTGTCAGGGAAGAAATTCTTCTCCTTTTTAGATGGGTTCAGTGGGTATAACCAAATCAGAATTGCATCCCAAGATCAAGATAAGACCATTTTTACTAGCCCTTGGGGAACTTTTGCCTATAGATTTCTCCCATTTGGACTATGTAATGCACCAACGACCTTTCAAAGAGCAGTTATAGGAATATTTTTTGATATTATTAACGATTCTATGGAAATATTTATGGATGACTTCACCCCTTATGGTGTGTCTTTTGAATATGCATTACAGAATCTTGAGAAAGTACTTAAACGATGTATACAAGCTCACCTCTCCTTAAGTAACAAAAAATGTCATATGATGATGAGTGAAGAAGTATTGCTTGGACATTTTATTTCATCTCAAGGAATTCAGGTAGATCCATCCAAAATACAAGTCATTTAGAACCTTCCTATTCCAAAAACACAAACATATGTGAGAAGTTTTTAGGACATGCAGGATATTACAGGAGATTTATCAAAGAAATTTCCAAAATAGCTTCTCCTTTGTTTTTGTTACTTATGAAAAATGTTGAATTTAAGTGGACTAATCTTTTCCAGGAGGCTTTTGCACAACTCAAGCATCAATTATCTACAGCTCCTATTTTGAGGGGACCTGATTGGGCACTCCCCTTTCATATATCCTCTGATGCTTCAGATACTACAATTGGAGTTGTCTTGGGAAAAGAGGAAAACCATCTTCGTTATGCTATCTACTTCATTAGTAAGAATATGACTCCTACTGAGCTTAATTACACATTTACCGAAAAGGAATTTTTAGCAGTAATTTATGCTATTAATAAATTTCGACATTACATTACTGGTTCTTCTACTTTTGTCCATACTGACCACTCGGTTATTAAGTATTTAATGAAAAAATCTGTCACAAATGCTCGAGTCACCAGATGGTTATTTTTATTACAAGAATTTGATATTACAATTGTAGATCGACCAGGTAAAGAAAATGTTGTTGCTGATTTCCTTTCTCGGTTAAAAGCTGATGATAATACTCAGTAGATGATTCCTTTCCAGATGAATATTTACTTGCAGTATCTGCTCACTCACCATGGTATGTAGACATTGCCAATTATCTGGTTGCAGGGAAGTTACCATCACACCTATCACATCGAGAAAAAAGAAAAATCATTCAACAAAGTGCTCGGTATAGCTGGATAAGTGGGTGTCTTTTCTACATAGGACTTGATCATGAAATCCGAAGATGCATTAGAGAAGATGAGGCTTATGATATACTAAAATCTTGTCATGATGGCCCTTATGGAGGGCATTTTGTTGATAAGAGAATGGCACATAAAATTCTTAGGATGGGTTACTATTGGCCCTCACTCTTTAAAGATGCAAAGAAATATGTTCGGGCATGTGATAGTTGTCAGAGAATGGGTCAACCTAATCATAGAGATGAAATTCCATTAAACCCCCAGGTAATACTTGAACCATTTGAAAGATGGGCCTTAGACTTTATAGGACCCATTAATCCTCCATCCAACCAAAGAGTTTATATATTAGTCTCCATAGATTACATGACTAAATGGGTGGAGGCTAAAAAACTCCTTAGAGCTAATGAAGAAGTTGTCCTAGCTTTCTTATTTGAAGAAATCTTTGTTAGATTTGGAGTCCCTAGAGAGCTAGTTACAGATGGAGGACCTCATTTCACTTCCAATGGTTTCAAAGCCACCCTTCAGAAATATCATATTCATCATAGAATGACTACACCATACCACTCCCAAGACTATGGACAGTTGGACAGTACAAACAAAGTAATAGAAGCCATTCTAACAAAAACAGTGAAGGAAAACTGGAAGGATTGGTCTCAAAGGCTCCCTGTAGCACTATGGGCTTACAGAACTACCTGGAGAAATACTACAGGATTTTCCCCCTATGAATTGATTTATGGTAAAAGTGTTGTTTTTCCTGTGGAATTTGAAATTAAAACCTTAAGGACTACTTTAGTTGTTAACCTTGATTTGAATGATGCACAGACAGCCAGGTTGCATCAGCTTCATGAATTGGATGAAAAAATATTAGATGTCGTTCATCAGAAAACTATGATCCAGCAACAAAGAACAAAGTGGCATGATAAAATCATCAAGCATAAGCAGTTCCAAAATGGTGATTGGGCTTTATTGTATGATTCTTGGTTTGAAAATTTTCAAGGGAAACTACGTACAAGATGGCTGGGACCTTACGAAATAGATATTGTTTTTCCCAATGGAACAGTAAGGCTCTTAACAATTTATGACTCTAAAACACCACTATTAGTAAATGTTCATTGGCTTCGCTTGTACCAGTGCCCTATTTCCAAAGAAGATTTTAAGGCCACTTGCATGGCAGATGCACACTATCTCTTTTTAGGGGAGCCTTCTGCTCCTGATTGCATTTAATTTTTTTGAATTGTATTTTTAGCATTAGAATTAGATTTCTTAACTAATAATCCCTATCAAGGGCTGGCATGTTACAACTGATTATTTTTCAGATTCTTGATTCAAGAAAGGCTTACCAAGAAAGGACAATTTCACCACAAGCAGATTCAAGCTTCATTTTGAGAAGCATTTCTCCTCTCACTTCAACCCATTCATAGTTCATTTCCCTATCTCCCAGTAACATTTCATCATTAATTCCCTTCATTTCTTTTTCCCTTTTCATGTCATTTTCCCTATTTTTCCCATTGTTGAAACACCATTCTTCAGCAAATATTTTCCCCATTTTCACATTGTTGAAACACCATTCTTCAACAAACACTTCCCCATTTTCCCACTGCTAAAACATTGCTCCTCAGCAACACTTTCCCTATTTTCCCATTGCTGAAACACCACCTTTCAGCAGCATTTCATCCATTTTTCCCGTTGCTGAAACACCATCTCCTTCTCCAAAGACATGACTATGCAGCATTTTCTGTCATGAGATCATCTTCTTCAGTTCTTTCATTCTCACTTCTCTTATTCCTTATGCTAATCCTGTCCTTTCACTACCTTCTCCTATGATTAAACAAACCTCTAATATGATATCCCTCGTGTTTTAAAAAGCTTTTAAAGTTCTTCCATGACTATTGAGCTATTACAAAGCAACCACTATATTTTTTGAAGTACAAATCAAAGGTAAACATGAGGTATGTAATTTTATATGTAAGTACAATTAAACTATGGTTAATGAGAAGATTTTGTTTATTATCACCACAATCTCCACACACTTAAAGCATCATTTCAGCCGTAGTTGGGGTGGAATATCAAAATTATATGACATCATTTCACAACATGCCAATTACCGTCATTTTTCCTACCCGTTACCTCGCCTCTTCATCGTTATTCCATGTTCTCATTCACAAAATTTACTCTGTTCGAAGTCCGGTAACTGCGCTCTTTGACTGTGCATTTTACCAAAGCTGGTTAACTATGGGAGGACCTGCTATTCAACATGAGCCTGGCTTGATAGCTCTACTTGAATTATTCCTAGAGGTATATCAGATCTTTCAGTAGACAGGCTGGGTAGGATATTTTTAGAGACTTCAGGAATTTGATCCTCGATAGGTCCTTGAATTTTCATGAAATCTCCAGGAAGAGCATTCTACTGTTCAGGGAGTCCAAATTCCAGTCTCAAAGGGTAACATAGCACAGGTTTCAGGTCTTCCAGTCACTGGTACTTGATGGTTTAGTCGAAAGCATATCATTTTGAATGCACAACATGATTTTCTTCTACCAAGAGAACAAGTCGAGCTTAAAGGCCGGGGTGTCGAGCTTCACTCATTACCGCCTCGTTGGCCAAAAGTTGTAGAGTTTGTTAAACATTACCTCACATGTGAAGGCCGCTACCAGGTAGTCTACCAGCATGATTTTGTCTTTTTAAATCATTTACGACATGGTATATGTTACACTAAAATCTGTCATCCTGACATTTTACCATGAGTATGAGCTCATTATTACTCATACTTCCTCCTTTTGCAAGTCCAATATACCAGCTCCTCATGTCAAGCTTCAAAATCAGAAGAAAGTCCCTAAAATCCCCTAAGAATTGGTATCGCACTTTCTCTATACATTCCCTGCGGTCCCGCACCTAAATCTCAGCCTACCTGCGGAACCATAACACACTTTCTTTGTGTAATGGGTGCGGACCTCTGTAAAATATAAAAAGGTGAGAAAGTAAAGATAAAAAGTGAATTCCAGATAAATTCTAGAAGATTCTGGATGGGAATTTTCGGGAATGGATACGCTTTGAGAAGGTTCATGCATCCCTCACTTGATGGAGCTAACCCCTTGATGTAAGGAGCTTATCCCTTTGAAGGAGGATTCTATCCCTTCATATTTGGAACAAGAAACCTTCTCTTTTCCACTATAAAAAGAGGCCTTGGGTAGCCTCAAAGGGAGTTCAAGCTTAAGATATTTTGAAGTTAAATGCTGTTGAGATTCAGTCTCAATTAACTAAGACTTTCTGTGAGGTTAAATCACTCATCTCTAGTTGTCTTGGTTCAAAGAGTGCAATGCTTGTCAAATTAGAAGAGATTCCTGCTTCGTACCCCAGGAGGACCTGCACAACATCAAGGCACAGGCTGTAAAGGTTTTCTATATTTGAAGTTAATACAAATATACTCATTTCTCTCATTAAACTATCTATTCATGGTTTATTTCATAAATTCCTTGATCATTATGATAAGTATGATTTGTAATAATGTCTATACAGGTGCTGCTTAATCTTTTTGCTTGTTTGTGACTGCAGATTCACGAGGAACGTTCTTTCAGTGCACGGGAAGGACTTCAACGAAATCAAGCAAGTGTTGGACATAAGGTAGGCCTTACACCTATATAGTGTTTTTATGAATCTTATATGCTTAGAGAGAGATTAGTATAATTGGTTGTTTGTTGCTAGTTACTTTTAGTACTAGAGAGATCGGTCTTGTCCGCAAGACGGATTAATCTACACAACAAAATGGCGACTCCACTGGGGAAAGAACTTGTTGTTTTTGGTTCTCTTTTATTTTTTATTTGAGGAAACATTTTTTTTCCTGGTTTTTGATTGATACACATCTGTCTGGGTACTTTAGATTTTTTCTGTTTTTGAAAATTTAGAAGTATTTTGAGTTTTTCTATAACTTTTCCTAGGACCGCACTCTACATAACTTTGACAGTGCGGGCAGTTTCGCACTTTCTCTATAGAATACAGTGCGGGACCGCACCTGTCAACACTGCTTACCTGCGGACCCTGTTAAAATTTTAGAAAATCTCTAGGTTTCTTTTTCTAGTTTATTTTTAGATCTTTGGTTTCTGCCCAGACTGGTTATTGTGTCTATCAAGAATTTATTGTGAATGAACTCCAACAGTGTTAATGTTTTGATGATTTTCTAGAAGATTTTGCCGATTGGATTGTTTTTCCTGCTTGGTCTTTGTAGTGATTCGAACTTTTGACAATTTGCAGTATCTCAGATTACATTGATCTCTTTTTGTCTTTTGAATCCGACCTGATTGTGAAAACATCCTATGTTAAGAAATTAAGCCTTTTGATTTCTTTGCAAATCTTCGAAAAAACTTGGTTCAAAGTTTTGAATTTCATTTTTTGGTAAAAACATATTTTGAGTGTTTTTGATATGTTTGTTATCTGAACGAATAGATTCTTAGTTTGCTGAAAAACTAAGGGAAACATTCATAAAAAAATCTAAAATCTTTTACTCAATTTAGATCATAGTTCTCAAGATTGGATTTTGTAGTTTTGAGTAGTTTTAGTTTTGTAGCTTTCTTTCGGAAGAAAATTGTTTTGTAGCTTCTTGTTTGGAAAAGAAAAAGATTTTTCTTGTGAGCTTTGATAGTTTATTGAAAAGACAAAATAGTTTCTTTCAATTATTTTTCATGTTTGAAGAAGGAATTTAAAGGATTGCATTCTCTAACTCTTTCTTTAGATAGAAAGTTCATTGAAAGAAAAAAGAATTGAATATCATCATAGGTGCATTTTTAGTTTTTTTTGGAAGTCAAGTCTTCATATCATCCAAAGTTTCATTTCCACACCCATTGACTTAAGAAACAACTCCTAAAAGTAACGCTTAAATAAAATTCATCTAGTAATCTTTTTATTTCTAGGGCTCTTATCACCAACATAGCTTAGGCTAGTATCTTGGAGTAGGGAGTAATTAACTCTCCAAGATAGATAAAACAAACAAGTAGATAAATCTTGCGGTAGGAAGAATTCCAGTTGTTGCATGTATGCTCAGGGAAGCTCCTCTTAAAGGAGTTAAGCACGAGATCATATCTGAACCAGTGGGGTAATCAATCCTTCCTCATTGGGAACGATAGAAGATATACACGTATTAAAAATGGTAAACCTCGGATAGACCATTGTCGAGGATCCAGGGGTCACTTGTCGGTAAACCTTGGATTCTTTCAAGGAGCCTTCAAGGGGATTGAGCTTTGTTACTCTGCCCTTGCGTGTGTGTCGGATCGTAGACTGTTCCCCCAGGTATATTTGTTTCAGTTGGTAACCTTAGTGACCATAATCTTTAGGATTCTTTCCTAAGGTGACAGTGGAGGGAAGATCCCACTGTACCTGGAACAGACGTCGACTAGACTCACTTGGACTCTCTGGGGGGTTATCTTCACTCGAGATGGTTTTGTGAAGAAACTTGTGCCAGTCTGTTTCATTAAGCAGGTTGTCGGGGTAACTGTTCCAACCGCCCTTTTCGTGTTAAAATTCTACTAAGTTGGATTTCATCACCAACTAGTGATTTTAGTATGGAAAGTTACTTGTTTGTGTGTGGTTTGAACTCTTAGATTTTTAAGCGAATGATTCAATTGTTTGTTTCTTAGAGACTTTAGGTGTTTTGATTGAAATTTTTCTTTGTTTGCGTGTGATTAGATAATTTTTAATCGTGGCGGAATTGCCGAGACAATCCCGGAGAATACAAGGGAAACCCCCTGAATATACACCAGGTCAACTTGAAGGGCTTCGAGCTCTGGTACCACACAGTAGCCGTAGACTAAGATCAACAGAAGCTGAAAGCTCTGCTATTGTAATACATCCTGATCATCAAATACCTACAACAGAATACATTCAAGAACTGGTTTCAGTTTCTGAAGTCACTGAAAATATTTCTCCTTCTGGTGAATTATCTGACGAACCTGAAATCTCTGAGCCTGAAACTGAATCTTCTGTGTTAGAAACATCCTCAGGATTTGTTACACCAACTTCTAGCGATCCAGGTTCACCCAGGGTAAGAAATATCATTACTAACAATCTTCCCTCTGGACTTATTTTGTCACACCTGTTTCTGGAGTATCTGTAGCCCCGAGTTCGGCTATCCATGTATCCGTGCAAATCCCTCAAGTGTCTGTACCTCAGTCAGGACCTTCAGTTCAGACTATAGTTCGGATGCCTGCAGGACAAACCGGTACAAGTACAGTTGTTACAAGTCAACCTCAATTTACTTATCAACCGTACCAAGGACAACCGCAATTCGGTCCCTATGTTCAGAATCCGAGCTATCAACCGTACCCTGGTTATACTTATCAACAACCTCAGTATGGTCCGATTCATCCTGGTTATCCGGGAGGTTATACAATACCTAACGCTAATCCGATTCCTAGTTATCCTGGGTATCCGCCTCCTGGATCTGCTTTGGCTTCTCAAGGTTTTCGTGACCCTAACCGTCAATTACCATTCATCGCAACTTTGGACTTACCTGATTTGACGCGCCTTACAAATGATCCTATTTTATATTATCAAAACTGGCCGTCAATGCCTCATAAGTTGCCCAATGATATACCAAAATTTGAAGGTAAGTCAGGAGAGGATCCATCGAATCATGTTATGACTTATCACCTTTGGTGTGCATCTAATTCAATTATTGATGATTCGATTCGCTTACATCTTTTCCAAAGAACCCTCATAGGTCTTGCAGCCAAATGGTACATTGAGTTGCCACGAGGCTCGTTTCATAATTTCAGTCAGTTGGCAACGTCTTTCTTAACTCATTTCCAGTTTCCTATCAGATACGACAATGGCACAGAATTATTAACTTCACTAAAACAATCTACGTCCACGTATATTTCTGATCATATTCATGAATGGCGACGTAGACGACGTTTGGTAAAAGTTTAAATTCCGGATCAAATTTTGGCAGAATGGTTTGTGAAATCATTATTACCCAAGATCACTGAAGATGTAGCTAAGGCTGGTGTTGTTACTGAAGAGCAAGTAATTGCTCAAGCTCAATACCTAGACCTCGTCTATACGCAGTCAGGTACTCTACATGAGAAAATTCCCGATCTTCCCAAACAAGGTCAAATAGCTGCTGCTCCTTCAGGGTCTCATGCCGCTGACGGTATGATTGGTACAGTTAGTTCTAAAAGTAAGAAGAAATCCTCAAAGAATTCTTCTCCAATTATAACTTTACCTGATTCCCCGAAAGGAGAATCCTCTCCCGAAGTTTCCGCCGACATTCATGTCGTTGAAACATCTACGGCAAAATCAAAATCCGGTGGTAAAAAGAAGGGGAGGAACAAAACAAGAAAAATTCGAAAGAGAAAACAGATAAAGAATAATCCAATGACGAGAAACGTAAACCTCGCTATCCTTGCTTCATTTGTGAACAAGATCATTTCACAAAAGAATGTCCATATCGAGAGGAAGTTACGAAACTCGTTAAAGGATCGCAACAACCTGCTGTCTTGAAGGATCCTTTTCCAGTTCAAGATAGTAAGATGATTGGTTCTTCCTCGACTAATTTAGAAGAGCCTATTATGATGATGTCTCATGTAAGGATTGCGACGCGATCGCAAGATTACGGTTCTAAGAATCCCGTTGATGGCAAAGAAGGAGAGTCTTCTAATGCGAATGCATCAAATACAACTCCTCCTGTTTCCGGTCCGCTACAGATCGAGAAACAAAATCCAGACTTGATAATCAAACCGCCTGCTAAAGGTGTTCTTCGTAAATCAGCTTTCAATCCACATGTGAGAGATACTCAGAATTACAACATTGTTGAAGATTTAGCTGTTTCTCCTTCAGCAATGTCGGCTTTGGAAGCGCTGCAATCGTGTCCAGCACAGCGTAAATTATTATTGTCTTCCATAGGAGCTGTTGATGTTCAGGATTCTAACCTTATAATCTTCGATTTAGAAACTAGTACACCAATTCTTCCTCACCAAATGGCTTTCCAGATTCCAGTGTTAGTAAAAAACAGACCTATTTTTCGGACTGTGATTGATGAGGGAGCTTCAACGTGTATTATGTCGATTCAGTGTTGGAAATCTCTTGGTTCTCCTACACTTAACCAATCTCCGACGATTATAAAAGATTTTGATGGTCAAGGTTTTCAACCTTATGGTATTTTGCAGGATTTATCCATAGGGGTCGAAGGTAAAATCGTTAATCTAGATGTGGAAGTGGTTGATGCCCCTCTAGATTACAACCTTCTTCTGGGTCGTAGTTGGTCCTATGCTATGACTGCTGTTGTCTCTTCGGTCTTTCGGCTCATAAAATTTCCATATCAAGGAAAGATCGTGACAATAGATCAGTTAACTTATTTCTCGTCTGACCCAGCCTCTACAGAAACAATCCAGCATGTTGGTAAAACGGCTATCCCTTATAAGGATGTCGGAGTAGGTTTGGTTAAAGATTCTGGTTTACTAAGAACTTTTTCCTTTCCTCCTCCTAACGTATCGTCTTCTACTGCAAGTATTCATATGATTTCGTCAGACACTGTTATGTTTGATGATCCTTGGATTCTACCTTCTGAATCCGAGATAGATTCATTTGATGGCGCGATGCCTTTGAGTCCATTTGAAATTGCGTACCAGACTGTACAGTCTTTTTCCAACCCCTCTTCAACCGAAACCGATCCAATGAATGGGATCCAAGAGGAATCGCTTTCTATATCTAGTTTAGTTACAACGAAATTTCTTGAAATTGTTCATTCAGATGAGCAAATTCGTGAGTTTTTGTCTGTTGATGATTTACCATGGGAAGATCTACATCACCGATCTTCATTCTTACCTGAATTAGATCATTTTGAAAATGATTTCGCTTTAATTTTTACTGCTGAATATGCCAAGGAACCTCAGAATCCATTGCAAAATCTTGATTCTGAGTTAAATTTGGAAAATATATCTAGAACAGTTCCAATTGACATTTCAGTAAAACCAGGAATAATTGAAAACATTCATATAGGTGCAAATTGTACGGATGAAGAAATTCAGACTTATAAAGCCCTATTTCAAGAATTCCGTGACGTGTTTGCCTGGTCTTATGAAGAAATGCCAGGAATTGATCCATCGATCGTAGTTCATGAGATTAAGACTTACCCGGATGCTAAACCTGTTCGTCAACGATTACGTCAAATTCATCCTAGAAAAGTTGCTGCTATAAAAACTGAAGTTGAAAAATTACTTCGAGCGGGATTCATTTATCCAATTCCTTTAACAGATTGGGTATCGAATATTGTTACTGTGACTAAAAAACAAGGAACGATAAGAGTATGTATCGATTATAGGGACATCAATCGAGCGTGTCCAAAAGATAATTATCCAACTCCCTATATCGATCAAATAATCGATGATTGTGCTGGTAGTGAACTTTTCTCCTTCATGGATGGTTTTTCCGGCTACAATAAAATAAACATACTCCCTGCAGATCAACCTAAAACAACTTTCATTTGTCCATGGGGAACGTTTGCTTATTGTAAACTACCTTTTGGACTAAAGAACGCTGGAGCAACTTTTCAACGGGCTATGTCTTATGCATTTCATGACATTAAGCACATTGTTCAGCCATATCTCGATGATTTACCTGCTCATTCATTACATAGGGTCGATCATCCCACTCATTTACGAGCAATTTTTATGAGATGTCGGCATTATTGGATAAGGTTGAATCCGCATAAATGTGTTTTCTGCGTAGAATCGGGTCGATTACTAGGATTTTTTGTCTCGAAATTAGGCATTCGCGTCGATCCATCGAAGGTTGAAGCTATTGTTAAATTGCCTCCTCCTTCGACTTTGCGCCAACTCCAAAGTTTGCAGGGGAAAGCAAACTTTTTACGTAGATTTATTCCTAACTATGCCGAGCTTACAAAGGGTTTTACCCAGTTGTTGAAACAGAACATTCTGTTCTTTTGGGACGAGATCGCTGATCGATCTTTTGATGCACTTAAGCACGCGTTGACCCATGCACCGTTATTGCATCCTCCCAACTACAACCAAGATTACATTTTGTATCTCGCTGCTTCTCATCCACCATTGGGATGGTACTAGTTCAGGAAGATGAATCTCACAATGAACATGTGATTTATTATCTTAGTCAAAATTTGCATCCGACTGAAATCAAATACACACATGTGGAGAAATTGGCCTTGGCAGCTGTTCAAGCTGTCCAACGTTTTAGACATTACATCTTGTTACGTAAAACCACGGTAATTTCTAATTGCAACCCTATGATGTATATTTTGACCAGACAATTGCTAGGGGGAAAATATTCCAAATGGATAGTTATCCTGCAGGAATTTGACTTGGAATTTGAGAAATCCAAGGCAAAGAAATCTTTGATATTTGCGGAACTGATGTGTGATTTCCCCTCTACTGATACTGAAACAGTGGCAGAAGAGTCCATTGTGGACGAATCTTTGTTTCTTATCAGTACACTTGATCCATGGTATGGGAATATTATTGTATATCTCCAAACCCAATCTTTTCGGCCTGATATTTCACGAACGCAACGACGGAAAATACGTTTCCAATCCCAAAAATATAATATCATTGGTGATACACTTTATCGACGTGGAGTGGATTCTGTTTTCCGACGTTGTCTAACTCATGAAGAAGCTGAGAAGCTGTTAAATGACTGTCATTCTGGAGCATGTGGCAGTCATATGTCTGGGTATGCCACTGCCCAAAATATATTGCGTGCAGGTTATTTCTGGCCAACGTTGTTTAAAGATTGCATTTACGCGGTTCGGAAATGCCACAACTGTCAAATTTTTGATCGAAAAATGCGCGCGCCACCCGCTCCTCTTCACCCTATAATTGCTGTTGGTCCTTTCGCAAAATGGGGTATCGATTTTATTACATGTAACCCTCACTCGGCCGGGGGGCATGCCTATATTATTCTAGCAGTAGATTATTTTACAAAATGGGCCGAGGCGATGCCTACATATTCAGCTGATGGCAAGACTGCTGCAACATTCATATTTAATCACATAATTGCTAGGTTCGGTGTTCCTCAAGCTATTATTACGGATCATGGAAGTCATTTTCGGAATATCATGATGACTGAACTGACAGAACAACTTGGCCTACGCCACGATAGTTCCACTCCGTACTATCCACAAGCAAATGGTCTAGTTGAAGCCATTAACAAAGTTTTAGTCACCATGATTAAACGAATCATTGGTATTCACAAGACGAATTGGCATTCCATGTTATTTTCAGCGCTTTGGGCATATCGAACCTCAGTTAAAACATCAACGGGTTTCACTCCTTTTCAACTGGTTTACGGTTTGGACGCTGTGCTGTCGATTGAATGCGAAATACCGTCACTAAAATTAGCCGTAGAATTACTTCCAGCTACGTCTGAAGAGGAGAAACGTTTCCTGTACTTGGCCCAATTAGATGAGAATCGACGAAATTCTGCAATAGCAAACGAGGCTCATGTTAAAAGGATTAAAGCTCAGTATGATAGAAATGTGACCCCTCGAAATTTTTCAGAAGGAGACCTAGTTTTACTTTATGATCAAGCTAACGACAAGCTAGGAGCTGGGAAATTCGTGCCTATGTGGCATGGTCCTTACATTGTGAAACGAAAGTTAGCAAAAGGGGCCTATGAGTTGATAGATTTTGACGGTGTCACTTTGGATAAACCCAGAAATGGGCTTTATCTAAAGCGATATTATGCTTAAACGAGGTGTGGAGATTTTTGTTAGTTTAGATTTCTTTACTGCTGGTGTGTTTTAGATTAGAAAAGTGTGCCTAGTTTAGAAGTGTGTTTTTGTCACTATTCCTGCTTATCTGAGTTTTACTCTTGATATTGCAGATGTCGACGTCTCTTCAAACCTACATTGGTTTTGTTGATGGTGCTTGTCGTAGTACATGGAACATTTCTTCCGCAGCTTGGGTTATCTATTCACCCTCTGACGAGTTAGTATCCATGCATGGGGTAAGCCTTGGTCAAACAACAAATAACATTGCCAAGTATAGTGCAGTGATTGAGTTATTATCTGAGTCCATATCATTTGGAATTCGGAGTTTGATTGTAAGGTTGGATTCTGAACTTGTTGTATTACAGCTTAACAGGGTTTATACCATTAGAAATCCGGTGTTATTAAGGTTGTTTTTAAGAGTTCGTCTCTTGGAACGTGAGTTTGATTACATTGAATATCAGCATATTCCAAGACATTTAAATACATTAGCAGATTCAATTGCTTCTAGTATGATAAATAGACATTTGCAATAATTAAAAGCAGTAAAACAAACAACATTCACATATGTACACAGATAGCCATCAAAATAGTGATATATATATCATAGGAGTGTGTTCAAAAAATATACATCGTCTTCGATCATAGGTTGGAAACACCTTATGATCGGCAAAAATGATAATACAAAAGTCAAAAAATGAGTCTACACGATCATCCCATCACTGATGATGATCTCGATAAGAAACAACTGCCCGGGCCACCCTACATAGGAACCTCCTGAAAGGTCCTGGGACTCCAATCACATATCTTTGTAGCCTGAGAGGGATGTCATCTATGCTGGTCTCTGGTATATCTAGAGTCAAGCGCTCTAGATGATGCTCCAAATCAGTCAAAATCTCTACTGATTGGCCTGCTGGGGCTGGTGCGGGCGCAACTGGTTGTCTCCTCTCGAAAGGTTGGACATGAGCTGGTCGATGTGGACCCACGTCTGTATTTAAAAAACTTTTGGTTATTAGTTTTCTAAGACGATAAAAAATTAAAAAAAATTAGAACTTAGCAAACGTTGAAAATGATTTTACCTGAATCATCCCACTGTTCCCTTGCAGGGAGAGACATCTCTCTGTCTCCGCGGAAATCTATCCCTGCATACGGAAAATCCTCTATCATGAAAACTTGGCGATCCAGCCAACGAAAATAAGAAGAAGGGAATCGTACAATCTCAGTGCCCTCAACAGCATGACGGGCCATCAGCGCGGACCAGTGAACCATTCTCGGTTCTCGAGGTCGACCGGCATCAACTGCAATACTCTGTGGAGCTAATTGAGGGATCCTCTCCAGAGCAAAAGAAACGACGATGGATTCGTATCCAAAGTTTTTCAGTTTCCCGGTTTTTGCTCTGGTAAGTTGGCCTTTTATATTGGCCAACACATCTTCGCACCAGTTGAAGATGGTGCCGCGAAAACAGTCCACTGCAACACGCATTTGGGAACCAGTAGCCACATGAAGCGCGGCGCTCCCACATAGTTTGGTAACAGTAAATGCTATAAATTTCAGTTCAGGATGGATGATATGTTTTATGTCAATCCGTTTGTCCCGAGGATTTGCCTGATCATTGCAAAATTCGAGTTGAAGACTAGCGACAGTCTGGCCACCTAGCCTAGTCCCAAACAAGGATACATGTTCGCCCCTCTTGGAAAAACCAGTCAAAAAGTATATATCTTCCAGCTCAATTTCGAGCCAGTTGCCACCAATGAAGAAACACTGGTCCTCCACATGCCATCTGTCTACCAACCATGTTAAGAGTTCCACTTGTGCCCTCATGCCAGAGATGGCCCAGAATTTGTATAAGCTACATGCTTTTAATGCCCTTTGTGTGGGAAAATGAGCCATTACAGCTTCATCCACTTCCTCATGCTCTCTTTCTCGCCAGATAAGCATCTTATTAATCTTGCAATACAAAATAAGGAAAGTTAGAATGATTTCATTTGAAAAATTTTGGCAGAAAAATGAGAAAACCGTGCTTAAAAAATTGACCGCGCGGGTACCGCACTCGCTCTTTGTAAACAGAGCGTAGCTCCGCACGCGAGATGTGTGCTGGGTGCGGTACCCTCGATTTTTTCCCGTTAAGAAAAAATCGGGGTCCGCAGGTAACCTGTGTCCCACCTGCGGACCCCGCGGGCGCATTTTTGAACCATTTTTTGCCATAAAAAATCAAACTAAAGCCTAAAAATGAATTTCAAACGGATAAAAAACAAGATAAGGAGGTCATGGATTACCTGGGGCTGACGATTTTCGATTCCAACGGTTGAATTTTCCTGAATCTTCACGGGAACTTTTTTATCCAAAATCTTTTTACTTTTCACTCTGCAACTGAACGGTAAAAATGAAATAGAAAAAGTCCTTTTTATAAGATTTTTCGAATGAATGAATTTTTAATTTATTTATTTTTCACTTTAAAAGGGTATCTTTGAAAGCATTTTTACTTATCTTAAACAGGTATGTGTAATGTTTTGATTTTTTGTGCAGAAATAGGATTTTTCAGGTGAAATGATCGTTTTTCAACAAAGAGCATACTTTTATCACTTTTTCGGACTCTTTCAAAAATTTTACGAAAAAGCGAAACCTTGGAGTCCTCTTTTAAGCCCTTTTCAGACTCTCTAAATATGAAAAGATTGCTGAGTACTTGACTATTCGAACTCGTTAAATTAAATGAACAGTCGTCCCTTCAGTATAAGTTTACCCCTTTTACGGACTGAAATGGAATATTTACGAAAAAGGTATACGTTGACTAATTTCGGTCAATAGAGTTGTCTCCCGCATTATTTTATCCTTTTTCGGGCTCGAGAGACTAAATTTACGAAAAAGTACACCCATGGAGTTTTCTTAAGTTTTTCTTCTGACTCCCTAAAACTGAAAAACACCGAGTTTCTCCTATACTGGACTCGTTAAAATTTAACAGTAAAGGACCTGTTTAATTTTCAACAGGAACGAACCACTCCTTCTTAGGGTTCGAATTTTAAACTAAGTTGGACTCATCCAAAGGATGAGCTTATAATCAAGAAAATTTTATCCTCCTCAAGCTTGTCAAAAATAAAGAGGTACTTGCCAGAAATGGTGGGGGAAAAGAGAGAAAAATGGGTGTGTTTGTTGTATTTTAAATTGTCCGAAAACTCAGTCAACCACTCTTGGACACGACACTTATATTCACCTGGGTTGGGAAATCCTTTGCCTAACAGTTAATCAAACCACATTGAAAATTTTCAGCCGGTTTCTGGGTATTAGCTTTGGGTCAATTGTCACCAAGCCATCTGCAGTGTCGTTATGTGTCCAAGAGAAAAGTTCAAATAAAACCATTCATCTGCAAAATATCTGTCATCCATCTTTGACCATCCCTGAGTCAGTCCTTGCCAATATATTTTCAAAACTTGATCTATGATTTCGTGTTGTGGGCTTGCCTACGACATATCGCTTTCTATCGACATCAGCACATTATCTAGGAAGTTGATCCAGAAATCGTCAGTACCTTGAAATCTGCATGCCTCAATGGCAGGTTTCTCACTTTCGACGACAGGTTGCATCAATGACCTTCGATCGAATGACTCCGTGACATGTTCGACTTCAGCTCATTCATTCACATTTCATGGATTGTACTGAGTACTTTGAGAGCCATTGACATTACTGGTGGTTTCTCTCACACTTGTTAACAGTTCACATCATTGACTGGTAATCAAGTTGTTTCTACCATGTTCGACTTCGACACATTCATTCACATGGATAGAATCGTACTGGTTCGAGATGCGGAAATCAAGACACTGGATCTGGTTTCCACCATCCAGGCTGCGAGGAATTTTGTTGTCATCTATACAATAGACTATTGATAAACAGATGGCTGCGTCCATACTGTGTCTACATATATCTGTACTATGATGTATTCAAAATCATTCCTGTATCAGAACGATTTCAGTTAGTTTATAGTTAGTTTTTATCTGAGTATGGGAATGCCTACCTCAATGATGACATATACATGTATATATTTTGCATTGAATGTTTTTTACAGGTTCCGACTGGGGTGCCCACAGGATGATCTTTGAAATGATAAAGTACTGCACTCTTCATATATGACAGACTACAGCTTCATCTATTCCAGACTTTGCACTTTAGGGGGCAATTTGTTACACTAAAATCTATCATCCTGACATTTTACCATGAGTATGAGCTCATTATTACTCATACTTCCTCCTTTTGCAAGTCCAATATACCAGCTCCTCATGTTAAGCTTCAAAATCAGAAGAAAGTCCCTAAAATCCCCTAAGAATTGGTATCGCACTTTCTGTATACATTCCCTGCGGTCCCGCACCTAAATCTCAGCCTGCCTAAGGAACCATAACACACTTTCTTTGTGTAATGGGTGCGGACCTCTGTAAAATATAAAAATGCGAGAAAGTAAAGATAAAAAGTGAATTCCAGATGAATTCTAGAAGATTCTGGATGGGAATTTTCGGGAATGGATACGCTTTGAGAAGGTTCATGCATCCCTCACTTGATGGAGCTAACCCCTTGATGTAAGGAGCTTATCCCTTTGAAGGAGGATTCTATCCCTTCATATTTGGAACAAGAAACCTCCTCTTTTCCACTATAAAAAGAGGCCTTGGGTAGCCTCAAAGAGAGTTCAAGCTTATGATATTTGAAGTTAAATGCTGTTGAAATTCAGACTTAGTTAACTAAGACTTTCTGTGAGGTTAAATCACTCATCTCTATTTGTCTTGGTTCAAAGAGTGCAATGCTTGTCAAATTAGAAGAGATTCCTGCTTCGGACCCCAGGAGGACCTGTACAACATCAAGGCACAGGTTGTAAAGGTTTTCTTTATTTGAAGTTAATACAAATATACTCATTTCTCTCATTAAACTGTCGATTCATGGTTTATTTCATAAATTCCTTGATCATTATGATATGTGACATTTGTAATAATGTCTATGTATGTGTGCCGCTTTAATCTTTATTGCTTGTGATCAAGTATCACAGGAACGTTCTTTCAAAGGCACGGGAAGGACTTCAAACGTAAATCATGCGTTGACATAGCAGGCCTTACACCTATATAGTGTTTTTATGAATCTTATATGCTTAGAGAGAGATTAGTATAATTGGCTGTTTGTTGCTAGTTACCTTTTGTACTAGAGAGATCGGTCTTGTCCGCAAGACGGATTAATCTACACAACAGTATACTGTTGAAAATTCCTTATTATTTACTTGGACGTTTTAAAAATATGTCGTATTATTGTAGACGGGTAAAATTCCCACTCCTTTCCCTCACCCATCATCGTCTCTTCTAGTTACTAATTTGAAAAGTTTTTGTTCAAAAAAACCTTCCCTTAAACAATCTACCATCAGACCTTCAGCAAGCTGTTGAAAATCCTCAAGAAATTCCTGAAAATCCCCATGATCAGCAACTAGAGAACACCCCTGACCATCTAGAAATTCCACCCGTAGAACCAATTGATCCAATTATCCCTCCTATCATACCAACTCCATACCACAATTTGGCAGAATCATCTGATCCTATTGTTCATATCTCTAGTGATGATTCTCAAGATAACCTTCCCATCTCTACTCTAAAGAGAAAAAGGAAAACCTCGACCCCTTTTCTATCAAAAAGATGAATGAGGGCCCCAACCAAAGCAACCACTAATTCTGATAGGCCTTTCCCTCAGGGAACATATACCCATAAAAGAAAGCGAACCACTACCTTTCCTGCCTTTTTACCTATAAGACGAATGAGGGCGTCAATTGAAGCAACCACCATTCCCACCACCCTAGACTCTCCACCCATTCTTTTAAAAGCCTATACACCATCACAGACCCAAGTCCTGAAATTTTTACCTGTCTCACCCACAGGCACTGAAAAACAAGAACCAGATGCTAAGGGTTCTATGACATCATTTCCTTCAGAACAGGTAGTTGTCACATAAGAACCAGCTATAGCTATCACATAAGAACCAGCTACAGCTACAACACAAGAATCGGCTGCTGATGTTCAAGAACTAGATGCCCAAGATGCTGCACAACATGTAGTTGTCACACAAGAACCAACTACTCCTTCAGTAGCTGTTACACAAGAACCAGTTGCTGAGACTGTGACTGTTACACAAAAGCCAGTCACCTTGGCTTCCCTCTTACAATAAAACGAGTTTTTAAAATCAAAACTCGAAGCCTACAAGCAAGAATTGGTAATGGCGAGGGAAGCCTATGACAAGGAGCTTAACTTGTATACCTTAGCTCACGCAGCATCTATGGAAGATAAAGACAAAGAAAATGATCAATATAAGGAATACATGTGTAGCCAATGCAGTAATATTTATCATCAAGCGGGCTATAAAATAGTTCAAGTCCCAATGCCGGGAGCATCTACATATTCTGCGGTCAAAGAGGAATGCCCTACTATTACACAAGAACTAGTAGGGCCTTCAAAAATTCCAGAAAAAGAACCTAATTTGCAGGTACCCTGCCCTACTGTAACTGATTCTGCTACTCAGACTATAACTCAGCCTACCACTTGCAATGCTGAAACACAAACTGAACCATGGGATGAGCTGGAAATAATGAACAAGTGGAGGAAAGAATATTCCATTTCACAAGATAAAACCTTGCAGTAGCACAAATTAGTTTGGAAAAGTCATATATATTCAAACTGGGAGATCTTGGAGCAAACACTCCAGCAATCTAGAGTTCATAAGAAGGAGAATAAAGAGTTAAAGGGAAAACTGCTCCTAATGTTTGAACTGGTACAAAAATTATTGGCTGCTAGGAAAACATCTCTGAATTACTCTCTATTCCTCACAGAACGTCTTGTTTATTTTCAGTTGAAAGCAATCAAAGATGGAAGACCCCATGAGGTGCTTACATTCGAACAGTTTGTGAAAACATTTGCAGAATCCTCTACCACTGATCAACACTTATTGTGTGAATTGTATCTTCACAATGAAGCCATTCCTGAAAACAGAAGGCTTAATCTCAATCCTCTTGTTGGCGATATTTATATCAGGGCATTTTCCTCTTTCCTTGCTAATCAGATTACATGGAAGACCGCTTTTCTTGCAGCTAGACAAAACGAAGATAATATTCTTCTCTGGATAAGGCCATAACTGCAAAACCCTGCCATATTTATGGTAGAATATTATCAATTTTTGAATAAACCAGGGATGACTGAACATATACGGCAATTACAGGCTTTAGTACTTCAGGATTTTCAATACTTTATCAGGGCCAAGGAAACTGCTGCTTTAAGAGAAAACAACATGTTTCGGCAACAATCTTCCAAGGAAAAGTAGGAGTATAATCCTTTCAGTCCTATTAATCTTGAAACTGCAATCTCCAGAGTACCAGATTACATCAAGTGTGTTCAACAATGTGCTGAAAAATGGATAGGGTACCACTTTCATTTTCCTATTTTTTGGATGCCAACAGAGGAATATCATGCTCATTATAGGTTGGCTAGGAAAGATGAAGCAGCAGCTTGGAAAAAGTTGAAAAATGTGCAAGGGTTTAGAGCTTCAACAGACAACACCTTCCATAGCTACTGCCTAAGTAATTTGCATGCCAAAAGCTAATATTCGGACTCCGATTCAGACTAAAGTTGCCTGAGGACATGCAACCTTTTTAGTTGGGGGGATGTTAGGACCCCATAATGCACCTTTTTGACCTTACATTTTGCTATCATTCCACTCTTTTCCCAGCCCATATTCAAAGCTTATATTATCACTCTCATCCATTCTTCCAAAGGTATATAACATTCTTCTCTTTACTATATGTTTAATTTGTTTTAGATGTAATTCTACATTACTTTCATATTTAATAATCAATCGAAAATATATATTTTCTGAGACAGTTTGAAGACTACAGTTAATTCATCATGGCTATCTGAAGACCGCGTTGCTGAAACAATCAACATAGTACGCAAATCCCGTTGTTGAAACAGCCGTGATTTGCGATTCTGAAGCAGCATTTCAGGCACAAAAGCAATAAGAAAAGACAAGTAAGGAAGTTGTTACACTGGCCATAACAATTGCACCTTGGAGCTAGCACCATCATAACCATTGTAACAACATTTTGCTATGGAAGAACAGAATATTCTATTTTAGTATAGAAGATTAGATCGGGTTAAGAATAGGATATTCTATGATGTAACCAATTGTGTAATAGATGTCTCCTCTTTAAAAAGAGGAGACATCAGCATTAGCAGGGGGAGACAGACTACGGGAGATTTATTTTGAAACAGACTTACAGAGAAGGGGCATGAATCCTTTGTAATATGTTATTTTGGACAGATGAATAAAAGCTTATTCTGAGCATTTCATTTTAGTTCCTTCTCCTGGGGAATCTTGTGAGAAGGAAAGGGCCCACCTTCTTCACAAGATTCACCCATTTATTTTCGTAGTGTGTTAATTGTTCTTTTCATTTATGCCTTCTTAAATTTGTTTTCTGAAATCGTTTATGCAGTATTGGAACTCTGTTATTCGAACTATGTTTCCATTAATTATTGCATCGTTTTCATAAAATTCATTCCTAGGAAATTGTGGATTATTTTAATTGTTAATCTTATTTACAGAATGAGTTTGTGAAAGCGTGGTAATCAAAAATAGGTGCTGAAGATTCCTACTTGGGGAATAGGGTCCTATTCTCTGTTATAGCATAATTGATCTTTTCTTCTGCAGATTAATTTCTTTTCCTAGATTGTTATCTTTTTAATGTAATCCAGGATTCTTTTGGTGATTGTCTGCAATAGAAGGATTGTCTTTGCTGTAACTCAATTAGAACTTCAGATTGTTTGAAGCAAGGTGTGATTGGTGTACTTTTTACTACAAATTTTCATTTCTTTTGAGATTGAGCATATACAGTGTGTGATTTCCTTTGAAATAAACAGACTTCCCTGGGTTGACATTTTATGTAGCACTTGATTGTTTAAAATAGTAAGCAATTAAAGTGACCAACAATGCATTGGCCAATCATGTGTTAAATATAAATTTGCAACATTTGTAAATGAAACAATTCATCCATTTGGAACAAGATACACTGAGAATAGAAGTAGTAGTTCTCATTAAATAAAATAGTCTGTAGAGAGTGTGTTACAAAAATGTCGTCCAAATAAATAAGGCTCTGTGGCCTTTATCATCTGAATATGTTGATACAAAAATGAAAATGTAGCCCTAAAAGGCTATCAGCTATCCATGATCATGATCATGGTAGCAAACTATAACACGCACCACTCGACATAGAAGTCGCCTAATCTGTCCTGGAACACCAACCACATGCCTCTAGTACCGAAGAGGTAATTCATTAGTCCTAGTCTCTAATATATCTATAGTAAGCCTCTCCAAGTTGTGCTCCAACTTGATCGAAGCTTCTTCTGCATCTGAATGAGGTACTACATTAGCTACAGGTTGGTATCCTCACCTATCAAATCATTGTAGCGCTAGTGGTTGACTTGGGACCACATATACATTAGCATTTCGATAATTAGCTTTGGATGTTAAAAACAAAATAAAAATTTAAAAACATTAAAACATTAAAATGATAATTTTTGTACATAAACCCCCCCATTGCATTCCTTCTTGGAGTGGTATATATGGATTTCCCTTGTAGTCCATCCTTTCATATGGGAAGTCCTCAATCATGAAAATGTAGCTTCTTAGCCACACAAAAAACTGAGGAATATATCTTACAATCGAGCCGCCATCACCACCATGGCGAACCATCAATGAAACCCACCATAGCATACGTGGATCTCTAGGTCCTTTCTCATCAACAAGAATATTTTGTGGGATGAGGAGTGGAATAATCTCTATGGCCAATGAAATAAGGATAGTGCCAAAACCGAAGTTCTTCAATTTCCCATTATTTTCTCTAGTATTGTCCTTTCATATTGAAAACCACTCCTTGTAAATGGTAGGCTACAAACACTCCACTGCAATCTGCATCTAGGCCTTTGTGGCCACATGAGGTGTTGTACTTCCACACGATTTGGTGTCTGTGAAAGAGAGAGTCTGCAAATCAAATCGCTATATGGTTTTTATATCTATCCTGCCATTGTTAAGCACTGAATTAGAAACACAATATCACCTCAGGGATGAAGTAGTAGTTTCCCCGCCTAGTCTCTTGCCAAATAAAGAAATTTCATGTCCTCTATGGGACATCCAAGTCAAAAATTACATGTCATTGACATCAATGGTAAGGCGGTGATCCCCTATGATTAAAAATTGTTCCTGGATATCCCAGGCCCTCACCAACCATGTCATGAGATCTAACTGAGCTTTCATTCTTGGAATGACCCAAAATTTGTAAATAACACAGTTCTTTAGATATTGCAGAGTTGTTGGGTCATCAATAGCTTCCACAACACTATTTTCATGTTCTATCTCTCTCCACTCCAACATGGTTTCTCAAAAGTCCTAAAATTGATAATTTAGGAGTGTTAGAACATTGATTGAGAGAAAATTTTTTTTTGGGTGTGTTGTTATTTAATTTTGAAAGCCGTCAGCACCTTGCGTGATTTTTCTTTACAAATAGAGTGTATTTGTGTTATTTCTTAGTAGAAAAACTACGCAAATCGCATGTTTCAATGTTCAAAAAATTACTAGTGTGTGCGACCCCGATGAAGGAAAACCACACACATCCATGGGCAGATTCTCGAAATTATAACACCCATAAAAAATTAAATCAAAGATTAAAAACGAAATTTAAATAGATGAAAAGAAATATATGGAAGAGATCTGTTACCTGGAGAAAATAGTTCGCGGATTGGTCCATTGGTTTACTCGGAATCAACCTATGAAATTTTGTGGTAAAAACCTTCTTTCTGCTCTCAAATTGGTTAAAACTAAAATGGTAAAAAATGAATTGTTTTTTCAACTTTTATAAGTTTTTTGGTCAATAAAATATTATTTTTTATGCCTTTAACCTTTTAGAAGTTAATTTTTTATGTTTGACCATAATTTTGAGTAGTTATGATGATTTATCAAGTGTTATGTGCAGAATACAGGTTATGACATAAAAATGGATCATTTTGACTATGACTAAATGTGTATCACTTTTTCGGGCTCTTGAAAAACACGAAAAAGCGAAAGCATAGAGTTCTCTTTTAAGCCCTTTTCATACTCTCTAAGCATGAAAAATATTGTTGAGTACTTGAGTATTCGAACTCATAAAAAACAATGGACATTTGCCTATTCAGTATAAGTTTACCCCTTTTACAGGCTGAATTAGACTATTTACAAAAAATGTATACGTTGAATAAGAATGACCAATAGAGTTCTCCCCTGCATCATTTTATACCTTTTCAGGCTTGAGGGACTAAATTTATGAAAAATAACATTTAGAGTTTAATTAAAATTTTCTTCTGGCTCCCTAAAAATGAAAAACACTGAGTTTTACTTTCTCTGGGCTTGTTGAAAATCTACGCTCAAAGAATTGAATGAGTTTTATTTTCACATCTTTTCAAACTCTTTAAAGATGAAAACGACATCAAATTAACCCTACATTGGACTCATAAAAATAAATAATGCAATACTCATCAACCATGATGGGATTGAACCACTCCTTCCTAGGGTTCTTAAAAAATAATGCGGAAGACTCGTATGAAGGATGAGCTTACAGGACAAGAAAATGTTATCCTCCTCAAGCTTGAAAAAAATAAAGAGGTACTTTCCAGTAATGGTGGGGGGGAATTGGGAAAAAGGTATTCATTTTTGCATTCATTTAAAGGTAGTATGTATCTCTTGAACATGGCACTTTGTCACACTTGTTTTTGGGTTGGGTAATCCATTTGTCTTACACTTAATCGAACCTCATTTAAAGTCTTCAGTTTTTTTTGGGTATTATCATTAATTCAAATTCTGCCAAGTAAATTTTTGTGTCGCCATATGTTCAAGAGAAGTTCAACCTCATTTCATGTTCCTTTGCAAATATTAGCCCTCATTTTCATTAGCCATCCCTAGATTAGTCCTTGCAAAACAATTCTTCAACTTGACATGAAGTTTCGTGTCATAGGACCTCCTAAGATGAATTGCTTCCTATAGACTTCATCTCACTATCTAGGATGTTGATATAGAAACCCTTTTCAGTACCTTGAGCTCTGCATGCCTTAATGGTAGGTTTATCACCTTTGATGAGAGGTTCTCATCATTGACCTTCAATCGAAGTGATTCTATGAGTGTTAGACTGCATATCACCTAATAACACTTCACAGGTTGTACTGAGAGTACCTTGAGATACATTGTCATTATTTGTGGTTTCTCTAGAACTTGTTAACGATTCACATCATTGACCGATAATCAAGTGGTATCTTCCATGTTAGACTTCAAAAAAATTGTTCACATGGTCAAATTATTACTACGGATTGAGAGATGGAGATCAAGACACTGGATCTAGTTTCATCCATCTAGGCTATGAGGAGTTATGTATTCATGATTATATAGACAGATTCATAATAGATCGCTGCGTCTATACTATGTCTACTATTGATATTATTCTAGGCTATTTCTGTACTTGTTCATCTAGTTAGTTTTAATTTTAGTATGGGAATTCCTACCTCAGTGATGATTATATATATTTCAATGGTAATCCTTGAATTTTCATTGCAAACTTTTGACCATTGTCTCTGATCCAATCTTTGGCATGATAAAGTGCTTTAATATTTTAATGACTTTTCAAACTTCGCACTTTAGGGGGAAATCTATTACACATCATTTTTTCACCATAACACTTCATGGTTAAAATGGATCTCTCGCCATTCGTACACATGTTTCAATGCACTCCCTTACAAGTGAAATGCATATATTCCTTGCACAAATCATGAATTTCAGGTAAAATGGCCTTTTCACCTGTTTAGCATGACTTGTGCACTTTTCCTAGTCAATTTTTGTGCATGTGTAGTTTCTTCCATTTAAACCTACACATAATTGTTCTTTATATTCCATTACTGACTTCACACATGACTTAATGAAAATTAAAAATTAAAAAGTAATTTCTAGAAGCCTTGTGGGGCGAATATATCCCAACTAGAAGTTTCTTGGTCATATCTATTTTATCCAAACCCCTCTAAACATGGAGTTATTTCCCTTAGATCAAGGAAACCTAGTCCCACTATTAGTAGATCTTATCCATGTTTTGTGGATCCAAAACCTCCTCTATTTGTACTATAAATTGAGTAGAGGTTAGAGGGTTAGGGGAGTTCACAAAAGGTAGTCTTATGCTGGTAATTTTGGATTGGGAAGCTTATCATCCAAGGATAGGATTTGAGTCATTTGGGAGGAACCTCATGACATCAAGGCATGGTTTTAAGGATCTTTTTTAATCTTTGAATTAATACATTTGAATATTTTTTCTCATTGTGTTATCTTATTGAAATAATGAATGGCTTATTGTAATATTCCCAAATGGGAAAAGCAGGAATATAGCGCAAAATGCTGGAATAGTAGTGTATAACATCATGTAAAAACAAGAGGCCAATATGGATACCTTCTAATCATTAAAACAACAACAAAATATGCATAATAAATAGTCCATAAGATTTACAACAAGATAGAATAAGCCTCCAATGGAAAAAACCCTCAAAGAGGTGCTGCTACTATATATCAAAGTGCTGGAAGACTACTACATCGCAGTTTTAAAAGAACTGCTATAGAAAATGAGTATAAAAAATATCATGGGCTGATATATGCCACAAAAGATAGATCTAATACAGATCTAGGAACTATACAGCCTCCAATGAAGAACCCCACAAGGGTTTTCAGAAATACACCATGTACAATATGGGAATCTAAGCCCTAGGGCTGAAGATCCACTGCAACATATAGATCTAGAGAGTGTGGTTGATCTGGTATAAGAAATAATGTAGCCTCCTCCAATAAATATCCTAGATGAAAGGAAGATCCCCTTCACTATTAAACCTCCTCTCCAAATGGTATACTGAAACCACCCAGCAACTCCTCCCTCAAAATAACGCAGGTCTAGAATGAAATTATGCTGTAGGGGAAAATAAATATATGGCCCAATGCCAAGATCTGAAAATAATCACAAGGGCCTTCCTTACTTTCCTCCCAATGGAAATTAACCCTTCTCCACTGAAAATAAGTACTAAAGTGACCCAAAGATGGTCTCCACTACTACAACCTACAAAAAAACTCAACCCTCAATAGGATATGTGTTGTAGATGTAAGATAAAGCTTTGGCCAAATGCCTGATAGTGGAAGTGAAGTACAAGAATCCTCCAAGAGCTTCTCAATGGAAGAGGTGGGATTCCTTATTAGGAACACCCAGTGTTAAACAACACTTGCAATCTTATCTAAACAGCCAAAGAAAGCTATATGTCTAAACAGACCATATATTTAGAAATATTATATACCAATACATAATGAATATGGCTTCCATCCTCTTCCTTTTATAAGATATGAGGTTCCAAACCCTAATCCCCATTCATTAATGACCCTACTTCCATGCAAGGTGTCTCCATATAAAACTGTGATGTCCCTCATTGACTTCCACTCCTCCATGACAACATTGTTGATTTTGTCAATGTTGACCCAGTCAAGATGTTCCAACCCCTTTTCACACCTAATGGTTCTCAATTAAGCTGCCAAGATTTTTTCCTTTTACATTGGCATTGATTTATTCATTATTAAGGAGACTAATGGATCTCCATTTTCCTCTTATTCATAAAACAAAGCAGCAAAAAAAAAAAATTATATTCCAACTAGGTCATGGCTAATTGGGAATATTACAGTCCTCCCTTCCCAAATGTTGCTTGTCCTCAAGCAACTAACAAGGTGAGTGTTGCAACTCTTCTCCTCCACCATTAGTGACACCATCATGTGATAAGCTTCCCTCATAAGCTAAGTGTCTCCCAATCCATCCCTCCATGAAATTCTCCTCCAAAGTTCTTATGAGATGCAAATGATTCATCCCACAAGGAAACAATAGATCCAATGAGACAAACATGGTTTTCCCAATGTTCTCCCTAAAACATGTAGCATAATTAACATGGAGAATATTTCTCCCATAGGGCACATACAATCCTCCCATCCTCCCTCCAATCATTCCCATAAAAATAACAAGCACATCATCAATGTATGGGATCAAAACTAAGTACATACAAATAGAAATATGTAAAAATGGAGGTGGGTCATAGTCCCACATGTGGACCTAGCACAGTAAATCTCCTGACTGCATTAGATAATGATATGGTAAGTATTTTCCCCACCAGTTACTTTCTACCCAAGTCTTCTTATAATGGCTGAAAATTTGAGATATTTTTTGTGCCTTTGGAGTGCACCCAGAGTGATACAACATCTCCCTATATCCTCCAAGGGAGTGGCCATGTTCAGAAATGTTTATGGCCCAAATTTGGACATGAAGTTTATATGGAAGAATTCTCTTCCTTGGAGCAATGGCCTGCATATACATGGTAATGTAATGCAAGTAATCATCAAATAAAACATTATGTACATAAGCATGTTCCTCACCAAAATTTCTTCTCATACAAATGGAGTGGTCCATAGATAGATCCCCTCTCATTCCAAAAGAGGAAAGATGTGGTTGTGATAACTCCATTTAGTTATGTATCTCTTCCAACTCTACATGGTTCATGAATATTTGAAAATGCTAATATAGTTCCTCTTCAAAGCTTTCCCAAGTGTAGCTCTCCATGATAGTGTTGTAGGCTCTCATGGAATAATTATGGCTGAAAAGGAATTCTTCATGTTCTTTTTGTAGCAAATTCTCCTTAAGCTTGGAGGCTCTAGAAAATAAGATCCTACCATGATAATAGATGACTTAATATTGGACTGAATAGCCCTCTTCATGTAGCTGGTCATCAAGTATCATGCATGTAAAAATATCCTTGGAATAATCCACCAACAGCCAAGATTTCCAATATGGATGAATCTTCCATAGTGACAACACCAATGATTTATCACAAATAACATCTGTCATATGGATACCCTTCTCCTTGACATCTCCCATGCCAAAGGTATATTTTGGAAGGCTGCTATCCTTCCCATGCTTCTCCTCCCACAGCGCAGAATCTGAAATGAGAGTGGGTAATGATGATGTTGGGAGAATGTCTCCCTCCTCCTTGAGTCTACCCAAGACTCTCATCACTGTATCATGGCCTCCTAATGCTCCCATTACTCCTGGATCTATGAATGGTGCATCATGATGTGAGACATGTTGTTAAGTCCCTATATTAATAGTGTAGCCCCTTATTATGTTAGTGTAGCCCCCCTTATTGTTATTATTGTACACCTGTAACCCCCATATTGTTATTATTGTGCCCTTACATTATTATTGTTAGGTCGGCTAGGATTACATTGTGGCCCCACTAGGATTATATTGTGGCCCCATGGACTCCTATATAGAAGGAGGTTTTGTTCATTTGTATCATCCAAGAATTGTTCATTTATGTAATGTATTGGAGGTTGCCCCCTCGAAGTGGCTTATTTCTAAGGCGTTGATATCTCTTTTCTTCTATTTTTGGAGCTGGTTACACAACATTTGGTATCGGAGCTTTGGATTCTAGGGTTTCGCTGCTCCAAACAGGTCATCGTGGCATTTTCGCTATAACTTTTTTTCTACGAAGTTTCAGAAGCTGAAATTTTTAGGGTGCGAAGCCGAAATCCTGAGGAAGCTTTTCTAAAAATTTCAGATCTTGGTTCGCAATAGTTTCGGATATATGATCTATGGAAGTTAGGTCTTTTTTCAGGCTCCTAAATAGGTCATCGTGGCATTTGCGCTATAATTTTTTTTCTACGAAGGTTCAAAATCTGAAATTCATATGGTGCGAAGCTGAAATCCCGAGGAAATTCATAAAAAAATTTTAGAGCTTGGTTCACAATATTTTTGGAGATATGATCTGTGGAAGGTAGTGCTTTTTCAGGCTCCTGAATTTCATCTCAAAGAGGTGATTGTGGGAAAAGTTCAATAACTCTCTCTCTGGGCATCAGATTGGAGTGCCGTAAAAATTGGTCGCAAGTACACGGACTGTAGTTTCTTGGCTATCAATTTCAGAGACAAAGGAAGAAACAGTGACACGTGGCAATTCATACAAGTTCGCTCTACTGAACCAGTCCATAATTAGGTCATTGTGGGAGATTGGACACAAATGTGTCTTGGAGAATCCAAATCAGGTCAGACCTGTGGCATTCAAAAGAGAATTCAGAGGGCTACTTCAGTGCTGAATTTCAGATATTGAAAATCTGAAATAACAAAGATAATACAATTTCAATATCGAGCTCCTCAAAAGCAAGAAAAAGGTGTGTTTTGTTTTCCGAATTGCATAAGTCTTGTTTGAAGAATCAATTTGAATTGATTCCAAGGGCATATTGAGCATATATTTCAGTATTGGGTTCTGAAATTCCTCCTAAAAATAATTCCATACCCATTAATCCCTCAAAAATATATACTATGACGCATGAAGAGGAAGAGTTGCAGTATGAGATATCAAAATTACGGTACCAAGTGCAACAAGTTTCGATCTTACGAAGAGCAATTGAAGATGAAATAGATGGTTTAAAATCAGAAATGGAGGCTAAGTTGTATGGTTTGAAGAATCAAATAATAGCAAAAATGGATGATAAATTAGTGGAAGATCACATCAAGCATCAACAACAAGTTCTCCAACTCTCAAAGGATAACCCAACTTTGGAGCAGAATCTAATGAAACAATCGGAAGATCAACATGACATCGAAAGAAGTTATGAAGCAGTCATAGAAACAAGAAGTCAACAAGTACGATCAATTTTAGAGTATCTCAGCAAGTGGAAGAACTTTCCTGTAGAAGATTTCACATGGGAAGATGAGAATTTTATACATAAGCATCAAGAAATAATCAAGCGTTGAGGACAACACTTGTTTGAAGGAGAGGGGCATGTTAAGTCCCTATATTAATAGTGTAGCCCCTTATTATGTTAGTGTAGCCCCCCTTATTGTTATTATTGTACCCCTGTAACCCCATATTGTTATTATTGTGCCCTTACATTATTATTGTTAGGTCGGCTAGGATTACATTGTGGCCCCACTAGGATTATATTATGGCCCCATGGACTCCTATATATAGAAGGAGGTTTTATTCATTTATATCATCCAAGAATTGTTCATTTATGTAATGTATTGGAGGTTGCCCCCTCGAAGTGGCTTATTTCTAAGGCGTTCATATCTCTTTTCTTCTATTTTTGGAGCTGGTTACACAACACATGTCTCACCAAATCTGGATCAGGTGGCTTCCTAGGTGTTTTTCCACAACACAATGATGTCTCATGAGCCAATCTCATATGAATAATATATGGGATTGTTAGGTCCTTGATTCCATTGCGAAAATTAGTATTCCTCTTATGTGCATCAACCTTCTGAAATAGATAGGGGTGTGTGCTCCTAATCATATGATGCTGGTCCTCCTCCCTATTCTCTTCTTTCAACTTCAAGGTCTCACAATCTATCAATGATGGCACATGCTGCTCATGGACTATTCCTTGATATTCACATGTGAGATTATTTGTAATTTCTTGCAAGGGTACAAGAATTACTCTCATTGGAGAAATTGCTCTATCTTCCTCTCTATGAGGTACTAGATCTGCTCCTGATGTGACAGCGTTGTTACCTCTTACTTTCTATTCCCCTTCATCATGAATGGAGATTGCCTCATCAATGATCATCATTAAGAGGCTCTTTGTTTAGTTCCTCTTTTGAAAAATATATCTCCATGTCTTCCTTTTGAGAAGAGAGATTTTTCTGAAGTCGAGATCTTGCCTCTAGCAAGGTATTCTGCAAGTTTTTAACCCCCTCAATAGCATTCTGGAATGTAGTTGGGTTTATAGATCCTTCCAACTCATGCAAAGGTTTTGTTTGTTTAGGCTTGGCTAGCTCAACCAAGGATGTTTCAGAATGTTTTGTATAAGTAGATACATTTACATGATTCAAGGAAGAAGTTTTACAAAACCACCAAGCATAAGCCTTACCTTCAAGATGAAGCACTGCTACTCTAATGGATTCATCTTTTGAAACTTGGTGTTGTTGCAAATATGTGTTTAGCTCCTTCACCCAAGCCCTAGCTATGCATCTAGGTGACCCATCAAAAGTAGATAGAAAGAATCTACCCAAATCATGCTACTTGCACCTTTTGCTTCTACTATGGTTGTTAGGTCTTCTATTCTCCTTGATCTTGCATAAATCTTGGAATTTTAGATGATATTCGAACCTATGTGATTGATATTCATATTCTTAAAGATAGTCACCAAGAGTCTCCTCCTTTGGCACATCTCCTTCCTCCATCTCTTTCGCTATGAACATAGGCATGGTAGAGCATTGTAGATCTGATTGAGTGGCTGAATGCTCACACCCATAATATGAAAATGTGGAGCTTTCTCTATGCACAAGCTCTTTTGGAGAATTTATACATCTCTCCATCCTCATTTCTATGATGTCTTTGTTGATTCCCTGAATATTTTGGAAAATAAGTCTTGAGAACTCCTTCCTTTTCATTCCTCCTGATAAAGGGGTTTTACCCTTGTCTTCTTCTTCATCTGTATAATCAAACTTCCATTTTCTTCTGAGATACCTCTTCTCTCTATCTGTGAGAGGATCTCCTTCTTATGATGACATATTGGCTTTTCAATATTCATAGTTTGTGCCAAGATTATGCTCTGATATCACTATAATATTCCCAAATGGGAAAAGCAGAAATATAGTGAAAATTGTTGGAATAATAGTGTATAACATCATGTAAAAACAAGAGGTGAATATGGAGACCTTATAATCATTAAAACAATAGCACAATATGCATAATAAATGTGCCATAAGATTTACAACAAGATAGAATAAGCCTCCAATGGAAAAAACCCTCGAAGAGGTGCTGCTACTATATATCAAAGAGCTGGAAGACTGCTACATCGCAGTTTTAAAAGCACTGCTACAGAAAATGAGTATGAAAATATCATGGGTTGATATATGCCATAAAATATAGATATAATACAGATATAGGCACTATACAACCTCCAATGAAGAACCCCACAAGGGTTTTCAGAAATACACCATGTACAAGATGGGAATCTAAGCCCTAAGGCTGAAGATCCACTGTAACATATAGATCTGGACAGTGTGGCTGATCTGATATAAGAAATAATGTAGCCTCCTCCAATAGATCTCCTAGATGAAAGTAAGATCCCCTTCACTAGCAAACATCCTCTCCAAATGGTGTACTGAAACCACCCAACAACTCCTCCCTCAAAATAACGCAGATCTGGAACGAAACTACATTGTAGGGGAAAATAAATATATAGCCTAATGCCAAGATCTGAAAATAAACACAAGGTCCTTCCTTATTGTCCTCCCAATGGAAAGGAACCCTTCTCCACTAAAAATAAGTACTGAAGTGGCCCAAAGATGGTCTCCACTGCTGCAACCTGCAAAACAACTTAACCTTCAATAGGATCTGCATTGTAGATGTAAGATGAAGCTTTGGCCAAATATTTGATAGTGGAAGTGAAGTAAAATACTCCTCCAAGAGCTTCTCAATGGAAGAGGTGGGATTCCCAATTAGGAACACCCAGTGCTAAAAAATACTTGCAATCTTAGCTAAACAACCAAAGAAAGCTATATGTCTAAACAAACCATATATTCAGAAATATCATATACCAATACATAATGAATATGGTTTCCATCCTCTTCCTTTTATAAGATATGAGCTTCAAAACCCTAAGCCCCATTCATTTATGACCCTACTTCCATGCAGGGTGTCTCCATCTAAAACCGCGTTGTCCCTCATTGATTGCCACTCCTCCATGACAACACTATTGATTTGGTCAAAGTAGACCCAGTGAAGATGTTCTAGCCCCTTTTCACAGCTAAGGGTACTCAATTAAGCTGCCAAGATGTTTTCCTTTTACATTGGCATTGATTTATTCATTATTAAGGAGACTTATGGACCTCCATTGTCCTCTTATTCATAAAACAAAGTAGCAAAACAAAAATTAATATTCCAACTAGCTCATGGCTAATTGGGAATATTACATTTATACTCTTTATGTATTAATTAAGGTAATTTCAATTTTTGATCTCCTTGATCATTTGATTAAGCTTTTTCTAAATCATTATATTGCATATGAATTAGATCCCTTTCATGTTTTTGTCTACATATTTCGTCAAAGCATTGAGTAGCACCAATCTCGTTCTCATATTTTAATGATCTAAACGAAGTTAGCATATTGAAAGAGCTATTCTTTTGTCTGTTTGTTTCTAGCTTTCCTTTAGGAATCTAGGGAGATTGCTTCTATCCGCAGAAGGGACTTGTCTTCATAACGAACCCTCAAGGTGACATTGATGTACATAATTCTAATCTTGAATCTGATATGATCGAAAGTATTATTTCTTCAACGGATACCTATCATCCTCTGTCATTTATATCTCATGACCCATTGTACCCTGATTCATTTGATCATTTCGCTCCATCACCATTTTCTTCAGTTACTCTTGATTCTCACGTTATTGGCTCAAATGGTGATCAAGTATAAGGTGGCCACATTGCACAGGCGGAGGAGTAAAAGGATGAACATAGTTTTAATCTATCTTCCCTCTTTCAAATTCTTCTACTCCAAGGTGATGTTTCTACATTCTTGGCTAATCAAGGATATTTTGATCTTGGCAATTAGTTGAATGAAACTAAAGCTTTTAACCAAGATGAAGGCTTGGAAAACTATCACCCTGACACTAATGAATACACTAACATGTGTGATAATGAATTCCTAAGTACATTGGATGATCTCTTATTTTTTCAAGAAGACTTTGATTTGCAAAGCTTTGATCTGGAATTTGATATAATCATAGAAGAATTTCTCACAAGAATTTCTTCCTCATCTCACCAGCCCTTGTGTTGTGATGTGTGTAATGAATCAAGTGATATATAATGTCCTTCCAATTCACATTCAAATGAATTAGATGTGAATTCCACACAATGTATAAGGCTTCCCATGATGCATAATATTATGCGGTAATCATTGAAATTATTTCTTACAATTTGGGTAATTTATTTGGTGATGTTGAGACATCCAGTGAAATTATTAATTCCAACAACTATCATCTGTGTTGGGTATGTGTTATATTTTTTCCATGACTAGCCCCACGTGCTGTATGTTGCGTCGGGCGCAGCAGGGGGGAGGCAGCCCCCACTATTGGGGTTCGGGGCAGCGCCCCGGCGAAATTTTTTTTGGTGTGCAGACCCACTCATAGGCGGACCCACCCATGTTTTGTACATGAGTTTGCACATGGTTTTGGGGTACGATGGTTTTTGGCCCCTGGTATTTTGTAGATCCGGTCAAGGGAACTACGGTTATGTTCTAATCCAGGGTTAATGGATTGGGGTTTATGTATTCTTCGACATGTATATATATGTGTTGTAACACAAAAAGGAATATAATGAAAAATCAAGCTGGTCGTCCCGATTTGGGATCCAGGGGAAAATCTCTGTGTTTATCTGTTTTATGTTTTATGCTCTCGCTATTGTTTATTTTCTGTTATAAGATTCATGTGTAGATAATTTTTGTTGAGGGTTAAAACCTACATTTGGTATCAGAGCTGTTTCGGCTTCAAGGGGATGCCTTTGCTGCTGAGGGTTTTTTGCTCGGGCCTGAGGTAGACCCTGTTCAGTGGGAGATTTGCGGGATCGATTCTTGTAGTGAAAGAAGATGGCGAGCGGCAGAAAGATAGAGATTGAGAAATTTAATGGTCAGAGTTTTGAGTTGTGGAAGCTCAAGATGGAGGATCTGCTGGTGGATAAAGATCAGTGGATCGTGGTAGATCCAGGTACTAAACCAACGGCAATGTCAAATGAAGACTGGAAGAAACTGGATCGGAAGGCTAAGAGCACAATACGGTTGTGTGTGTCAGATTCAGTATTGTTGAATGTATCTGGGGAAGCTACGGCAAAGAATTTGTGGGAAAAACTTGGGACTTTGTACCAATCTAAGTCTCTGGTGAATAAGTTGTTCCTGCGGAAAAAGCTGTATAACCCGAGGATGAAGGATGGAGACTCGGTGACAGAGCATCTGAACGCCTTCAATACTGTGGTAAGTCAGCTATCATCTGTTGATATTAAAATCTCAGATGAAGATAAGTGCATCAGCTTGTTGTGTTCTCTACCAGATTCATGGGACAGTCTAGTTATTGCAATAGGTAGCAATACAACTACCTTGAATTTTGATGACATTGTCTCAGCCTTGCTGTCGGAGGAAATGAGACGGAGAAATATGGAGGGTCAGAATGGAGATGCCTTATCTATATGAGGAAGGTCCCAAAATAGAAACAAGAATAAGGTTTCGAGTGGGAGATCCAAATCTAGAGGGAGATCTAAATCTCCTGGAAAGTTTGTAAAGGTATGCTGGAAATGCGGAAAGGAAGGGCACTACAAAAAGGAGTGTAGATCTAAAGCTCTTGAGAAAGGAAAGGGATCTGATGATGCTCCTTCTGCAGAGGCAAAAACCACCTCGGATGAAGGTGGGGATGTGTATTTGGCTTCTTCTTCAAATACACATGTAGATCATGATTCATGGTTGATTGACTCAGGTGCATCCTTTCACTTCACTCCCCATAGGGAGTGGTTCTGCGAGTATGAGAAATATGATGGTGATGTATTCCTAGGGGATGATAGGAAGGCCAAAATCATCGGACGTGGAAAGGTCAAGCTGAAGCTACAAGGTGGAAGGATTAGAACACTTCCTGGTGTTCTGCATATTCCTGCATTGGCCAGAAATCTAATTTCTGTAAGCAAGATGGATGATGCAGGTGTAAAAACAGTGTTCGAGAAAGATGTCTGCAAGATGGTTCGGGGAGCACTGGTATTAATGCGGGGAGTTCGGACTGGAACTCTGTACAAGCTACAAGGTAGCACTGTTATTGATGGGTGTAACAGTTCTGTGGTTCCTGAAAGTGGAGTGGAAAGCCTAGCTGTCTTCGGAGAAAAGACCATGCTATGGCATCAAAGGCTTGGACATATTGGAGAGAAGGGCCTTCGGATACTGCATAGAAATGGTATGGTAGAAGGTATGTCTAATTGCTCTCTGGATTTCGATTTCTGTGAACATTGTGTATATGGGAAGCATAATCGGGTGAGTTTTCCTTCTGGTGCTAAGAGGGCGAACAAGATATTAGAACTTGTACACAGTGATGTGTTTGGACCTGTGTCAGTTCCATCACTGGGAAAGTCTGTGTACTATGTTTCATTCATAGATGACTTCTCAAGGAATACATGGATATATTTCTTGAGGAAGAAATCTGAAGTCTTTGACAAATTTAAAGAATTTAAGGCTCTGGTGGAAAACCAGAGAGAGAAGAAGATAAAGGCATTGAGGACAGATAATGGTGGGGAGTTCTGCAAGAAGGAATTTGAAGAGTTCTGTAAGAAGTGTGGTATAGCACGGCAGAAGACTACTCCATACACACCTCAGCAAAACGGAGTTGTAGAAAGAATGAATAGAACGCTGATGGAAAAGGCAAGAAGCATGCTCAGTGGTACCGGGTTAGGACAAGAATTCTGGGCAGAGGCAGTGGAGACTGCATGTTACTTAGTTAACAGATCACCTTCATCAGCATTAGAGGATAAGACCCCACATGAGGTATGGACTGGTAAGAAACCCTCTCTTTCACATCTAAGGGTATTTGGATGTGATGCATATGTACATGTTCCAAAGGAGAAAAGGACCAAGTTGGATAATAAATCTGAAAGGTGCATCTTTATTAGGTATAAGGATGGTTTAAAAGGTTACAAGCTTTGGAACCCGAAAACAAGGAAGGTTGTGTACAGCCGAGATGTGGTGTTTAGAGAGGTGAAATATGTTGTTAAACATGAAATCATACCAAAGGAACCTGAGAAGGTAGAGTTTGAGCTAAAGGAGGATGAATCAGACTCTACAGCAGAAGAAGATTCAGAAGAGGAAGAGCCACAAACTCCAGCTTTGAGAAGATCAGTTCAGGAAAGAAGGAAACAAGAAAGGTATAGTCCATCTGCTTTCTGTTCAGGTTTTGCCTTAACTATAACTAATGATGATCCCAGAACTGTCAAGGAGGCAGTATATTCTGAGGATGGAAAACTCTGGAAGGAGGCCATGGTTGATGAAATGGCATCCTTGCACAAAAATGAGGCATGGGATCTAGTGGAATTGCTGGCTGGAAGGAAGCCCATTGGGAGCAAATGGGTGTTTAAGAAGAAGATGAATGTAGAAGGCAAGGTGGAGAAATACAAAGCTCGGTTGGTAGCAAAAGGTTATTCCCAAATGCCGGGAATTGATTTTGGTGATATTTTTTCTCCTGTTGCCAAATTTACTTCTATTATATTACTTTTATCTGTTGCTGCTGCATTTGATTTTGAGATAGAACAGATGGATGCGAAGACAAAATTTCTTCATGGGGATCTAGAAGAGGAGATCTACATGAAGCAACCTGAAGGCTTTATGGTGAAGGGTAAGAAAGAACTGGTATGCAGGTTGAAGAAGTCTCTGTATGGGTTAAAATAGTCACCAAGGATGTGGTATTAGAAATTTTATACCTATATACGGGGACTTGGCTTCACCAGAAGCAAGGAGGATCACTGTGTTTCTTTTAAATTAATTGGTGATCGTGTTATTTATTTGGTATTGTATGTGGATGATATGTTGTTGATTGGAAATGAAAATTAAATTATCCAAGATTTGAAGACCCTACTGTTCTCCAAATTTGACATGAAGGATCTTGGTGCTGCAAACTATATTTTGGGCATGGAAATTAAGAGAGATTGGGCAAAGAGGAAGCTCTGGTTAAACTAGAGGAAGTATGTCGAGAATATATTGCAGAGGTTCAATATGAAAGATAGTAAACCAGTGAATGTTCCTATTCCTGTAGGTGTAAATTTGTCTGCTGAACAGTGTCCCAAGACACAAGAAGAAGAGGAGGATATTTCCCATGTTCCATATGCAAGTGCAGTGGGTAGTCTGATGTATGCAATGGTATGTACTAGACTAGACATTGCACATGAAGTGGGAGTATTGAGCAGGTTTATGTCAAACCCAAGGAAGGAGCATTGGACAGCAGTGAAGCGGGTTTTCAGATATTTACGTGGCACTAGTGATTATGTCTTGTGCTACCAGGGAAGACCAAGATTGGATAGAATTTTGGACATTCGTGGTTTTGTTGATGCAAACTGGGCTGGAGATCTGGACCAAATAAGATCTACAAGTGGGTATGTGTTTAACCTATTTGGAGGCGTAGTCATTTGGATGAGTAAAAGACAGTCTATAGTGACTCTTTCAACTACAGAGGCAGAATACATAGCAGCCACTCATGCAAGCAAGGAAGCAGTTTGGTTGCAGAGATTGTGTTCAAGTATTGGGTTGGTACAGCAAGCTATAAGGATAGACTGTGATAGCCAAAGTGAAATTTTCTTGGCTAACAACCTTGCTTACCATTTAAAGACAAAGCACATTGATGTTCGATATCACTTTGTTAGAGATATGGTTGAGGCTAATAGGGTGTTGCTGGTAAAGGTGGACACTTTGAAGAATGTTGTAGATGCATTGACGAAGTCTGTGAGCACTCAAAAGTTCTCTTGGTGTAGAGAAACAATGGGTGTTGAAGAATTGGCCCAATGACTAAGCGCTCCTGTGGCCCCCTGTGGAAAGAAAACAACAAGTGGGAGAGTTTTGGGTATGTGTTATATTATTTCCACGACTAGCCCCACGTGCTATACGTTGCGCCGGGCACAGTAGGGGGGTCACAAGGGGGGAGGAAGCCCCCACTGTTGGGGTCCGGGGCAGCGCCTCGGTGAATTTTTTTTTGGTATGCGGACCCACTCATAGGCGGGCCCACCCATGTTTTGTGCATGATTTTGCACATGGTTTTGGGGTACGATGGTTTTCGGCCCCTGGAATTTTGTAGATCCGGTCAAGGGAAATATGGTTATGTTCTAATCTAGGGTTAATGGATTGGGGTTTATGTATGCTTTGGCATGTATATATATGTGTTGTAACACTAAAAGGAATATAATGAAAAATCAAGCTGGCCGTCCCAATTTGGGATCCAGGGGAAAATCTCTGTGTTTATCTGTTTTATGTTTTATGCTCTCGCTATTGTTTATTTTTTGTTATAAGATTCGTGTGTAGATAATTTATGTTCAGGGTTAAAACCTATAATCTGATTCATAATGATCCTGCTGAAATAATTGAGGATATTTTTTTTCACACAAATGTTGAATTGACCATGCTTTCAAAATTCAATCATTCAACATTTGAAGGTTTCGAGACTCATGGGGAAGTTGAGGCACTTCAGCCCCCACTGATGGTTATGTCAAGTTCTCATAATCCTGATGATGTATCTGAACTAGGTCAAATCTAGATATTGTCTCATAATTATTTCCTCGACATTTTTTCACTCGATTTAAGCTCACTCTTGAAGGATTTTCAGATTTTTCAATTAATTCTCTTAATTCTCAAGATGAATTATTTGATTGGATTGAAGATTATTGTTTGTTTCATTCTTCTTCTTTTTAATCCCTTATATCAAATAGAGGGATGGAGTACATATATTCCAATTATAAAGAAAAAAATAATCACGAACTGAAAATTTTTTCCCTATCAAAATAATCTGTGAATAATCAACTCCTTATCCTTCTTTGATATTTTTTGGAGTTATTAATTTTTCTAGCACAATCTATCCCCTTCAGTGTCATTCAATGCTTGAATGATTAGGTAGAGAAAAATTGGTGTGATGAAAAACTAATTTATCATATTGATACAAATGTTGGATGTGATTTGACATATTCTTCTAATCCCTTTTCATCTTGGTATTCTAATTATCTTCCCAGATTTATGATGCCAACATTTTTTTTAGTTCCCTAAGTTATCATATTATTGTTCTAGTATGTAAAAAAATACAAAGGGAACCAATGGATAATCGAGAATTTTATATGCTAATCCACCAATCTAATTGTAACATTGGTTCTAATAATTATCACTCAATTAATCATTTTCCCAGTGGTACATCTTATGATATTTGTTTTACATTGACATATATTAACAAACCCAATGATATTTATGATTTTCCATTTCGCTATTAAAATACTTGTCATATAGTTGAAGAACTTGGTGCTTTTTTCTATGGTTATCTTAGGTCCTCATGATCTTGAAAAATTTTCTGAATGATATCTGGTTATCTTTTCTTTGTAAGATTCTCCCCATGATTTGATTGCATTGATTGGAAGTTAATTCTACCAAGAATTTTAATACTTTCAAATGGATTTTTCTGAATATTGTAATCCAATCGATAAATGGTTAGAGTAATCTTACTTGGAAAGCTCCATTGCTAATAATAAGTTTTGATCTTTGTTGTTGTTTGCTAAGAGTGAAAATACACACGAATGTATATTCAAAAGAAACCTTCAAGATTTGGATAGACAAGTTAAAGAAAATAATTACATCATAATTTTGTGCCTCCAGACATAAGTATTTGTTTTGTTGCACATATTTTTATATTATTACTGATAATTTATATTTTTTTCTTGCAGGTTTGGAACAAATTAAATGGCTACATTTTAAATTTGATTTCACATTATCATGACCTTCTATTTGGATAGATTATGGTTTAATTTTAGTTTCATTCTAGTTACTTTTGCATCACATTATAGTACTTTTCCACACCCTCTTTCTCTTTTGATATTTGTTCCTCGCATGTTTTGATGGTGTTGGAAATATTCCAACAAAGGTGGTATCTCTAGTATTAAGTCAAAAATAATCTCAAACTGTTTAGAGTGGGAGCCCCATCTGGATAATAGGCCCGACCACCATTATTCTTAAGGATTTTCCTTGGGTGCAATTATCAACAAAATGGATTATGCAAACAATCCTTAAAACAAGCAATTTGACATTGTGAGGAATACAATTGCAATGTATATGATGTACATTCACATAAAGGAAAAGAGAGAGTGAGCCTATAGAAGAAAATTAATAGTAATATCCTAAAAGAGACACACAAGAGCATGGAAATAATCGTTGATTAACTTGAAAAGTAGTTCAAAATATAAAAATGATCACAAAGGCAAGTAACAATGCACATTCAAAAAGATGCATACCAAATCTAATGAAATAGTTCATTTTCATTAGTACATCTAAGTGTAAACATACACTGCAAATAATGAAATAATAGTCTTCATGTTGAAAATAGTAGCAAGAAAGGCTTCTAATTTAATTTTCCCTTGAATTAAATTAGAAGAAATTTGTAATTCCATATCAAATGACAACTTGTATGAGTTAAATAAGTTAGGATGACTTAGTTGATTTAGTTAATTTTAGTTGAGGGTCAAACTAGAGGCATGTAGAGTGTATCCTACATTATAGGAGCCCTAGTTGAGTTTATTTTGAGTTGTAGTTAATTAACTCAATTTAATTGAGTTAAAGTCAACTTAACTAGTTCTCATTGATGGAGGATCTGGAGAGAGGTCAAAGTGTGGAAATTATATTTAATTCACATGCAGTGATAAATCAGATAATTGAAAATTCACTCATAAATAACTCATTCATGTCAGTTCTGAGAAATACGCAGTTGAGATTGGAGTTCAAGGGAAAAGTACTATCAATTTTATAATTATCTGAATTGTGCAGGTGGTGAATGCAGTCAAAGGAAGGCCCCTAATGGATTACGTGGTATGGATTGGGAATTTCACTTTTTAATAGGGACAAATTGCCTAAGGAAACTGTATTAGAAAATAGGGACTTGGGCAAGCCAGAAATTGGTTAAGTATCGAAACAGGTTTGTCTAGTAATCATTAAGACAGATAGAGATAGTGCAGAGGTTTCTCAGCTTGGAGAAAATAATTGTAATCTTCTCATATTCTTTGGCTTATAAAATATAAAGATATCAGGGTTTTTAGGTGAGGCTTTCCCCAAATAAATCTTTGTGTTGTGCGATTTAAATTCTTTGTCTTTCATGTTTTGTGATTTCAACATCTAAATTGGTTTCCACAATTGGTAGAGTATATTCAAGTATAATGTTTTAGCATATCACAATTATGAGTTGAATCTACGTGGATTTTCCAAAGAAATAGTTCATTTTCATTAGTACATGTAAGTGTAAACATGCACCACAACCAATGAAAGAATATTCTTACAATCATTCACAACATATGCATGAAAGTGTGTTGGATCTAACAACTTCATACATTAAGCTAAATTCCCAATATACATGATTACAAAAATGTGACACTAGCCTTAATAGTGGAATTTTAAGTCACCACTTGCTCCTCCAAAGAATAATCTTCTCTCCTATGCCAATCTAGAGAAGGCAAGGTGAAAATTCCAAAGTACCTTCTCTTTATCTATGAGGGTGTATTTATAACAAATTGGGTGACTATCCACCTCCCATGTGACTCTTTACCTCCCTCATGACTCTTGAGCTTCTACTATGGCTTTTTGAATTCATATATGACCTTTGAGCTTCTACATGACTCTAAGACTTTTTAGTGAATTTTAAAATTCCATGTGGGACCCTTGGGCTTCCACACATTTTACATTTTCTCATTTTTCATAAATGGCATAATTACATTCCACAAGTTATGTGGAAAAATATATTGACACATATGAATTTTGTGGTGACACTTGAGAAGCCATGACTTGGTGATGGTGACATAAGAATTCATTGTATCAATGCCAAGCTCTTCTATTTGTTGTTAATGACTTTGAATTCTTCATGATATATATTTTCTTATACTTCATCTTCACCCTCCAAAGGGTATAGATAAGTGTTGGAACCTTCCAAGTCAGCATGAGTGGCAATACTACGCACTGTAACTGCGTAGTGCACAACCATTGAGGGGAAGACTCCAATATTTCATAATTGAGGGCTACAATGGCCTAGAGATCGACCTACTATCCACTAGGACTATACAATGCATAGTAAGAGAGGCTAACTTGGTAAATGGATTGCACAGTTTACCAGTGTAAGAAGAAAAAGGTTATGTCACTACACCTTTGGGATGCTCACTATTAAATGAAGAGAAATGAGTCTTTATATTTCACAATTTGTCATTTCAAGGATGAAACAAAGTCCTCGCTTTCAATTAAAATGATGAATACACAATACAGGGTAGAAATGATCAAGGTTTTGTATATTGAAATAGTACAAGAAATACGAGTTTAGTGACTATGTTTTGAAGGTATTCAATGCACAATGATAGGATTTATCCCTAATAGAGGCTCAGTGCACAAGACTAGGAGGTAAATATTTCATCAATGAGGATTTTTAATGAGTAGTGCTCATCCCCTGGTGGAGGGTTAATGCTTTCATAACTTGTGCCTAATGGAAGGATCAAGAAGAACTCCAAAATTTCTAAGTTTGGGATCAATGGAACAAGAGAGAGAAATGCATTTGAACAACTCCAAAAAAAATATAACACACATTTTTACTATCAAATACAAGGCATGAAAATGTTTATTATCAAACTTTGACATATAAAGATTGAAATGACACAAAGCGTCACTTGTTTATGAATACGACGATTAAAACGTAATTTTGTGACGCTTAAAATACAAGTGGGAATACAAGTGTTTACTACAATCAAAAGGTGTTCTATGCTATCGAAAAGTGTCCAACACATATTCAAATTATGAATATCAATAGTTAGTGCAAAAGAATGTGTTGGAGCTGCATCTACAAGGTGCCTCATAGTATTCCTACGATGTGTGAAAACAAGTTAAAGCAACACATGCAAGAGTGAAAATATCATTTGCAAACACAAATAAAACCCAAGTGACACATACAAGAACCAAAGTAGTAAAAATGGACACTTGTAAAAGATAGAGAAAGAAAAAATTATGCATGCAAGAGAAAAATAAAGAGAAAGTGACACTTGGGAAATAAAAAGTGATAGTTGACAAACTCACCTCATAAATAGAGAATTTACAACTATGAGTGAGGGAATGCTCTTTATACCCCGAAAATGTATAGAGCTCAAAAGAAAAATACAAGGATGAGTTGTATGCTAGAATATTAATACAATGATAGAAAACATGCCATGAGGTTTACAATTAATGAGGGTGTTTAATGCATGTCCGAAAACTATGAGACAATAGGGAATTGATTGAGTTGAGAAACATTCTCACTATCAACAAAATATTCATAGTCACTTTCTGTATAATATTCCCTTACACTATCACTATCGATTAGGATTCATAATCCCAGTTTCCAAGAACTACGCAATCACTGTCACCATAGAATATGTAAGAACTACTCACAAGGACCGTGTAGTCATAATCCTTAAGGAATTGTGCAATCACTGTCATTAAGGATAACATAGTCACTAACATCATTAATTGTGCAATGACTATCGTCAAGGATTGCATACAGGGAAAATTTTAAGGATATAAAATTATATTGAAGTTTAAAAAATTGGCGAATGTCACTAGTCCCTAATATGAAAACTATAAAATGTTTATTGAAATATTGGTAAAATTATTCAAATTTATAATGATATTATATATACCCCTAGATAATGTTGGCGATTTTTAACATAAAATAATTTTATATTTTAAAATTTGGGTGAATTGTGTTTATAAAAAAATGGAAATTGGCAAATCTTTTTTTTGGAAAAATCATGGAAAATTAGCCCACGTGTGAATATTAGCCCCTAAAATTTTCCATGATTGCATAGTTCTTAGTCTTCCAAATTTTGAATGTAGGAAAAATTTGGAGGGTGTTTGAAATAGCGGCAACACTTGGCGACCCACTAGAAGAAATCCAACTTCTTTGTTTAGGTCTAGCCTTTTGGAAGTATTGTCTCATATTTTTTATCACTCTAGCATCTTTACTTAGCCTGGTTACAAATTCAGTCTCTTCTATTCCTCTTCTTGGATAAACACACATCACATGACTAGTCATACTTAGATTAGGGAGTAGGAGTATGTAGATTTTATGAGTTTAAGATGTCATAATTTTACTATCATCTTTGGTGTTTCTCTATAGACAACAGACCTGTTCAATACTCTAGCATCAAGTATTTCTTTGCTACCAACGAGCCTATTCAATACCCTGGATAAGTTGCTTGCCTCACCTGTTTGCGTAGGAATACTTTCTCTTCTTTCACCTACATCTATTTTATTACTTTACGCATATTGGTATTTCACAAGAATTTATTTCACCAAGGGTAAAAGAGAGATGTTAGCATAGTTTATGGTCCCGAGAGGTTTTTCCTTATTTTATATAGACTCTTATATATAGACATATGAATTTAGTATCCTCACTTAAGTTTTTCCCTCCTTTCCCTTCTCTACTCAATTCATATGTCACGTTAGAAACCAATTAATAGAAATGGTCTATTCAAGGAATGAAGATCCCACTATAGATACAAGCATCATAATTCCACTTGAGATTTCATTTAGTATGAAACGAATTTTATGTACATGCATCATTGACGTTAAAAGGTATTTAGGCCCAAACAAGGAAGTAGACCAAATATAAGCCAAGTGTTGCTAGTTTTCACAATTTCCTTTTCAAATTTTGCCACATTACTATAGATCAAAATAGAATGGATTTCATACTTGGTATTATAAAAAAATAAATAGGAAAATACATGAAGAAAACATGATGTGACATAAAATATATAACATAAAAAAGAAAAGTAAAAACTAGTAAAGCAGATGCAGAAAACAAGACTGAAATGAAAAAGAGAATGTTGTGAAGCGATGCAAAAATATAATGCAACTAGGAAAATAGTAGAACTAAACCTAAATCTTAATCTATCTAAACTCAAATTTTAGGATGATGTGAAACCAAATTTCCAATGTAACCATTCAATGTGTTCCTGACCTGCAAGTAGAAATATATAAATGATTAGCCACAATATAAAATAATGTGAAATAATAATACATTATAAAAGAAATGGAAGGTATTTCAAATTGGATGAAAGACGTGTCATAACAACTATCATCGACTAGTTTACAACTTTACCTTGTTAATTAGAACAACAATCATACAAACCTTGATGGTTGCTTGTGAATGCACATGTGTCCATGTTTTCAGTTTTAGCAAACACCACGGAATATCGAAACTTATTGTTAGGCATGGAGATTTCCAAGTAATATTGATCCAACTTGTAGTAATTGGATCATGATATTTAGAACAACACATTTGAAAACCTTGAAATTCTTGAGAATATGAACTTTCAATTAGCCTAATCTAGTTATGAGGAGAATCTTGTAAGGGAAAATTGATTTGATCTTTTTGAGAGACTTTATCAAGATGGTGAGTACCTCACATAACCATCAACAAAATTTTAAGTGCTTCAACTATTCAAAAAGTATCTAAATAGTGAAATGATGAATCATAAATATCAATGGGAGCGATAAGATCAATTTATGTAAAACAACCATCATCAGCTAAATCAATGGGAAAATGATTAATTAAGTAACAATTTTTAAAACCAACATTATGATCATATTGGTGGGTTGGCATATAAGATTATTGATTCTTCATTGGTCCCCTTTGTATCTGATCATATACCATACCAACAATATGAAAGCTTGTAAATCCATGGTACCAATTAGGATACCAAGCTAAGTAAATATTAGAAGTATGTGTCAAAAATATTTAGTATTCACATATCATAAGATTTTTTATTCCCCGAATGATTGAAACGTTGAATGACATTGAAAAGGTATGATCATATTAGAAAATTGATTTACTTCATAACATACACATGAAATATTAGGAATTGATCATCCAAAAAGAGTTTAACTGGGAGAAACCTTTCAGCTAGTGATGATCTTTGTCTTGATAATTAGAATCTATGAAATATATGCATCCTAAACATGGGTTTAATATGAGTGATTTGCATGAAGAAGAATTATCCAAAATGGAATATTATATCTGATCAGAGACTCTATCTTGAGGATTAATAGAATTAACTTGAAAATGTTTAAAATTCTTCAAGCATGAGCTTACATATAGTGAAAAAATGTTGAGGAATGAATTATGCGAGAATATTCTTTTCTGAACTAGTTGGGAGACCTCATCAGGATTGTAAGAATCTGACATAACCATCAGCACGAAATGAAGTGCCTTGATTCCGTAACGAGTCCCTAAATTTTTGAACGTTGATCGATTGAATTTTGAAAGCATGGTAAGGTTATTATTTGTGTGAGGAAAACTATCGTCAATTATTTCAGAAATATCATTGGGAACTATATGGTAGTTGTTGGAACCAATTTCATTAGATGCATTGACATCATCAAATAGATTGCCCAAATTGTAATAAAGATGTTTTAATTATTTTTGCATAATCTTCTTCATAATGGGTAACCTTAATTCCTTGTGTAGACTTAAATTGTAATTCATTATAATAGAAATATGATATACCAATTGGTTCATTACACACATTTTAACACAAGGGCCAGTGAGCTGAGGAAGAAATTTCTATGAGAAACTCTTCTATGAAAAAATAAGATTCTAGATGAAAGCTTTGCAAATCAAAGTCTTCTTGTGAAAGAAAAATATAATCCAATATACTTGAGCACTCATCACCATGCATATCAGTGGAATCATTGGTGTCAGGGTGATGGTTGTCCAAGCCTTCATTTTGGTTGAGGAATTCAATCCCGCTTGACTGATTACTGAGATATTGATATTCTTGATCAACAACTAATGTAGAAAGATTATTTTGACATAGAGGAATTTGGAAAAGAGAAGAGATAATAAAAGTGTCTTCATCCTTTTGCACCTCTACCTGTGAAATGTGACCACATTGTGTTGAATTACCGCTTGAACCAATAGATTGAAAATCAACAGTATATAGAGAAATTACTGGTGAAGTAGATGGATTAAGTGAATTTATGTATAGAGGGACATGAAGTGTAAATGATGGAGGATGATAAGTATCCCTCGAGGAGGCAACACTTTCAATCAGATTAGATTCAAGATTTGAATTAAGCATATCAATCTTCACTTTAGTTTCGATGGATTTATTAGAACATCCCAAGTTTCCTTGTATAATATCTTTTCCATGTCAAGGAGATGTAGATGGTCTAAGTGGATCAGAGATTTGATTCTCAAATTTTCAAACTTCAATACTAATACACTGGACTGCTTTCTTTGGTAATGAAAAAGGACGAGGAGAAGGGACAAAAGGAAGATTAGGTTTATCCTTTGAAATTTCAAGTGCCACATGATAGAGAAAACATGGGAGACTTATAAAATATTTTGATTTAGATGGTTCTAAATAATTAAAACTAAATACTGGAACTTTTCATTCATAACATACCAATCCACAACTTCCTTGGAAAATTCATAGCAAAGGTAAAGAAACTGATCCATAAAATACTCTAATGATTCATCTTATTTAATACTACGTTGATTGATCCTCTTATACACATTTCAATAATCATACTTGTCAAAGGCTTATTGAATATCCTTGAATATTTTCTCAAATGAATGAATATAAGCAGATGGTAAGGTGTGAAACCATTTGTTCACTCAACCTTCATGTGTGAGGGTGAATACTTTAAAAGCATCATCTTCATAATTCACTTTATGAAAATCACAAAACTAAAGAAATTGAAGTGTATGATTAGCTATATATGTTTCACCCTTGCCATTGAACTTCAAATGTGACAAGTAATGAATATATTTCGTGGGGACCTTAAAATTTTATATATTAGAAAAAAAATTGCGATTATGATTTGGGAATAATCCATTCAAGATAAGAGATTCAAAATATATTTCACAGGATTATCTTGTCATTTGGCCCTCCTCATAGTTCTACTTGTTAATGGTGTTGGAAATCCACCAATAAAGGGGTCTCCCCAGTATGAAGTCCCAACTATACCTCATAACGTTTGGATTAGGAGCCCCATCTGGATAACAGGTTCGACTTCCATTATTCTTACGGATTTTCCTTGGATGAAATTATCAACGTAAGAGATTATACAAGCAATATTTGAAACAAGAAATCAAGTTGACATTGTGAGGCATACAATTGCAATGTATATAAGGTACTTTCATGCAAAGGAAAAGAGAGGGTGAGCCTATAGAATAAAAGTAATAGTACTATGCTAAACGACACACATAAGAGCATGGAGAGAATTTTGATTAACCTACAAAGTAGTTCATAATATAACAATGATCATAAAATAATGTAAGAACACATAGTCAACAAGATGCATACCAAAGCCAATGAAATTGTTCATTTTCATTAATACATGTAAGCATACAAATACATTGCAAACAATGAAAGAGTAGTCTTAAAATCATTCATGACATATGAATAAAAGTGAACTAGCTCTAAGAGATTCATATATTAAGTGAAATTCCCATGATTCATGATTACAATGGCGAAAAAATACATTGACATATATGAATTTTTTGGTGACACTTTGAGAAGTCATGACTTGGCGATTGTTGGAGCGGGGTTCCCTAAGTTCGAGATTGAACACCAATTTTGATATATTTTTGTAATATATTTTGTAAGTTTAGTCATGCTCAGCACAAGTCAGGGGTATTTGCGGTGGGTCCAAGCCCCTCATGAGTTGTAATTGGTAAAAGGGTAGAACAAGGGGCCGCAAACCACGGTTTGCAGACCCTAGATTAGCGCAGGCTAAAAGTATAAATAAGAGTCTAGATCGAGTCGAAAAAGTTAGTTTTTGGATAAGTTTGAACGTTGAATGATAGATCTATTTATCTTGTGATATTTTGTGCATATTTTTCTGGGTATAAGGCTCCTGTTGGATGTGTGCACGAAGACCTTAGTCCTGCTGTGTGCGGACCCCGCTAGCGGTGTGCGTGGGTGAACTAAAGATTTTTTGTATGAAGGATCTGAACTGATATGAATAAAGAACTATTGTTGCGGATATCTGAGTCTCAAATGCATATAATATTTATGTTATGAAGGTTTCTACATATTATTTCTTATTCTTGTATTTTCTGTATTTACATCTCTTGCACAAATGTTTCTGGGTTTAGAAGAAGGATTATTGGATGGATCTAATTTTATTGTGGTCTGATATTAATTTTTAAGAGTTATTACATGGCTTATGAATCCCTTGTTAACCTGTGCGCCAGGTATTCCGCATAATTGACCTAAATCTGTCTGTAACAATTTCCTGGTTAGGGCTTCTGTTGTGAAGGTCTGTTCATGGTTATTTTGGATCATACATAACCCATATCATTCAACCCTCTCTCAGGGTGTGGAAACCTAGCTCCATCATCCCCCCATACTGCCTCAGGTGAGACTTTGACTTACGCAAGCAGGTCAGTGCTGAAAGGGCCAGTAGTAAGAGGGTTTTGTTAGTTAACCTCAACTCCGAACCTAGGTCAGGACCACTCAAGCCAACAAATGGTTCTTTTGTCAAGACCGGGATCATTTTGAGAAAGGTTGGGTGGTGATGAAAGGTTAGTGGTAGCCATTAAAGCCTAAGCTAGAGTACTGGTTTGAAAAATAGATTGAGTAATTTTCCCTAAATGAAAACAGAAGTAAGAAGTTGTCCACTGAAGAGTGGAAGAAAAAGTATCTTTTCACAAAAGTGCACGAGATATTCTTCATGACCTTTCTGCATGAATTGTAGGAGTAGTTTTCAAGGTTAACATAATTCCAAACCTGTTGGAAGGACGATCAGGTCACGCAATGGACCCCTGAATTGATCGAACAGTTGGAAAAGACTGATAATTCCATTACCAAAACTGTATATCACTGGGTTGACAACATCTTGGGTGGGTTTGTGATAGAATTTGTAGTGGATAATTTTGTGTCATACTCTGAAGCTAAAAGGATATTTTTCAAAGGATTGAGAGGTAAATTCATACAAAATTTTCCCCTGTTGATTAATATGCTATTGTGTGAAAAGGGTATTTTGTGCAGCCACACCGAGTGAATGATCCTCGATCAGACCGAAATCAATACGAGCAGTGGAAAATATTATCGGGTCAATCAGAGAGGGGACAGATCTGTATATAGTCCTCTGAGAAAATCACCTGATATAAACGAAAGCGAGGCTATGAACTCTGGAAGTAGCCCTCCTGTTATGCCACCGTCAAACTCGCACAGGGGTAAGACTTCTCCTACCCCATCGCCACCCCCACCTGCAGAATATACGGCCGCTCACATCAATCTACCCACCTTTAAGGGTACAGGGGATGAGGATATGGATCAATTTTGGTTTGTGGCGAATGCGGTGTGGACTGCAAAAAATGTTAATAATGATGTTGTCAAGAGAGTGTAGTTGGCTATGGAATTTGAAGGTCGCGCTTTAGATTGGTTCATGGGATACCTTGCTGAAAATGTAGATCCCTCTGTTTAGTAGATTAAGATGCCCTGAAGCAGCAGTTCTAGAAGCCAAAGTCCTATTCTCGGTGCGTGATAGAATTGAAATATTTTAAGCAAGGGCCGAAGGAGTCAGTTTGAGAAGCTGACAAACGAATGAAGCAAACCATCAACGACAAAGGATTTTTTATGTTGCTATGAAGCATAAGGAATGGTTCATCACTATGATCTTGCCACACCTTTGTGAGCCTATGGGTCAGCAAATGATTGATTCTCAGGATGAAAACCTGGAAATTTCTATGAAACTAGAAGTTGCGCCTAGAGACGATGCTCAATTTGGAGTGCTGCAAATTCAGAGCCAATTAGAAGCTATGCACTTAGAAATCTAGAATTTATGCAGATACCAGGGTAAAGAAGTTGGTGCAAATGTCTGGTGCATATGCTACAAGGGAGTTGACCACACCAAAGCTCAGTGCCCTCTGCTGACAGATTGTTTTCAAGCTGGGGGACCAAAGCCACTGCGCCCCATGGATGTTGCTGGACCTAGTACCCCCTCACTATGGTGCGATGATTATAGGGTGGCTGGGTGACACGATATACACTACTGCCTATGGTTAGGAGCCTATGTAATATAATTGAAGAAACAATGGTCCATATTCTGCTCTTTAGTTGGTCATGATGAGCACCACTGCAAAACTCTTGACCTAATGATAGACAATGCAAACCTTTACAGAGTGCAGGCTGACTCTTTATTGCCAACATCTCCCTCTAGATAAGGAGGATCCCCAGTACGAGGATGGGGAGGGGGGAGAGGTGGAGGCACACGTTGAGGTAGAGGGAAATCAATTTTCTATAATTGTGGTGACATTGAACACTATGCACGTGACTGCCCGAACTGCGTGCGACAATCTTGCAGGTACTGTAGGAAATTTGATCATGTAATTGAATATTGTCTTCTGCTAATTGCTAAGATGTAGGAAAAGCAGCAGACGCCTACGCAAAACATACAGATGGTTAAATATGAACTGCACGATGATGTTCCAAGTGTAAATGCAATTACACGCAGTGGTGTTGCCACCAGGGGAAAGGAGGAAAAGGCTTCCACAGAGGCACTGATAGAAAGGCATCTGACAAGAAGGAATGCCTCAAACTACAAAAAGAAAAAGATATTTTCATTGAGACCAGGAAGGACTTTGTTGATGCAGGATCATCCACATCAACGACTACCATGGAACCAAAGGTTGAGGATGAAGTTAAACCATTCCTACAAGATTACATTAAGCTATTGAAAAATCAGAAGGTAATAGATAATCTCTAGGCCCTGATAGACAGCTGCGCAGAAAAACATTTTCCTCAAAAAGAGACCGAGGCCATGAACAAGAATTATAAGAATAATAAGAGAACTAGTTGGGAGATGTGTATGACTGTGCAGATTGGAGAGTATGAGATGGATCAGGTCATCTGGGTTCTGATGAAAATGTATTACCTAAGCAGACCTGGCAGAAGATGGGAGATCCAAAGTTGGAATGGTCCACCATTCAGCTACGCATGGCTAATCAACAAAAGATAATTCCACTTGGGAGGCTCCCACAAGCCATGGTAGACATTGTTGGAGTAAAGGTATGTGCAGATTTCTAAGTAATCCAAATTTTTTATGATGCAGACCCCTACCCTGCGCTATTAGGATTTGATTGGGCCATTAATATGGGAGGCATCATAAACCTCAAGCGTGGAATCATGATCTTTGAAAATGATGGTACGCGAGTGATAGTCCCACTAGACCCAGTGGAAGGGGAATGATAAAAAGAACCAGTACACGAAGGGGATGATGTCGACCATATTTACAAGCTGACTGTGTGGGACAAATATTGGATCAAACCTACAGCTGATGGCATGTTGAATTGGGAGAAGGATAGCTCATGTTTCTCTGATTTCGATGGCAAGATGGATAATTGGTAGAATAGGTAGCATGATGTATCTGCACTGTGCTACCTCAAGATCACAAATAACTTCTGGTGCATCTCCTCATAGGTAAGAGAACTACCCTACTTTGCAGTTCTGGTAGTGTCAAATAATTTTTAGAAGCATTCTAAAAAGTTATACTAGAGGAACGAAGGTTCTGGGCACTTGATTTGGCTATGCGCGTGACTCTAGTGCATTGGTGGGAGATGCACAAGGGAGCTTTCCAGGACTTGGAGGAATGTAGAAAAATGATGACGTTGTGCTTTGAACCTCCAACCACCCCACCAATTGAGCTTTTTTATATTCGGGGAGATCTGTGCAAGCACCTAGCCATGTGGATGGAGGTATGGGATGAAACGACCTGGAATGAATGGGTTCATAGGTTTATTCATTCATTGGGGTCGGTACCCACCACCTGGTATCTAGAAGTTGAGCTACACCGAGGCACTCAAAACTGGTTTACAATGAATGAGGATTTCCTGGCAACCTTTGGCTTGGTTGGGGGCTCGGAGAAATTGTATGAAGCCCTATAGGACATAGATGCCCTTGTCTTTGACGAATCTCGACCCCAAAAGGAACATGCTGCGTTGGCCTGGGATGCGTAGATGCAAGACATGGTCAACTGTAGGAACTTGTCAATCGAGAATAATGAAGATGAGCTGAGGAATGTTAACATCCATGAGTCTAAAGGAGAGCGCACAGTTGTAGGGCCCACATTAGGGATGGTGGATGTCACTAAACCTTTGAAATTGAAGGAAGTCAACATTGGGATGGAAGAGCAACGCAAGTTGGCCAAAATTGGGGATTAATAGGATGATGATATAGTAGGAAAGATTACAGAGCTTCTAACAGAGTATTAGGATCTGTTTCCTCCAAGTTCTTTGAGCTCAAGGGAATTGTAGGGGAATTGGGTGTTATGAAGATCATATTGAAACCATATGCCCTCCGTGTTAAGCAATTCCCATATCGATTGTGTTGATCATGGATTAACAATAGTCATTCTTCCGAGTTAACTTGGGAATGGACAGGTGTTGAATGATATGGCAAGTGGTGAAACATTGTAATAAAAAAAGTTGATTTGTGAGAAACGATGATGAGACAAGTAGTGCGCTCAAAACAAAACATATGTACAAGAAAGGTCAAATACGAGGCAAAAGGGGGAACGGTACTCCAAAAAGTGCAAAGATACGGTGCAAATGATATAAAGCAAAATAATTTAAACGTTGGCCACCTCTCAAATGGGCATGCGAGGGAATTCTCCATACGAGAATTTCCGCGGGGGTTGAAAGGAGAAAGGGGAGACAGACCCATACCCCCACGGAGTTATATTGAAGCGCCATGGTGTGGGACCAAAGTAAAGAGCTATGTGGCAAATCAAACCATTGGGATTTCAGTGACGTGGCAGATTGGAACGTGGGCCCTAAAGACTGGTACGCAGTATATTTAACCCAGCTCACCAATGAAAGGTTTGGAGAATCGTATGGTTCATTGCAGCAAAAAGGTAAGGTATGTCTCTAGGCTAACTGGTACAGAGGCCCATACCAGTATTAAACCTGGCACCCGGTGTTCACTTGTCCCTAACTGATGCCCAATCCCTACGCGCCGCGTGCTCCACTATCAGTGTCCTTATGACACTTTCCCCCTGTTTATTTTACCCATGCACCAGTTTACTTCAGAACGCTCAGTCGTAAAATAACAGTCTTACCGTAGTTTACTCCAGTAAAAGTTGCAGGTCTTCCAGCTACGGTATAAACTAAGTGGGAATCAGAGCCAAGGTCTACCCAGTCGCTATCAACACCCCTGCGTCGTTTTCCTGAGTATATTTCCCTGTTGCACAGGTATTCCGTCCCCTATTTACTCTCTGCTTTCCTTTCGTCTTTTAAAAGTTTTATATGTCAATCATGGGAAGTGGCACCCCCAAGAAAGCCAAACCAAAAACCCCTCAGGTACGAGAAACCAGAAACCCTCCCGGGTTTGAGCCTTTCATCGACCTGCAAGCTGGAATCCATGACCCCCAATACCCTTTTCATATCAGCAGCATTAAACCCCAGCTTTTTAAATGACATGCTGAGAATAGAGACCGGTACCGGGTGGTTGTATCTGGTTTATCCCATCAAATTACTCCCCAAGTCTATTCCGTGGTTGATTTTATTTGTTGGCTCAGAGATGCTTATGATGAGCAGTGGGGCACGTTTACCTCCCCTCAAGGGAATAAGATATTTTCTCTCTCCCACAACCTCATCAGGCAAGCCCTCTGCTTTCCCACCAGCGACACATATATCAGTTTCAGTGAAGTGGCTTTAACCTCCCAGTTCACCAAACTACCGTCGAAGCACCAAAACGACTTCATTTCCTCCATCACCATCAACCAAGCGGCATCACTTCCCGCTGCTAACCCTTTCCCGCTGAGCCTGTTCAAAGAGGAAGTGTAGCCCATCCTCACCCTCATCGCTGGTATTTTAGGAGTAGGCGCTTTGGGGGAAACCACCAGGGTATGTGTTTATTTCTTATGGTTAATTTCTTAAAGGGGGGTAGTGTTAGATATCCCTAGTTTCCTTGCGGCTAACATTCAGACCTAGTTCCGGGAACTTTCAGAAGCCAGTCACTTCCGTTTCTGTTCAATGGTCTTCTATCTTTTCTTGCATTAGCACGCTGATAAGTTTGAGGGCTTGGGTTTAGATAGGGTATATGACATGAATTCCCAACCCCGACCAGTTTTTGACTGGAATTGTTCTGTACGCCAATTACCTAAGGGGAGGGTTATTCCAGTTTTTTAAATAGTTTCATGTCCATTGCCTATACTATTATCCATGATTCACCCTCACCTATAGTTTTTCCTGAGATGAAGAGCTGGCTACAAGCCGGAAAATCCCAGAGCACTGGGGACTGGTATCTATTTGACAACTACATTGAGATTCGGGTCTACGGAGCCGAGGTTTCCCCTTACCAGCTGCCCGTGTTTCCTGTTCGACGAGTATATGCGTTGGAGTACATTTGGCAGACCCTCAAGGCTGACCAACTCCATTTTTTCCCTGCAAAGAAGGGTTTCATCCTGAGACTTCCCATCACAATCGACCCTTTTGTTGTCAATTCGAGACATGCCCTTCCCATTGTCGAGAAAATGTTGCAAGGCCTGGACCTAAGGCTGGGTAAGGGCTGCACCTATGATCCTCGGGAAATTATCTCAAATAGAAGGAAGAGGAACAAGTCTGCACCTTATGTACATGAATCAAGGCCTTTCATGGAATGGAGGGCTAACCTTGAAACTTGGCCTTTGGTTTCGCAGATGGAGACAGATTCATCTTCCACAGGGGAAGAGGAGGACGTCAATAAAGGGCAAGGTGGGAAAGAAGCAGGTACCTCAGGAGCAGTTTCTCCCCTTCGCAAAAAGCAGAAAACAGCCTCCAGTGAGGCAGAAGTCATAGGTGAAGAGAAACTACTAGAACCATTCATGCCGTATGGTCAACTGGACAAGAGAAAAGCTGGGATAAAAGTGCTGAGAGATAGTACCACCTCTTCCAACTTTTCAGAAGTCTCACAAGCCATCAGAGATCTTACCTCACCAAGGGCAGTTGCAAGGAACCAGGCAAATAGAATGATCAGGGATAAGTACAAAGCCGAGCTGGAAGGATATGTGGAGACATATCACACCATGGTTTCGGCCACCATGAATGTGGACACAAAACACCTGGTATTATCTATGGCTGAGGCCATCTTAGATCCAAATACAGGTACCACCAGTTACTGGGTGCTCGAACATGCAATTGACATGGCCAAGGTGCCAGCAACCGATATGTGTAACCTGTTTCAGATCGTAGGGGATATGTTGAAGGATGAGGTGATGCGGGTCACCATTGCACTGAGAAATCTCGAGACAAAGCATGAACAGGTGAGGGCGACCCTAAAAAATGAACAGGAAAACTCTCGCGCCCAGGCAAATCAAGTTCGCAGCCTCCAAGAGTTAATCAAGGGAAAGGATACGGGAGAAATAAACCCGTAGTGCGCTTTGATATAACAATTGCAGAAGGAGGTCTCGTCATTAAAAGGTAAGGTCAACATACTGGCCTCCCACCATGTGCAGACGACTGAATTGGCACAAGCAGAGAAGGAAAAAGCTGAACTGGATAACACATTGTCAAAAGAGAGGGAGGACAAAGAAAAAATGACTGAAACAATTGCCACTCCGCAGAGTAGGTTGACGGAGTTACAGAACACATGGGACACGCACAGCTGCACGCCCACTACAACCCCACCAGAGATAAGTCCACTGGCAGAGCAACTGAATGCAGCAAGAGCTGAAAATGATATATTAGAGAAGCAGACGTCCACCACTAAGCAGAGGATCACTGATTTGGAAAAACTCCTGGCAGAAAATAGCAGAAGGATAGAGACACTGCAGAAAGAGGTCGAGCAGGAAAAGAAGACAAGAGCTGACCAGCAGAAAACCATCGCTGACCTCAAAAGCCGCATGAAGGGAAACATCACCCTCACTGAAGCGAGAGGTATAATCTGGTCGGACATAATCGCAGCGGTGATGGAACAATGGGGTTTCCTAAGAACGATGGGAGAAAATAAATATGCTATACCATATCTCAACAGGAAATTGCAGGAGGCAGACCTCAACTTGTCTGTCAGAGCCCTGCACACCAGAAGCTATATTTCATTCTTGAAGGGACTGGAATCTGATGAGGATGAGAAGCATGGCATACCCAGTCGATTCATGGAAGTTTTTGAATGTCAGAAAATCATTGACAAGGAGGCGGCCCATGTTACAGCTTCGAGAGCCCTGCAGCATGTAGTAGAAAACGTGGGTCGTTTTGATGTAGTATGGGGTGAGATTACTATAGCTGGACTACCATCTTTTTGGGACTCAACCACTCCTTCCGTGCTACAACCGTTGACAGAGTATAAGACACGTCTACAGGAAGAAAAGGACCGGACGGACATTCTATCAGATAAAACCACACGGTTAAAGGCCGAAACAATTGTTTCATCCCTCCGCCAAGAGTTTGACCTTATTCATCTCATAAAGCACAGGCTCCCCACCGATTCTAGTTTCGACGACCTCACAGAGGCCTATGTCAGGGTGGAAAAATTTGTAGCAACACCCGAACCATCAGCAGATAGCCAACAAATATGCACTCAGTTCGCCAGTCAGATCACCAGCTCATCCGCCAATGTTCCACCACCAGCATCTGCAACTGCCTCAACCCCTTCGCATCTATAAAACACTGTAAACTCATGATTGGGCCTCAGTGGCCTTTTTACTTTTTACTTAGTTAGCTATTTTTCAAATTTCAAGTGGGCTTCATGTTCCACTTCAACATTTCACTTTTTACCAAACTGTTGTTTAATATTTTGTTTTAAAAACGGCCGAGTGCTTGACTGTCCATGATGAGAGGCCTTTATTCCTCATCATAAGTTTTGTTATTTTGATAAGGACCTTTAACAGATTTTGATCGTGCGAATAAGATATTTTTTCCAAAAATATCTTCTTGCAGAGTTATGAAGATGTCTATATAAGAAAGATCTAAAGAGAAGAATAGGTTCCAAATTTTCTGAAGAATTGACCGTAAAAGGATGTCTTGTATGATTTTTGTGAAAATTTAAATACAAATGTGAAGAGCCCGTCGGGTTTCAATGAGAAAGAGTTTTGATATTTAAGGAGGATTCTGATCTTGGTGCTTTACCGTGTGTATTTCTTTCTTATGTGTCGTGGCTTAGCCCTTAATTTTGTTTATATCTATTCATCTTGTGTCACATTCTGGAATGCGAGTAGCCTATTGTTTCTGATATAAATTTATCTTTGCTGATACTTATGTCATAAGCTCTTAGGCACTTTAAATATGGCTCAGGTGTGACATACTGTTTCATTTCCAATTCATCCGCATTTCTGCTATATTGACTGCCTTGCGATGTTATTTACAAATGTTGTCTTCATGTATGGATTCTTATTTTACTAAGCCCACTACATGCTGGTATATGCTTCTGGATATTGTCTCAACAACAGTTAGTATCCTCTTCATTCTACGAATGCAATAGATACTCTATGATTACCAATTTCTGTGAAGTATTTAGAATTCAGCCCTCTTTGCAGTTAAGCTGCTTTTAAATTGTCTGCTACATTTCGTGTTAGAGTTTCACATCTTGCCTCTGCAGTCTCGTTTTCTCTGTTACTAACTTCTGGAAGTTTTGGTCCCATTCAATTGAATTTCATATTTACAAAGAAATAGCATGAGAGCTCTGTTCTGCTAGTCATCCCTATCATAATATATTGCTTTTTCTCTCTGCTACATAAGATGTCCTAGGCACTGGTCTTTCACAACTCAAGATTGTCTCTAGGATCGACAACATCTTTTTGGCGCCGTTTCCGGGGAACGAAGTTGAAGAATAAATTGAAATCCCTGGGCCTCGACAAAACCCTATTCACTCTTCAGTTAGGTGAGCATGGAGAGTTGAGAGTTGTATATCCCTCACCTTGGCGACTCCACATTCATTTCTCAGATAAATCTAATTGCAGTCCTGGCTCCTCGGAAGCCACACCTTAGGTCAGATACGTCTCAGCCAAAGACTCCCACTGTGTCTGACCCAGAAAGGATATTACATAGAAGAAATTGGAGGGAGAGACAATTTACTCATACTGAGATCCCGCAATTCTCTCTAGAAGACTTGCCTTCCTCCTCTTCTCAAGTGGCCCAAGTACAAGATTCTGACTCCGCTGTGGGAAGAATCGGTTACTACTCAGACAGTTTACCTCCTGGAAACATCCAAGTTAAGGATGAGGTTGAGTCAATAGACACCACTCGTTACATACTCCACCCCATTCCCGAGGTTGAAGAAGTAAAATAAGTCACTGAGGTATCTGTTGTTAATACCCCGCCTTTGTCTCCATCATCCCAAGCTGTTGTTCACTATATTCCCATCATCATCCACACCTCACTTCCACCTCCTCCTCCACTTACCCATCAAGTCCTTTTGTTACCCCCACCTCCTCCTCCAATGGAAAATGTTCCAGGCTTCCTGCTGAATAAATATGCCCCCCTGGCATTACCCCAAGTACTGAACGACCTGCCACAGGATTATCTAAAGATCCTTCCTCGTTTCAATGGAGAGAACGAGATTGAAGCTCAGAAGCACCTCGAGGTTTTCTTCTCCTTCGCAGAAAATTTCAACGTAGAACATCTTGACGTAGTCCTAAGACTATTCGTGAAATCCCTTGACAGTGAAGCCAGAAATTGGTTCAAGACATTGGGAGACTGTTCCATAAACACATGGGAAGCAATGGAAGACACTTTTCTCAAGAAATGGGGAGAGAAGAAAGACCACGGGCATTGTTTGACTGAGTTTAATACACTCAAGAAAAGACACAATGAAGGGGTGGCCGAGTTTATTAAGAGATTTAACAAATTGTACCTGAGCCTTCCCACCGAAATGAAACCACACTAGATTGCTGCCAAGGTGGTGTTTTTGGCAGCCTTTGACTCTGAATTTGGTTTCTCTCCGAGAGAAATAAAGCCAGCCACTTTGGATGATGCTCAGACAGACGCACTGGAGCTTGAGGAAAAATTTTCCTCCACTGGTAAATCCAAGGGAAAAGATGAGCAAGATGCGAGAAGGAGGGGAAAGGAAGAGGTATCCACCTCGATCCAAGATAGAGATTCAGCTAATGACAGGATTGAGGAGATGAACAAGATGATCAAGAATCTCTCAAGAAAACTGGTGAAGCTTGAAATGGAGGAAAAGAATTCATCCTCCAAGAATTTCAAAAATGCTCTTAACAGAGGCTTTAACCCTCAATATAGAAAGCCACCCTTACAAATACTGCAAAGGGGACATAAGGAGCAGCAAGATCAGGTACCACACCCTCTATACTTGGAAGGGAAAGTGTTGAGCTCCAAAGACGTTCTTTCTTCCACCACATTCCACTCCATTTCATTTTTCCATTATTAATCACAGGCTCAAATGATCAGTAGAATTAGTTAAAATTGCTTTAAGAATGAATATCATGACTAACTTGCTACGTTTTTATGATTTTTTCATTGTAGTACTTTTTGAACTAGATCTAGCTACAGAATGTAGACATTCTGTAGCTAGTTGCCGATTCTGCAGCTGTCTTCATGTCTACGCAGGTTCCATGTGTCATCTTGGAGAAAAACACATATGGGTGTACTCCACATCATTCCCTCATCATTTTTTGCTCTCCACGAAGTTTGAACGGAATTCTGTAGGCGGTTATGCACGTGGGTACTCAAACTAGGAGACAGACTCCTAATAGGACAAGGACAGTCCAGATGTCCTTAATTTTATTATGTGACCACCATCAGAGTCCTAATTTGGTTTTTATTTGGAAAGACAATTATCCCTAGGTTATCTCAAGACAGTTATGTAATTTTGATTATAAATATGGCTCAGGAAACCGAGGGACAAGGTTAGATTCTGTATTTGACTGCTAGATTTCAGAAGTACGAAAAACACTTTGTTTTGAAGTAATTTCTCTCTAATGCAAGAAGTATCACTTTATTGAAAGCACTGAGTCAATCTTGAAGTAGATTTTGCGTGCTACTCCGGTGGTAGAGGGCCCCTGCCTCCTGAGCAGCCTTGTTTATACGGTTTAGATAAGTATTTTAGTCTTGTTTTTTTCATTTCTAGCTTAAGCACGTTTCTGAAGTTTATGTTTCATGCTTGTTTATAGTGATCATCACAGCTAGAATTACTCTTATAAACTCTTCCAAAATATCATCACGATGAATAAGTCATAGCTGTGGTGTTGTAGGTTTTAGTTGCATTTCCTTTCGAATTTTATGATTTATGCTTGTTTACACTAAGTGTCACAGCTAGTCTTATTCCTACAAACTCTTCCAAAACATCATTAACAATGAATAAGAAACAACTGTGGTATCTTAGATTTTAATTGTATTTGCTTTCAAATCTTATTTTTATGTTCAATTGCATTTGAATAATACAACCAGAATTGTTTTTACAAACTCTTCCAAAATATCATTCACATTGAACAAGATGGGCTGTAGAATTCCAATAGAATAGCTGCATGTTAGTTTAGTCATAACACACCGGAGGATGATTTCATTTAGTTCAGCTATGTCACTACATTTCAAGTTTGATAATGGCATTTTAATTTAACTTTGTTCATTGTACTTCAAGTAGATTAGCAACACTCTAGTTTAGTCTTAGCTCACTGTATTAGCATTCTAGTTTAGTTGTTATCCATTGCATTTTAAATTATATTAGTTGTTAAATTTAGATACCACGGTCTTCATTATTTACAAAAACTTCTTTTGTTCCAACCTCATATTAATACATAATCATCTGGACAGAAGATAGTATCAGTCTAAGGCCTGGAGTATTTTGCAACCTCTTTACCATTTCACAAATAAGCCTTTTCTCAAGGACTATTCTAAAAAGAAACCTATAACTTTTGAGTGAGGCCTAGTGGTGCTAAATTGAGTTGCAGAACAGAATTAGATGTTAGTTTAGAGTAAAAATCTTATTTTGCTACAATTTTTCTTTTCCAAATATGTTCCAATAAACCTTTAATCATAGATGAGATGTTGTAACATTGTAAGTTGATTGTTTATTTAGGAGAACTTCATTCACACTTAACTTGTCCATTTCTCAAGCTCTTCGAATACATCTTTAATGAATGAATTGGATAAGTTCAAGCTCATGTTGTGATTGATTTCCTTGCAATGAAGTCATTATCAAGCTTTTCATTTGTTGTTTAGCCATAGTTTAGGCTTTGTTCTATTTTAATATTTGCATTTGTTGTTTGCCATCCATAGTTTAGGCCTTCTTTTCACCAACATTTAGTTCTTTCCCTTTTCAAACATAAAACCATAAAACCAAAAACATCAGAAAACACTAAACACAACGTAGTGAGAAACAAATACCTAGGCACATATAGTGCACAACACTTCAGTAGTTTACCAACCCTGGTTGACAATTAATGAACTCAATTTAGGAACACTAGGTTGAGCACAAACAACAAGTAGAGGGTTCTACTGAAGACACTTCTTACGAACAAGAGGAGGCATACCTTGCTTTCTCAAACAGTGATGAATTTGAATGTCCCTTACATGAAAGTGACGAAGTGGAGGTGCAAGCACACACAGAAGTGAAAGCTAATGAAGATACTGAAGATCCTGAGATTGACGACTACTGTAAGCAGTTCATTGATTTCATGCAAGCCTAGTTCAATAGAAAGTATGACCTCAGGTCTTCCAGAAAGAGAACTTGCACTCAGGATCAGGAGGAGGACACACCACAAGAATAAGCACCTTCTCGGAAGGAAGAAACTCCTCAAAAGAACCCAGACAAAGGTAAGAGGCCCCTTAACCAATATTTACAATCTGCTGATCAAATTCCCATCTTCGCAAGTGGCTACACCCCATAGTGACAAACCAATCTTAAAAGAGGTCAAACTCTCCTCTTAGAACAAAGACCCCAGAGACAAAGAACCAAAAGAGGTGTCAGGAGATAAGCCTTCCTCTGCTTTCTGTCTACATAAGGAGCTTGAGAAAGTGAAAATCCCAGTCCCCTTGACCGAGCTGCTAAAACAACCTGCATACCAGTCCTAGGTCACATCCTTTATGCTTCCTTAAGAAGTAATAAACATTTCAGACAGCCTGAACCTTCAGGAAGAAAGACCTATGGTTGTTTTTGGCCCACATGCCGAAGAATTGGATGCTGCCACTCCCCCTTTTTATGTGTCTTTAGTAATACATGACCTGTTGCTGCATAACTACATGTTAGATTCGGGAGCCTCTCATAATATTTTACCCCTCTAGGTCATGGAGCAACTAGGACTACAGATCACCCTCCCATACAAAGAATTATACTCATTTGACTCCAAAAGAGTTAAGTGCATGGGCATGATAAAAGATTTGGTGGTTAACCTGGCTCAGATCCCAGCAAAAAGTGTAGTGATGGATATAGTGGTGGCTGACATTCCAGCTCACTTTGGCATGCTACTGTCAAGATCCTGGGGGACCAAAATTGGTGGATCAATCAAGCTGGATCTGACTTATGCCACTGTCCCTGTATTTGGTGGTCAAGAGAGGAGGCTGTACCGGGAATCAAGATTCGTCAAGACAGTTACCAAGGCGGATGATTCGGTTATTTCTCCGGTTTATAGTAGGGAGGGGGATTTCTCATGTTTAATGCTGGAGGAAGATCAGGAGTACGCACATGAACCATCAATTTTCCAGATCAAGACAGAACATTCCATAGAAATCCCTGAATCAGAGATCTGGACACTTCATTTTGATGGAGCTAACTCCAGAGAAGGCAATGGTGTAGGAGTGTTATTGATTTCCCCTACGGGCCAGTGGGTCCCTTTATCTTTCAAGCTGGAGTATGAAGCCACAAATAATGTGGCCGATTATGAAGCACTTCTACTGGGGCTACAGACAGCCAAGAGTTTGAACATAAGAAGTCTAAAGGTTTTGGGAGATTCTGAATTGATAGTCAGGCAGGTGAGAAATCAGTGCCAAGCCAAACATCCTAGGCTGAGGGCTTATAGGAATGAATTTTGGGATCTGGTGGAGAATTTATTCTTGGAATTTAATATCCAATTCATACCCCGAGAACAGAACAGAATGGAAGACTCCCTTGTAGTGCCCGCTAGTACTTTTCGCCCACCTCAGAATCCTCTTTTGAGATATGAAATAGAGGTACGATATCGGCCATCAATCCCAGAAAATATAAAACACTGGAAAGTATTTGAAGATGAAGAGCAGGTGAAGAGATTTTTGGAAACAGTTGGAGAATTTTCCAACATGGAGATTGATAGTAGTGAAGAGGAAGAGACCGAGGATGCTCCTCGAGATAAGTGGCAAGAGAAGGTAGCTGGCCACAAATTTCTGCAGTTGAAAGGAAATGTCATTCCCCGAGGACTAGTTCCCTTAGAAAGGATTTTTAACAAGAATGATGTTCCACTACAGCCAAACAAAGTGGTGGAGGAAAATCAGGTGGAAGATCTGAATCTTGGCACTGAGGCTGACCCCAAGATCGTGAAGTTTTCCAAGAAGGTCCCGGAAGAATATAAATAGCTTTACCAGGAGCTATTTCAGTCATATAAAGATGTGTTTGCCTGGTCTTACCAATACTTAAAAACCTTTGATGTCAGCATTATGCAGCATAAAATTCCACTGAAGGGAGATACCAAGCCTCATAAGCAGAAGCTTAGACAGATAAACCCACTGTTGCTACCCTCTATTGGGAAAGAAATTAAGAAACTGCTGAGGGCCAAAATCATTGTACCATTAAGATATTCTGAGTGGGTAGCAAATCTAGTCCCTGTATGGAAGAAGAATGGAGAAATAAGGTTATGTGTTGACTTTAGGAATCTGAACAAAGCATCCTTAAAGGATAATTATCCATTGCCAAAGATGGACCACATATTGTAGAAAGTCGTAGGAGCATCCCGAATGTCGATGATGGATGGATTTTCTGGGTACAATCAGGTGGCTGTATTTCCAGCAGATTAAAAGAATACTGCCTTTACCACTCCATGGGGGACGTTCATGTATGCCAGAATGCCTTTTAGGTTGATCAATGCAGGGGCCACTTTCCAGAGGGCCATGGATATTGCTTTTATCGGGGAGAAAGATAAGTTCATGGTGGTATACCTGGATGACATTACTGTGTTTTCAAAAGATGATGCTGAGCACATTGAACACTTGCGCAGAACTTTTGAGAAGTGCAGAAAGTATGGCTTCTCCCTCAATCCACAAAAGTCTTTGTTTGCACTAGAGGAGGGCAAGCTCTTGGGACATATTGTTACCAAAGACAGAGTAAAGATAGATCCTAAGAGAGTGGAAGTCATAAACGGTATTTCCCTGTCCAGAAATAAGAAGGAAGTTCAGGTATTCCTAGGTCGTATAAATTTCCTGAGAAGATTCATTCCTAACTATGCTGAGATAGTTAGGCATATTACTGACATGCTAAAGAATAACAACGAGGTTAAGTGGTCACAAGAATCAAGAGAAGCTTTTTCCAGGATTAAGAATTCATTTGCTGAAGCTCCTGTGTTAGCCGGGCCAGATTATACCAAACCTTTAATGATCTTTTACTTTGCATCACCTCATACAGTAGTAGGGGTTCTGTTGCAGAAAAATGAAGATGGGTATGAGAAACCTATTGCCTTCTTCAGTCAGGTGCTTCGTGATGCTGAGTTGAAATATGACATATTGGAAAAGCAGGCATATGCGCTGGTGAAATCCCTCAAAGCTTTTCGTATGTATATTCTCCAATCCCATATCACTGCATTTGTGCCCATAGCAGCTGTCAAAGACATTCTTGTTCAAGGAGATAGTGAAGGTAAAAGAGGGAAATCGATAGCCAAAATACAGGAGTATGAGCTAGACATCCGTCCTACTAAATTAATCAAAGGGTAGGGGCTAGCCAAAATCTTATCTGAGTCAAATTGCCAAGCTTTGGGTATAAATCTGTCCATGGTGGCAAATGAGGCATCTAAAGGAAAAGAAGAACCACTGGGAGCAGAGATAGCTTCCCAGAAGACGCATATGAAGTACCTCACCAGCCAGTGGTACAAGGAAATAGTGGAATATCTGCTAACATTAAGTTGCCCACCTAGCTGTGAAAAAGCTAAATACAGAGCATTGAGGTTGAAGTCATAGAAGTACATGGTTACAAATGGCTGGCTGTATTGGAGGGACCCCTCAGGCATCCTGCTCCTATGCCTAACAGAGGAAGAGGTAGAAAGTATAATGGCTGAGTTTCACGAAGGAATCTGCGGGGGCCATTACAGTTGGAGGGCTACCGCTCACAAGATCCTGAAGGCTGGTTTCTTCTGGCCTAAACTATTTGGAGATGTGTTCACCTGAGTGAGAGGCTGTGAGAAGTGCCAAAATTTTGCCAAGAGACAGAAGCTAACACCTCTCCCCATTATACCTGTCCACGTAGATGAGCCATTCCAGCAGTGGGGAATTGACTTCATTGGAGAGATGCACCCCCCATCCAGCGGTTAGCATAAGTGGATCTTAACCGCCACGGATTATTTCACAAAGTGGGTAGAATCTATACCTGCCAGAAATGCAACAGACACCGTTGTGATGAAATTCATATAAGAAAACATCATATCCAGATTTGGTTGCCCTGCTAAGATTGTGACCGATAATGCACATGCCTTTAAATATGCAAATTTCGTCAGCTTCTGTCAACAGTACAACATCGCACTAGGCCACTCAACAGCCTATTACCCACAGGGAAATGACCTAGTAGAGTCATCAAATAAAACGCTGGTGAGGGCACTAAAGAAGGCCATAAACGAAAACCAGAAGAATTTGGATTCCTAGTTAAAATTTTCTCTATGGGCTAACAGGATCACCAGCAAGAGAGCAACCAGGAAGTCCCCATATGATCTAGTATATGGGACGGCAGCAATGTTCCCTGTGCAGCTAGCATTACCAGTGGCTCGATTCATGCAAGAAATTCAGGAGGAACCGGATGGTGTAACCAGGAGAATCAACTAGCTGGTGTAGCTAGAAGAAACACGAAACCAGGTGAATCAGAGGCTAGTTGAATACCAGGAGAAAATGAAAGATCTCTTTGACCAACGTGCCAAGGACAGAAAATTACAGATGGGAGATATAGTGCTTAGGTGGGATGTTAGAAGGGCTGACAAAGGTAAGCATGGTAAATTTGATCCCCTCTGGTTTGGGCCCTTTAAAATTGCAGAACAAGGAGGCAACAATACATTCAGATTGGAAAATTTACAGGGAGATCTTCTCGAAGCCCCTGTAAACGGTCAGTTTCTAAAGCCTTATTTCCAATTCTGAGTCAGGCCAAGAGGGCTTAATGTATCATACTGTATATTACCGTCTTTTTTTATCTTTGCTTTAGTAATGTGTGTGCGTGGTTCGTGACGAATCATGAAGAGGAATGGTGTTCGCAGAAGATAAACTGGTGGTCTGCTAAGTTCTCGACGCGTTCAAGGAGAACGTGCCGTCCCCAGGTGGAGCCAATGTTGATCATGGATTAACAATAGTCATTCTTCCGAGTTAACTTGGGAATGGACAGGTGTTGAATGATATGGCAAGTGGTGAAACATTGTAATAAAAAAAGTTGATTTGTGAGAAACGATGATGAGACAAGTAGTGCGCTCAAAACAAAACATATGTACAAGAAAGGTCAATGACGAGGCAAAAGGGGGAACGGTACTCCAAAAAGCACAAAGATACGATGAAAATGATAAAAAAAAAAATAATTTAAATGTTGGCGGCCTCCCAAATGGGCACGCGAGGGAATTCTCCATACGAGAATTTCCGCGGGGGTTGAAAGGCGAAAGGGGAGACAGACCCATACCCCCGCGGAGTTACATTGAAGCGCCATGGTGTGGGCCCAAAGTAAAGAGCTATGTGGAAAATAAAACCATTGGGATTTCGGTGATGTGGCAGATCGGAACGTGGGCCCTAAAGACTGGTACGCAGTATATTTAACCCAGCTCACGAATGAAAGGTTTGGAGAATCGTATGGTTCATTGCAGCAAAAAGGTAAGGTATGTCTCTAGGCTAACTGGTACAGAGGCCCGTACCAGTATTAAACCCGGCACGCGATGTTCACCTGTCCCCAACTGATGCCCAATCCCTACGCGCCGCGTGCTCCACTGTCAGTGTCCTTACGACACTTTTCCCCCGTTTATTTTACCCATCCACCGGTTTACTTCAGAACTCTCAATCGTAAAATAACAATCTTACCATAGTTTACTCCAGTAAAAGTCGCAGGTCTTCCAGCTACAGTATAAACTAAGTGGGAATCGGAGCCAAGGTCTACCCAGTCACTATCAACACCCCTGCATCGTTTTCCTGAGTATATTTCCCTGTTGCACAGGTATACCGTCCCCTATTTACTCTCTGCTTTCCTTTCGTCTTTTAAAAGTTTTATATGTAAATCATGGGAAGGGGCACCCCCAGGAAAGCCGAACCAGAAACCCCTCAGGTACGAGAAACCAGAAACCCTCCCGGGTTTGAGCCTTTCATCAACCTACAAGATGGAATCCATGACCCCCAATACCCTTTTCATATCAGCAGCATTAAACCCCAGCTTTTGAGACGACATGTTGAGAATAGAGACCGGTACCGGGTGGTTGTATCTGGTTTATACCATCAAATTACTCCCCAAGTCTATTCCGTGGTTGATTTTATTTGTTGGCTCAGAGATGCTTATGATGAGCAGCAGGGCACGTTTACCTCCCCTCGAGGGAATAAGATATTTTCTCTCTCCCACGACCTCATCAGGCAAGCCCTCCGCTTTCCCACCAGCGACACATATATCAGTTTCAATGAAGTGGCTTTAACCTCCCGGTTCACCAAACTGCCATAAGAGCACCAAAACGACTTCATTTCCTCCATCACCATCAACCAAGCGGCTTCACTTCCCGCTGCTGACCCTTTCCCGTTGAGCCTATTCAAAGAGGAAGTGCAACCCATCCTCACCCTCATCGCTGGTCTTTTAGGAGTATGCGCTTTGGGGGAAACCACCAGGGTATGTGTTTATTTCTTGTGGTTAATGTCTCAAAGGGGGGTAGTGTTAGATATCCCTGGTTTCCTTGCGGCTATCATTCGGACCCAATTCCAGGAGCTTTCAGAAGCTAGTCACTTCCGTTTCTATTCAATGGTCTTCTATATTTTCTTGCATCAGCACGCTGATAATTTTGAGGGCTTGGGTTTAGATAGGGTATATGACGTGAATTCCAAACCCCGACCAGTTTTTGACTGGAATTGTTCTATACGCCAATTACCTAAGGGGGAGGGTTATTCTAGTTTTGTAAATAGTTTCATGTCAGCCATTGCCTATACTATTATCCATGATTCACCCTCACCTAGAGTTTTTCCTCAGATGAAGAGTTGGCTACAAGCCGGAAAATCCCAAAGCACTGGGGACTATTATCTATTTGACAACTACACTGAGATTCGGATCTACAGAGCCGAGGTTCCCCCTTACCAGTTGCCTGTGTTTCCTGTTTGACGAGTATATGCGCTGGAGTACATTCGGCAGACCCTCAAGGCTGACCAACTCGATTTTGTCCCTGCAAAGAAGGGTTTCATCCTGAGACTTCCCATCACAATCGGCCCTTTTCTTGTCAATTCGAGACATGCCCTTCCCATTGTTGAGAAAATGTTGAAAGTCCTGGACCTAAGGCTGGGTAAGGGCTGGACCTATGATCCTCGGGAAATTATCTCAAACAAAAGGAAGAGGAACAAGTCCGCACCTTATGTACATGAATCAAGGCCTTTCATGGAATGGAGGGCTAACCTTGAAACTTGGCCTTTGGTTTCACAGATGGAGACAGATTCATCTGCCAGAGGGGAAGAGGAGGACGTCAATAAAGGGCAAGGTGGGGAAGAAGCAGGTAACTCAGGAGCAGGTTCTCCCCTTCGCAAAGAGCAGAAAACAGACTCCAGTGAGGCAGAAGTCATAGGTGAAGAGCAACTACTAGAACCATTCACGCCGTATGGTCAACTGGACAAGAGCAAAGCCGGGATAAAAGTGCTGAGAGATAGTACCACCTCTTTCGACTTTTCAGAAGTCTCACAAGCCATCAGAGATCTTACCTCACCAAGGGTAGTTGCAAGGAACCAGGCAAATAGAACGATCAGGGATAAGTACAAAGCCGAGCTGGAAGGATATGTGGAGAAATATCACACCAGGGTTTCGGCCACCATGAATGTGGACACAGAACACCTAGTATTATCTATGGCTGAGGCCATCTTAGATCCAAATATAGGTACCACCAGTTACCGGGTGCTCGAACATGCAATTGACATGGCCAAGGTGCCAGCAATCGATATGTGTAACCTGTTTCAGGTCGTAGGGGATATGTTGAAGGACGAGGTGATGTGGGTCACCATTGCACTAAGAAAGCTCGAGACAAAGCATGAACAGGTGAGGGCGACCCTAAAAAATTAACAGGCAAACTCTCGCTCCCAGGAAAATCAAGTTCGCAGCCTCCAAGGGTTAATCAAGGGAAAGGATACGAGAGAAATAAACCCGTAGCACACTTTGATAGAATTATTGCAGAAGGAGGTCTCATCATTGAAAGGTAAGGTCAACATACCGGCCTCTCACCATGTGCAAACGGCTGAATTGGCACAAGAAGAGAAGGAAAAAGATGAACTGGCTAACACATTTTCAAAAGAGAGGGAGGACAAAGAAAAAATTACTGAAACAATTGCCACTCTGCAGAGTAGGTTGACAGAGTTATAGAACACATGGGACACGCACAGCTGCGCGCCCACTACAACCCCACCAGAGACAAGTCCGCTGGCAGAGAAAATGAATGCAGCAATAGCTGCAAATGATATATTAGAGAAGCATACGTCCACCGCTAAGCAGAGGATCACTGATTTGGAAAAACTCTTGGCAGAAAATAGCAGAACGATATAGACACTGCAGAAAGAGGTCGAGCAGGAAAAGAAGACAAGAGCTGACCAGCAGAAAACCATCGCTGACCTCAAAAACCGCATGAAGGGAAACATCACCCTTAGTGAAGCGAGAGGTATAATCTGGTCGGACATAATCGCAGCGGTGATGGAACAATGGGGTTTCATAAGAACGATGGGAGAAAATAAATATGCTATACCATATCTCAATAGGAAATTGCAGGAGGCAGACCTCAACTTTTCCGTCAGAGTGCTGCACGCCAGAAGCTATATTTCATTCTTGAAGGGACTAGAATATTATGAGGTGGAGAAGCATGGCATACCCAGTCGATTCATGGAAGTTTTTGAATGTCAGAAAATCATTGACAAGGAGGCGGCCCGTGTTACAGCTTCGAGAGCCTTGCAGCAGGTAGTAGCAAACGTGAGTCGTTTTGATGCAGTATGGGGTGAGATTACTACAGCTAGACTGCCATCTTGTTGGGACTCAACCACTCCTTTCGTGCTACGACCTTTGACAAAGTATAAGACACGTCTACAGGAAGAAAAGGACCGGACGGACATTCTGTCAGATAAAACCACACGGTTAAAGGCCGAAACAATTGTTTCATCCCTCCACCAAGAGTTTTCCCTTCTTCATCTCATAAAGCACATGCTCCCCACCGATGCAAGTTTCAATGACCTCACAGAGGCATATGTTAGGGTGGAACAATTCGCAGCAACGCCCGAACCATCAGCAGATAGCCAGTAAAGATGCACTCAGTTCGCCAGCCAGATCACCATCTCATCTGCCAATGTTCCACCACCAGCATCTGCAACTGCCTCAACCCCTTCGCATCTGTGAAACACTGTCAACTCATGACTGGGCCTCAGTGGCCTTTTTAATTTTTACTCAGTTAGCTATTTTTCAAATTTCAAGTGGGCTTCATGTTCCACTTCAGCATTTTACTTTTTACCAAACTGTTGTTTAATATTTTGTTTTAAAAACAACCGAGTGCCTGACTGTCCGTGATGAGAGGCCTTTATTCCTCATCATAAGTTTTTTTATTTTGATAAGGACCTTTAACAGATTTTGATCAGGCGAAGAAGATATTTTTCCCAAAAATATCTTCTTGTAGAGTTATGAAGATGTCTATATAAGAAAGATCTAAAGAGAAGAACAGGTTCCAAATTTTCTGAAGAATTGACTGTAAAAGGATGTCTTGTATGATTTTTGTGAAAATTTAAATACAAATGTGAAGAGCCCATCGGGTTTCAATGAGAAAGAGTTTTGATCTTTAAGGAGGATTATGATCTTGGTGCTTTATAGTGTGTATTTCTTTCTTATGTGATGTGGCTTAGCCCTTAATTTTGTTTATATCTATTCATCTTGTGTCACATTCTGGAATGCGAGTAGCCTACTGTTTCTGATATAAATTTATCTTTGCTGATACTTATGTCATAAGCTCTTAGGCACTTTAAATATGGCTCAGGTGTGACATACTGTTTCATTTCCAATTCATCCGCATTTCTGCTATATTGACTGCCTTGCGATGTTATTTACAAATGTTGTCTTCATGTATGGATTCTTATTTTACTAAGCCCACTACATGCTGGTATATGCTTCTGGATATTGTCTCAACAGCAGTTAGTATCCTCTTCATTCTACGAATGCAATAGATACTCTATGATTACCAATTTCTATGAAGTATTTAGAATTCATCCCTCTTTGCAGTTAAGCTGATTTTAAATTGTTTGCTACATTTCATGTTAGAGTTTCACATATTGCCTCCGCAGTCTCGTTTTCTCTATTACTAACTTCTGGAATTTTTGGTCCCATTCGAGTTGAATTTCCTATTTACAAAGAAATAGCACGAGAGCTCTGTTCTGCTAGTCATCCCTATCATAATGTATTTCTTTTGCTCTCTGCTACATAAGATGTCCTAGGCACTGGTCTTTCACAACTCAAGATTGTCTCTAGGATCGACAATAGATTGAATCTCAAATATAAGAAGAAATTAAAGGAGGAATTAGAAAATATGGTGGTTGCATGCATCATTGAGCCTCTCGAACAATCTAATTGGGTGAGCCCCATGGTGGTTCAGGAGAAAAATACCAAAGGAGAGATAATGATTTGTGTAGATTTGCGTAAGATGAATAATGTATGTGTGTGTCACCCCTTCCCTACTCTGTTTTCTGATAAAATCCTAGATAATGTAGGAGGACAAGAAGCTTATTCATTTACTGATGGATTTTCGAGGTATCATCAGATCAGAATTATGCCTAAATACTGCAGCAAGACCACCTTCACCACTGAATGGGGGTCTTTCCAATATACTGTCATGTCATTCGGATTTAAAAATGCACCTGCAATCTTCTCACACATGGTCATGGATGTGTTCAAGGAATTCATGCATAAATTATTGGAGGTATATTTTGATGATTGGACAGTGTTTGGATTGGTAAAGAAACATGTGTCGAACCTATGCATGATGCTTGACACTTGTAGGAAGCACCAGATTTCTCTCAACCTCAAGAAATGTATATTTTTTGTGCCTTTTGGAATTTTTTTAGGGAATATAGTATGTCAGCAAGGATTTATGGTAGACCCAGCCAAGATTGCGATTATCATGAACTTAGAAGTTCCTAATAATGAGAAACTATTGCACTCCATCCTAGGACATACTGGTTATTACAGGAAGTATATCAAAGGGTTCGCTCTAATCACTACACCGATGGAGAAGTTTCTAAAAAAGGATGCATCATTTTTATGGGATGAATAATTTCATAAGAGCTTTGAGCTGCTAAAGGAGAAAATGTTCACTGCACCTATCTTGATATTCCCAAACTGGTCGAAGGTTTTTCATGTACATTTGGATGCATCTAGTATAGCACTTGGGGTTGTTTTAGTGTAGCGAGGAGAAGGATACATTGATCACCCTATTTATTTTTCTAGTAGGAAGCTCTCCAGTGTAGATTGCAACTAATCAACAACAGAAAGGGAAGGATTGGCCAGGTGTATGCACTGCAAAAATAAATGCACTATGAACTAGGAGGGCATTTCAAAGTGTTCATTGACCATTCTGATTTGAAATACCTGGTCAATAAGCCTGTGTTGGGGGGGTAGACCTATAGATGGTTTTTTTTTTCCAAAGTATGACTTTGAAATGATTGTGAAGCCTGGAAGACTAAATGTTGGACTTGATCATCTGTCAGGAATTTAAAATGGGGAAGAACCAACCAGTCTGGAGGAGGGGTTACCCGATTCACATCTCTTTGCTATTAAGGTGGTCAATGAGCACTTTGCTGATATTATTCATCTCCTAACCATGGGATCCGGGCCTACAAAATATTTAGTGTAGCAAAAGAAAGATTTGGTTGCATGCGCAACTGATTTTACCTTAATCGTAGGTCAATTGTATAAACTAAGAGAAGATGAATTTTTGAGAATATATGTGTTGGAACATGAAATACATGATATCTTGGTTGAGGCTCATGGAGGAATGGCAGGAGGCCACTATGCTGGGAAAGCGATTGTGCAAAAGGTGTTGCATGTTGGGTTATGGTGGCCCATGCTACATAGTGATGCACATGCATACTGTCGAGTCTGCGATGCATGTTAGAGGACAAGGAAGCCATCACGGAGAGAAGAAATGACACTACAACCACAGATGGATTTTCAGGCATTTGATAAATGGGTTATATATTTTGTTGGACCAATCAACCCTCCAAGGAAGAAGACTGGAGCCTGTTATATCATTATTGCAACTGATTATGTAACTAGATGGGTAGAGGGGAAGGAAGTTAAGGACTGTACTGCGGATATTGCTGCAGAATTCATCTTTGAGCACATTTTGACCAAATTTGGATGCCCAAATATTTTGATGAGTGATAGAGGTACACACTTTGTTAACGAAACAATTGAAGCTTTGACAGAGGAATTACGGATCCATCATAAGAAGAGTACCCCTTATCACCCACAATCCAATGGCACAGTAGAAGATTTCAACAAGATCTTGGATAACGTGCTCAAAAAGATCTGTAATTCCAACCGAGATGATTGGGACATGCGCATCGCTTCTGTGTTATGGGATTATAGGACAACATGCAAAAATTTGGTGAGAAAAACACCTTTCAGGATGGTCTATGGGTAGGAAGCCATCATGCCAATGGAGTATATTGTCCCAAACCCACGCATTTTAGCTTTCACTAATATGGTTGAGCCTGAAATTATGGAGGAATGATTGGCACAAATCGTTTCCTTAGAATAAGATTGGTTCATTTCTAACCTCCACCAGCAAGTGCAAAAGGCATGTGAAAAATCCTGGCATGACAGGCACATCAGGCAGAAGATGTTCAAGGAGGAAGACTTGGTCTTGCTATACGATAGTCAGTTTGCGCACCACCCAGGGAAGTTTAGAAAGCATTGGTTGGGGCCATATATTGTGAAGGAGATCATTGATGGCAGTGTTATGCGCTTGGCCACACTACGTGGCGAGAATATTCCTAGGTACTTCAATGGAAGCCATATGAAGCCATATAGAGACAATCTTGTGCCGACTATATGGCCAGAGCATCATAATCAAGGGTTTTGCACACAGTGTAGAGGTAAGGCGCATGCAGGTGTGAGAGACATGCAGGGGTGACATGCCGAAAAGGAAACTAGTCATTGGAACAATGAAACTTGGTGAAAAAGTGATTTTACCGTTGGATGGAGTGGATTTTTCATATTTAATGAAGTGATTTTGGAGGATTTTTTACCGTTTTATTGAAGGTAAGTGGAAATTAATGACAATCCGACCGTTTTTACCACAGATAAATTATAAAAGGGAGGGCACAGGTCATTATTGGTTCCTTTTATTTCTGAATATTTTTCACTCTGTGATTATCCGTGATTTCTGCTATCTCGATGCGTGTAAATTTGGTATGTCTGGCCAAGAATCTCCATCTGACATCAGTAGTCCTAATTTTATCTTCCGACCAAGAATGACAGCTACCAACCCTGCGGAGGAGCACTCTACGCCCCTCACTGCCTCAACTGAGATGGGATCAGATGATGTTTGAGAAGTAATCCCTAAGGTAGAAGAAGATGTGTCCTTTCTAGCTAAGGGAAAAGGGAAGATGTCTAAGTGGGCCTCCTCAAAGTCGTGCACCTCTCCTTGGAATATAATGTCCCTGCGGTAGGCCACTAAGGATTGATCCCCCATCGATGATTCATCCAAGCGCAAAATTAGTGCCAGAGAGGAGGCCATGTTTATTGAACCCCTCTCGTGGCATCTACCCTCTGTTAAGCTGCAGAAGCCCTCTACGTGTATGTCGAAGAATGTTGATACAATCCGAGAATAACTAGAGATGTCATTGATCCCTCAGGATGTTCCCATGGTTGGTGAAATGTTCGGAAAATCCCCACATATTAAGTTTGATGACCATGATTTGGCGAATGAAGAGACATTCCCTAGGCTCATGAAGGAAAAATATTTGGAACGAGTTCTCTATGAAGAAGTGCCAATGGTTGAGCCAATGCCTTGGGCACGCGGGCTGAATAGCACCAGAGTCCTCAACCTGCTAAGGATTCCACATTTCAGGCGGTACCCAAAATCCAGCATCTACGTGCGCCAGATGCTCACCTTAGTTCATGAGGGTTGCCTATGGATTCAAGGGAGAATTCCAATAGACGTCACACTGATCCACTGGATCACCGGCCTGCCCAAGAAGGGGCCTTATCCGGTGCAGGGATTCGGGAAAAGTAACGAGCTTAAGGTGGCGAATGATGTGAAGAAAAAATACAAAGTGGGAAGGGACAAGAGGGAATTTCTGTTTCATACCATTACTGACTCGGGAGTGTGCCTAGGCACCCTAGTCCTCAGATGAAAATTAATGAGGAAATGTCGCATGAAAATGGTCTCGACGCACGTCATTTCCTTGGCAGGGCAATGCGAAAAGGAGGTTAGTTATAACTGTTCCCAGTTTTTGTGTGAAGAATTTCTAGAGAATGTGCGCGAGATGAAGGAGATGGGAAAGAAGTTCTGCTAGTCATGGTTGTTGCTATTAATTGCGCTGGTCACATGGGAGACTCCTATTGGCAATATGATGCAGGGTATTGTCCTTGATGGCAACCCACTTGATGAAGATGAAGGCAACCTACTTGATGAATTTGTTCTTGACTTGATGAGCTTGTTATTGATGTACATCTGATGTATCTACAATTAGTACAGAAGGTGCAGAAGAAATAATTTCCAGAATGGGCCAGAACAATGATGAAAAATGTATGTCAAAATGCATACGCGAGTTTAGTAAAGGGAAGTCGTGTATGTACGCGGAAAAGTACGTGCCAAGTCGCGTATGGTCAATTGCACTCTAAATTAATAAAACCAGGGGTTACTACCATGGTATTGACCCATTGTATTAAGTGCTGGATTGTCTATGTGATCCCGCCCAGGAAAACCATTGGAAGTTGTGTGGTTTTGACTCATGGTATTGACAAAGGCTAAATCTATATAAGGAGAAGAAAATCATTGTGCAAGATGGTGTGCATGTGTCTGGGCTTTAAATGAATACTTCACTCTGAAGTTTATCTGTATGGTTGAACTCTGTTCTTAATCGATAGATCTGAATCTATGATGCACCCATGAATATGATGAAGGCTCAAAATCTCTAGATCTGGAAATGATGAATCTCTAGGATGATCTAAAAAGAAGTATTGAAGACCTGGCGCAAATCTATTGAATATATTGAAGAAATCTGGGTAAGTCCATAGATCTGATCTGTTCTGCAAAGTTTATCTTTTATAGATCTATATGCATGTTCGTTTCATGAAAAGCGCGTATATACGCGGATCTGTTTAAACAAAGGAGCGTATGGACTGTTAGGGTTTTTCTGAAAAGTGCACAGATGTATACGCGGGTTTTCTTTATTAAAAGCACGTATATATGCGAGTCTGTTTGAAGAAAAGCACATATGCAATTTGAACTGATGGTTGCTCAAAGCTGATTGAAATTCTGCATATCTATTCTGAAGTCTGGGTTATCTCTGATATTCTGGTTACAGTGGTTTCACTGTTCCGTTTGATGCTCTGGGAAAAGGACGTTTGCTGATAAGTGAAGGATTGTGTTGAAGTTGTTTGATCCAGTTTGAAAATTGACGAAACGTGGATCTGAGGGTTGAAGCCTTCAGTCTGAAAGTAGAAGCTTTCTTCCAGGAGAGGCTGGTGTTAATATCAGGGGGTAGTAACTCCCTTCCAGGAGAGGCTGGTAAACGAGAGCAGGGGATTGTTGCTCCCTTCCAGGAAAGGCTGGTAAAAGAGAGAAGGTTGTAGCCTTCTGCAGGTGGGTTCCTGCGTGCTGGTATGAGTCTGTGCCAGCACATGTTGTAAGAAGTTTTCTTAATAATAAAGATTGAAGACTAAGACGACGGCAGCGGTGGTTTTCTCCCAAATTGGGTTTCCACCTAAAAAATCCTGGTGTTCATGTGTGATTGCTTGTGTGTGATGATTACTCTGTTATTTCTGCACCTGTTTACTGTTTTCTGAACATCTGATAAATGAGTAATGCAATGATCTAAGTCATGAATTAAATGCATAATTAATTCACTGGATATACACGAGTTGAATTTAGGAAAGTAGCGTATGGCTTTTTAGTAAAGGAAATATCAAAGTTTTATTGTCTGCACTAAATACTGATTCACCCCCCCCTCTCAGTATTTTTCCCAACAGTTGGTATCAGAGCAGATCCTTCTGAAAAAGCTTAGCCGCTAGAAGGAAGATCAAGCAAGATGAGAAATCAAGATGGAACAACATCTATCAAGCCTCCACTCTTTAATGGAAGCAATTTAATCTTCTAGAAAATAAGGATGATATCCTATCTTCAGTCTATGGGAGCAGATGTATGGGCCATTGTTGAACAAGGATATCAATATCCAGCCACAGTACCAACGGATCCGATGGAAAAGAAGAATTATGAAACAAATGCAAAGGAGTTCAATGCACTATTGGGAAGTCTAACTGAATCAGAATTTTTCAAGGTTATGCAGCTTAATACAGCAAAGGAAATATGGGACAAAATCATCCTAATTTATGAAGGAGATGCAAAGGTAAAAAGTGCAAAACTCCAAACTCTCAGAATTGAATATGAAAATTTGAAGATGCATAATGATGAGAGTGTTGCTAGTTTCTTTTTACGTCTTGATGATATTGTAAATCGTATGAGAAACATGGGAGAAAAAATAGCAGAATCTACTTTGGTTGAGAAAATCTTAAGATCAGTAATGGCAAAATTTGAGTCAAAAGTTTCTGCTCTTGAAGAAAAACAGGATCTTCAAAATATTACTGTCGTACAACTCCATGGCATACTAACTGCTTATGAAATGAGAAGAGGAGGACCATCTGAAGTCAAAGAAGTCGTCTTTAGAGCTTCTACAAAATGGAAGGAAGTACAAGAAGCAGAAGGATCAGGATATATCTAAGAAGAAGATGAGGTAAATTTTGTAAAGAAACTTCAACTTGGCACAGGACGGTTCAGAGGTAAGCTTCCTTTCAAATGTTTTGATTGTGGAAGAGTTGGTCATTATGCTGCTAAGTGTCCTTATAAAGAAACATCTGCAAAAGGGAAGGAAGTATCAAGAAGGAATAAGCACCGGTCTAGCACTAGGAAAAGTTACTACACTCATGAAGACAATGATGGGTTCTTTGATAGTGAGGAAGAATGTGAACAAGATCTTATACTTCTCATGGCATTTGAATCTAAAGATGAAAAGGATACTTTTGTGGATGCTCTAGAGGACAATGATTTTCTTGAAGAAAACAATCAACTCAAAATTCGCTTAGAAGAATGTAAAATTCTCTGAGAAGAAAGGAAAATTACCATAGAGACTCTGGAAAAGCAAGTTGAAGAAGTGAAGAAACACATTGAGAAATTAGAATGTGAAGTGGTAAGTCAAAGAAAAGAATTTGAGAAAGTAAAGACTCTGAATCTTAGATTTACTAAAGTATCTGAAACCTTAGATGAGATTATCAAGGTACAACGTTCTCCTCTCATAAAGACGGGTCTTGGATATACCGAAGAATCTTCTCAGACTTCAGCTCCAAATTATCTAAAGGCAGCTACAACTGGTCTACTACATTCTGCCACTCAACAAGATTCATTACAGGTAAAGCATGATCATCTCAATTCAAAGAACACTGACAGGAATATTTCTCAAAGACACACCAATCAACAGGTAAATTCAAGTAGAAGATTTCATGATCACATAAATTTCTTCTTCAATGGACAATGTTTCTCATGTCACAATTTTGGTCATAAAGCTGTTCAATGTGTTGCATATAAAACCATCATGACTAGAGAAGCAAGAAAGAAAAGGATTGACGTTGAAACAAAGAAGAATACCTATAAAAAATTTTCTCCTCTTCTAAAGGAAGTTGAATGTGCATATTGCAATAACTTTGGGCATGAAGAATCTGAATGCAGGAGCAAAGTTCAGCCAAAAGAGCATTTTCCTTCAAATTCCAAAGTATGGAAAAAGAAGGAACTACAGGTTGAAAATTGTGGCATAGCGTTATTTGCAGAAGGTGAAGAAAATAAATGGTACATTGATAGTGGATGCTCAAGACACATGACAGGTTACAAACACAAACTTCTTGCATGTAGTGCTCTAGAAAAGGAAAAGAAAGTTACTTTTGGAAATGATACTCCTGCTGTAATTAAAGGAAAAGGGTTTGTGTTTCTAAAAGAAAAGGTGAAGGCTAATGATGTCATTTATGTGGATGGATTAAGGCATAGCCTGTTGAGTGTAAGTCAAATGTGTGATCAAGGAACTGAAGTTGTCTTTAGTTCAAAAGAATGTGTGGTTCGTGATATTGATACAGGAAAAACAATCATAAAAGGAAAAAGAACTCCAAGCAACCTATATGTATTGAAGAACTAAAAAGAACAATGCTACTTGAGTAAATCTTCAGAAAACTGGCTATGGCATAGAAGGTTGGGGCATCTGAGTTTCTCTCAAATCAGCAAAACAAGCAGACTTAAAGCTGTTCATGGTCTTCCCAATATTACTCTACCAGAGAGTATTATATGCAAATCTTGCCAATTCGGTAAACAGACCAGAGTACATTTTAATGCCAAGGAAGGTTCATCAAGTAGGCCTCTTGAACTCGTTCATACTGACATATGTAGACCTATGAGGAAAAAGTCACCACATGGTGAAGAATACTATATCTTATTTATTGATGATTTCTCTAGAATGTGTTGGATTGGGTTGATTAAACACAAAGATGAAGCATTTGAAAATTTACTCTGGAAGCAACGTAGAATGAATGATCTAAAAATCAAGTGTCTTAGATCTGATCGAGGAGGAGAATATACATCAAATGAACTCCTTGAATTTTGTGAACAACATGGCATAAAAAGACAGTTCTCTGTAGCTGGCACTCCACAACAAAATGGCGTAGCAGAAAGAATGAATAGAATAGTTCAACAAATGGCTAGAGCTATGCTTGATGATTCTGGAACACCTGACACTTTCTGGGGAGAAGAAGCACATACAGCAGTAAACATTCTCAACAAGGCACATGTTCGGGTAAATAGTGACAAAACTCCATATGAACTCTGGTATGGTAATTCTCCCTCTGTGAAGCATTTTAGAGTTTTTGGAAGTAAATTCTTTATCAAAAATATTGATGAAAAACTTGGCAAGTTTGAACCTAGATCAGATGAAGGAATACTTCTTGGTTACTCATCTATGAGTAGAGCATACAAATGTTACAATAAAAGGCTTCGAAAGATTGTTGAATGTATTGATGTTGTTATTGATGAGTCTCCTGCAGCCCCTAAAGAAGAAAGACAAACAACAGAAGAAGATGATGGTGACTTTTGTCCTTCTACATCAAACAGAAATGATATAGACAGTGGATCCATTGAAGAACCTGAAGATGATTTATCTGGAAAGGCTCCATCCAGATATGTTCAAAAGAATCATCCTGAATCTCAAATTTTGGGAGACAAGGAATCAGGTGTACAAACAAGGTGGACTCTTGTGGGATCTTCTAGCTATCTGGCCTTTCTATCCACGATTGAACCACACAATGTCAATCAAGCTAGCAAAGATGAATGTTGGATTCAAGCAATGAATGAAGAGCTTGATCAAATTGAAAAGAATCACACTTGGGAATTGGTACCAAGACCACAGGACAAAAATGTCATTGGAACCAAATGGATATTCAAGAACAAGTTAAATGAGAATGGGGACATTATAAGAAACAAAGCTAGACTGGTTTGCAAAGGGTATACTCAACAAGAAGGTATAGACTTTGAAGAAAATTTTGCTCCTGTAGCTAGAATTGAAGCCATAAGAATGTTTCTTGCTTTTTCAAGCTTTCAACAAATTAAAGTTTATCAAATGGATGTCAAATCTGCATTCCTCAATGGTGATCTAGAAGAAGAAGTTTATATAGAACAACCAGAAGGATTCATTTTGGGAAATGATGAAAATCTTGTTTGTAGACTTAAAAAGGCTCTATATGGTCTCAAACAAGCTCCAAGGGCATGGTATTATCGTCTTGACAAACATCTTCATCAACAAGGATTTTCAAAGGGGTCTGCTGATAGCAACTTATACACAAAAATTGAAAATAATAAACTATTGATTGTGGTGGTTTATGTTGATGATATCATTTTTGGGAGTAATGAAGAATCTATGAGTCAGAAATTTGCTTCTGTCATGCAGCAGGAATTTGAAATGTTCTTACTTGGAGAACTAACATTCTTTCTTGGCTTGCAAGTGCATCAAACTACAGATGGCATATTCCTATCACAAGAAAAATATCTTAAGCAAATTCTGAAGAAGTATGGCATGGAAGAATGCAAACCTGTAAGTACACCAATGATAACCGGATGCAATCTCAGTTCTCATGATGATTCTCCCATGGTGAATCAACCATAATACAGATCAATGATAGGAAGTCTACTTTATCTCACTAGGACTAGACTGGACATTATGCATGCAGTTGGGATTGTCGGATGATTCCAAGCTAATCCAAAAGAGTGTCACCTTCAGGCTGTCAAAATAATATTCAAATATCTACAAGGAACTCAAGATTTTGGACTATGGTATCCAAAGAATGTTGATCTTACTCTTCATGCTTACACTGATGCAGATTGGGCTGGAAATGTTGATGATCGGAAAATTACTAGTGGTGATGCATTCTATATGGGGCCCCGATTAGTATCTTGGTTCAGCAAGAAGCAAAATTATATTGCTTTATCTACAGCAGAAGCAGAATATGTGGCTGCCGCATCTTGTTGCACTCAACTCCTTTGGATGATGCAAACCTTGCAAGATTTTCAAATCAAATGTTCACCCCCTATCTCCATTATGTGTGATAATACAAGTGCCATCAGTATCTCAAAGAATCCTATTATGCATTCGAAGACCAAGCACATTCCCATTAAGTATCACTTCCTACGTGAACAAGTGCTTGAACAAAAGGTGAAGTTGGAGTATGTTCCCTCGAAGGAACAAATTGCTGATATATTTACCAAATCTCTACCCAGAGAAGTATTCGAATATCTCAGACAGAAGTTGGGTGTTGTCTCTGCCTCTCAGAAGATCAGATCTGAGTAAATTCAGAAGATTAAATTGGATACGCAGGTTTCTTGAAAGACAGTCGCGTATATACGCGTGTTTAAACACATAAATCCACGTATGGTTGGTTGTTGGCAAATTTTGTTTGGGGTCAGCATTTTTCAGCACAGCTGTAGTGCTGATTGGTATCTCTGATGCTGTTTGGAGTTACTGGTGGTATTTCAGCTCTTATATTTCTGTTTCATTCTCTATTTTTGGGTGAAGATGCCTTGATGATTTTCTGTTGAAAGTGTTCAGGATGCACAAGCAAAAGGGGAGCTTTGGTCATATAGAAAATATGCTTGGATGCACATTTTCAGGGGGAGCATTAGCCTTGTTGAGTATAATGCATTATTGGCATTATGATGGTTCTGAAATGTGATCTCTCTTGAGGTCCTACTGGTATTGGTCATGAAAAGTCATATTTGTAATTTGATGAAAAGGTCATGTTGAACCCTATGATGTAAAATTTGTAACATTCATTCATGTAAGGACTTGGTCAAATTTGTAAACCCACTTGGTTGGGTACTTGATTCTCTGATGTAAATCCACTTGGTTGGATCATTTGATGTAAGTATGAGTCCTTGGTGATAGGAAGGTCATAGAGTCATGTACTTCATTGAAAAATATGTTTGAACATTCAACATGAACTCAAGGGGAGCATGGTAACTTCAATGTACATCTGATCTACAGCCCTCTTGTTTCTACATGAGGAGAAAAACCTTGTGTTGGTTTTGATCCGCTCTTTGCCCTTGATGTCAAAGGGGGAGAGTGACATGGTGTTTGAATAAGGGGAGAGTAACATGGTTATAATTAATGTATCTATCTGTTGTGATCAAACACCATCGTGGTTGCCATCAAGTCCAAAGGGGGAGATTGTTGGCAATATGATGCAGGGTATTGTCCTTGATGGCAACCCACTTGATGAAGATGAAGGCAACCTACTTGATGAAGTTGTTCTTGACTTGATGAGCTTGTTATTGATGTACATCTGATGTATCTACAATCAGTACAGAAGGTGTGTTGGGTATGTGTTATATTCTTTCCACGACTAGCCCCACGCGTCGGGCGCAGCAGGGGGGTCATAGGGGGGGCGGCAGCCCCCCCTATCGGGGTCCGGGGCAGCGCCCCAGCGAAAATGTTTTTGGTATGTGGTCCCACTCATATGCAGACCCACCCATGTTTTGTGCATGAGTTTGCACATGGTTTTCGGGTACGATGGTTTTCGACTCCTGGTATTTTGTAGATCCGGTCAAGGGAACTACGATTATCTTCTAATCCAGGGTTAATGGATTGGGGTTTATGTATGCTTCGGCATGTATATATATGTGTTGTAACACTAAAAGGAATATAATGAAAAATCAAGCTGGTCGTCCCAATTTGGGATCCAGGTGAAAATCTCTGTGTTTATCTGTTTTATGTTTTATGCTCTCGCAATTGTTTATTTTCTGTTATAAGATTCGTGTGTAGATAATTTCTGTTCAGGGTTAAAGCCTACATTTGGTATCAGAGCTGTTTCGGCTTCAAGGGGACGCCTTTTTTGCTGAGGGTTTTTTAGTTCGGGCCTGAGGTAGACCCTGTTTAGTGGGAGATCTGCGGGATCGATTCTTGCGGTGAGAGAAGATGGCGAGCGGCGGAAAGATAGAGATCGAGAAATTTAATGGTCAGAGTTTTGAGTTGTGGAAGCTCAAGATGGAGGATCTGCTGGTGGATAAAGATCAATGGATCGCGGTAGATCCAGGTACTAAACCAACGGCAATGTCAGATGAAGACTGGAAGAAACTGGATCGGAAGGCTAAGAGCACAATACAGTTGTGTGTCTCAGATTCAGTATTGTTGAATGTATCTGGGGAAGCTACGGTGAAGACCTTGTGGGACAAGCTAGGGACTTTGTACCAATCTAAGTCTTTGGTGAATAAATTTTTCCTGCGGAAAAAGCTGTATAACCTGAGGATGAAGGATGGAGACTCAGTGACAGAGCATCTGAACGCCTTCAATACTGTGGTAAGTCAGCTGTCATCTGTTGATATTAAAATCTCAGATGAAGATAAGCGCATCAGCTTGTTGTGTTCTCTACCAGATTCATGGGACAGTCTGGTTATTACAATAGGTAGCAATACAACTACCTTGAATTTTGATGACATTGTCTCAGCCTTGCTGTCGGAGGAAATGAGACGGAGAAATATGGAGGGTCAGAATGGAGATGCCTTATCTATATGAGGAAGGTCCCAGAACAGAAACAAGAATAAGGTTTCGAGTGGGAGATCTAAATCTAGAGGGAGATCTAAATCTTCTGGAAATTTTGTAAAGGTGTGCTGGAAATGTGGAAAGGAAGGGCACTACAAAAAGGACTGCAGATCTAAAGCTCCCGAGAAAGGAAAGGGATCTGATGATGCTCCTTCTGCAGAGGAAAAAACCACCTCGGATGAAGGTGGGGATGTGTATTTGGCTTCTTCTTCAAATACACATGTAGATCATGAGTCATGGTTGATTGACTCAGGTGCATCCTTTCACTTCACTCCCCATAGGGAGTGGTTCCGCGAGTATGAGAAATATGATGGTGGTGATGTCTTCCTAGGGGATGATAGGAAGGCCAGAATCGTCGGACGTGGAAAGGTCAAGCTGAAGCTGCAAGGTGGGAGGATTAGAACACTTCTTGGTGTTCTGCATATTCCTACATTGGCCAGAAATCTGATTTCTGTAAGCAAGATGGATGATGCAGGTGTAAAAACAGTGTTCGAGAAAGATGCCTGCAAGATGGTTCGGGGAGCACCGGTATTAATGCGGGGAGTTCGGACTGGAACTCTATACAAGCTACAAGGTAGCACTGTTATTGATGGGTGTAACAGTTCTGTGGTTCCTGAAAGTGGGACGGAAAGTCTAGCTGTCTCTGGAGAAAAGACCATGCTATGGCATCAAAGACTTGGACATATTGGAGAGAAGGGCCTTCAGATACTGCATAGAGATGGTATGGTAGAAGGTATGTCTAATTGTTCTCTAGATTTCAATTTCTGTGAACATTGTGTATATGGGAAGCAGAATCGGGTGAGTTTTCCTTCTGGTGCTAAGAGGGCAAACAAGATATTAGAACTTGTGCACAGTGATGTGTTTGGGCCTGTGTCAGTTCCATCACTGGGAAAGTCCGTGTACTATGTTTCATTCATAGATGACTTCTCAAGGAATACATGGATATATTTCTTGAGGAAGAAATCTGAAGTCTTTGACAAATTTAAAGAATTTAAGGCTCTGGTGGAAAACTAGATAGAGAAGAAGATAAAGGCATTGAGGACAGATAATGGTGGGGAGTTCTGCAAGAAGGAATTTGAAGAGTTCTGTAAGAAGTGTGGTATAGCACGGCAGAAGACTACTCCATACACACCTCGGCAAAATGGATTTGCAGAAAGAATGAATAGAACATTGATGGAAAAGGCAAGAAGCATGCTCAGTGGTACTGGGTTAGGACAAGAATTCTGGGCAGAGGTAGTGGAGACTGCATGTTACTTATTTAACAGATCACCTGTTGAAAATGCAGCAAGATGATGGAGCTTAGTGAAATGAAGTCGCCTTCACTAAGTGGGCCCGCAGGCAAATTCTGGCGCAAAATCTATTTTTAGACTATGTCTATTTTTAGACATATGGAGTATGGTCCGGGGATTGCAGTATGAGATTCTTGGAGTATGTGTCATGTTGGTAAAAAATAGATAAGACTCTATTTTTTGGACCTATAGGTCGAAGTCTATTTTTAGACTGCCTCTCCTTAAAATAGGGAAGTCAAATATTATTTACCCTTAATAATATTTGGACTCTAAACAGCAGTTTACTCTCTTGGAGCACTTCAGTTCGAGCCTTGGAAGTGGCTCATGCATCTGACAGAGGAATTACGCTATTCCCAAGGGTTTGATGGCATCATGCATGGTTGACTTCAGTTAGGACTTCAGTGGCAGATGTTTGGTGGAGTTAATGAGACAGCTAGTGGAGTTGTGTTCTGTTTATTTTAGTTGAACTGGTTGAGATTAGTTTAACTAGCTAATCAATTAGTTATGAGTGGAGTGAATTAAATATTATTTAATTCATTAATTAGTAACTCATTATTCAACTCAAGAACACATCATTTCACTACAATGCATGATCAGTTCAGTGGAGACCAGTGAAAGAGGTAGATGAAAGGGTGGAGTTAGCTATCAGTGGCGACATCAGTTGTGCATGAGATTTTCACCACACTTGGAGGAATTTCCCATGATGATTGCGCTGTCAAGCCAAGGAGATTCGAACCTTGGATCTCTATATAGACAGGCCTGGATTGCGTAATAGAGGCAAGGCAATTGGCGGTGAGTTTTGAACCAGTAACCTGTTCAAAACCAAGCTAGTTTGTGTGTAACTTTATGAGAAAGTACTGAGTACTTGTGAGGAGTATTGTACTGAGTTTGTTACATGATTTCTCCATTATAATATACACAATAGCTGCGGGGTTTTCAGCTATAAGCTTTCCCCATACATACTGTTAATGTGTATGATGATTTGATGTGTTATCGCTTGATTTTATTTCCGCATGTTTGATGATCTGAGTGGAAGAGATTATGTGTTGCATATAAATTCAAATTGTATGTGATTAGGATAGTCTCGGTGGATAATTAATCATTATTCAGCAAATTTCTACATGGTATCAGAGCTATTGAAGTTCAGATTGATCATCACAGTGATTACAAACTTATTTCGGTAGACAGAGTCTGCATGCGGGCCAGGTAGCCTCCGGATTCATCTTTCTTCGTAAAGTGAAAGGTCTGGTAAACGCCCCTTGCAGTCGATCTCTGTGCTAGAAATAATTTGTTCTCACGATCTAGAGCGGTTGAGCTTTGAGGTGGAATTCGAAATTTTGCAGCAGTTTTGTTTTCTTGGTGCCGGTGTTGAAAATGTCTTTCAACGGTTTGTGACTCGAATATGCTCTTGAAGGCAGTTCGAATTATGTTGCATGGAAGGATCGCATGGAAGCAGTATTAGAAGATAATGGTCTCAAGGAGTTCGTAGATACGGATGTCCAAAAGCCCACTGATCCTGCTGAAGTCGATGCATGGCAAAAGAAGATGGTGAAATGTCGAAGGATCCTGTTGGAGGGCGTCAAGGATCATATTGTATCCAGCCTGCATGGAAAGGCTACTCCATATTTAATGTGGAAAGCTTTGACGGATCTATTCCAGAGTAAGAGTGACCAAAGGAAGCTGGCGCTCAAAGACAAGCTCAGGAACATCAAGATGGAGAAGGGCGACAGTATCGCTAAATACCTCACAAAGTTCACTCAATGTAGAGATGAACTGGGAAGTGTGGGAGTTACTGTCGATGAAGAGGATATGGTCGACCTGGCTCTCCTTGGTCTTCCGAAGGCTTGGCACTCATATCAAGATAGTGTCAATGGTCGGGAGAAGCTGCCGGGATGGGAGCGCCAGATGGAGAAGCTTTGGATTCACAGTTCGAGCTTGACTTTTCACTGATCGCATGCTTGGTTTCAAGTGTGTTGGGATCGGTGTGGTTCTTGGACAGCGGTGCGTCATTTCATATGACGGGAGATCGGGATTTGTTCTCAGATCTGGAGGACAAAGATCTGGGTGTGCACATCGAAATGGGCGATGATGGTAGATACAGTGCGACTGGTATCGGTACCATATCCTTTCAGAGGGAGTCTGGTAAGCCCTTTGTATTGAAGGATGTCATGCATGTACCTGGATTGAAGAAGAACTTGATCTCTGTGGCGATGTTGGAGGATAAAGGGTATGATGTGGTCTTCAGCGAAGGAAAAGCCTTCCTGCGCAGTAAGACTACTGGAGAGACCCGGAAGATAGGGGTTCGAACCAAGAACCTTTATCAGTTGCAGGTAGATGGCTGCACAGCTATGGCATGCAAAGCGGGAGAAGTGGTGAGCCGGGATGATGAGGGCGAACTGTGGCACAGGAGATTGGGCCACCTTCACCATGGAGCTTTGAAGATCCTGCAACAGATTTCTATTGGGCTTCCTAAGGGCACTCTTGCACAGTCAGATCAGTGCAAGGGGTGTACTTTAGGGAAGTATGTGAAAGCCACCTTTCACGAGAAGGATAGTCGTGCCACGACGATCCTTGAGAGAGTTCACACAGACGTGTGTGGTCCTTTCTCAGTTGCTTCGACAATAAAGCACAAGTATTATGTGATCTTTGTTGATGATTTCTCTCGAAAGTGCTGGATCTTCTTCATGCAGAAGAAGAGCGATACATTCGCGAAGTTCTGTGAGTTTAAAGCACTAGTCGAGAAGGAGTCGGGGAAGAAGGTGATTGCTCTAAGGAGTGATAACGGTGGTGAATTCATCTCGGCTGAATTCAAGGAGTTCTGCGGCGCAGAAGGGATTCGGAGAGAGCTCATCGCACCCCATAACCCACAGCAGAACGGGGTGGCTGAGCGGAAGAACAGAACGATCGTGGGTGCTGCACGGGCGATGTTGCATGATCAGGGCCTGCCCCTTCACTTGTGGGCTGAGGCATGCAATACAGCAGTGTATGTGCAGAACCGTTGTCCTCACAAGGTTCTTGGCATGAGTACACCAGAGGAGGCTTATTCTGGCAAGAGGCCTGATATTTCCCATTTGCGGATTTTTGGTTCTCCTGTCTACATGCATGTGACAAAGGATGCGAGAAGGAAGCTGGATCCGACCGCAGAGGTTGGAATATTTGTGGGGTACACTGATACACCTCACAAATACCAGGTGTATTTGTCAGACAGTCGCAAGACTGTTGTGCGACGGGATATAAAATTTCAGGAGGATAAATCCATGCAGTGTTCGCTTGAGAGGGAGCTACACTTGCATGCAGATGAGGAGCTGTTAGTTCCTAAGGAGGAGCTTCCGGATGTGGATCAGCCACAAGAGGAGGTTCAGGAGGTGAAAGAAACCACCCAGGCAGCGCCAACCATCAGAGGGCGCATGCGCACTACAGAAGCTGAGCGACTGGCTCGGGATGCAGAGAAGGTTGTAGGACCACCTACAGCACAGCGCAGACAGAGACAGTCACCGGATCGGTACACTGGATACATGGCTCTTTTGAGTCAATGTGTTGTGACAGAGCCATCCTCTTTTGAGGAAGCTGTGGAGGAACCCGCATGGGTTGATGCCATGATCGAAGAATATGATTCGATCATCAGGAACAGTGCATGGGAGATTGTCCCAAGACCGGTTGGGAAATCAGTTGTAGGTTCGCGATGGATCTACAAGGTGAAGCAGGCGGCTGACGGGAGTGTGGAGGAGTACAAGGCGAGATTTGTCGCCCGTGGCTTCTCACAGATCGAGGGGATTGACTATGAGGAGACTTTTGCACCTGTCGCAAGGTACTCTTCCATACGGACGATCCTTGCTCTCTCAGCGCAGATGGGGTGGCACATTCATCGGATGGATGTGAAGACTGCGTTCCTCAATGGAGTTATTGAGGAAGAAGTGTACATAGAGCAGCCTGAAGGTTTTGAGATCTTCAGCAGTGAGTCGCATGTGTGCCGACTCAAGAGAGCACTGTATGGGCTGAAGCAAGCACCTCGTGCTTGGTACACTCGGATAGACAGCTACTTCACCGGGCTTGGATTCTCCAAGAGTGAGGCGGATCCAAACCTGTACCAGATTGTGGTGGAGGGGAAGCTGTTGATCATCGTACTGTATGTAGATGATCTGATTCTGACTGGCGATGAGCAGTTGATACTTTCATGCAAGGAGGATCTTGCACGAGAGTTTGAGATGAAGGACTTGGGCATCCTTCATTATTTCCTGGGATTGGAGATTTGGCAGCGCAGCGGAGGACTGTTTGTTTCTCAGGGCAAGTATGCCCGGGAGATTCAGGAGAGGTTCAACATGCAAGGCTGCAAGCCTGTTGACACTCCTCTTCCTGGTGGTTGGAGGAAGGAGGATGCTACTTCAGCGGAGGTAGTGGATGCCACTGTCTATCGATAGTTGGTGGGGTCTCTTATGTATCTGGTCAATACACGACCCGATATATGTTATGTTGTTAACCAGCTTTCGCAAGCTATGGTTAAGCCTACCAAGCTCTTTTGGAAGGCAGGCAAGCATGTATTGCACTATATTAGAGGCACATCGAGATATGGTTCATGGTACAGACAGGAGGATCAGTTGAGGCGGCATG